>JAEHOD010000009.1:1630000-2280000 GCA_016834595.1 Chlamydomonas schloesseri | reverse complement strand
CGTCTACCTCGTCATTAATTAAACATGCATGGCACCCATCACCACCACCCGCTCCCGCTCCCAACCCACCCCACCCGCTCCCAACCCCATCCCGCAGCAGCAGGACGGCGCCTCCTCGGCCTCCTCCGTCAACCTGGCCCTGGCCATAGCGCTGCCGCTGGCTCTGTCCATCCTGCTGGCGGCGGCGGGGCTGGGCTTTCTGCTGTACCGCCGCCGCTACCTCAAGGTGGGCGGCGTGGCGTGTGATGTACTGCTCATGTGTGATGTACTGCTCATGTGTGATGTACTGCTCGCAATGCCGCGCGGCACCTGCAACGCAACCCACAACCCGCAACCCGCTAAACCCGCTAAACCCGCCACCCGCTAAACCCACAACCCACAACCCGCAACCCGCTAAACCCGCAACCCGCAAATAACCCGCTGCATGCACGCAGGTGACGCTGCTGGGCAAGGTCATCGCCCCCGGCGCCGGCCCCGCCACCACCCTGGTCGTGACCCACATCCAGGACAACGAGCGGCTGTGAGTGCGTGTGTCAGGCTGCTCAGCAGTGTTGGGAGTGTCTGTGCGATCTGCTGGACCCACGCCGGGTCAGCGCTTTTCCCTACTCCCGTGTGTTTCGCAACACTCAGCACTGTCGGTGTGCCGTACCTGCACCCATGCAGTACACCACATCCGGTACACGCAGCATTGGTACGCGCCTCAGCTAGCCTTCCCCAACCTCCCCAATAATGTTGGTGACACTTTGATTCAACACCTCCCATCCGCCCTCCCATCCGCCCTCCCATCCGCCGCGCAACACAACCTGCTGCCTGCTGCTCCTCCTCATCCCTCGCTGCTGGCCGCCCACAATAATGCGACGCTCTCATTGACCCCCCCCCCCCCCATCACTGCAACCTATCCCTCGGTGGTGGCTCGCTACCCCTACCTCCACCGCCACCCCCACCCCGGCCCACATGCAGCTGGGACGCGCTGCCGGCGGCGGTGGTGGACGTCGCCCTGGCGCTGCACGCGGACGCCTTCCGCCGCCTACTGCCCAAGCACCGAGGCTACGAGTCGGCGGCGGAGGCGAGTCCGTCCCGAGTTGTCCTGTATGTCATGCCGCGTTAGCGTTAGCGTTAGCGTTCGCGTCAGCATTAGCGTTAGCGCTAGCGTTAGCTTTAGCGTTAGCGTTAGCGTTAGTGTTCGCGTTAGCGTTCGCGTTAGCGTCAGCATCAGCGTCAGCATTAGCGGTAGCGGTAGCGTTAGCGACCATTGCGATGGTGCTTTGGACTAGGTTGGCTCCAGGTCGCTCCAGGGGTGTTGGGGGGTGGGTGGGGTGGAGGGCCTACGCGCCCAAGCACCGCGGCTACACGAGTCGGCGGCTGAGGCGGTGGCGAATCATCCAGAGGGCGTTTGGGGTTTTCCCAGCCATCAATGCGCATTATTAGTGCGCTGCGAGGTCTTGTCTGTGTACGGTTGCGTTCGCTTCCTTTCCTGCGGGCTGCGGGCTGTGGGCTGACTCAGGGCGTTAAGGGGCGGCGTGAAGGAGCCGTACTTTCCGTACTTTCCGTACTGTCCGTACCGTGGCCGCCTGTGGCTGCGACGTACATACGCTGCCCCCTGCTGCCTCCATGACGTCACGCACGCGGTGTGTGCATGTGTGTGCAGGCCGAGTCGTTCGTCCTGGCCTTCCACAGGCCGCAGGACGCCGTCGCCTTCTGCGTCGAGCTGCAGGTGCGTGCGTGCGTGGCTGCAGGTGCGTGCAGGTGCGTGCAGGGGCGTCGGTGCGTGCGTGCATGCGTGCGTGCGGTGCTCTGGCATGTATCGCCGGCGTATTTACTTGGGCGGTGGACAGGATACCGGTGGGCGGCGGCTGCTGCTCATGCGGTCCCACCGTGCCACGTCCGCTCCCCCTGCCCTGCCCCTTGGGAGCTGCGCGCGCCGCGCAACTAACCCTGCGCTCAGCGCCGGTCCTGCAATTCCTGTGTACCGCGCCCCCGCCCCCGCCCCCCGCCCCCCGCCCCCGCCCCCGCCCCCGCCCCCGCCCCCGCCCCCGCCCCCGCCCCCGCCCCCGCCCCCGCCCCCGCCCCCGCCCCCGCCCCCGCCCCCGCCCCCGCCCCCGCCCCCGCCCCCTACCACCGTTCCCGCCATCCGTCGTGATGAAGCATCATGAGTGTACCCCCCCCCCCCCACACACACACAAAACACACCCACACGCAGGTGGAGCTGCTGCTGCTGGACTGGCCGCAGGAGCTCACCGAGGCCGCGGACGCGGCGCCCTCCTGGCTGCAGCCCCCGCCCCCGCTTCCCCAGAGCGCCGCCGCCGCCGCCGCCGGCCTGCTGGGAGGAGGCCCCAAGGCTCACAACGGCGGTGGCGGCGGCAACTGCAAATCTGGCGGCGGCGGCGGCGGCGGCGGCGGCGGCGGCGGCGGGGTGCCACCGGGCCTGGTGGCCCTGCAGAGCTCGCTGTTGGCATTCATGGCAGGGGACACGTCGCACTACTCGCCCTCCTCGCCATTGGTGCTTTTGGCGTCGCCGCCGCTGCAGGGGCCAGAAGCAGGCGTGGCGGCTGGCAGTGGCGGCGGCGGTGGCGGCGGCGGTGACGGCATCGGGCTCGCGGGTATGGGCGCCATGAATGGCGGTCTGGGCCTGGTCCTGGATGGCGACCAGGGGCCGGGCGGCGGCGGCGGCGGCGGCGGCGGCGGTGCTGACATTGCAGCGACGCGGAACGTGATGGCCATGACGGCGGCGCTTTCCGGGGCCGCTGGCGGCGGCGGCGGCTGCGGCGAGAGGGCGGGCACGCGCAGCTCATTCCCGTTGCGCCTGAGCGCGACCGCGGGAGGTGGCGGCGGAGGTGGCGGCGGCGGCGGCGGCGGCGGCGGCGGGGCGCACACGAATGTGCAGCTGGCGGCGGTGCTGCAGCAGGTGGCGGGCGCTGGCGCCGCCGCCGTGGCGGCCGCCGCCGTCGGTCGCGTTGGGTCCGTTGCGGACTCCCCGCCCTTCCCCATCAGTAGCAGCATCACAGGCAGCAGCAGTATGCCTGTGTCTACTCCGCCGGGCGTCACCGGTGCCCTTGCCCTGGGACTCAAACCTGCAGCTACTGCAACCACTACTAGTGCAGGCGGCGGCGGCGGCGGCGACGTCGCGGCAGCACCCGGAGAGGTCGCCGCAGGGGCGGCTGCGCCGCACCGAATCCTGGATGGCGCGGCAATGCCGCCGCGCAATGGCGGCCCTGGCGGCGGCGGCGGCGGCGAATACGGTGGCGGCGGCGGTTACAGTTACGGTGGCGGCGGCGGCATCCTGCTCCACCGTGTGGACTCGCAGTCCTGCATCAGCCTGACCGAGTACCCGGAGTCGATGCTGCAGCAGGCAGGTGGCGGCGCCGCCGCCGGCGCCAGCACCAACGCCACCAACGCCACCAACGCCATCAACGCCACCGGCAGCACCCCTGCTGCCGCTGCCCGGGGTGCGGCCGGGGGTGCTGCCGGAGTGGTGCGTGCCGGCGAGGGGCCTGGCGCTGTGCCCATCACGGCCGCCGCCGCCCACCCCGGTGAGGCTGCAGCGCAGCCGGCGGCGGCGGCGGCGGCAGGTACGGTGGTTGGTGGCGGCGGCGGTGGCGGTCTGGTTTGTACGGGTACAGCGGACAGCGCCGCGTACGACATGGCGGCGGGCGAGGAGGAGGACGAGCTATCGCGCATACCGCCCGAGGCGCGGGTGGCGATGGCGCTGGGAAGGGCCCTGCAGGTGCGTGCGTGGGTTTGGATGGGTGCGGGTGGGTGGGTGCGAGCTGGTGTGGTGGCGGCGCGTGGTGTGGGGGTAAGGGTGTGGGTCTGGGAGGGTGAGGGGTAAGCGGGGAGCGAGCGGGCGCCTGGGTGGGAGCGGGTGGTGTGGCGTGCGGGTTTGGGGGTGCAGCGCTGCGCTTGGGAAATAAACGATTTTGAGCTGCACTGCCGGGGACCCCAGCGTTTCTCGTTCTACCGTAGCGGGAGCTTACCTGCTTGCTGCCTCCCCTTGCGTGCCCGTCCCTCCTCCTTCCTCTCTCTTGCGCTCTGCCTGCCTGCCTGCCCGCCTGCCTGCCCGCCTGCCTGCCTGCCCGCCTGCCTGCCTGCCTGCCTGCCTGCCTGCCTGCCTGCCTGCCTGCCTGCCTGCCTGCCTGCCTGCCTGCCTGCCTGCCTGCCTGCCTGCCTGCCTGCCTGCCTGCCTGCCTGCCTGCCCCTGCCTGCCTGCCTGCCTGCCTGCCCGCCTGCCTGCCTGCCTGCCTGCCTGCCTGCCTGCCTGCCTGCCTGCCTGCCTGCCTGCCTGCCTGCCTGCTCGCCTGCCTGCCTGCCTGCCTGCCTGCCTGCCTGCCTGCCTGCCTGCCTGCCTGCCTGCCTGCCTGCCTGCCTGCCTGCCTGCCTGCCTGCCTGCCTGCCTGCCTGCCTGCCTGCCTGCCTGCCTGCCTGCCTGCCTGCCTGCCTGCCTGCCTGCCTGCCTGCCTGCCTGCCTGCCTGCCTGCCTGCCTGCCTGCCTGCCTGCCTGCCTGCCTGCCTGCCTGCCTGCCTGCCTGCCCGCCTGCCTGCCCGCCTGCCTGCCCGCCTGCCTGCCTGCCTGCCTGCCTGCCTGCCTGCCTGCCTGCCTGCCTGCCTGCCTGCCTGCCTGCCTGCCTGCCTGCCTGCCTGCCTGCCTGCCTGCCCAGCTGCTGTGGCCCCGGGCCGCCCTCCCGCCCCGACTGGAGGCGCCGGCCAGCGGCCAGCTGTACCGCGGGCTGAGGGTGGGCGCGGGCCTGGCGGCGGGGCTGGCGCCGGAGCACGTGAGCCTCAACCGCGCCGCCGGCCGTACACAGTACAGCGGTGAGCGAGCAATAGAGTGAGCGATCGAGTGAGCGAGCGAGCGAGCGAGTGCCTTTGGGCGGCCCTTCTTGTGTTCGTGTGCTGGCAGGAGGCGTGTTGCTGCAGTTTTCTTGAATGTGGTGGGTAAACAATGTAAAATATAATGAAAAATGCAATACAACAAGCGTGGTCAATGAGGCAATGAGGCAACGAGGCAGCTGAGGCCGAGACCAAAAGAATCACCGCGTGTATGTTGTGCGTCTCGTTGCACGCGCGCGTGCAGGGCCCACGCTGGCGCAGGCGGCGGCGGTGGCGGCGGCGGCGGCGGGCGGTCAGGTGCTGCTGGGCCCCGACGTCATGGGCGCGCCGGGCGGCGGCCCCGTGGGCGGTGCGCTGCGTTCCAGCCCGGGGCTGTCGCCGCTGCTGGTTCACTGCGGGGACTTCCTGATCAAGGTGGGGCAGGCTTGGTGTGTTCGTGTGTGTTCGTGTGTGGAGGAGGGAGTGGGGGGGGGAGGGGGTAGTTGGTTCCGTTTCCCAATGCGGGGGCGGGGCGGAGCCGGGGAGAACGGACGTGGACTTGGGCTGGTGTTGATACTAGGGTCGGAGATGAAGCTGCTCCTCCGATGCGATATGGCAGCTCCGAACCGTGCGCGTGCCACACCAACCAACGCGCTGCTGCTGCCACATCATTTCCTTTGCGGCTGCTGCTGCTGCTGCTGCTGCTGCTGCTGCTGCTGCTGCTGCTGCTGCTGCTGCTGTCGTCACGGCGGCTGCCAACTGCTGCTGCACACACACACACACACACACACACACACACACACACACACACACACACACACACACACACACACACACACACACACACACACACACACACGTCTGACGCGTTTGTGGCTGCCCTTTGGCATAGTCTGCCCTGGCGTCGAGTGCTGGTTAGGTAGTTGTCGAGGCTGTGAAAGGCTGCGGGGTCGCTGGACTCAGCCCCGTAGCCACCTGTCGCTGTGCTGTTGCGTGCGGTGTGTCGTCTGTCCGGTGCTCGTGTTGCTGCGGTGCTGGCCCTCCAGCCTAGAGCTTTGTGAGCCCGCTGGGCCCTGCGTTGTAGTACCAGCAGTAGCCCTTCTGAGGCTACTGGCGTGGTCCAGGTTGGTTGGAGCGTCCCCCCGGTGGACTCCAGAGCTTGGCTGCGCTCTGGGCAGGGGAGACGCGTGATAGCGGCAGCGTGTGGCCTAAATGCCTCGCTGTCGCTGGCTGTCCCGAGTACTCGATCACGAGACTCGTCAGGCCGCCTGTAAACCCGTTGTTACACACACACACACACACACACACACACACACACACACACACACACACACACACACACACACACACACACACACACACACACACACACACACACACACACACACACACACACACACACACGCAGGGCGCACCGCGCCACGCGGCCAGCCTCGTGTCCGGCTCTGCGCCCACCGCACACATCAGCGCCGCTGGTCGCGCCGTCAGCGGAGGTGGCGGCGGCGCAAGCGGCGGCGCCGCCGCCGCCGCCGTTGCCGCCGCGGGGGAAACCGCGTCTGAGCACGTCGGCTTCGCGACCCGCAGCGGCGCCAGCGGCACCTCCTCCGCCGCCGCTGGCGGCGCCGCCGCCTCCGTGGGTGCCGGCACCGTGGGTTCCGCATCCGCGGCTGCTGCTGCTGCTGCTGCTGCTGCTGCTGCTGCTAATGGCGCTGGCGGCGGCGCCGGCGGCGGCGGCCCTGGCTGCGGTGGCGGCGGCGGCGGCGTGCTGACGCTGCAGTCGGTGGTGGAGGCGGTGCCGCTGTATGCGGTAGTGCCGCCCGCCCTGGCGCCGAGGCTGGTGTCGTACCCACCCCTGCGCTGGGCGCAGCAGGTGAGCTCCTGCCTCTCATAGTCTCATACATAGCAGCTGAGGCAGGCGCAGGCAGGCAGGCCGCACGCCCCTTCCGGCACCGAAGCGAGTCAAATCAGACACCCCCGCATCGGCGGCATGAAATGAAATGTAATTTAATGCAATGTAAACTCACTATACGGACATCTCTTGCTTACGGCGGCCTGCCTTGCTGGCGACCGCGATAGCAGGCCACAGACCGCGACTTGCAACCCAGTCGCTAACCCTGTCACTGAAACGCACACCCTGCGTCACACGCCCGCCGCAGACCGCCGGCGGCACCCTGGATGCACCCGTGGGCTGTCCCACCGTGGCCCACATGACCGTGGTAGGCGCCGCCACGCTGCTGGCCTGGCGCCACGACGTTGCTACAGCCGCCCTGGCCACCTGGTCCGCCACCTGCCGCCGCCTCATGCTGCTACAGCCGCTGCAGCCGCTACAGCCGCTGCCGCAGCCGCAGTCGCATGCGCCCACCGCGGGCTGCTGCTACAGCCGCGGCAGCGGCGCCGATGGCAGCCGCAGCAACCGCAACGGCCACGGCCACGGCGGCGGCGGTGGCGGCGGCAGTAGCAGCGGCCACGGTATCCATGGCAGTAGCAGTAGCTACTGCTGGTCGGGGGGTTACCTGGCGGAGGCGGGCGAGGGGCACATGCTCGCGGCGTTCGGGGACGCGGGCGCGGCGGCGGTGTGGGCGTACGCCTGTACGGAGGCCATGCTGGACGTGGACTGGTGAGTGCTGTACGACGTACCGTAGAGTACGACGTAGAGTACGACGGTTACTGCAGCTGCAGTTACTGCTGCAGTTACTGCTGCAGTGATAAAGAGTGTGCATGTGCGCCGTTGTGCCTTTTCGCGCGTGCGCGCGAGCGCGGTTGGGGGTTCCTGACGCGGGACCGGGTGGCGCGGTGTTTCCTGCTGTCGGGGCTTGCTCCGCTCGCCTACACACGCGACCACACTCCACTCGCTAACACACACACACACACACACACACACACACACACACCACACACACACACACACACACACACACACACACACACACACACACACACACACACACACACACACACACACACACACACACACACACACACACACACACACACACACACACACACACACACACGTGCAGGCCGGAGGAGCTGCTTGACCACGAGCTGTGCGAGGAGTGGGCGGTGGTGGAGCGGCAGCATCCAGGGGCCATCATGGACCTGGTGGCGGGGGCCGGCGGCGGCGGCGGAGGAGGAGGAGGAGGGGGAAGGGGAGACAAAGGAGGAGGAGGTGGTGTTGGAGGCAATGGCGCAGGCGTCATCGTGGGCTTCGGAATGCTGGGCGACGGCGCGGGAGGCGGCGGCGGCAGAGGAGACAGTGGCGGCGTGCCTGGCGCCGCCGGCGGCGGCGGCCGGCGCGGTACTGCTGGCTTTGGCTTTGGCATTGGCGGCCAGCGGTCGCACGTGACCGAGTTCCGTAACGGCTACCGGCACCGGGTGCTCATGCGCGGCCTGCGACTCAAGGTGGGGGGTGCCACGCGTGTGTGTGTGTGTGTGTGTGTGTGTGTGTGTGTGTGTGTGTGTGTGTGTGTGTGTGTGTGTGTGTGTGTGTGTGTGTGTGTGTGTGTGTGTGTTTTTTAGAGATCACAAGGGAGAAAACAGCAGACATAAGACAATGCGTGCGGTGCGGTGACGGACGGTCGCGAGTTACTTACGCACATATGTACGAATGTACGGCAGGTGGGCATCGACTGTGGCCCGCTCAAGTACGGCATCAGTCCCGCCACCGGCCGGGTGTCGTACCGGGGGCGGGCGCTGGGCCGCGCGGCGCGCATCGCGGCGCACGTGGCGTCCAGCGGCCAGGTCCTGGCCAGCGGACCGGCCTGGGAGGCGGCGCAGCGCAGCCCGCTAGTGGAGGTGAGGGCTCGGGGGCGGGCTGGCTTGGGGGCGGGCGGGCTAGCTTTGGGGGCGGGCGGGCTTGAGGGCGGGCGGGCTTGAGGGTGGGCGGGCTTGAGGGCGGGCGGGCTTGAGGGTGGGCGGGCTTGAGGGTGGGCGGGCTTGAGGGTGGGCGGGCTTGGGGGCGGGCGGGCTTGAGGGCGGGCGGGCTTAGAGGCGGGCGGGCTAGCTTTGGGGGCGGGCTAGCTTTGGGGGCGGGCGGGCTTGAGGGCGGGCGGGCTTGAGGGCGGGCGGGCTTGAGGGCGGGCGGGCTTGAGGGTGGGCGGGCTTGAGGGTAGGCGGGCTTGAGGGCGGGCGGGCTTGAGGGTGGGCGGGCTTGAGGGTGGGCGGGCTTGAGGGTGGGCGGGCTTGAGGGTGGGCGGGCTTGAGGGCGGGCGGGCTTGAGGGCGGGCGGGCTTGAGGGCGGGCGGGCTTGAGGGCGGGCGGGCTTGAGGGTGGGCGGGCTTGAGGGTGGGCGGGCTTGAGGGCGGGCGGGCTTGTGGGTGGGCGGGCTTGAGGGTGGGCGGGCTTGAGGGCGGGCGGGCTTGTGGGTGGGCGGGCTTGAGGGTGGGCGGGCTTGAGGGTGGGCGGGCTTGAGGGCGGGCGGGCTTGTGGGTGGGCGGGCTTGAGGGTGGGCGGGCTTGGGGGCGGGCGGGCTTGAGGGCGGGCGGGCTTGGGGGTGGGCGGGCTTGGGGGCGGGCGGGCTTGAGGGCGGGCGGGCTTGAGGGTGGGCGGGCTTGAGGGCGGGCGGGCTTGGGGGTGGGCGGGCTTGAGGGTGGGCGGGCTTGAGGGTGGGCGGGCTTGAGGGAGGGCGGGCTTGGGGGTGGGCGGGCTTGAGGGTGGGCGGGCTTGGGGGCGGGCGGGCTTGAGGGCGGGCGGGCTTAGAGGCGGGCGGGCTAGCTTTGGGGGCGGGCTAGCTTTGGGGGCGGGCGGGCTTGAGGGTGGGCGGGCTTGAGGTTGGGCAGGCTTGGGGGTGGGCGGGCTTGAGGGTGGGCGGGCTTGGGGGCGGGCGGGCTTGAGGGCGGGCGGGCTTGGGGGTGGGCGGGCTTGAGGGTGGGCGGGCTTGGGGGCGGGCGGGCTTGAGGGCGGGCGGGCTTAGAGGCGGGCGGGCTAGCTTTGGGGGCGGGCTAGCTTTGGGGGCGGGCGGGCTTGAGGGTGGGCGGGCTTGAGGTTGGGCAGGCTTGGGGGTGGGCGGGCTTGAGGGTGGGCGGGCTTGAAGGGAGCAAAACAGAGGGGAGAGGCGGGAGGGGAGGCGGTCGTGGGAGGCGATCTTGCTCTTGCCGTTGCCGCCCGGCGCCTAGCGAAGTTGCCTGGGGCCTGGCCATCTGATCATGTTTCTGGCGGTTGATCTTGTCGGGCATGCGCGCATGACCACTTGCAACTGCCCTCGCCCTCGCCCCCGCCCCCCCCGGCCGTTTCCCAGCTCAGCGCAGTCGTGTTCGCATTTTGTTTCTCACCGGGACTGTTCACCAGTAACCCCCCCCCTCCCCCCCCCCCGCCCCCGACGTCCCCACCCCCGACGTCCCCGCCCTGGTTCTGGGTTTTTTGGGTTGCAATGGTCGCTTTGGTTTCTGGGATAAACTAACCCCCTCTCCCCCCTCCCCCTTCCTTCAGGCCGCCAACCTGGTCGGTACCAGTATTGGCGAGCACCGCCTCCGTGGCGACTACGGCGGCCTTGGCGGCTACGGCGGCTACGGCGGCTACGGCGGCTACGGCCTTGGCGGCGGCGGCCTTGGCGGCTACGGCGGCCTTGGCGGCGGCGCTGGCACTGGCACTGGCGGCGCCCGGCCACTGCCCATAGTGCGCATCATCGCAGCTGAGGACTTTGAGTACGAGGCGGGCGCCGCCGCCGCCGCCGTACCGGTGGGCGCGCCGGGGCAGGTGCGGCGCGATGGCGATAACGATGATGAGGGCGACGGCGACGAGCGCGGCACGCTGAGGATGGTGTTGGGGGACGGAGGGGGCAGGGGGACGCAGGCAGCGGCAGGGGCGGCGGCGGCCGCCGCCGCTGCCGTCGGCGGGGTGCTGGGCAGCGCCGCCGGTGGCGGAGCGGCGGCGGCGATGGGGGCGGTGGTGGGTGCGGAGGAGCTGGTGCTGGTGGTAGGCGAGGCGGCGAGCAGCGTGGGCCTGGGCCTGGGCCTGGGCCTCGGCGGCGGCGGCGGCGGTGGCGCGGCGTCGGAGAACCGGCGGCCCAGCTACGGCACCTTGCCGCTCAACCTGAGTCGCGACATAGCGGCGCTCATGGCAGAGGGGCAGGCGGAGGGGGAGAGGGAGGAGGAGGCCGAGGCGGCGGAAGCGGCGGAAGCGGCGGAGGCGGATGAGGGCCGGGGGCGGGAGGGCGGGGGTGGTGGGCGGGACGGCCGCCGGCCGGAGGCGGACGCGGCGGAGGCGGCGCTGCTGGAGCAGTCGGCAGCGTGTGCCGCCCTGTGATTGATTCGGAGACCCCTGTGCGCATGCAGAACTTACTAAACCTGCTTAGTCGCAAAGTGAAATGTGCATGAAAATCCATGGACGCTTTTCGTGTTGCTTTTAAAACTGGTTGCTGACCGCTGCCACTACTGCGGCCGTTGCCACTTGAGCACCAAATTTTTGTTGTTGCGCAGAGTTGTCCGGTACAGGTTACAGCGCATGATCACATCGTACATTTCTAGTCTGCAGCATCGCACAACTGCCGTGTAATGTTATGCTGGCCTCAATGAAGTGTGTGCGGAAGGGATTATCGTATCCGTGACCTGGTCTCACGCCAGGCGTGTTTTACCAAGCCAGGTGGCGGTGTTTGGGATTCCAATGCTGCTTATTGCTGTCCTATAAACTGCTCGAAGCGAGTGTCTTCCTGTCGGCATGTCTTCCTGTCGCTCTGTGTCCCAAGTTATTGAAGAACGGCCAAGTTGCGTAGACACTTAATGTACTTGCTATCTGAATGTGCTGCTTCTCGGCTTGGCAAGGCCCATGAGTGGGATGAGGGCTGGCCCACGGGGATTGCCGGGGCGAGGGCCCGCGAGCGTGGCGAGCCGAGCATGCATGCACGTGCAGGACGCCGCAGCCCGCCGACCGTTGCCATGCCACACATAGCACGATAATAATGGCAGGAATTTATGTAAATTCTGGTGTACTAAAAATTCTGAAGCGATGACGCGATCGATTGATTGATGTTACAAGTTCGTGCTTATAGATTGGTCCAAACGAGCCAGGAAGCTCATGGACCGCTGATTAAGAGATTATGACGCAATTAGAAACGCGTATATCATAATCGGGGTCATGGAGTCCGCGGCGACCAGCATGGGCCCCCTCGGCGGGAGGGCCCTCCGCTATCCTTCAAAGTCTCTCTGTAGCTGCCATGTAAGCATGTATCTATTAATTGCGCCGACCCCGGTCTTCAAATTCTAGGAGACGAAGAATACGGTACCCGAAATTGCTCGCCACCTGGCCGGTTCGGCCCACCCACGCCCTCAATTCACAATCTAACTCTGTTAGTAACTTTTTATTGCGTTATAGCTGGTCAGTACCGGTTGCGGTAGCCTAAAAACGCGCTGCGCTGTGAGGAGCTCGAAACTTGGTTTCCGGAGCCATACATCGCCGTGCGGCCCGAGCCGGGCCTTTCCTGCCCCTATTCTGTGTATAACTCCAATGATGGCTGAAGGGAGACCAGCTGCATTGTGAAACAGCCTCGGGCGGGCACCACGGGCGGGCACCGGCGCCATGTCCATGCGACGAGCACGCCAGCAGACAAGCGCGGCTCGACTCGCTGCCAGTCAAGCGAGGGCTCGACAGCAACTACGAGCTGACGGGGAAGACCCTGACCCCGGTCCGCAGGCCGACGCGGCGGCGACACCAGCAGGCCAGGGCGCTGCGGCGCAGGCAATTACGGTAGCAGCAGCAGCAGCAGCAGCGACTGCACCAGCAGAAGCTGCAGCAGGGCCAGTGGTGGATGCGCCACAGGCCGCCGTTGCAGTGGTGGCTCAGCCTCCTGACCCTGGGACGCAGCCTGACCACACGCCGACCACACCAGTAGGCTAGGGCGCTGCGGCGCAGGCGGCTTTGGCAGCAGCAGGGCCATTGGTGGATGCGCCGCAGGACGCCGCCGCAGCGGCGGGGTCGCCATGGGCTTCACCTCGGGCGGCCGTAGCGGCAGCATAATCATCAGCCAGAACTTGTCACCAGTCGTTGGGGCGCCCGTACGGGTCGCTGCGGGGTTGAATGACGCCTCGTTGCACGCGTTAGGCGCAGCTACAGCGTCAGCGGGCGCCGGTTCAAGCATGGTGGCGGCGGCAGGCACAGCTAGCGTCGGTCACACGACTGTGTGGCGGCGGCTGTAGGGGTGGTGGTGGGCGGCACGGCACCCAGGTGCGTGTTGACGCAACGGCGAGGCCGCCGCCGGCTGTAGACGCCGTGGCAGCGGAGCCACCGGGTGCAGGTATAGATGCTGCGGTGACGGCAGGCGTCACGCCACCCCCCGACACCGCTGCGGCGATGGCCGCCGCTCCGCAACCTGGAGCTGCATCAGCTGGCGGTGGGTAGGGTTGGGGATGGGGGCATGTGCAGACGGGGAACGGGGCAACGCGTCCGTTGAGGCGTTGATCATTGTGCGAGTCTTTGCAACGATTCCGCAACAGTCACCATACTGAATGCACTTCCTTTCATCGTGCTGCATGCAGGCGGCGTAGATGATGCGACTCTGGGCGATAGCGGGCTGACAGGCCGCCGGGGTCAGTCACATGCGAGTGGCAGTGCTGTTGCCGCGACCCCGCACGTGGTGCCCGACGTGCCTGGGGCCGCAGGAGAGGCGCCGGATGACGACCTCCTGGCCGACTACCCAGTTGCCCCCCGTCAGCGTGACGCGCGCGACGTGCATCAGCCATGCAGGACCGAGTGAGTGGCGTTAACTGCGCTTACTGTGGCTATATTGCTTCCCATAGGCAGGTCTAGGTTTATCACCTCGGTCCTGGGCGGGTGCAATCTCAGAAATCCCTGCACGTGCTGGCCCTGCAGGGCCGTCGCCGAGCTCGGCAAGGAGCCGCTGGTCACGCACCGCCCTTTACTACCCAGACGGCACCATCGGCCTCAACGTGGACATTCTGTGGCGGATCGGCACTGCTGCGGCGCCGGTCAGGAAGCAGGAGCGCGAGAACGAGCACGGTAGGAAGTTCGTGCTCAAGGTCGACACGCCAACCGCGCGTGGTGGTGACGGCACCTTTAATTTCCCACGGCTAGGCTGCTGCCGAAGCCACTGGGCCTTCTCACCTGGATCCGGTCCGGCAGCTTCAGCATCAACTACCACACGCTAGGTCTCGCCGCAGCACGCAAGCTGCTGACCAGCATGTACAAGCTGGTGGGGTGGCTGGAGGGAAAGGTGAGAGGAGGGTTGCGGTGGCGGAGGAGAGTTAGCACGTGTGTTGCTATTTGTTTCCTCATGCGCCCATGTTTGCGTTCGTTCATCCTACCTCTGTAACAAACTTGCCGGTGACGAACAAGCCTGCTCTCTGCCTACCAAATCGCCTGCAGACCGTGGGCACAAGCGCAAGCTGCTCGGTGCGTGGCTGGGCGTACTTGCGTTCCGGCTGCACGTACCAGCGCTGGCGGCTGAGGGGGCCGGGCGGATTGGGCCGCGGGTCCTGGCGGCTGGCGTGTGCACAGCCAGCCTGGGCCCGGGCCACTCTGTTTCGGACCTGCGCCGCGCCGTGAAGGGCTTTGCGCGGCAGTAGACGCAGGAGCTGGATGCTGCAACGCCACCGGGCTGCCTCCCAGTGTCGTCTGCCTTCAAGGCGGCCGTGGAGCGCGACCCGGTCATGTCCCAGCTTGCCTCCGGGTGGCTCGCCTTGCTTGTATGGCAAAACAAACAAGACCCGTGCGGGGGGCAAGCCTGAGCGGCAGGCGGTCCGCAACTGGAGTGCCTTCCGCACGGTGATGGACATCAAGCTGCATCTCATGAGCCAGGAATACCGCGGCGCGCTCATGCATGGTGGTGGGTGCGGGTGGGTGGGGCAGAGGGACGACACGGTCCATCGGTTGCCCACATGGTCGTGGCATGGATTGACAGTATTCGATCAAACCTGGATTGACGAGTTGACCGGTAGGGTTGACGTGACTACCGGTAGGATTGATCGGGTCGCGGATTGGGATTGGTGGGGTTAGTGGGGTGGCAGGTGGGGATTGACCAAACCGCCGGTAGGGTTATGCAACTTGCAGGTTCGGATTAGTAAAACGGCCGGTTGGGCAGACGTAACCGGCAAGTTGCCTCATCGTTTTAAACCGCTTCGTGCCACGACACATTGGGCAACCGAACGTGAACCGGCCCCGTGTCATTCCTCCGGGTGGGGCAGGCTAGGCAGGCAAGTGGGTGGGGCGCACATGTTGGGATGCTCGCCCACAGCTGGGTCTTTGCACATACCTCCAAACCAATATCATAATCCTTATGTACCCAGCTCTGTGCGAGGTTCCCACTTGTCAGCTTTGGGCCTTCCCGTCGCGGGGGGTGCGTTCCCCATAGGAAAACCGGCACCACGGCGAGTTTGGATGGCACCCCACCAAACTTACGAGTTAGACCCCCGAACTAAGCATGTTTTGATATTATGATACAAATAGCTTGTTTGGCTCAGTATTTCGTGTATTGGCGACTGTCGCGACTTTGACCGCCGCGCGCCGAGCGAACAACACTACTACTAAACGCAGCGAGCCTTGAACATGCCCGAGATAGGTGCCGTTGACGATTTAAACATAATAAGCTCATTCTTGTTGAGCTTGAAGTAAATCCGCGAAGTCTGAGGGACCGACATTATTTGCAAATTCTGGTCCCGCACTGTTGCGAAATCGGTGCAGGAAACCAGCTCAGCATGATTTTCAGTGCCGAATAGTCTATATGAAATAGGACGCATGCACGGACGCAGGCACGCACGGACGCAGGCACGGACGCAGGCACGGACGCAGGCACGGACGCATTCCAGGTCTGTTACAACGGATTGCGCTTGGTGCACATGCATGCAATTGTCTCATTGTCACATGTCGACTGCCTAATCCAATCACACATCCATTGCATAGGTCATTCTAATGTGCGCGCAGGCACCAAGCGTCCCATCCATTAGTCCCGTCCCCAAGTAGTGCATGTGCGTGAATCCAAATGCTGCATCGGAACCTATGCTTGTCTCTCTAACGCCTGCGTTGCCTGCCTCAGGTATATATTGCGTCAAGCATGTGCTGCTAGCTTGATTGCAGTCTGCCGAAATGAGGTATAGTCAGCCAATCCTGCGGACGGCAGGGCCAGGGGACACGCCACGAACCGGGCGTAGGCGTGGGGCGTGGGGTAGCCCCGTGCATGGGGAAAGCAATCTGGGGGGCTTAATTACTTTGGCTTGTCATCGCCGGAGTACACCAAGCCTTGACAGCACCTTCTATACAACAAATTCCATGTCCGCATCCACTCCGACGATAACGATTGTCGTACTAGTCGTACTTTATTTGGGTTCGTACGGCAGGGAGTCAAACACCCCCAAATTGGGCCCCAGCACCGGTGGAACACACACCTCACCCACCTCTGACAGCTCAAATGCATTCGACACATGAAATTACATATATTACCTACTCCTAATCATTGTGCTTCAATCCTGGCATGCGTGTCGTGCAAAACACGTCTTCCCACACACCCCATATGGCCCGGGACTCCCCCGACTTTCCAGTTGTCACCTCCACCTCCCACGGCCTCGAAGGCTTGTCTGATACATATATACGCATGTGACAAAGTGTTCCTACTAAATTTCGCTACTTGGCGATGGTTTTGGTGCCGAGTTGTCTAGGCATGGCATGGGAGCAGGCACGGTTTGCCGGCACGAACGCTATACTCGCTCTGCGAGTGTCCAGCTGCATTTAGCTAGTATATTATGCTCATATCCGCACATTTACAAACTCGCACATGGTCCAGAGAAAGTCCAGAAATCGCGTACGTACGTACCGTCGACATTTCCCCCTGGCGACCTTCACCAACCAGTTCGTAGTTTTTTTCCAGTAGCTTCCTCTGTCCCTCAAATGTTGCTTGTTGCTATCTGCGGGCTCAGCAGGGCGCATGTTGGCCTCGCCCGGCCCAGCAGATTGTGAATGCCGGTTTGTCGGCGGATGGAGCTCAGGGGATTAAGCAAGTCTACCGGTGCACCGTAGGAGCATGCTCCGAGTTATTACCGGTCACCGTGCTCTCCATGCTCCCTGCACCGATTGGCGCCAAATCTTTATAGTGTATTAAGCTCATTGAGCATATGCCATTTCCACTTTGAAACTCGCGAAACGTGCGCTGGGGTGATGTTTGTCTCACCAATCAGGCGCGGTGGCCTGCAGAAACTGCCCCCCGGCGCCGGGGGATTTCACACATGAAAATCATACTGTTTTAATAAACGCAACGTGCTATATATATTCCTGAAGCCGCATGTGAAATTTCGAGGCGAGCACGCCGGAGCATGCAACCGCAGGTGTTGTACGGCACTGCCGTACAAAACCGGCAAAGCCATGCTCCGGTCGCTCCCCAACGCATTTTCGCATGCCCTCTGCACTAATGCAATTGCTCGTGGTGTGAGAGGCCATATGCATTTAAAATGGCGCGATTGGAGCCGCGAGTAGTGAAGAGCATGCGTTTTACGGTTTTGTACGGCATGGAGGCTGAGCCCATGCTCTCGTCGCGCCAGGGCCCTGGAAGCTATGGTCTGCTTGGATTCACCGATAATATGGGTATGCTGAGTCTGTGTGTGCTTTGGTCGGGTGCGTTTGGGGCCCGGGGGAGCGCGGAGCATGCATGGTACTCTGGCCCATGCTCCGGTCCCATACACCCGCGTCAGCACACAACCGACAAAGCCATGCTCCGGTCGCTCCCCAACGCATTTTCGCATGCCCTCTGCACTAATGCAATCGCTCGTGGTGTGAGAGGCCATATGCATTTAAAATGGCGCGATTGGAGCCGCGAGTAGTGAAGAGCATGCGTTTTACGGTTTTGTACGGCATGGAGGCTGAGCCCATGCTCTCGTCATGCCAGGGCCCTGGAAGCTATGGTCTGCTTGGATTCACCGATAACATGAGTACGCTGAGTCTGTGTGTGCTTTGGTCGGGTGCGTTTGGGGCCCGGAGGAGCACGGAGCATGCATGGTTCTCTGCCCCAGGCTCCTGCCCCCATGCACCCGCCATACCCGCCAGCCTTTGGACAGCCTGCTTGGGGGCTTTCTGAGCCCTTCCCGCTTACCTCTGTGTACGTGAGCCGAGTTCATGTATGCCCATAAAGGTGCTGGCGCGGTTGTGGTCCGGGGGCAGCACAGAGCACGCGTTGTACCCTTTCACATCCGTAGGTCCGCTGTGCACACACACCTTCCCGGCCCCTCCCTCCCCCCCTCCAGGGTAACCCAGGGTTTCACCCACACGACTGCTCTTCCCTTCAAGCCACAACACCAGCCCACGCACCACATCCCTCCTTGCTTCGTTGCAGTCCGGCTTCCTCCCGTGTGAAGGGCTGGACACGCCACTAGGCAAATGACACAGGTCATGGTGTGGATCCCTCCCGGAGACCCAGAGTGCCTTGTCCGCAGCCGCCCCATGGCCTCCCCGCACCACGCATCCTCATATCACCAGCCCGCACTTGTGCATGTGTGAAGTACGTGAAGGTGCTGATAAGCACCGGGTATGTTGAGCACAAGGCATCCTGTGCCCTCGCAGCCACCCCCTTGACATGATGGACCCAGCCGCAGCGTGCCCCAGTGCCGCACCAGCTGCGCCCTGAGCCCATACACAACACACAGCACTGACGGTATGCCGGAGCATCCAAGCCAAGCGCTATCTGCTGCTGCGCTCGCGCGTGTGGCTTGGAACGGGGTGAGAAGCGGAAGGCCCCACCACCATCTAGGCTCCGGTCTAACCCTTAGTCAGCCACCACCTTCACGGCTGGCACCCATGCCAGTCACTTGCTGCCAGCTGGATGCGGCCGCACTACTAAGCGAACGCTGTGCGAGCAGTCCTCTGGCTAAGCGCACTGGTCGAACACGCTGTGTGACTGCAAAATAACATGGGGCGTGCATAGCACTTTGCTGGGACAGGAGCGCGCTGCGGCACTGCCGCTGACGGACACACGGCTAGCTCTGTCCGGCTCACGCACTGCTGACCCTGCAGCTGCTGCTGCTGCTGCTGCAATTGCTGCATTCGGCTACCCCTGCCGGCTGCGGCCAGCCACGCATGTAGTGATGGTCGGGTGGACGGGGCTACGAGGCGCGCCGCTCCGTCACCGTCAACCTGTTTAATGGACAACCGGCCCGCTGCTGCTTAGTGGCGCCGGCAGCCAGCACACGTTCGATGTGTTACGCACGAAGCATGTCGCTGCGCGCTACGGAAGTGGCGAGGCCACGTAGCCGTGGGGCGCCTGAGCAGGTGGTGGTGAGAAGGGGGCTCGGTGAGGGAGGGCGGTGCCATGTGCGCTTCTTGCCCCCGCCGCCCCCTGCTGATGGTGATACCTGCAGCCGCAAGGTGTCAACACATTTCCAGCCCAGCATGGAAGCAAGACTTAGGCAAAGCGGCGTATGGGTACGCTAGCGCGGGGTGGCGCGGGGCGGCCTTGGGTTTCAGGCATGTGGTGAGCCTGGCCGGCTTGTCGCACAGCCCGGCAAGTCAAGCGTGCAACAGCAGGGCAGTCCCTCATACCTCCAGCTGTGTCACCCTGAAAGCCGACGCGCCGGGGCCCTGCTTTGCTGCTGCGCCCGAAAATGTTGACCGCGCCACAGAATGTCCCCCGGCAGCGCCATGCTTTGAAAAGGCGTCCCGGCATGCATTCATGGCAGTCTTGCTGTTTCACAGCCAATATCAGCCAGGGCTATGCATGGCAGGAAGAACGCAAAGTCTGGCCCAAAGTGGAAATTGCGAGGCGTTCGCACGCTTTGAAGCTGTTGGGTGATGCAGGGTGCATGTAAAATGGCAGCCAGTAATGAGTATATGAGCACAACACGCAAATGGTGGAAGGCATGTGGCGACAGACGGAAATGGTGCGAAGGCGGTCAACAACGGTCATGCCCAGGCTTAAGCTTCAAAGCCAGCTCTGTCAGCGATGGCTAGTCCTAAAGCTCATGTGTCCACTGCGTAAACGAGCTGTTGCGAAAAATGCGCAGGTCCGTCCGTGCAAAAGTCGATGGCTGTCGCTCGGGGCGGAGCTCCCGGGTAATGTGGCTCCCAGGACAGCAGGCAACCCCCGGGCCGTTCAGCGGCCCTGCGCAACCCCCAGCAGATGCTCGCCCGCTTTTCCCTTGCGCATAAACTGATTACAATATATGGTCTGGGTCTCATGTCTGGATATGCCCAGGGGGGGGCCTGGATGTGCCTGCATCCACACATCGAGCTTCCCTTGCAGATCCACACATTTACCCACACGACACATGCATGCGCGACCTGACTGCCTTGCGCGCTTGGTATTACATGTGTGTATGCCTAATATGCCTCTGGGCCGAGCGCCACTTGCTTGCTCCGTGGAATGGGGTCTGGGCATGCCTGTTTCCCATGTCTGGATGGGCCTGCACCCACAACCCCACATGCCATACACACATTTACCCACACCACACATGCAAGCGCCGGCGGACTGCCTTGCGCGCTTGGTATTACATGTGTGTATGTCTAATATGCCTCTGGGCCGAGCGCCACTTGCTTGCTCCGTGGAATGGGGTCTGGGGATGCCTGTTTCCCATGTCTGGATGGGCCTGCACCCACAACCTACACAACCCCACATGCCATACACACATTTACCCACACCACACATGCAAGCGCCGGCGGACTGCCTTGCGCGCTTGGTATTACATGTGTGTATGTCTAATATGCCTCTGGGCCGAGCGCCACTTGCTTGCTCCGTGGAATGGGGTCTGGGGATGCCTGTTTCCCATGTCTGGATGGGCCTGCACCCACAATCACCCCCACATGCCATACACACATTTACCCACACCACACATTCAAGCGCCGGCGGACTGCCTGGAGCCCTTGGGCAATCACTTGGGACACGAACTAAAATGTTCTTGATTGGGGAAAGGGGGATTTGAAGGTGTGGGGGTTGCGCAGGGGCGTTAAGCGGCCCGGGGGTTGCCTGCGGTCCTGGCTGTCCTGCCGCGAACAGCACGCGCGGGCGTCTGCATGCTCTCGACCGCTGCTCCTGCAAGTCTGACGTTTTTCAGCTACCCTTCATCGTTACAGTTAGCCAGCGGCGGCATGTAACACAAAAGAGCTGCTCCGGCCCGAGCGACAGCCATCGACTTTTGCACGGACGGACCTGCGCATTTTTCGCAACAGCTCGTTTACGCAGTGGACACATGAGCTTTAGGACTAGCCATCGCTGACAGAGCTGGCTTTGAAGCTTAAGCCTGGGCATGACCGTCGTTGACCGCCTTCGCACCATTTCCGTCTGTCGCCACATGCCTTCCACCATTTGCGTGTTGTGCTCATATACTCATTACTGGCTGCCATTTTACATGCACCCTGCATCACTCAACAGCTTCAAAGCGTGCGAACGCCTCGCAATTTCCACTTTGGGCCAGACTTTGCGTTCTTCCTGCCATGCATAGCCCTGGCTGATATTGGCTGTGAAACAGCAAGACTGCCATGAATGCATGCCGGGACGCCTTTTCAAAGCATGGCGCTGCCGGGGGACATTCTGTGGCGCGGTCAACATTTTCGGGCGCAGCAGCAAAGCAGGGCCCCGGCGCGTCGGCTTTCAGGGTGACACAGCTGGAGGTATGAGGGACTGCCCTGCTGTTGCACGCTTGACTTGCCGGGCTGTGCGACAAGCCGGCCAGGCTCACCACATGCCTGAAACCCAAGGCCGCCCCGCGCCACCCCGCGCTAGCGTACCCATACGCCGCTTTGCCTAAGTCTTGCTTCCATGCTGGGCTGGAAATGTGTTGACACCTTGCGGCTGCAGGTATCACCATCAGCAGGGGGCGGCGGGGGCAAGAAGCGCACATGGCACCGCCCTCCCTCACCGAGCCCCCTTCTCACCACCACCTGCTCAGGCGCCCCACGGCTACGTGGCCTCGCCACTTCCGTAGCGCGCAGCGACATGCTTCGTGCGTAACACA
Source organism: Chlamydomonas schloesseri (assembly GCA_016834595.1). Taxonomy (NCBI): domain Eukaryota; kingdom Viridiplantae; phylum Chlorophyta; class Chlorophyceae; order Chlamydomonadales; family Chlamydomonadaceae; genus Chlamydomonas; species Chlamydomonas schloesseri. The sequence goes on along the minus strand of JAEHOD010000009.1, from coordinate 2,258,320 downwards.
TCGAACGTGTGCTGGCTGCCGGCGCCACTAAGCAGCAGCGGGCTGGTTGTCCATTAAACAGGTTGACGGTGACGGAGCGGCGCGCCTCGTAGCCCCGTCCACCCGACCATCACTACATGCGTGGCTGGCCGCAGCCGGCAGGGGTAGCCGAATGCAGCAATTGCAGCAGCAGCAGCAGCAGCTGCAGGGTCAGCAGTGCGTGAGCCGGACAGAGCTAGCCGTGTGTCCGTCAGCGGCAGTGCCGCAGCGCGCTCCTGTCCCAGCAAAGTGCTATGCACGCCCCATGTTATTTTGCAGTCACACAGCGTGTTCGACCAGTGCGCTTAGCCAGAGGACTGCTCGCACAGCGTTCGCTTAGTAGTGCGGCCGCATCCAGCTGGCAGCAAGTGACTGGCATGGGTGCCAGCCGTGAAGGTGGTGGCTGACTAAGGGTTAGACCGGAGCCTAGATGGTGGTGGGGCCTTCCGCTTCTCACCCCGTTCCAAGCCACACGCGCGAGCGCAGCAGCAGATAGCGCTTGGCTTGGATGCTCCGGCATACCGTCAGTGCTGTGTGTTGTGTATGGGCTCAGGGCGCAGCTGGTGCGGCACTGGGGCACGCTGCGGCTGGGTCCATCATGTCAAGGGGGTGGCTGCGAGGGCACAGGATGCCTTGTGCTCAACATACCCGGTGCTTATCAGCACCTTCACGTACTTCACACATGCACAAGTGCGGGCTGGTGATATGAGGATGCGTGGTGCGGGGAGGCCATGGGGCGGCTGCGGACAAGGCACTCTGGGTCTCCGGGAGGGATCCACACCATGACCTGTGTCATTTGCCTAGTGGCGTGTCCAGCCCTTCACACGGGAGGAAGCCGGACTGCAACGAAGCAAGGAGGGATGTGGTGCGTGGGCTGGTGTTGTGGCTTGAAGGGAAGAGCAGTCGTGTGGGTGAAACCCTGGGTTACCCTGGAGGGGGGGAGGGAGGGGCCGGGAAGGTGTGTGTGCACAGCGGACCTACGGATGTGAAAGGGTACAACGCGTGCTCTGTGCTGCCCCCGGACCACAACCGCGCCAGCACCTTTATGGGCATACATGAACTCGGCTCACGTACACAGAGGTAAGCGGGAAGGGCTCAGAAAGCCCCCAAGCAGGCTGTCCAAAGGCTGGCGGGTATGGCGGGTGCATGGGGGCAGGAGCCTGGGGCAGAGAACCATGCATGCTCCGTGCTCCTCCGGGCCCCAAACGCACCCGACCAAAGCACACACAGACTCAGCGTACTCATGTTATCGGTGAATCCAAGCAGACCATAGCTTCCAGGGCCCTGGCATGACGAGAGCATGGGCTCAGCCTCCATGCCGTACAAAACCGTAAAACGCATGCTCTTCACTACTCGCGGCTCCAATCGCGCCATTTTAAATGCATATGGCCTCTCACACCACGAGCGATTGCATTAGTGCAGAGGGCATGCGAAAATGCGTTGGGGAGCGACCGGAGCATGGCTTTGTCGGTTGTGTGCTGACGCGGGTGTATGGGACCGGAGCATGGGCCAGAGTACCATGCATGCTCCGCGCTCCCCCGGGCCCCAAACGCACCCGACCAAAGCACACACAGACTCAGCATACCCATATTATCGGTGAATCCAAGCAGACCATAGCTTCCAGGGCCCTGGCGCGACGAGAGCATGGGCTCAGCCTCCATGCCGTACAAAACCGTAAAACGCATGCTCTTCACTACTCGCGGCTCCAATCGCGCCATTTTAAATGCATATGGCCTCTCACACCACGAGCAATTGCATTAGTGCAGAGGGCATGCGAAAATGCGTTGGGGAGCGACCGGAGCATGGCTTTGCCGGTTTTGTACGGCAGTGCCGTACAACACCTGCGGTTGCATGCTCCGGCGTGCTCGCCTCGAAATTTCACATGCGGCTTCAGGAATATATATAGCACGTTGCGTTTATTAAAACAGTATGATTTTCATGTGTGAAATCCCCCGGCGCCGGGGGGCAGTTTCTGCAGGCCACCGCGCCTGATTGGTGAGACAAACATCACCCCAGCGCACGTTTCGCGAGTTTCAAAGTGGAAATGGCATATGCTCAATGAGCTTAATACACTATAAAGATTTGGCGCCAATCGGTGCAGGGAGCATGGAGAGCACGGTGACCGGTAATAACTCGGAGCATGCTCCTACGGTGCACCGGTAGACTTCCTAGCTCGCTCAGGGGGACATTTTGTAGCGCTCGGATACGCTTTACTGCTACTTTGTATGTCAAGGGTTCCACGGCGTTTTAAAACGCGATCAAAGCGGACTTCTTGAGGCCTCGCACGCTCAATGCATGTCGCAAGCAACCTCGCACCCAGCCCTTGCGGTGGGATTTTTATGGACCTACTCGTCCATGAACATGTTCTGTTACGGTGTTAGGAGGGGCAATCCAACGACTTCAAAATCGGCGGCACGCCGTACGTGTAAGGCGCTTCCCCCATGTGTCCTACGGTGCACCGGCACACTTTCTTGGTCCCAAATTGGGGCACCTACCCGGATTCGGACATGGTTCCCCTTTCGAACACGCCCTGTCTGGGGCCGGGCTGCCGCCCGAACCCCCCCCCCCGTTTGAACCGGTTCAGACTAGTCAGACCGGGTTCATATCAGGTTCGGACCAGGTTCGGACAGAAATGCCCGGTTTCGAACGCCCTATGTTTCCCCGAGTGCGCGCGTGGCGACGTTGAACAGAGAGATGCAGAAGCATGCCTTGTCGCCAGGACCCCGGGTACAGGATCTCGCTGCAAGAAGGCGCATTCTTTGCGCTGCATAGCGGGATGTTTAGCGTGGACAGCGGGATAGCTGGGGTGGAGGCACTGGGGGGAGCGGGATTGGGTGAGTGGGGGTAGTGGGGGCACCCCTGACAGCGGGATTCGGCGGGTGGGGGCACCCCCTGTAGCAGGAGTGTCATCCAGTGCCCTCAGAGAGCATATCTGCTGTGCGGAAGTAGCAGTGAGCGCCGGCCCGGAGGGACGGAAGGTGGCGACTAGAAGGCGTCGCAGAAACCTACACTGATAAGCGCAGCGCAGCCTCAGCCCAGCACCGCACAGCCTCGCTGATTCCTCGCATGTTCTTTGAGCAATTTGTTGCCTTGCCTGCTGCTTCGATTCGTGGCTTCCGTGGTTTTTTTCTTTACGCTTCTTTCTCTCTTCCCTCGCATGTCGTGCTGGGCACCGGTGGCGCTGGCGATTTTCAGGTTGGTCACACCTCGAGCCAGGCTGCGCCAGCCCAGCGCGCCCTCAGCCCAGCAGTCCGAACCGTACAGCTTACAGCCTCCTGGCGGTATTCGGCTGGCTCATGTCAGCGGTTACCGTCTCTCTGAGGTAATGTGGCCGCGCACTACGCCTTACCGCTCACCCTCGTCTCATGCTACTTGCGAGACACGACATCCACATCGGGTGGCGTGCTTTCGCTTTCGTTTCGCAATTTAGCGCATGTCTTTAAGGAGTCTGAAAGGCTCTGCTCCGTCTCGAACGGAGACTTGCTAGGTCTCGTGTTAGCAAGCTGGCCGGAACACAGAGCGTGAAGCGTTTTGAGACCACAATCGCAAACCGTACGACGAGATAAGACCAATCCGGGGCTGCGGGGTCTTCGACACGCCACGAACCCTGGGTCACCGGTGGGCTCCGCCCACACCCCCGCAGCGGGATTCGCCAGGTGGGGGCACTATCGCCAGTGGGATTCGCCTCGTGAGGGCACTGTAAGAAGCGGTGGGGTATGACCACCGACGTGCGCAGGACGCGCACGCGGCACGCGAACTAAAGCCCAACCTTAACATACCGGTACTTTATCAATCCCGATATAACTGTATGTACTGTATTTCTGATGTGGGCAAGCGGTGATATTCACGAAGGGACGATTAGGGCGATCGGCACTATTAGTCCCTAATGGGGGCCACATTTATGAATTGTCACTACTGCAACAAATTGATTGCGCCGGCCCTACCAACAGAACCTCTCAGCCCCCCACTGCCCCCATAACCCCACCGACCCCACAGCCACCCCAGCTGACTTAGAGTCAACAGGCTCCCTTCCAGCCCCAGCCTCCCTACAGCCCCCACCAGCCCCACAGCTCCACTGCCCTACAGCCCAACAGCCTAAAGCCTCACAGCCCATAATGCCCCGACAGGAGGGATGACACGGGGCCCGATTCGCGGTCGGTTGCCCAAGGTGTCGTGGCACGAAGTAAGCGGTTTAAAACGATGAGGCAACTTGCCGATTACGTCTGCCCAACCGGCCGTTTCACCAATCCTAACCTGCAAGTTGACCAACCCTACCGGTGGTTCGGTCAATCCCAACCTACGGGGCGACCAATCCTACATGCCGCCCCGTCAGTCCTACCTGTCGAGCGGCCTACCCCAACCTACGGTTCCATCAACCCTTACTACTGAGTCAGTCTGCCCTAACCGTGCGTTCTAAGCCTGTTCCTGCGCGCGCGCGAACCCGTGCCCAAGCCCGCCCCCAGCCCCGGCCTCCCCGTGTCATCAAGGCCGGGCAACCTTAGGCAACCCGGTGAAAATTTCGACCCCCGAAAATAGCGGTGCCGGTGCACCGTAGGACACATGGGGGAAGCGCCTTACACGTTACGGACATGCTCTAAATTACGGCGTACGTGCCGCCGATGTTGAAGTCGTTGAATTGCCCCTCCCAACACCGTAACAGAACATGTTCAATGACGAGTAGGTCCATAAAAATCCCACCGGAAGGGCTGGGTGCGAGGTTGCGACATGCATTGAGCATGCGAGGCCTCAAGAAATCCGCTTTGATGGGGTGCGGGCTGCAGTTGCACCCGGCCGAGGCCGGACCGCGCCCTTGGGACGCAGGTACTTGCTCTTCGATAGGAAATGCCAAGCAGCGTTGCAGCGAGCGGGTCGGGACAACGCGCAGCGCGCCCGTCGACGCCGGGTTTTGGCGCGACAACGCGCGGTTTCCAGGAAATATTTGCTCTACAGGGACCCATGTATCAATCTGACGAGGGCTACGCGCGAAGAAGCAGGAGAGGCGCGCAAGCGAGGCGGTCCAATCCGTCCAATTAGTCCAATCGCTCGGCCATGCGTCTGTTTCTACGCCCTACCACTTAGGAGGGGTAGGCGCCTTGCGCTGGCTTTTTCGTACCACATTCACATGTGAGGAGAAAACAATGTACAATGGCCTGGCGCTGTGGCCTCGTTTCATCCCGCATGTATGTTGGCGGGCGACGTCGAAACTTGGTGACGTACGTATGTAAGTGGCGCCGACGCCCCAGTCTTCTGTGACCCTGCCTGCTCCCGTACGTCACCAAGTTTCGACGTCGCCCGCCAACATACATGCGGGATGAAACGAGGCCACAGCGCCAGGCCATTGTACATTGTTTTCTCCTCACATGTGAATGTGGTACGAAAAAGCCAGCGCAAGGCGCCTACCCCTCCTAAGTGGTAGGGCGTAGAAACAGACGCATGGCCGAGCGATTGGACTAATTGGACGGATTGGACCGCCTCGCTTGCGCACCGCTCCTGCTTCTTCGTGCGTAGCCCTCGTCAGACTGATACATGGGTCCCTGTAGAGCAAGTATTTCCTGGAAACCGCGCGTTGTCGCGCCAAAACTCGGCGTCGACGGGCGCGCTGCGCGTTGTCCCGACCCGCTCGCTGCAACGCTGCTTGGCATTTCCTATCGAAGAGCAAGTACCTGCGTCCCAAGGGCTCGGCCCGGCCTCGGCCGGGTACAACTGCAGCCCGCACCCCATCTTGCATCCTTCCACGTCGAATAATCAACAGGTGCATGGGTCGCTCGCGCTCGCTCTTACCAGGGCGTCGGCGCCTTGCGCTGGCTTATGCAAACCATAATTACATGTGAAGATAATACAAATCGATAGTTGTCTGGCGTTAGTTGAGGCCTCGTTGCAAGCCTCGTCGTCGTGACGAAGCGGAAACAACTGTTCGTTGCTCGTCCGTGCTCGTCTGGCCCACCTCTGCTTGGGTTGTAACTTCGCTTCGTCGCAACGAGGCCTCAAAGCCAGATGCAATGCATTCTTGTTATCTTTACATGTAAATGTGGTTTGCATAAGCCAGCGCAAGGCGCCGACGCCCCAGTACGACGTGCGCTTATCTGTTTTACTTCTCAGGTTCGACGTCGCCCGACAACATGTGGAATGAAACGACGCCAACAAATTGTTAAAGATTTCCTCTTCACATGTCAATGTGGTTTGCATAAGCCGGCACAAGGCGCCGACCCCTCCCTAGCGTACTTCTTGAAAAAACCTCGCACGGCAAGGCTGTCCGACAACATGTGGGATGAAACGAGGCCTCAGCGCCAACAAAATTGTTATATATTTTCTCCTCACATGCGAATGCGGTTCTCATAAGCCGGCGCAAGGCGCCGACCCCGCCCTCCCAAGCGTACGCAGTTTCTAAAAACCGTTGCACGGCGGCCGAGCATTCGCGATCGGTATATAAAGCTTGCCGTCTCCACTACCCCAACCATAAGTTACTGCGCGCGCTTAAGATGAGGGAGAAGATGTACAGACAGGCTGCCGGCGTGGCGCTGCCGCGCTCGCGCGCCAGTCTTGCCTTTGCGCTCGTCGCTTTTCTCGCTACCGGCGCGCTGGCACTGCGCAACCCGTCCATCGGGCTCAATGGTGAGCCGTGTTTGCTATTCATTGGCGACTTGCGCACCGCTTTGGGGTAGGCGACGGGGGTCGTTATTACCATGCATCGGTCCGATTCGTTCATTATTCTCAACAGGGGCCGCCGAGTCATTGCAGAGTGCGCGGCGTAGCGCCGCTTCTGTTACGTAAGTGATATGGCGGGCAGCAACAAACAGGCAGGAGGCGAAAGAGCAACGCACGCGCCCGACGCATGTCGCTCAGCGGCGGTCTGTCCCCTAGCTTAGGAACATACGGGTGCGCCGCGCACTGCTTGTGTAGTAGGAGCATCGGTAGGAAAGGACAAATCCAGATGTCCCAGGGCGGCGTCCGTAGGGAATGTGTAATTTTGTGGAGCGAGTAGAATGTCTCCTACCGCCACAGCTTGCGCCTGCTGCTCACACCGCGTCGTCGTGTCCGATGTCGCCCTGTTCCCCCCCCCCCCCCCGGTGCTGCCCCCCCTCTTCACGACTGCTTGCGCCTGCTCATTCTGCTGCCGCCATCACGTCTTCGCCTGCAGATCCTGCGCCATTTCAGTCCTGAGCGCGGCAATCGGTAATGAGGCAAGTGCCCGACTAGTCTTCCACTTGTGCCCACCTGACTGTCACCTGACTGTCAACGGAGGAGGTTGGGATTCCATTACAGAAAGTAAATCAAAACATCTAGGGGGTAACCATCCATGTGGAGCATGTGGACGGGGTGCGTGTGCGGGGGGGGGGTGTTAGCCACCTATCTGTATATGCTGTCTGCTGGGGGGACAGAGAGCCGAGGACAGGGGTTGACGACAAAACACTGAAGTGCCATACCTTGCCGGTGCTCCACGGTACGTACGCGCGACGGCTGGGCGAGGGACATGCGTGGGAGCCCTGTTGCTACTGCTGCGTGCCTGCATGCCTCGATGCACTCATGCGCCTGCCCCACCTCATCAACAGTCCCCGTCCCGCTTGGCCTATGTGCATGCATAAACATATTGTGCCTTCGTTCCGTTCCCACCGCAGTACACCGTGTCCACCATCGGCAACACTCGGTGGTCGACCTCCGTGGCGCCAGGCGACCGGGTGCGGGTGGACTGCGGCACCAACACACCCAAGACCCCCCCCGTGTGGGTGACCTGCCGGGCCGACGGAACCTGGCCCGCCGTCAGCACCATGGGACTGCCCGCCTGCAGAGTCCCCACCTGCACCCCCCCATGCGTGAACGGTGCCGTCTGCTCCAACCCCGCTGGCAAATGCAAAGCCCCCAGCGCTGGCTGCAACGCCGGTTGGACGGGGGCCGACTGCACCACAGACGTGGATGAGTGCCTGACCGGCAACGGCGGCTGCTCTGCCAACGCCACCTGCACCAACACCATCGGCTCCCGGACATGTACCTGCAATACTGGCTACTCGGGTAACGGCCTGACCTGCACAGGTGAGCGAATTAAGCGAAGTGCTTGCTTGAATTGAGGAGCGCGCGACAAGTGCAGCCGCTAGATTACTAGCTCGTTTGCTTGCTCGCGTGGTTTCTTGTTTGCCCTGCTGGCTGGACACTCGCTCTACCATACATGAACCCGCCTCGCTACAACCCCATCCAGCAGTAACCCGTATCGGAGGCTCGCTCTACTCGCTCGCACACCACTACTGTCAATGTGCACACCCTCGTGCCCTGCCTGCCCACAACCGTGCGTGTGTGCGCCCGCCCTTCCACGCACCCGCTCACCCGTCCGCCTGCCCCGCCCGACCACAGACGTGGATGAGTGCCTGACCGGCAACGGCGGCTGCTCTGCCGACGCCACCTGCACCAACACCATCGGCTCCAGGACGTGCACCTGCAAGACTGGCTACTCGGGTAACGGCCTGACCTGCACAGGTGAGCGAATTGCTTGATGGCATGAGGAGCGCGCGACAAGTGCAGCCGTTAGATCGCGTGCTCGTGTGCGTGCTAGCGTGGTATCTTGTTTGCCCTGCTGCTGGCTGGACACTCGCTCTACCATACATTAACCAGCCTCGCTACAACCCCATCCAGCAGTAACCCGTATCGGAGGCTCGCTCACTCACCACTACTGTCAATGTGCACACCCTCGTGCCCTGCCTGCCCACAACCGTGCGTGTGTGCGCCCGCTCTCCCACCCGCTCGCCCGTCCTCCTGCCCGCCCGACCACAGACGTGGATGAGTGCCAGACTGACAACGGTGGTTGCTCTGCCGACGCCACCTGCACCAACACCATCGGCTCCCGGACATGTACCTGCAAGACTGGCTACTCGGGTGACGGCCTGACCTGCACAGGTGAGCGATTTAAGCGAATTGCTTGCTTGAATTGAGGAGCGCGCGACAAGTGCAGCCGTTAGATCGCGTGCTCGTTTGCTTGCTCGTGTGGTTTCTTGTTTGCCCTGCTGGCTGGACACTCGCTCTACCATACATTAACCAGCCTCGCTACAACCCCATCCAGCAGTAACCCGTATCGGAGGCTCGCTCGCACACCACTACTGTGAATGCGCACACCCTCGTGCCCTGCCTGCCCACAACCGTGCGTGTGTGCGCCCGCCCTTCCACGCACCCGCTCACCCGTCCGCCTGCCCGCCCGACCACAGACGTGGATGAGTGCCTGACCGGCAACGGCGGCTGCTCTGCTGACGCCACCTGCACCAACACCATCGGCTCCCGGACGTGCACCTGCAAGACTGGCTACTCGGGTGACGGCCTGACCTGCACAGGTGAGCGAATTGCTTGATGGCTTGAGGAGCGCGCGACAAGTGCAGCCGTTAGATTGCTAGCTCGTTTGCGTGCTAGCGTGGTTTCTTGTTTGCCCTGCTGCTGGCTGGACACTCGCTCTACCATCAACCAGCCTCGCTACAACCCCAGTAACCCGTATCGGAGGCTCGCTCGCTCACCACTACTGTCAATGCGCACACCCTCGTGCCCTGCCTGCCCACAACCGTGCGTGTGTGTGCCCGCCCTTCCACGCGCCCGCTCGCCCGTCCGCGTGCCTGCCCGACCACAGACGTGGATGAGTGCCTGACTGACAACGGCGGCTGCTCTGCCGACGCCACCTGCACTAACACCATCGGCTCCCGGACGTGCACCTGCAAGACTGGCTACTCGGGTGACGGCCTGACCTGCACAGGTGAGCGAATTGCTTGATGGCTTGAGGAGCGCGCGACAAGTGCAGCCGATAGATCGCGTGCTCGTTTGCGTGCTAGCGTGTGTTCTTGTTTGCCCTGCTGGCTGGACACTCGCTCTACCATCAACCAGCCTCGCTACAACCCCAGTAACCCGTATCGGAGGCTCGCTCGCTCACCACTACTGTGAATGCGCACACCCTCGTGCCCTGCCTGCCCACAACCGTGCGTGTGTGTGTGCCCGCCCTTCCACGCACCTGCTCGCCCGTCCGCCTGCCCGCCCGACCACAGACGTGGATGAGTGCCAGACTGACAACGGTGGTTGCTCTGCCGACGCCACCTGCACCAACACCATCGGCTCCCGGACGTGCACCTGCAAGACTGGCTACTCGGGTGACGGCCTGACCTGCACAGGTGAGCGAATTGCTTGATGGCTTGAGGAGCGCGTGTCAAGTGCAGCCGTTAGATCGCGAGCTCGTTTGCGTGCTAGCGTGTGTTCTTGTTTGCCCTGCTGGCTGGACACTCGCTCTTTCATCAACCAGCCTCGCTACGACCCCAGTAACCCGTATCGGAGGCTCGCTCGCTCACCACTACTGTGAATGCGCACACTCTCGCGCCCTGCCTGCCCACAACCGTGCGTGTGTGCGCCCGCCCTCCCACCCGCTGACCACAGACGTGGATGAGTGCCAGACTGACAACGGTGGTTGCTCTGCCGACGCCACCTGCACCAACACCATCGGCTCCCGGACATGTACCTGCAATACTGGCTACTCGGGTAACGGCCTGACCTGCACAGGTGAGCGAATTAAGCGAATTGCTAGCTTGAATTGAGGAGCGCGCGACAAGTGCAGCCGCTAGATTGCTAGCTCGGTTGGTTGCTCGCGTGGTTTCTTGTTTGCCCTGCTGGCTGGACACTCGCTCTACCATACATTAACCCGCCTCGCTACAACCCCATCCAGCAGTAACCCGTATCGGAGGCTCGCTCTACTCGCTCGCACACCACTACTGTGCATGCGCATGCACAACCTCGTGCCCTGCCTGCCCACAACCGTGCGTGTGTGCGCCCGCCCTTCCACGCACCCGCTCACCCGTCCGCCTGCCCGCCCGACCACAGACGTGGATGAGTGCCTGACCGGCAACGGCGGCTGCTCTGCCGACGCCACCTGCACCAACACCATCGGCTCCCGGACGTGCACCTGCAAGACTGGCTACTCGGGTGACGGCCTGACCTGCACGGGTGAGCGAATTGCTTGATGGCTTGAGGAGCGCGCGACAAGTGCAGCCGTTAGATCGCGTGCTCGTTTGCTTGCTCGCGTGGTTTCTTGTTTGCCCTGCTGGCTGGACACTCGCTCTACCATCAACCAGCCTCGCTAAACCCCAGTAACCCGTATCGGAGGCTCGCTCGCTCACCCCTACTGTGAATGCGCAGCCCCTCGTGCCCTGCCTGCCCACAACCGTGCGTGTGTGCGCCCGCCCTCCCACCCGCTCACCCGTCCGCCTGCCCGCCCGACCACAGACGTGGATGAGTGCCTGACTGACAACGGCGGCTGCTCTGCCGACGCCACCTGCACCAACACCATCGGCTCCCGGACGTGCACCTGCAAGACTGGCTACTCGGGTGACGGCCTGACCTGCATGGGTGAGCGAATTGCTTGATGGCTTGAGGAGCGCGCGACAAGTGCAGCCGTTAGATCGCGTGCTCGTTTGCGTGCTAGCGTGTGTTCTTGTTTGCCCTGCTGCTGGCTGGACACTCTCTCTACCATACATTAACCAGCCTCGCTACAACCCCATCCAGCAGCAGTAACCCGTATCGGAGGCTCGCTCACTCACCACTACTGTGAATGCGCACACCCTCGTGCCCTGCCTGCCCACAACCGTGCGTGTGTGCGCCCGCCTTTCCACGCACCCGCTCGCCCGTCCGCCTGCCCACCCGACCACAGACGTGGATGAGTGCCTGACCGGCAACGGCGGCTGCTCTGCCGACGCCACCTGCACCAACAGCATCGGCTCCAGGACATGTACCTGCAAGACTGGCTACTCGGGTGACGGCCTGACCTGCACGGGTGAGCGAATTGCTTAATAGCTTGAGGAGCGCGCGACAAGTGCAGCCGTTAGATCGCGTGCTCGTTCGCGTGCTAGCGTGTGTTCTTGTTTGCCCTGCTGGCTGGACACTCGCTCTACCATACATTAACCCGCCTCGCTACAACCCCAGTAACCCGTATCGGAGGCTCGCTCGCTCACCACTACTGTGAACGCGCACACCCTCGTGCCCTGCCTGCCCACAACCGTGCGTGTGTGCGCCCGCCCTTCCACGCACCCGCTCGCCCGTCCGCCTGCCCGCCCGACCACAGACGTGGATGAGTGCCAGACTGACAACGGCGGCTGCTCTGCCGACGCCATCTGCACTAACACCATCGGTTCCCGGACGTGCACCTGCAAGACTGGCTACTCGGGTGACGGCCTGACCTGCACAGGTGAGCGAATTGCTTGATGGCTTGAGGAGCGCGCGACAAGTGCAGCCGATAGATCGCGTGCTCGTGTGCTTGCTAGGCTGCTAGCGTGTGCTCTTGTTTGCCCTGCTGCTGGCTGGACACTCTCTCTACCATACATTAACCCGCCTCGCTACAACCCCAGTAACCCGTATCGGAGGCTCGCTCGCACACCACTACTGTGAATGCGCACACCCTCGTGCCCTGCCTGCCCACAACCGTGCGTGTGTGTGCCCGCCCTTCCACGCGCCCGCTCGCCCGTCCGCCTGCCCGCCCGACCACAGACGTGGATGAGTGCCTGACTGACAACGGCGGCTGCTCTGCCGACGCCACCTGCACCAACACCATCGGCTCCAGGACGTGCACCTGCAAGACTGGCTACTCGGGTGACGGCCTGACCTGCACAGGTGAGCGAATTGCTTGATGGCTTGCGGAGCGCGCGACAAGTGCAGCCATTAGATTGCTAGCTCGTTTGCGTGCTAGCGTGGTTTCTTGTTTGACCTGCTGGCTGGACACTCGCTCTACCATCAACCAGCCTCGCTACAACCCCAGTAACCCGTATCGGAGGCTCGCTCGCTCACCACTACTGTCAATGCGCATACCCTCGTGCCCTACCTGCCTGCCCACAACCGTGCGTGTGTGTGCCCGCCCTTCCACGCACCCGCTCACCCGTCCGCCTGCCCGCCCGACCACAGACGTGGATGAGTGCCTGACCGGCAACGGCGGCTGCTCTGCCGACGCCACCTGCACCAACACCATCGGCTCCAGAACGTGCACCTGCAAGACTGGCTACTCGGGTGACGGCCTGACCTGCACGGGTGAGCGAATTGCTTGATGGCTTGAGGAGCGCGCGACAAGTGCAGCCGTTAGATCGCATGCTCGTTTGCGTGCTCGCGTGGTATCTTGTTTGCCCTGCTGCTGGCTGGACACTCGCTCTACCATACATTAACCAGCCTCGCTACAACCCCATCCAGCAGTAACCCGTATCGGAGGCTCGCTCACTCACCACTACTGCGAATGCGCACACCCTCGTGCCCTGCTAGCCCTGCCTGCCCACAACCGTGCGTGTGTGCGCCCGCCCTTCCACGCACCCGCTCGCCCGTCCGCCTGCCCGCCCGACCGCAGACGTGGATGAGTGCCTGACCGGCAACGGCGGCTGCTCTGCCGACGCCACCTGCACCAACACCATCGGCTCCCGGACGTGCACCTGCAAGACTGGCTACTCGGGTGACGGCCTGACCTGCACGGGTGAGCGAATTGCTTGATGGCTTGAGGAGCGCGCGACAAGTGCAGCCGTTAGATCGCATGCTCGTTTGCGTGCTAGCGTGTGTTCTTGTTTGCCCTGCTGGCTGGACACTCGCTCTACCATTAACCAGCCTCGCTACAACCCCAGTAACCCGTATCGGAGGCTCGCTCACTCACCACTACTGCGAATGCGCACACCCTCGTGCCGTGCCTGCCCACAACCGTGCGTGTGTGCGCCCGCCCTCCCACCCGCTCACCCGTCCGCCTGCCCGCCCGACCACAGACGTGGATGAGTGCCTGACTGACAACGGCGGCTGCTCTGCCGACGCCACCTGCACCAACACCATCGGCTCCAGGACGTGCACCTGCAAGACTGGCTACTCGGGTGACGGCCTGACCTGCACAGGTGAGCGAATTGCTTGATGGCTTGAGGAGCGCGCGACAAGTGCAGCCGTTAGATCGCGTGCTCGTTTGCGTGCTAGCGTGTGTTCTTGTTTGCCCTGCTGGCTGGACACTCTCTCTACCATTAACCAGCCTCGCTACAACCCCAGTAACCCGTATCGGAGGCTCGCTCATTCACACCACTACTGTCAATGCGCATACCCTCGTGCCCTGCCTGCCCACAACCGTGCGTGTGTGTGCCCGCCCTTCCACGCACCCGCTCGCCCGTCCGCCTGCCCGCCCGACCACAGACGTGGATGAGTGCCAGACTGACAACGGCTGCTGCTCTGCCGACGCCACCTGCACCAACACCATCGGCTCCAGGACGTGCACCTGCAAGACTGGCTACTCGGGTGACGGCCTGACCTGCACAGGTGAGCGAATTGCTTGATGGCTTGAGGAGCGCGCGACAAGTGCAGCCGTTAGATCGCGTGCTCGTGTGCGTGCTAGCGTGTGTTCTTGTTTGCCCTGCTGGCTGGACACTCGCTCTACCATCAACCAGCCTCGCTACAACCCCAGTAACCCGTATCGGAGGCTCGCTCGCTCACCACTACTGTGAATGCGCACACCCTCGTGCCCTGCCTGCCCACAACCGTGCGTGTGTGCGCCCGCCCTCCCACCCGCTCGCCCGTCCGCCTGCCCGCCCGACCACAGACGTGGATGAGTGCCAGACTGACAACGGCGGCTGCTCTGCCGACGCCACCTGCACCAACACCATCGGCTCCAGGACGTGCACCTGCAAGACTGGCTACTCGGGTGACGGCCTGAGCTGCACAGGTGAGCGAATTGCTTGATGGCTTGAGGAGCGCGTGTCAAGTGCAGCCGTTAGATCGCATGCTCGTTTGCGTGCTAGCGTGTGTTCTTGTTTGCCCTGCTGCTGGCTGGACACTCTCTCTACCATGCATTAAACAGCCTTGCTACAACCCCAGTAACCCGTATCGGAGGCTCGCTCGCTCACCACTACTGTCAATGCGCACACCCTCGTGCCCTGCCTGCCCACAACCGTGCGTGTGTGTGCCCGCCCTTCCACGCGCCCGCTCGCCCGTCCGCCTGCCCGCCCGAACACAGACGTGGATGAGTGCCTGACCGGCAACGGCGGCTGCTCTGCCGACGCCACCTGCACCAACACCATCGGCTCCAGGACGTGCACCTGCAAGCCTGGCTACTCGGGTGACGGCCTGACCTGCACGGGTGAGCGAATTGCTTAATTGCTTATCAGAGCTTCGATTGTCATCAATGCGCACACCCTCGTGCCCTGCCTGCCCACAACCGTGCGTGTGTGCGCCCGCCCTCCCACCCGCTCGCCCGTCCGCCTGCCCGCCCGACCACAGACGTGGATGAGTGCCAGACTGACAACGGCGGCTGCTCTGCCGACGCCACCTGCACCAACACCATCGGCTCCAGGACGTGCACCTGCAAGACTGGCTACTCGGGTGACGGCCTGACCTGCACGGGTGAGCGAATTGCTTGATGGCTTGAGGAGCGCGCGACAAGTGCAGCCTTTAGATCGCGTGCTCGTTTGCGTGCTAGCGTGTGTTCTTGTTTGCCCTGCTGCTGGCTGGACACTCTCTCTACCATACATTAACCAGCCTCGCTACAACCCCATCCAGCAGTAACCCGTATCGGAGGCTCGCTCACTCACCACTACTGTCAATGTGCACACCCTCGTGCCCTGCCTGCCCACGACCGTGTGTGTGTGTGTGCCCGCCCTTCCACGCACCCGCTCGCCCGTCCGCCTACCCGCCCGACCACAGACGTGGATGAGTGCCTGACTGACAACGGCGGCTGCTCTGCCGACGCCACCTGCACCAACACCATCGGCTCCAGGACGTGCACCTGCAAGACTGGCTACTCGGGTGACGGCCTGACCTGCACGGGTGAGCGAATTGCTTAATTGCTTATCAGAGCTTCGATTGTCATTAATGCGCACACCCTCGTGCCCTTCCTGCCCACAACCGTGCGTGTGTGCGCCCGCCCTCTCACTCACCCGCTCGCCCGTCCGCCTGCCCGCCCGACCACAGACGTGGATGAGTGCCTGGCTGACAACGGCGGCTGCTCTGCCGACGCCACCTGCACCAACACCATCGGCTCCAGGACGTGCACCTGCAAGACTGGCTACTCGGGTGACGGCCTGACCTGCACGGGTGAGCGAATTGCTTGATGGCTTGAGGAGCGCGCGACAAGTGCAGCCGTTAGATCGCATGCTCGTTTTCGTGCTCGCGTGGTTTATTGTTTGCCCTGCTGGCTGGACACTCGCTCTACCATGCATTAACCAGCCTCGCTACAACCCCAGTAACCCGTATCGGAGGCTCGTTCGCTCACCACTACTGTGAATGCCCACACCCTCGTGCCCTGCCTGCCCATACTGCCCACAACCGTGCGTGTGTGTGCCCGCCCTTCCACGCACCCGCTCACCCGTCCGCCTGCCCGCCCGACCACAGACGTGGATGAGTGCCTGACCGGCAACGGCGGCTGCTCTGCCGACGCCACCTGCACCAACACCATCGGCTCCAGGACGTGCACCTGCAAGACTGGCTACTCGGGTGACGGCCTGACCTGCACGGGTGAGCGAATTGTCTGATGGCTTGCTTGGGCCACCGCGTCTATCGAACACCTGGAAAACCAAACCACACCCGCAATTACGCTCATGATAATCCCGCAACACAATGGGCCCGCTATGCGAGGCCTTGCCAGTGCCCACGTTACCCCCCTGGCGCACATCCCCGCCGGGACACCCGCTGCGGCCTTGCTTGGAGGGCTCGGGACCACGGCCACCACGGACAGCGGCAAACGGGGCCTGCTACGTATCCTCATCGCTAACACCACCGCGCAAATTGACGATAGCCAGTGACTCCCTTGTCTCCCTCTATCTCATCCGCCGGGCCCTGCATGCGCCGGAACGACTCCTGCTCTCCAAACACAAAGGGATCTTAGACCGCATCCTACACGAACTACAGCAATACGCCGAGGCAGGCGTCCCTGTCCAGCTACTGAAGGTACGCTCCCATACGGGGCTCCACGGAAACGAGGAGGCAGACAAGGGCGCCGCCGACGTAGCAGAACGCAACGCCAACGCCATGGCACAAGCCACCCACCTTGAACAGGGCGAGCCGTGGACCAAAATATGGTGGCCCAAACGAAACCATGACGACTACTGCCTGAGCGACCTCAACCGTGGCGTTCTGTCCTCCCTACCCATCCACGCACAAGTGGGCTTCACCAACACCCGTGCAGGAACGATGGGAAACCGCGGCTGCGAGTATGTGCCCTAGACTCAGCAACCGTACCCTCTCGAGCAAAACACGCCACCCCTGGCTCATCAAACAGATCCTCTATGCCAGATACGGATACCTCTTTAACGCCCAGCTCAAACGCCGGTACCGACTGGGGGGGAACGGCAACTGCCCGCTGTGCCAGACACCAGACTCGGGAAGCCACATACTGGGAGGGTGTACACACCCCAAAATGAAAGGAGCTTACATCAATCGCCACAATTGGGCCGTTCAAAGAGTCGCTAAGTGCTTGTCCAAAGGCAAATTTAGCGGCGGATACATGGTCATGGATGCAGGCCCGCTCGCAGACCTCCCAGCCTACGCCTCGGCCCAGCGCCCGCCCTCCTGGATGTTCCCCCCCAACACCCCCGCGACCCTCATAGACAAACTCCGCCCGGACATACTCTTCATACCCAACCTCTCCATCCACGATGCTAACCAAGAAGACTTCCGTCCACCCCGCAACAAAAGGGGAATGCCCGTCTATATCATCGAAGTTGGGTACAGCTCAGACATTGGGAACGAAGACAAAAGCAAAGAAAAAGCCCGACAACACCGCGAGCTTAAACAGCTGCTGGAACAAGCTGGCTGGACGGTCCATTACTCCGTGGGCGAATGTTTGGCACTTGGCTTTACAGGGGCAATCCCTCAAAACTTGAACTCCCTCCTCACCGACCGCCTGGGTGTGACCAAAGCAGCAGCACGCACATGCGGCGAAAACCTCCACGACAACGCGGTCGGTACCGCCGGCGGTATCATAAAAATGCGCCGGATTATGGAACGGGAGCTACAGAAACGAGGGGGCTAAGGCCCCTCCCCATTTTCTCTGTGCCCCGGGGTGCGTGGCGAGGTGAAAGCGCGAGGGGGGCGGGCCCCCTTGCCCTAGTCACCTTGCCCCGTTAATCCACGCCAGGCCCTACGGGCCGGCGTTTCCTTATTATTATTATTTCTATTCCTATTATTCTGATGGCTTGAGGAGCGCGCGACAAGTGCAGCCGTTAGATCGCGTGCTCGTTTGCGTGCTAGCGTGGTTTCTTGTTTGCCCTGCTGCTGGCTGAACACTCGCTCTACCATCAACCAGCCTCGCTACAACCCCAGTAACCGTATCGGAGGCTCGCTCGCTCACCACTACTGTGAATGCGCACACCCTCGTGCCCTACCTGCCCACAACCGTGCGTGTGTGCGCCCACCCTCCCACCCGCTCGCCCGTCCGCCTGCCCGCCCGACCACAGACGTGGATGAGTGCCAGACTGACAACGGCGGCTGCTCTGCCGACGCCACCTGCACCAACACCATCGGCTCCAGGACGTGCACCTGCAAGACTGGCTACTCGGGTGACGGCCTGACCTGCACAGGTGAGCGAATTGCTTGATGGCTTGAGGAGCGCGCGACAAGTGCAGCCGATAGATTGCGTGCTCGTTTGCGTGCTAGCGTGGTTTCTTGTTTGCCCTGCTGCTGGCTGGACACTCGCTCTACCATGCATTAACCAGCCTCGCTACAACCCCAGTAACCCGTATCAGAGGCTCGCTCACTCACCACTACTGTGAATGCGCACACCCTCGTGCCGTGCCTGCCCACAACCGTGCGTGTGTGCCCGCCCTCCCACGCACCCGCTCGCCCGTCCGCCTGCCCGCCCGACCACAGACGTGGATGAGTGCCTGACCGGCAACGGCGGCTGCTCTGCCGACGCCACCTGCACCAACACCATCGGCTCCCGGTCGTGCACCTGCAAGACTGGCTACTCGGGTGACGGCCTGACCTGCACGGGTGAGCGAATTGCTTGATGGCTTGAGGAGCGCGCGACAAGTGCAGCCGATAGATTGCGTGCTCGTTTGCGTGCTCGCGTGGTATCTTGTTTGCCCTGCTGCTGGCTGGACACTCTCTCTACCATGCATTAAACAGCCTCGCTACAACCCCAGTAACCCGTATCGGAGGCTCGCTCACTCACCACTACTGTCAATGCGCACAACCTCGTGCCCTACCTGCCTGCCCACAACCGTGCGTGTGTGCGCCCGCCCTTCCACGCACCCGCTCGCCCGTCCGCCTGCCTGCCCGACCACAGACGTGGATGAGTGCCAGACTGACAACGGCGGCTGCTCTGCCGACGCCACCTGCACCAACACCATCGGCTCCAGGACGTGCACCTGCAAGACTGGCTACTCGGGTGACGGCCTGACCTGCACAGGTGAGCGAATTGCTTGATGGCTTGAGGAGCGCGCGACAAGTGCAGCCGATAGATTGCGTGCTCGATTGCGTGCTAGCGTGTGTTCTTGTTTGCCCTGCTGCTGGCTGGACACTCGCTCTACCATACATTAACCAGCCTCGCTACAACCCCATCCAGCAGCAGTAACCCGTATCGGAGGCTCGCTCACTCACCACTACTGTGAATGCGCACACCCTCGTGCCCTGCCTGCCCACAACCGTGCGTGTGTGCGCCCGCCCTTCCACGCACCCGCTCGCCCGTCCGCCTGCCCGCCCGACCACAGACGTGGATGAGTGCCTGACCGGCAACGGCGGCTGCTCTCCCGACGCCACCTGCACCAACACCATTGGCTCCAGGACGTGCACCTGCAAGCCTGGCTACTCGGGTGACAGCCTGACCTGCACGGGTGAGCGAATTGCTTGATGGCTTGAGGAGCGCGCGACAAGTGCAGCCGTTAGATCGCATGCTCGTTTGCGTGCTAGCGTGTGTACTTGTTTGCCCTGCTGCTGGCTGGACACTCTCTTTACCATACATTAACCAGCCTCGCTACAACCCCAGTAGTAACCCGTATCGGAGGCTCGCTCACTCACCACTACTGTGAATGCGCACACCCTCGTGCCCTGCCTGCCCACGACCGTGCGTGTGTGCGCCCGCCCTTGCACGCACCCGCTCGCCCGTCCGCCTGCCCGCCCGACCACAGACGTGAACGAGTGCCAGACTGACAACGGCGGCTGCTCTGCCGACGCCACCTGCACCAACACCATCGGCTCCAGGACGTGCACCTGCAAGACTGGCTACTCGGGTGACGGCCTGACCTGCACGGGTGAGCGACTTGCTTAATTGCTTAATCAGAGCTTCAATTGTCATCAATGCGCACACCCTCGTGCCCTGCCTGCCCACAACCGTGCGTGTGTGCGCCCGCCCTTCCACGCACCCGCTCGCCCGTCCGCCTGCCCGCCCGACCACAGACGTGGATGAGTGCCAGACTGACAACGGTGGCTGCTCTGCCGACGCCACCTGCACCAACACCATCGGCTCCAGGACGTGCACCTGCAAGACTGGCTACTCGGGTGACGGCCTGACCTGCACAGGTGAGCGAATTGCTTGGTGGCTTGAGGAGCTCGCGACAAGTGCAGCCGTTAGATCGCATGCTCGTTTGCGTGCTCGCGTGGTATCTTGTTTGCCCTGCTGGCTGGACACTCGCTCTGCCATCAACCAGCCTCGCTACAACCCCATCCAGTAACACGTATCGGAGGCTCGCTCGCTCACCACTACTGTGCATGCGCACACCCTCGTGCCGTGCCTGCCCACAACCGTGCGTGTGTGCGCCCGCCCTCCCACCCGCTCGCCCGGCCGCCTGCCCGACCGACCACAGACGTGGATGAGTGCCAGACTGACAACGGCGGCTGCTCTGCCGACGCCACCTGCACCAACACCATCGGCTCCAGGACGTGCACCTGCAAGACTGGCTATTCGGGTGACGGCCTGACCTGCACGGGTGAGCCAATTGTCTGATGGCTTGAGGAAGCGCGCGACGAGTGCAGCCGTTAGATTGCTAGCTCGTTTGCGTGCTCGCGTGGTATCTTGTTTGCCCTGCTGGCTGGACACTCGCTCCGCAATGCATTAACCAGCCTCGCTACAACCCCAGTAACCAGTATCGGAGGCTCGCTCACTCACCACTACATACTGTGCATGCGCACACCCTCGTGCCGTGCCTGCCCACAACCGTGCGTGTGTGCGACCGCCCTGCCACCGCCTCGCCCGTCCGCCTGCCCGCCCGACCACAGACGTGGATGAGTGCCTGACCGGCAACGGCGGCTGCTCTGCCGACGCCACCTGCACCAACACCATCGGCTCCAGGACGTGCACCTGCAAGACTGGCTACTCGGGTGACGGCCTGACCTGCACAGGTGAGCGAATTGCTTGATGGCTTGAGGAGCGCGCGACAAGTGCAGCCGTTAGATTGCTAGTTCGTTTGCGTGCTCGCGTGGTATCTTGTTTGCCCTGCTGCTGGCTGGACACTCGCTCTTCCATCAACCAGCCTCGCTACAACCCCAGTAACCCGTATCGGAGGCTCGCTCACTCACCACTACTGTCAATGCGCACACCCTCGTGCCCTGCCTGCCCATACTGCCCACGACCGTGCGTGTGTGCGCCCGCCCTTGCACGCACCCGCTCACCCGTCCGCCTGCCCGCCCGACCACAGACGTGGATGAGTGCCAGACCGGCAACGGTGGCTGCTCTGCCGACGCCACCTGCACCAACACCATCGGCTCCAGGACGTGCACCTGCAAGACTGGCTACTCGGGTGACGGCCTGACCTGCACGGGTGAGCGAATTGTCTGATGGCTTGAGGAGCGCGCGACAAGTGCAGCCGATAGATTGCGTGCTCGATTGCGTGCTCGCGTGGTTTCTTATTTGCCCTGGCTGGACCCTCGCTCTACCATCAACCAGCCTCGCTACAACCCCATCCAGCAGTAACCCGTGTCGGAGGCTCGCTCGCTCACCACTACTGTCAACGCGCACACCCTCGTGCCCTGCCTGCCCATACTGCCCACGACCGTGCGTGTGTGCGCCCGCCCTTGCACGCACCCGCTCACCCGGCCGCCTGCCCCCCCGACCACAGACGTGAACGAGTGCCTGGCCGACAACGGCGGCTGCTCTGCCGACGCCACCTGCACCAACACCATCGGCTCCCGGTCGTGCACCTGCAAGACTGGCTACTCGGGTGACGGCCTGAACTGCACGGGTGAGCGAATGGTTTGCTTGAATCGAGAAGCGCGCGACGAGTGCAGCCGTTAGATCGCGTGCTCGTTTGCTTGCTCGCGTGGTTTCTTGTTTGCCCTGCCGGCTGGACACTCGCTCTGCCCACAACCAGCCTCGCTGCAATCCCATCCAGTAACCCGTATCGGAAGCTCGCTCGCTCACCATTACTGTCAATGCGCACACCCTCGTGCCCTGCCTGCCCACACCGCCCACGACCGTGCGTGTGTGCGCCCGCCCTCCCACCCGTCCGCCTGCCCTCCTGTCGGCACGACCACAGACGTGGACGAGTGCCTGACCGGCAACGGCGGCTGCTCTGCCGACGCCACCTGCACCAACACCATCGGCTCCCGGACGTGCACCTGCAAGACTGGCTACTCGGGTGACGGCCTGACCTGCACGGGTGAGCCAAGTGCTTGATGGCTTGAGGAGCGCGCGACAAGTGCAGCCGTTAGATCGCGTACTCGTTTGCTTGCTCGCGTGAGTTCTTGTTTGCCCTGCCGGCTGGACCCCCGTTCTACCATCAACCAGCCTCGCTACAACCCCATCCAGCAGTAACCCGTATCGGAGGCTCGCTCACTCACCACTACTGTCAATGTGCACACCCTCGTGCCCTGCCTGCCCATACGGCCCACAACCGTGCGTATGTGTTCCCGCCCTCCCACGCACCCGTTCGCCCGTCCGCCTGTCCGCTCGACCACAGACGTGGATGAGTGCCTGACCGGCAACGGCGGCTGCTCTGCCGACGCCACCTGCACCAACACCATCGGCTCCCGGACGTGCACCTGCAAGACTGGCTACTCGGGTAACGGCATGAACTGCACGGGTGAGCGAATTCCTTGCTTGAATTGAGAAGCGCGCGACAAGTGCAGCCGTTAGATTACTTGCTTGCTCGTTTGCTTGCTCGCGTGGTTTCTTGTTTGCCCTGCTGGCTGGACACTCTCTCTACCATGCATTAAGCAGCCTCGCTACAACCCCAGTAACCCGTGTCGGGGGCTCGCTCACTCACGCACCACTACTGTCAATGCGCACACCCTCGTGCCCTACCTGCCTGCCCACAACCGTGCGTGTGTGTGCCCGCCCTCCCACGCACCCGCTCGCCCGTCTGCCTTGCCCCCCGACCACAGACGTGAACGAGTGCCTGACCGGCAACGGCGGCTGCTCTGCCGACGCCACCTGCACCAACACCATCGGCTCCCGGACGTGCACCTGCAAGACTGGCTACTCGGGTAACGGCCTGAACTGCACGGGTGAGCGAATTGTTTGATGGCTTGAGGAGCGCGCGACAAGTGCAGCCGTTAGTTTACTTGCTTGCTCGCTTGCTTGCTCGCGTGGTATCTTGTTTGCTCTCCTGGCTGGAACCAGCCTCGCTACAACCCCATCCAGCCGTTAGATCGCGTGATCGTTTGCGTGCTCGCGTGGATTCTGGTTTGCCCTGCTGGCTGGACACTCGCTCTGCCATCAACCAGCCTCGCTACAACCCCATCCAGTAACCCGAATCGGAGGCTCGCCCGCTCACCACTACTGTCAATGCGCACACCCTGGTGCCCTGCCTGCCCACATACAACCGCGCGTGTGTCCCACGCACCCGCTCGCCCGCCTCGCCCCCCGACCACAGACGTGAACGAGTGCCTGACCGGCAACGGCGGCTGCTCTGCCGACGCCATCTGCACCAACACCATCGGCTCCCGGACGTGCACCTGCAAGACTGGCTACTCGGGTAACGGCCTGACCTGCACAGGTGAGCGAATTGTTTGCTTGAATCGAGAAGCGCGCGACAAGTGCAGCCGTTAGGTTGCTTGCTTGCTCGTTTGCGTGCTCGCGTGGTTTCTGGTTTGCCCTGCTGCTGGCTGGACCCTCGCTCTACCATCCACCAGCCTCGCTTCAACCCCAGTAACCCGTATCAAAGGCTCGCTCGCTCACCATTACTGTGAATGCGCACACCCTCGTGCCCTGCCTGCCCACAACCGTGCGCCCGCCCTTGCACGCACCCGCTCGCCCGTCCGCCTTGCCCCCCGACCACAGACGTGAACGAGTGCCTGACCGGCAACGGTGGCTGCTCTGCCGATGCCACCTGCACCAACACCATCGGCTCCCGGACGTGCACCTGCAAGACTGGCTACTCGGGTAACGGCCTGAACTGCACGGGTGAGCGAATTGTTTGCTTGAATCGAGAAGCGCGCGACAAGTGCAGCCGTTAGGTTGCTTGCTTGCTTGTTTGCGTGCTCGCGTGGTTTCTGGTTTGCCCTGCTGCTGGCTCAGGGCTACTACCTTCAAGATATTGAGCTTTATTTCGTCATTTTGGCCGATTTCTGAGCTTTACGGCTGGCCCTTAAAGCTCAAATTTTAGCTTTGTTACGCGTTCACGGAGGCGGGGAAAGCTTGGCCCCGGTGGGGTTGGGGGCCACAGAACCATCAGACGCCAGTGTTTTCAGCTGTTCCGGGGCCCAAATAGCTGCGTGTCAGCGTATGCGACGATTCCCTGACCACTTGATGCCCCACTGACCATTAGAAAGCCTATCCACAAATGCCCGGGAGTCCGCCCAAGTCCGCCACCTGAGCTAACTTCTGGGCATTTTAGCTTGCTAAAGCTCAGGCTGAGCTTTCCCCCCAAAACAAGATAAGAGCCCTGTGCTGGCTGGACATTCGCTCTACCATCCACCAGCCTCGCTACAACCCCAGTAGTAACACGTATCGGAGGCTCGCTCACTCACCACTACTGTGCATGCGCACACCCTCGTGCCCTGCCTGCCCACAACCGTGCGTGTGTGCGCCCGCCCTTCCACGCACCCGCTTGCCCGTCCGCCTTGCCCCCCGACCACAGACGTAAACGAGTGCCTGACCGGCAACGGCGGCTGCTCTGCCGACGCCACCTGCACCAACACCATCGGCTCCCGGACGTGCACCTGCAAGACTGGCTACTCGGGTAACGGCCTGAACTGCACGGGTGAGCGAATTAAGCGAATTGCTTGCTTGAATTGAGGAGCGCGCGACGAGTGCAGCCGTTAGATCGCTTGCTCGTTTGCTTGCTCGCGTGGTTTCTGGTTTGCCCTGCTGGCTGGACCCTCGCTCTGCCATCCACCAGCCTCGCTACAACCCCATCCAGTAACCCGCATTGGAGGCTTGCTCGCTCACCACTACTGTCCATGCGCACACCCTCGTGCCCTGCCTGCCTATACTGCCCACGACCGTGCGTGTGTGTGCCCGCCCTTCCACGCACCCGCTCGCCCATCCGCCTGCCCGCCCGACCATAGACGTGGATGAGTGCCTGGCCGACAACGGCGGCTGCTCTGCCTACGCCAACTGCACCAACACCGTCGGCTCCAGGACGTGCACTTGCAGGGCTGGCTTCACGGGTGACGGCCTGACCTGCACGGGTGAGCGAAAATGCTTGAGCGCGCGACGAGTGCAGCCGTTAGATCGCTTGCTCGTTTGCGTGCTCGCGTGGATTATGTTTGCCCTGGCTGGACCCTCGCTCTACCATCAACCAGCCTCGCTACAACCCCAGTAACCCGTATCGGAGGCTCGCTCGCTCACCACTACTGTGAATGCGCACACCCTCGTGCCCTGCCTGCCCACGACCGTGCGTGTGTGAGCCCGCCCTCCCACCCCCTCGCCCGTTCGCCTGCCCGCCCGACCACAGACGTGAATGAGTGCCTGACCGGCAACGGCGGCTGCTCTGCCGATGCCACCTGCATAAACACCATCGGCTCCAGGACGTGCACCTGCAAGACTGGCTACTCGGGTGATGGCCTGACCTGCACGGGTGAGCCAATTGCTTGATGGCTTGAGGAGCGCGCGACAAGTGCAACCGTTAGATCGCGTGCTCGTTTGCTTGCTCGCGTGGTTTCTGGTTTGCCCTGCTGGCTAGACACTACTCGCTCTACCATGCATTAGGCAGCCTCGCTACAAGCCCAGTAACCCGTGTCGGAGGCTCGCTCGCTCACCACTACTGTCAATGCGCACACCCTCGTGCCCTACCTGCCTGCCCACAACCGTGCGTGTGTAAGCCCGCCCTGCCACCCCCTCGCCCGTCCGCCTGCCCGCCCGACCACAGACGTGGACGAGTGCCTGACCGGCAACGGCGGCTGCTCTGCCGACGCCACCTGCACCAACACCATCGGCTCCCGGACGTGCACCTGCAAGACTGGCTACTCGGGTAACGGCCTGAACTGCACGGGTGAGCGAATTGTCCGATGGCTTGAGGAGCGCGCGACAAGTGCAGCCGTTAGATTGCTTGCTCGTTTGCGTGCTCGCGTAGTTTCTTATTTTCCCTGCTGGCTAGACACTACTCGCTCTAGCTACCATCCACCAGCCTCGCTACAAGCCCAGTAACCCGTGTCGGAGGCTCGCCCGCTCACCACTACTGTGCATGCGCACACCCTCGTGCCCTGCCTGCCCACGACTACCACGACCGTGCGCCCGCCCTCCCACGCACCCGCTCGCCCGTCCGCCTGCCCGCCCGACCACAGACGTGGATGAGTGCCTGGCTGACAACGGCGGCTGCTCTGCCGACGCCACCTGCACCAACACCATTGGCTCCCGGACGTGCACCTGCAAGACTGGCTACTCGGGTAACGGCCTGAACTGCACGGGTGAGCGCATTCCTTGCTTACGACAAGTGCAGCCGTTAGATCGCGTGCTCGTTTGCGTGCTCGCGTGGTTTCTTGTTTGCCCTGCTGGCTGGACACTCGCTCTGCCATCAACCAGCCTCGCTACAACCCCATCCAATAACCCGTATCGGAAGCTCGCTCGCTCACCATTACTGTCAATGCGCACACCCTCGTGCCCTGCCTGCCTATACTGCCCACGACCGTGCGTGTTCTTGCCCGACCTTGCACGCACCCGCTCGCCCGTCCGCCTGCCCGCCCGACCACAGACGTGAACGAGTGCCTGACCGGCAACGGCGGCTGCTCTGCCGACGCCACCTGCACCAACACCATCGGCTCCCGGACGTGCACCTGCAAGACTGGCTACTCGGGTGACGGCCTGACCTGCACGGGTGAGCGAATTCCTTGCTTACGACAAGTGCAGCCGTTAGATCGCTTGCTCGTTTGCTTTCTCGCGTGGTTTCTTGTTTGCCCTGCTGCTGGCTGGACTCTTGCTATACCATCAACCAGCCTCGCTTCAACCCCAGTAACCCGTATCAAAGGCTCGCTCGCTCACCATTACTGTGAATGCGCACACCCTCGTGCCCTGCCTGCCCATACTGCCCACGACCGTGCGTGTGTGCGCCCGCCCTTCCACGCACCCGCTCGCCCGTCCGCCTGCCCGCCCGACCACAGACGTAAACGAGTGCCTGGCCGGCAACGGCGGCTGCTCTGCCGACGCCACCTGCACCAACACCATCGGCTCCCGGACGTGCACCTGCAAGACTGGCTACTCGGGTGACGGCCTGACCTGCACGGGTGAGCGAATTCCTAGCTTGCGACAAGTGCAGCCATTAGATTGCGTGCTCGTTTGCGTGCTCGCGTGGTTTCTTGTTTGCCCTGCTGGCTGGACACTCGCTCTACCATGCATTAAGCAGCCTCGCTACAAGCCCAGTAATCCGTATCGGAGGCTCGCGCGCTCACCACTACTGTCAATGCGCACACCCTCGTGCCCTGCCTGCCTATACTGCCCACGACCGTCCGTGTGTGTGCCCGCCCTTCCACGCACCCGCTCACCCGTCCGCCTGCCCGCCCGACCACGCACAGACGTGGACGAGTGCCTGACCGACAACGGCGGCTGCTCTGCCTACGCCAACTGCACCAACACCGTCGGCTCCAGGACGTGCACTTGCAGGGCTGGCTTCACGGGTGACGGCCTGACCTGCACGGGTGAGCGAATTGCTTGATAGCTTGAGGAGCGCGCGACAAGTGCAGCCGTTAGATCGCGTGCTCGTTTGCTTGCTTTCGTGAGTTCTTGTTTGCCCTGCCGGCTGGACCCCCGTTCTACCATCCACCAGCCTCGCTACAAGCCCAGTAACCCGTGTCGGAGGCTCGCTCGCTCACCACTACTGTGAATGCGCACACCCTCGTGCCCTGCCTGCCCATACTGCCCACGACCGTGCGTGTGTGCGCCTGCCCTTGCACGCACCCGCTCACCCGTCCGCCTGCCCGCCCGACCACAGACGTGAATGAGTGCCTGACCGGCAACGGCGGCTGCTCTGCCGACGCCACCTGCACCAACACCATCGGCTCCCGGACGTGCACCTGCAAGACTGGCTTCTCGGGTGACGGCCTGACCTGCACGGGTGAGCGAATTCCTTGCTTGCGACAAGTGCAACCGTTAGATCGCGTGCTCGTTTGCGTGCTAGCGTGTGTTCTTGTTTGCCCTGCTGGCTGGACACTCGCTCTACCATGCATTAAGCAGCCTCGCTTCAACCCCAGTAACCCGCATCGAAGGCTCGCCCGCTCACCACTACTGTCAATGCGCACACCCTCGTGCCCTGCCTGCCCACGACCGTGCGCCCGCCCTTGCACGCACCCGCTCGCCCGTCCGCCTTGCCCCCCGACCACAGACGTGAACGAGTGCCTGACCGGCAACGGTGGCTGCTCTGCCGATGCTACCTGCACCAATACCATCGGCTCCCGGACGTGCACCTGCAAGACTGGCTTCTCGGGTAACGGCCTGAACTGCACTGGTGAGCGAATTGTTTGCTTGAATCAAGAAGCGCGCGACAAGAGCAGCCGTTAGGTCGCTTGCTTGCTTGTTTGCGTGCTCGCGTGGTTTCTGGTTTGCCCTGCTGCTGGCTGGACATTCGCTCGACCATCCACCAGCCTCGCTACAACCCCAGTAACCCGTATCGGAGGCTCGCCCGCTCACCACTACTGTGCATGCGCACACCCTCGTGCCCTGCCTGCCCACAACCGTGCGTGTGTGTGACCGCCCTTGCACGCACCCGCTCGCCCGTCCGCCTTGCCCCCCGACGACCACAGACGTGAACGAGTGCCTGACCGGCAACGGCGGCTGCTCTGCCGACGCCACCTGCACCAACACCATCGGCTCCCGGACGTGCACCTGCAAGACTGGCTACTCGGGTAACGGCCTGAACTGCACGGGTGAGCGAATTAAGCGAATTGCTTGCTTGAATTGAGAAGCGCGCGACGAGTGCAGCCGTTATATCGCTTGCTCGTTTGCTTGCTCGCGTGGTTTCTGGTTTGCCCTGCTGCTGGCTGGACATTCGCTCGACCATTCACCAACCTCGCTACAACCCCAGTAACCCGTATCGGAGGCTCGCCCGCTCACCACTACTGTGCATGCGCACACCCTCGTGCCCTGCCTGTCCACAACCGTGCGTGTGTGCGACCGCCCTGCCATCCCCTCGCCCGTCCGCCTTGCCCCCCGACGACCACAGACGTGAACGAGTGCCTGACCGGCAACGGCGGCTGCTCTGCCTACGCCAACTGCACCAACACCGTCGGCTCCAGGACGTGCACTTGCAGGGCTGGCTTCACGGGTGACGGCCTGATCTGCACGGGTGAGCGAAAATGCTTGAGCGCGCGACAAGTGCAGCCGTTAGATCGCGTGCTCGTTTGCTTGCTTTCGTGGTTTCTGGTTTGCCCTGCTGCCGGCTGGACCCTCGCTCTACCATCAACCAGCCTCGCTACAACCCCAGTAACCCGTATCGGAGGCTCGCTGGCTCACCATTACTGTGAATGCGCACACCCTCGTGCCCTGCCTGCCCACATACAACCGTGCGTGTGTGCGCCCGCCCTTCCACGCACCCGCTCGCCCCTCCGCCGGCCCTCCCGACCACAGATGTGAATGAGTGCCTGACCGGCAACGGCGGCTGCTCTGCCAACGCCACCTGCACCAACACCATCGGCTCCTGGACGTGCGCCTGCAAGACTGGCTACTGGGGCGATGGCCTGACCTGCAGGCCGGGTGAGCGAAATTAGCGAAATTTAAATATACTAGGGCAGCAATCCGTCCCCCCATCAGCTGAGCTCAACACTTTTACAGTGACAAGGGGATTCACAACGACACGGGCATTTTACACCTGCAGGCCTACAGCCATCATTATCCTCATACAAACTCACTCGAACAGATTTCCTCCCTGCCCATCATCTATGCTTCGCCCCTACCTGCTGCTGTATGTACCTGCAACTGCAGCCTGCTCCCGTCCCCCAAGTTGGTGCGGAGCCGGTAACGAAGTCTACACGGGCAGTGATTGCGACGGCGATGGTATACCAGATCACGTGTGCCAAAATCCAGATTTTGGCATGCGAGGTGTCATTTTGAGCAGTACAACTCCAACTTGCGGAGATACTTGGCCAAGCGCTGCCACCTCCCTCTGCCCCAGCGTTCTTGGTGCGATTTTGCGGAGAATGCGCAATAGTTTCTGTTTCATTTGGCATAGTTTTTTTTGCTGTTGTGTCCTTCCTACCTGCAGCTGCGGCACTACTACCGATGCACTGCTGCTGTAGCGCATGGCTGCGACGACGGTGTTTTTTGATTTGCCCAATGCGCATTTCCCAGTAGTCCCATCACCACCCACGCACCCACCCATACACTATTGCGCGCATGAATGCTTGCCCACGCGCGTTTCCTGTGCACGTGACCTCCTACCGGAACCTGGCTCACCATCGGGTGCACGGGTGAGCTTCATACACCGCTTATGGTTATTGACCCGCCCCCTTCCTTATCCCTTCTTCCACCCTATTTATAATTCCCGGTCTTGCTGATAGTTTCCAGCAACTGCACCAATGTCACGGGCTTCACGGCGGCGTTCCCGAATATCGGTGAGCAATGCCTGGCGGGATGGGAGCGTAAAGGCGGATTGTTGTATGCCTGTCCTACAGGCAATTTAGAGCATGTCCGTAACAGGTAGACACGCTAGACACGCCCACCCGCTACACCCGCCCGGGAATGCAAGAACACACACACACACACACACACACACACACACACACACACACACACACACACACACACACACACACACACACACACACACACACACACACACACACACACACACACACACACACACACACACACACACACACACAGAGCGGGGGGCCAGCCCCCGCCAGCCCACGGCGTGCCTCACTCACACACAGCCGCGGTCAGCGGGGTCACTGCGGCTTATCGGGTTGGGCGACGCCACCCGGGATTACGGGGGTTTTGCGTGGGGTTTTGGCACGTTCCGCAGCTCTGCAACCGCGCCCGCCACTGCGCCCCATTCCGCCGAGTTGTCTTAAGCGCGCCGTCTGCCCTGCCTCGTCCTCTCCTCCACTAGGGAGGAGAGCCGTTTCCTGGGTTGGGATTGGGCGGGCTGCGTGTCTAGTTAGCTTGCTTGCTGCACGCCGTTAGCATTGCCGCCTCTTTTTCTTTGCCATGCCCGTGACACTTTCGCGCTGCCGCCCTTTGCCTATGCTTCCTCTGCCGCCTGTAGGTGAGACTACGGACAGCGGGCGGGAATCAGGGAATTAGGCGTGCTGGGTAAACGTTTTTAGGCGCATGTCACAAGCATATGGGTGCATGTCGGGGTCGGTTTGCTTCGCGAACGCCCGACGGGTTCCAGGCTATTTCTGCGGGTAAGTATGACTACCGGGGCTACGCGGTACCGTCCAAGAAGTATTCGGTGCGTATCCGTCAGTAACTGCGAGCGATTGCGGGGATTCCTCTCCGTTTCCGTTTACCAACACACACACACACACACACACACCATGCCTTCACCCCCTACCTTCCGCATGCAACCCCGCCCTCCCGTCCCCTCCAGACATCATTGGCAATGACATCCGCTTGGCCGGCAACACCCTTGCCACCACTGGAGCTGCCTGCATGATCAACCCCTGGTGCCGTGGCTTTAATAGCCAAGGCTGGATCAAGTATTCACTTCCCCAGGCCATTTCCAGGCAGGGCGTCTGCTTCTATCGTCGCAGCGTTCAACGTAAGTGGAACGCAGCGTCCATCCACTTACGACGGAGGGCAGGGCTAGAGCGAATAAAAATAAATAAAATCTGCTGGTTACTGAGAAGCAAGCGGGTCTTCAGATGCCGCGCGCACACGGCTCCTGAGTAAACACTCACCTAACCCCCTCGCTCGGCCCCCACACCTACCTCGCTCCCGCATAGCTGGTGGCCCCGCCAACGGCATAACTGTGGCCATCGGGACCGGCACCAACCGCACAGGCTGCATCGATGTGCCTTATAACAACCAGGTGGGCAGTAATCTATCTGACGGTGGAAGCAAGCAATCACGAACGCGCAGCAGTGGAATTCGACATTGTATGTGTCTGCTGACATTGTACCGTAGTAGTGCATGTACGTACGTACGTAGCTGGACCTCACTAACCTCACCGAAAACAACTGCCAGCAGAAGTGTCCGTCCCCGCCTTTATTTCCCTCGCACAACACAGGCAGCGGGCGTCGTCCTGACACAGTATACGTGTAATGGCTTGGGCGCTCAGCGCTGGTACCTTGAGGCCGCGGGTGAGGCAGGATGTCATTGCTAGCGAGCGGCCACTGGGTTAGCAGGAATAATCATTAGGATGCAGAGAGGTCGGGGCCTGCTCCCCGTGAAGCAGAATGGGATCGATGATGTATGGGAGCAAGAAGCAATGCAGTGGGCGGGACCGGCAGCAATGAACCTGCTAGTTAGACAGCTTCCCGGTTGTCTGTTCAACAACCTCATGTACACCGGTATCCCTCCCGCCCTACCGTCCCTAACGCTATCCCTCCCGCCCTGCCCTCCCTAACGCTAAGGCACCGACCGGTACTTGGTCAAGATTGGTGGCCTAGGTGGCCTGTGCATGAATGTGCATCAGGCCATGACGGTAAACGGCACTAACGTGACACTCTCTCAGTGCACCAAGGCCGATAACCAGCTTTTCTCATTCGTGTGGAGCAGTGCCAGCAATACCTACACCATCCGCCCCGTGCATGCCCCGGGCATGTGTTTCGCTGTCAAAGACGGTAGCATTGCAGACTGGGTCAGCATGCAGATCTGGGCCTGCAATGACACGGCTGCACAAAGGTTTTCCCTTGCACCTTGTGAGAAAGACGGATGTTAATAGCGAAGTCCTTCAAGGGTGGAAAGCGACCCGCACCCACAACTAGAATGAAGAGAGTTTAGTAGCTAGTTACTGGACAAGCAAGGGAAGCTGTTAACATGTATGGCAAGACGACTGTGCTGTGCTTGCAATTGTTTCTGGTCACTCACTGTGGTGCAGGTCAGACGTGTAACCAATCGACTTCGTTGATGTACACCTTGTGTTGCCGCCGGGCGCTGAGGCTCAGGCCACCCGGCCCATTTGCCACCAACTGGGTTGGGATGAAAACAATGTCCGGGCGCATTCTTTCCCAGTCAGCAGTGGGCACGTCAGGGCGTAGCATCCACTTTGGTGGGTATTTGTATGCCCGCACAGTATTCGGGCCGGTCGGCGGCGCTGCTTGATTGCGTCCATGAGCATGTAGCCGCCGCCACTGCTGCCCCGGTGTATGCAGTCAGCAATCATACGGACAGCCGCATTATTTTGTTTCGATGCGCGCCCCCACTAGCTAGGGGTGGGCACAGTGTTCTGCAATGTGTCCGGGGGATCCAGCACGTGGGCGGAGCGTCTTAATGAAGGTCTGCATATGCTATTGCACTGATGCTGTTTTGTCCTGATAAGCGATATGGGTGTGTGGTTACTAGCAATTTAGCGCATGTCTTTAACAAGGTGGGGCCAAGGGTGGTGCGCACTTCTCGTGCCTTCCTGCCTCGTGATAACCGAAGGCCCGGGCCGGGGTGACCCTTATAACGCCTAACTAACTTGGTTGTTCAGCTCTCTTGGAACCTCTATGGAATCCAGTTGAATCCACGAGGGCGCACCTTGGGGCGCACCAGAATAATCAGGTCCAAAACTGCACGTGTTTGGTTCATAATTAGGACAGGCAAGGCTATCATATTGAGGCCCGTAAGTGCGTTGTGTTTGGCTGATCAGCACGCCCGGAAGTCTTGCCGGAAGCTTGGCCGGAAGTGTCGTGGGCGACACCAAAAGTGGGGGGCTTAACCACCGCCAGCGACTGCGTAGACTGTATGTGCGTACATGTTCATGCAATAATGTCCTGCCAGTCTGCCTGCTTGAGTGCTTGATGCCGACTGCTGCGGAGGGTGGGAAAGATGCGTGGGCGGCGCATCTTGGGGACCAGGTCTGGTCCGGCATCTAGTCCGCCGGCGCATCTTGTGCCCCACGCACATGCATCTTGACTGTCTGGGCCGACCCCACCGGCGTATCTGAGTTGCGCCGCCCACGCATCTTGGGTATGTGGGCCGACCCCGCCGCTGCATCTTGGGATCACTTTGTGCCATCCCTGCTATCCATCCCTGACACCCTGCCGAGAGCCATACCCACCCGCCCGGACGCGTCTCCAAGTGAAACGTGATTACAGCGAAGCCGGTTGCTGGTGTCCACGATTGGTGCCGTGACCTGGGTTGGGTATGTATGAGTGCTGGTTACAAGAAGGGGACAGTTTGAACACTGCCTCGGGCACAGTGCGCGTCTCTAGGCCCCTTCCGAAGTCACAGCCATACCCCTCTCCATCAGCTACGCTTCCTCACCTCCGGCTGTGTTGTTCGTGTGTTGCACTGCATTCGACTCGCCCGCCATTCCGTACAGTCGGGCTTCCCCTTCTGCCCTGCCGCGCCCTGTTTTTGCCCTTGCTTGTCACTCTGTCGCCCGGCCACTGCTTGCTGCACGCTGTTTTTTGCATTACGCTCGTTGTCAGGGGCTGAGACTCCGGCTCTCCCGCTGCGTGGCGTCGCATTGTCTGTGTGGTCGTGTTGTCGCCTGGCCGGGCGCCCGGAGAGTGAGGAATGCGCGCCAGCAAAACGCTTGTGGTGAGCAAAGCAATGGGACACCCGCTGAGCGTCGGGACACGTTTGCTTGGGCGGGAACCTAGGGTGTCCCAACGCGTGGGTAAGCGTGGCGTGTGTGTTTTACCGAGCGCCACTGAGCTCGCTGCATTCTGTGCATGTTTAAAAACTAAAAGACAAACTAAAGAGCATTTGCATCATAGTGTTTGCTTGTGTGTGTGCGGTGCCCCTGAGTGAAACGCGGAGGTGCTTGCGCGGAAGTGGAACAGTGCACGGATTGCAACAGCGCACGGTGCGAGGATTACCTAATCTTAGGCGGTGACATAATCCGCAAGGTTGACGTAATAAGGTTGACGTAATCGGGTTGACGTAATCAGTTGTCGTAAGCGGCCCCTCCCTGGAGCGGTGAGGGCTGGCCCAGTACTTAAGGCGGAGTTGGGGCTAGGATTTGGCATACTAGGCAAACCCAGCATAAGCAAAGCATACCGAGCACTCAAGGCACGCCTATACCCCGGCTGCCCCACTGCCCCTGTTCTGTGAGAGCGAGTGCTGAGCCTGAGACGCTCAGCGAGCCTGAGCCTAGTGATTCCTACCTGCTGTAATACACGAGTGCGGCTTGATCTGTCCCTCCGTGTCTCTCTCTGCGCCGAGCGAGCCGCCTCCTGAGCGCCTAAGACCGTCAGCGGCAGCGCGAGGCCACCTGATCCTTTGAGTCTGTGCGCAGGCCTTGGACCCCTGCTAGCCCCACTACTTCCTCACTACTTCTCCCCCTCCCTCGGGCTCTGTGAAGGCTAGGACTTAGGCGGTCGTGTCTGCAGTTGACACGCGTTGGTGGAGAACGTGCCTGGCCCTCACCCGTTACAGCTTCCCAGCTGACGCTTCCGCATCTCGATTCACGCTTCCGCACCTTGATTCTGAACCCCAGCTTATACGCTTCCGCACCCTACTCTGTGAGCAGCTCTCGCACACCGCAGGCTCTCACACACCCTTGCGGCCGCCGTGCTGGGTACACCCTAGCGCCAGGTCATCACACCTACGCTAGAAGGAGCGTTCCCGATCCTTGGGCACCCTCAGGCGTTGCATAGAAAGCGAAAATTTTATTCGTGTGTATGTGTTTTGCGCCCTGACGGCCTTGTGGTATCGAGACTAGGGCTCAGCCCTGTCTCATTAGTGCCGAGCTACTTCGTCACTAATCCGCTACTCTCTACTTCAGTCGCCCCCACTTCTCGGCGACACCGTTACCCCTTCATCTACCATCTCTCCCAGACAACTCAAACACTTCTACTCCGTTCGCCAACATGGCTGACGAAGCTATTGGAGTTACTCCCTCCAGCCTCAATACAGTTCCCGTTTTTGACCCTTGGCAAGACGATCCCCGCCAATGGCTAGATAAGATAGATCGCCACGCCAGCATCTTCAACTGGACCACCGCCGAACGGCTGCTGGTTGCCCGGTGCCGCCTGAGTCATGATGCACAAACGTGGGAGGCCGGGTTAGGTGATGAGGTGCATGACTGGCGTGAATTCAAGGCAGCCTTCCTGGACCGCTTTGCCCCACGGCAAGAAGAATTGTTCAACCGCCTATCCAACTGCCGGCAAGGCCGTGCTGAGAGCGTGCGGCGGTACGCTGACCGCTACCGCAACCTGATCGCACAACTTAACATTAACCCGGCCCGCGACCCAACGTACATGTACAACTTCCTGCGGGGCCTGCATTCTGATATCTACAAGCAAGTTTACCTGATGAGGCCAGCTGATCTGGATGGCGCTATCCGCGATGCCATCTATGTCAGCGAAGGCACTGACAGGCCTGGGCGGGGAGGAAGCATGGGGGCAGGCGAAGAGGACAACACGGACCGTGCGCCACGCCCTGACCGTTACCCCTCTGCCTCTGCCCCTGACGACCGGCGAGTGCGCTTTGACGCACCTTCTCGCCCCTCCCGTGACCAGCCACGCGCTGATGACCGTCGATATGAACCCCGGCGTGATGACCGGAACAGTGCCGTCGTAAACAGGCAGCGCGATGTATGGGCGCTGGGACGACCGCAGGCAACGCCCGGGCCCGCGCCAGAGCGCACCGCCAGGCCCTGCCCCCCCGCTGGCTTCGCGGGTGGAAGACCTGCAGAAACAGTTGGAACGGTTGACCATTAACCTCAGCGAGCTCACGCGAGGGCCTATCGAGGCGAACTACTACAGGGCTACCCCTCAAGCTAACATGCTGGAGCTGGCCCCCCGACGTGCTGCCGCTGCAGAGGCGTATGTGCACTCCCCGGAGGCCTTCATGAAGCGTGCCGGTGAATACCCCACCTCTTCGCTACCCCGAAAGCGCTTCGTTGTACCTTTTCCCCGCAGCCGCTCAGACGACCTAGTCCCGCTGGATCCTCGCCAGGATGACGACGGAGACGTTGACATGAGTGACTTGCCTCCACCTGTAGACACGTTGCCGGAACCAGTAACCCCCGCACCCGCAGTACCCCCCGAGCAACTCAGGACCCCGCGCAACCGCACTAACCCGACTACCGCCGCGGTGACAAACCCCAACACACCTCCGCGAAGTGCGCCTCGGGCCGCGTCTGCTCCCCGGGAGACCCGCACGGCGCCGCCCCCAGGCCGCGCTGGTGGTTGGCGCCCCACGCGTGCCCCTGGTGCGCCAATTGGGCGCGCCGATCCGATCCCTGTGACCGACGTGCAGGAGTTGGAGCGTCAGCTGGCGGACGAGGTAGTTGCAAAAGTGAACAAGTTCACCGTGCCGCTAGGCACCGCCATACGCTGCAATCCCGTGAACGTCTACACCAAGGCAGGCAGCAAGATCCTGGGTATCGCCCGATCACACACACGAGCTGCAACGGCTGCAAACGCTGTGCCCACTGTCGCGAACATTGACGCTACACGGAGTGCCCGTCGTGTTGAGGCCCCAGCTGTCAACGCCACGCTAACCAAAGTCGCAGAGATTCCTTACCCTAAATGGCAGGTCTGCCGAGCCACCATCCTAGTTGCAGACGAAGCCGGCGATTGGGTGCCCATTCCGGCTGTCGTAGACTCAGGCGCTTCCAACTCCATCATCACGAGACAGACCCTCCGCAAGCTGGGCTTGTTGGGCAGCATCGTGAGCTCCGATCTCTCCTTCTACAACGCTGACGGCAACCGTGGCCGGGCGGCGGGCAAGATGGAGGGGTTAATGACGTCTACTGGCGACATGCAGATTGCAGTGGATGCCTACGTGAGCAACGCCCACAATTACGGCATGCTGCTGGGATGTGATTGGCTTTACCCCGCCCGTGCCACCATCTGCTACGACAAAGGTCGCTTGGAGTATACCAACGACCAGAACCAGCGCAGCGCACTGTCCATCACCTTTTTGCGCGCCCAGGAGGCGGCTACCCTTGCCGTAGACGCCGATGACGGTCTGTCCGACATCGAGACGTACATGATGCAGGCTCCGAAGTCGCCGCCATCCGCAGAAATGTCGACACAGGAGAGCGGGAGCAGGGCGCCTCGGGACGCCTCCGGCCCCTCTGCGGAGGAAGAAGAGAAGAAGGCGTGTCAAGTAGCCGAGATGGCTGTGGACATGATGATGCGCCGCCTAGCTCAGGAGCACTACGACAAATTCGGCCGCGTGCCTAATTTCGCCCCACCTGATTTCGTGCCCGTCTTCAACCACATCTCCAGCGACTCAGACGGAACGGATGACGCCGACGCGGTGGTGCCCGATGATCTGATACCCCCTGCCTAGATGAACCCCTACCAGGTGGTGCCGGCCCTTCCCGAGGACGAGGCCCCTGCCGCCCTAATGATGAGCATGTCGGAGCCTGACTCACCGTCCCTGGCGATGCTGCGCACCTTGAATCTAGATTCACCCTCGGTCCAACACCATGAGTCACTGTTTGAAGCTATCTACCGTGGACCCGGGTGGGAGGACCCAGTCCTAGACGAGCCTCACTTACCCCTAGTCCCCAGCTTAGCAGGGGAAGGGGCCGCGGTCACCGCCGCCGGCGAAGAGGGGGATGAGCCCCCGCTGTTGGGGGGATCAGACAGCGGGGATGAGTCTTAATAATAATAATAATAATGAGTACTCCCTGCGTGACAGGGCGTGTTCTAAGGAGGTAGGGGCATGAGGGCATAGGGGACCACCGTGGAGGTGGTCCCCGCCGCTGGGCCCCTGTCCCCCAGGTGGGAGTGGGGAGGCAGGTAGCGTGCCAGGGCGCGCTGGGCCAGGTCCCACTCCCAGTGCGGTTAGACGTTATTACGGTGGTCGACCGGGCCACTTGTGGCTGCAGAGTTCTCGGCGAAGAGCGGTTATGGAGGTCGTTGTATGGACGGCGTGTTTGGTGAGTTTTCTGCAGGTGCGGTGCGCGATTTGTGTTGAGCATCCAAGGGTTTTGAGGAGAGCATGGAGGTGCGGTGTGATTGTGCCGGTGTGTCCCAAGGTAATTACGGTTGTCTCGCTTGGGGCAACGTCCCAGCCTGCGTTGCAGAGAGCGGTGACCAGTTTTGTGTGTTGCTGCAGCTTTTCCGCCCGTTTTTCGGGGTGGCGCAGGTCCGAGCAGTAGCCCACTTCGATCACGTACACTTTGTGCGCACTGCGCTGGTGTCTCGTGCGGGGCGTGTTGGTGTGTTGTCCAGAGCGGTGCATGCGGATGGTGGGGATAACCAAGAGGTCTGGGCGGAATTTGAGTCGCACGCTCTCGGGCGTGCCGGGGAGCACCCAATTGGGTATGCGGGATCCCCCGCTGAAAGCAGGGGCATGTTTGCCAGCGTCCATGTACAGGGCACAGCCTCCGTACAGTCCCTGACTCACTGCTTTTGCGATCTTCTGGACCGCATGGTTGTGGCGTGCGATGTACGCGGCCTTCAACCGTCGGTGAGTGCAGCCACCCAGAATGTGGGAGCCACCGTCGTCGCCACGGCACAGGGGGCATTCGCCTCCCGCGCAGCCAGGCATGGGGTGTTTTACACGAGCAGCCCGTTTAGCGTTCCACGAGAGGCCCCAGCGATACTTAAATGCACAACGAGCTTCTTCAAAGGAGCATGTATGCATCGAACAAGTCCAGCCCATATCGTTCATCGATGTGTTGTCTAGCATCTTCCCATAGTTGTGCGTATACGCCTGAGTTGGTGTATCCATTGGCTGTAGAGGAGCGGGCCATCTTTTTCAGGTCGCGATTGAGGTCGTTGGCGTATAATAACCGCTCCTCCATGTTCCCGTTGCGTTCCACTATTTCTTTCTTGGCCACCCAACCCTCCAGATTTTCAAATGGGTGCGAGTATACTGTTTCTGAAACGTCTGGTTGAACCTCTCTGGTCGCCACGGCCTGTGCCGCTTCGTCGGCCTTTTGATTACCAACGCAGGTGTCGTCTTGGTGTGAGCGTACGTGGTAGAAGTGCGTTTTATGCCCAGCTATGCCCCGCTCGGCGAGGAGGTCAACGATGGCCCCGAACATTTCGCGGTGTTTGCTAACGTGGAGCGACTCGGGTTCCATTATGGCGCGGCGGAGGATGAACAGACTGACAAGGCTGTCGGTGTAAATCCTCAGGTGGGAGGTGTCGCGATGGAGGCTGAGAGCTGTTCGTATGGCTGAGGATTCGCACCGGAGAATGGTGCTGAGTGGTGTATCAAAGGCGACATCCTCGTCAATGTGCGTAGCCCGGTCCTCGGTTGCGTCCCAGACCGCCGCTCCTAAACCCGTGTATTCGCGTGTGTGGGGCACCTTACTTCCGTCGGTAAAGACGGCCGCACCTTGCGTGTGCGCGGGAGGTATGGTAGCTCGGTAGAGGGTGGCGAGCTCAGTTGGTGTCGGGGGCACCAGCGTATCACGGGGAGTCGGTGGGGGCGGCGTTGCGCTGCTGCGTATGCGTGCGGCGCTCTAGTTTACGCGGGGTTTTGGGCCAGGGTTTCGGGGTGTCCCGGCAGGGTTGGGCTTTGAGGGCGGCCGGAGGTGGCGTGTGGCCCAGGGCGTCTGACAAGGCGACTGCCAGTCCGTCTGCCAGGGCTTGGTTCAACCGTGCGCGCCCCTGTTCGTTTGCCACGCACAGGATGTGGAGGCCGTGTCGGTGTGCTGGGAGCTCCTGTGGTTGGCCCATGCCAGATGCCATGCTGGCCCAGGCGTGTGACCGTTTAATGTGCCCCAGCTCGTGCACCAAGGGGTGCTGGAGCCAGGACGTGTAGCCGCTGGTGTCACCGTGGGGCACTACCACCACTGACAAGTGTGGCGCGCCAGCGTCTGCTGCTTCTGCGCTGATGACCGCCCATGCAACGGCCAGGTTAGCGTATTCTGGTTGTGGGGGTGGGTGGACAAGAGTTATGCCGTGGAGGGGACGGCTGAAGCAGTCGTGGTGGGCTCCAAAGGCGGCGTCTTCGGGCTTCGAAGTGTAGTAAATGGGGATGTCAGGGTGTGCGTTTAGAGGGGAGGCAAACGCTTCGGACTCAAAGCGTAGGTGTGATATAAGCGCCGACAGGAGGCCCGGGCATAGAGTGACTTCGTGTGCTGGGTTGGTCGAACCGTCCTTGCGCCGCTTACTAGGGCGGTAGCGAGTGAGGAGAGAGGCGAGTGCGGCCGCTAGCGCTGCTGGGGGCATTCCGGGGTTGGACTCTAGGTATCGGGCATGTAGGAGGGCAAGCCGGTCTGCGCTTATTGCCCCGACGCACCGCCCGTCTGGGCCGTACACTCGGGCTGTGAGATCTGGGTCTGTTTTAGTGGTGGGGGTTGCGCCCTGGGTAGGGCTCGGCTCACGCATGCCCATTTGAACACGGTACTGGCCTGTCGGGTGTATGTCCGTGTCCGGGTTGCAGGGTTTCGTGTCGATGGCGCACGTCCGGAGGATGGCGCGTTTACGTGCGGCTACGCTGGGTCCTGGGTCGCGCCATCGGCCTTGGCGCTGCTTGTCGGTGAGGTGGGTGTCAGAGGCGGGGGGAGGGGCGGGAGGGGTATCCGCGGCTTGCGCTATTTTGTAACGTGCGAGCGCGGCAGCCCAGCCGGGGTTCTGGGATAGCGTGGATAATGGGTCTTCTGTCTCAGCCCACTGCACATGTGTCATGTAGCGCCTGATGCCTTGTCCCCATAACATGCACGAAGGTTTGGAGGTGCTGACAGCCGTGTAATTTTGCAACTTGTAGGCGTGAAGTATGCCGGCA
This sequence comes from Chlamydomonas schloesseri, assembly GCA_016834595.1. NCBI lineage: Eukaryota > Viridiplantae > Chlorophyta > Chlorophyceae > Chlamydomonadales > Chlamydomonadaceae > Chlamydomonas > Chlamydomonas schloesseri. The sequence goes on along the minus strand of JAEHOD010000009.1, from coordinate 2,216,256 downwards.
GTGGTTAGTGTTGGTTGCCAGCGGACCCGGTAGCGGCATCGGTCGGCCCACGGCGGCTCCGCAGGTGGTGGGTCGCGTGTTCGTTTGCTCTTGGGTGGGGGCGCAATGGTTTTGTGGGTCATGGGGCCGCTAACAATAGCGGCGATGACGTCGTCTCGATTGGACAGGTGGGCGGTCATGTGTTGTGCTGCCGTCACCCCCGCGTCCGATTGGGGGAGCCTGCCGCTGAGTGCAACGTCTCGGGCTTTGCGCCATCCAGGTCGGTAGCCGGGCTGCACGGCTGCACATCGGCGGCGGGGTCTGGTGGCTCTGGCGAGCTGCCCCGGTGGTGCTGCGTGGTGAGTGTGTGGGCAGCGGACGGGGTTGGAGTGGCGTTTGCGGCGGCTAAGGGGGTACGTGTTTGTGGGTGCTGGAGGTGGAGTAGTGGGGTGTCCTTCCGGTAGCTGGAAGCGCTGTTGGGTCGGGACGGTGGGCGCTTGGGCGGGGCGGGAGGTGAGTAGGGCGTGTATGGTTTGGGTGGGGGGCCCTTGCACCGTGACGTGACTCGGGATTGTTCGGGCCGGGACACGCCATTTGCCGGTCCATCGTGTGGTTCCAAGGGTTGTGCATTTGTGGGCTAATGGGCCGAATTCATGCGCTGCATGCATGTAGAAAGAGAGGTCCTTTGAGGGGTCAGTGGGGTATTGCATGGTGCGGCCGGGTAGGGCGGCGTCGTTGGCTTGGACCTCAGGGTTGGTTGTGCGCGTCTCCTGTTTTATGAATTGGGTGTGACGCTGTTTCGCCGTTCGCTTTGGCCCCGCCTGCAGGACATCCAGGGATTGGCGCGCCGGTGCATCGGTTCTGCGCGACGTCGTGGGGCGCCAGCTGGCTAGTAGGGAGGTGAGCGTACGTTGCGGTACGGGTTTTGGCAGGACACCGGTTGTGGTGAGGTCGGCCTTCGTGACACCTGCGGGCAGGGCGCGCATGTGCGCGGGCAGGGGTTGGAGACTGGTCGGCCTGGGGGCTGGATCCGCGGGGGTGCACAGGGCATGGGTGAGGCGGTTAAGGGCGCGCTTATGGCGATCCTTGACCCTGCCTTTCGGGAAGCGCCTGTCCAATTGCGTGGTGTCGATGAGGTGACGCCCTGTGTTTGCATCCACCAGGTCTGCCAGGCATACGCCTAGATCAACGGTTAAGGGGCTGACCCAGTCTGCGCGCAGGTATGGTGGGGTGGCCGCTTCGGCAGCGCGGAGTTTTGCTACTAGGGCTGGCATGGCTGCGGAGAACTCTTTGCCTTGTAGCATGGCGAGTAGACCGTGTTCCTGTAGGAGGGTCAGTTGCTTGAGGGTGACGAAGAATTGCCCTGCCCGTCTCATGTCATGCAGCGGGAGGTCGCTACCTGCGTGCGCGGCTTGGAGGTGCAGAAGGCGGCGCGTGACAACTCCGAGGCGGCCCGTGTCGTTGAGTGAGATCATGAGTAGCCGTGTGGCTCGCTGCACATACTCTTCACGGAGGGAGCCGACGCCTAGGCCTCCCCTCTCTTGCGGGAGCAGGATGGCGCGGGTAGCGCAGTCGCGCGGCAAGCCTACGCACCGACGCGTGATGCCTGCAATTTGGGCATCTAGGGATCGGATGTCGTGCTGAGTGTAGGCCATGGCGGGGAGGGAGTAGGCAATTTTAGCCTTAAGACATTGTTTGATAAGCATGTAGCATTGCCGCGGGAGTTTCTGGTATTTGCTGAGCTCGTTCCCAGCGCTAGTTAGTTCGGCTTTAACTGCTTTCAGCTGGTGTCGCCAGTCTAGGGTCATGGTGATTTCCACCCCCAAGTATCGGTAAGGCTTGTGTGGGGGTACATAGGGTAGGGCTATGGCGGTCGGTTTGCCATTTTTGTAACTGGAGCCAATGTGGAGTGGCCGTCTAGAAGACGTTTGAGGGTGCGCTCGCATGCGGGGCCCTTGATGCTCTTATCGGTGCTGTTAGCGCGTGCGTAGTGGTGTAGGATACCCGTACAGGCGCTCTTGTCTCGGTTGATGCGCATGCCGCCCCATGCCGCGTACCGTGCGATCTTGTCGGTTTGACATCTGAGGTTGTCGCGGGAGTTTGCGGCGACTGCTAGGTCGTCCGCGTATCCTAGGGATGAGCAGTTGTATTCGTCATTCTCGGTGTTCGTGAGGCAGCCGTAGCGGTAGCCTCGGCCGCCGCAGTGGAGCCACCGTATTAACGGTTCGAGGAAGATTATGAACAGTAGCGGAGAGAGGGTATCACCTTGCATTGTGCCTCGTCGTATGTGCACAGGGGTCGTGCGGCCGTGAGCGGTACGGATGGTAGTGTTCGCTGTCGAGTACAGATTATGTACAACCTCTATAAAGTCGGTTGGTAGGCCGAGGTGGTGCATCACTACAAGTAGCCGGTCGTGGTCAATGGTGCCGAAGGCGTTGGAGAAGTCAATATACGCAACGTACAAATCCCTTCTGGTTAGCGCTGCGTCCTCAATCACGTGCAGTAGGTTCATGATCTGGCGTTCTGTGCCTTTGTGTTTTTGGAAGCCTTCTTGCGCCTCACTGTGGATGAGTAGTTCAGTGCACGCTTCGGTTGCTGCGCGTGTGACTAAGCTTGTGTACAGCTTGTAGAGCGTGTTGCAGAGAGCGATAGGGCGGTAGTTCGATATGGAGAGCGGGTCAGCCTTTTTGTATAGGAGGATTGTGTCACTGGTGCTCCACCCTGCGGGGAGCTCGGCTTTAATCCACGCCACGCACAAGAGGGTGTGCATGGCGCTCTGTAAGGCATCAGGCATGCATTTAAGTATTCCATGCTACAGTCGTACTGTAAGCTGTCTCTCTTTTGGCGCCGAAGGCCGCTGACAGCTGGCGAGTGGAAGTGGGGCAGGGGACGACAGGCCACAGGAGGAGGGCCTTACAAGCGGCGAGAGCCAAAAAACACACAAGCCCAGAACACGACGCCGACGCGCCGGAACGACCAGAAACAACCACAACGCGACAGCGAAACCACCAGAAAACACCCGAACAGCCAAGGCCCGACGACAAGAGACGGCGCAGAGGCAGGCGAACGCCGCGACCACACAAGCCACACCCGAGCCACAACCGAACACACCAGCAGACTAACCGAACCACCACAAACGAGAAAACAACCGAAAGAACAAAGCGCACAACTAGGCGCCCCGCCGACGGCCCGACACAGCCAACCGAACACGAGGAGCCACCCGCACACCCCGAGCGAAACACCCGCGAGACGCGCCGACAGCGCCACGACGAAGGCCCAGCGAGGGAGGCGCCACCAGCGCCGGACCAGGCGCAGCCACCACGGCCGAGGGGCCAGCCCGCGAGGCCGCAGCCGGCGCCACGACGGCGCGAGGGCCGGCGGCCGCGCGGACCGGCCCAGGCGGCGGGGCGGCGGCCCCGCCGCCAACGGCGCCGGGGCCGGAAGGGCCGAGCAATCCTGCGCGGAGGGGAGAACCTGGTCCAACAAGGGCGGGAAAGGGCGGGCACTTGAGTGAGAACGTTCGAAGTAACGTTAAAGGCTCTCACTATGAAGGCAGAATGAGGAAAAGGAGAAGAGGCTGGCGCCAAAGAGAGCCAGCCTGTACGACTTCCTCATGGAAGCTCGTTTAGAGGCTCCATTCCCTCCGGCCCCTTCGGGGCCTCCGGTCCTCCGCCTCTAACCACACTTCCATGCTACAGTCGTACTGTAAGCTGTCTCTCTTTTGGCGCCGAAGGCCGCTGACAGCTGGCGAGTGGAAGTGGGGCAGGGGACGACAGGCCACAGGAGGAGGGCCTTACAAGCAGACAGCGAAGAGATACCTCACCTCCAGCGAGGCCCATAGCGCGGGTGACACCGAGTGTGTCCTCGAGAGTGGGGCGTGTGTAGTGACCGACCATGGTGTCGGGCTTCCAGCGGCCGTGCACCTGCCGCAGGGACGCCGGGACCCCCGCGTCAGCGGCGGTGCTGTTGCCGCCAATGCGCATCGAGTGTGGCATGATGTGGCCCGAGACGCCCGCCTCCCGCAGGCGGGCGTATAAGTTGGAGCGAAAGGCACTGTAGGTCATGCTGTGCACCGGGCGGGCCCGCGTGCCGACCAAGCGCTGCAGGCGGCCGCCGGCCGCCGTGTACTGCACGGTGCGGAGCAGCGGCCCCACGTCCTCGTCCTCCGACTCGGGGAGGCGGCGGAAGGCGCCTTCACGGAGCAGCCGCTCTGTGAGCGCCACGGGGCAGGCGGCGCCACGTTGCGGCAGCCGGGCGATGTGCACCCATTGGCCGTCCATCACCACGTCCGTCTTGGACCGAGGGATGAAGATGGCCATGTGACGAGGCGTGATAAGCAGCAGGTCGGCGTGCACGCTGACCTCCGCCATGTCGTCGAACCGCAAGAAGCCGTAGAACATGACCGCCACCGCCGTCGCCATCATCAAGCACTGCAGCGGGGCGTCTGGGCCGGCGTGAGTTTGCAAGAAAGCCGCCAGGTCTGCGGCGGACAGGGCGTCGCGCCGGAGGCGCTGCACCCGCAGCCGCCGAGCCGCCGCTGCGCGCACGTTGGCGCAGCTCTCTGCTGCCGCCGGGTTGCTCAGGCCCGCCAGGCTGTAGTGGAAGGCGATGGCCTTGCTGGCCACGTCCACCCGGCCTGGCCCTGACCCATCCGCAGTGGCCGAGTTGAGAACTGACTGCAGGTAGAGGGCCACCAGCTTCGGGCCGGCGGCGTAGGGCGACACTGGCGGGGACCGCCGCTGGCACCAAGCCAGGAAGCTGCGCCACGGGCCGCCGTACTGGCTGTGCGTGGCCGGCCGCCGAGACTCGGGCGCCTCCGAGGCCATCTGGGCCGCCAGCGCGCGGCACTCCGGGTCCGAAGCATGGCTCCGGGGCAGCAGCGCCTGCGTCCGCAGGCTCAGTTCTGCGAGGGGGAGCAGGGGTCGGCGGGGACCCGCAGGCGAGATGGTGAGGACCGTTCGAAGTCCAAGAGCAGGGCCATGGCGGCCCATCCCGCCGCCCCTTTGGGCAGCGTGTTGCCGGTGGAGCCCGGCAGGAAGAGGTCCGACGCGCGGCCGAGCATGCGCACGCCGTGCACGAAGCTGCGGAAGCGTGCGCCGTCATCCGTGGTCACTTCCGACCACCAGTCGCGCGTCGGCCAGAACGGGACGATGAGGCACACGCGGGCCTTGCAGTCTTGCGCGTGCCGCAGCACTCGCAGGATTATGCCGAAAGGTGGGTTTGCCCAGCAGCGCCGGCCCCAGGCGAAGCGGAAGGCGTCGACGCCGGACGTGTCAGGGGTCAGGAAGCGCGAGTAGTAGCGCGGCAGTTGGTGGTTGGTGTGTGAGGCGAACAGGTCGATGTCGAACGGGCCCCACATCTTGTTGAGGCGTTTAAACTGAATGGGGTTAACCATCCAGTCGTCCGAGTCGCGCAGCTTGGAGAGGTAGTCTGCGATTTGGTTTTGCTCGCGCGGGATCCACTCGGCGCGGATGTCGATGGCGCGCTCGAAGCAGTAGCCGTGCAACGCGCAGGCGATGGCATGCGAGTTGTCCGCGCGCGCGGACCCTTTGTTGATCACGTTGGACGCGTTGAGAGAGTCTGTGAGGACGCAGACGGCGTGTCCCGCGAGGCCGGCCGGGCCGTCAAAAGATTGAAGTGCGAGCAGGATTGCGTGAAGCTCCTGGGGGGTTGAACCCATCGCGCTGTCGGCGGGCTTCCAGTTGCCGCGGGCGGCCGTGAGGCGCCCGTCCATGACCGTCCAGGCGCCCCAGCCGCCCAAGCCCTCTGAGGAGCGGCCCGCCGCGTCGCAGTGGATGAGCGATGTGACGCGGACGGGCGGCCACAGCGGCCGCCGGCCGTTGAATTTGTCGAAGGAGTCTAGCCACCACGTCAGCTCGTCGCGCGCGTCGTCTGACAGGCGCAGGTGCGATTCCCAGGAGCGCCGGGTTTCGATGAGCTGGCCTAGCGCGCGAGTGCGGAGGCGGGCCCAGGGGCCTAGCGCGCAGGTCATGGAGATGAGCTGTCCTTTCACCGAGGCGAGTGCCCGCGCCGAGGGGCGCCTCTTCTGAAGCACCTCCCGAATGCTGTCCAGAACGCGGGCGCGTTTTTCATCGGGCACGATGAACACGCCTTCCGACGTGTCGATTAGCATGCCGAGGTAGCGGAACCGCTGCTGCGGCGGGCCGAGCATGGATTTGGCCAGGTTGACGTTGAACCCCAGGTCGGCCAATTTAGCGAGGATGATTTCACGACGATTGGTTAATGTCTCAGCGCTTTGGTCGGCGTGTGCGGAGTCGTCGATGTACGAGCAGCACCGCCAGCCTTTACGGCGCCAGGGCCTAAAAACCTCGCGCATGAGCTTGGTGAATGCCCAGCAAGCGCTGGTGAGCCCGAACGGCAGCTGCGTGAAGACATAGAATTGCCCGCGCCAGCGAAAGCCGAGGTACTTCCAGCAGTCCGGCCTGATATCGAGGTGGTGATAGCCGCTCTTGAGGTCCAGAGTAAAGATATAGTCGTCCTTTCGCAGCCAGTTGGGGACGGCGCGGAGGTCCTCGTAGCGAAAAGAAGGGACGTGGAGGTAATCGTTCACGGCGCGCCCGTCCCAAATGAGCCGCAGCTTCGTGCCTTGCTCCACGACCCCGAGTGGGCAGACGATGTGGGGTGTGCCAACCCACTTCCGAATGGTGTTGGACGCGAGCATGTCGGCGATGGACGAGTCGACGAAGTCCGCGTGCTTCTCGGCTGAAGCGTGGTTGCTGGCTGAGAAGGGCGGCGGCGGGTTGTGCTCCCAAATGAGGGGGAAGCCGTGCAGGACCCAGGACAGAACGAGCGAGTTAACGATCCAAGCCTTCCACGCTGTCGCCCGGGCGCGAAGGCGGCCCCGCATGCGAGTTGGCGGGGCCGCAGCCGGCGGCTGCCCTTGAGGCTGCTGCGGCTGGGGCGCCGGTTGCGCAGGCGAGGCTGAGCCGACTACCTCTCCCGGGTTGCCATCCCAGAAGCCCACCACCTCCGCACCTTGGGGATCGGGCGGGGGCCTGGACGGCTGCTTGCGATGTAGGATGGGCCCGGGGCCGCGAGGGGGGGCCGAGACTGGGGCTACACGGCCGCTGGCGGAGGCGGCCGCGTGGCGCTTGGCTGGGCCAGAAGGGCCGAGCGGCGCTCCTACTGTGCGCTGCGAGGCGAATTGGCCGGCGTAACGAGCTTGCGCCTCCCTGGCCTCCTCCTGCAGCGCTTCCTCCTCTAGCTGAGCCCACCACTGGCTGGCCATGATTACAGACCTGTTCGACGGCGCGGGGTTGCGAGGCGAGTGTTCGACTTGTAGCTGGGGAGGGCCGATGGGTGGCCTAGCGAGTGAGTGGGCGACAGCAGGGCAGGGCGCGCTGTTGACAGTCGCTGAGTCCCCAACCCGCTGATCGATTGCTGCGCTGCGAAGTCGTTCCCAACCCCGGAGGGACGAGACGTGTAGGCCACGAGAGAGGGCTACAAGAGATTGACACCGACTCGAAAGCTGCGCCGACTGCGCGCATGTACGAAGTCTCTGCCCGAGGGGCGCCCGCGTGAAAGATAAGGCTACGCGATTGCTCACAAAGTCCTCAGCGAATTGACATTAACATTGATGCGAGTTGTGCAGGATTGGAAAAAACCGAGTTAGCCCGAGTAACCGACGAAGCCGTGCAGATGGCACGGATGCGAGTTTTAGACCGTCCATCAACATGCCGAAGTGCAATTGATCAAATCGATTAAAGCCCCCCCAACGTGCAGAGGCACGGGGGTTGAATTGAATGTGTGCAGAAGGCACGAGCGAGTAAAAGTGGGGCTCCCATTCCACCGCCGAGTGCAGTTGGCCTAGCCAGTCTCTCTCTCCAGTCTTCCGACAGATAAGGGCAGAGGCCCTGTGCACGCGGGCACTTCAGGTTGCGGGCACCGTGGCGAGCCAACGGATTTTGCGAATGGCCCGGACGACTCCACCGCCGACGCGCCACTCCGAAGGTCCCCGCGCCAGAAAGGCTCTCCGCGCTGCGGCTGGCTGTGCCTCACTTGCTGGTCTTCTTCCGCTTGTAGTCCGAGCTGCGGTAGCTGCGGCTGCCGTCGCGGTCACCGTCGCGGCCACTGTCGCGGCCGCCGTCGCGACCGCTGTCGCGGCCGCTGCCACCAGAGAAGCCAGCCTTGGTCTCGCGCTCCTGCGCCTGCTTCAGCGCGCGCTCCGATGCAGTGATCTCAGCTGCCACTGCCGAGGGGTTCCAGCCCTCCTCGTTCCAAGCGCTGCTGAAGCTGCGCACCCCGATGGTAGCCGCTGCGGACATGCCGTTGCGCGGGTAGGTGCCCAGCTGCGACATGGCCTCGTGCGCGGCAGTGAAGCCCTGCGACATGGCCGTGGCCATGCGAACCACCAGGGCCAGCTGGCCCATCGCGGCGGCCTCCTTGATGGCGCTCGCGAACTGCTTGCCGAAGGCGTAAATCTGCTTGTGCAGCCCGACCGCGTCTGACGCCGGCTGTGCGTTCAGCAGGCTAGAAATCCGCATCATGAGCTCTGTGCGCCGCTGCATCTGCTGCGGCGAAAGCTGGCGGTCGGCCGCGGCCTCTTCGGCCGCGCCTGTGCCCGCGCTCGCAGCGACCTCGCCGGTGCGCTGAGCGCCCGGCGCTCCGCTGCGAACCAGCTCCTTCAGCTCGTTCAGAGCCGAGAGGACCTGCGGGAGCTTGTCCGCCTGCGCAAGAACGCTGGAGATCTCCGAGCTCATCGCGGCCTGCTCAGACTGCCCCGCGAGCACCGCGTCCCTGACCTGCTCCAACACCCCAAAGCTCTCGTCCAGCTTCGCGATCACCGGCGCGGTTCCGCGCCTGATCGCCCCATTAAGCATGCGCTGCGCCGCGTCGCCCGGAGCGGCCCCCTGAGGCTGAGCATTGCCGATCTCGGGACCCTGCTCACCCTGGGCGACCACCTGAGCAGCAGCAGCTCCAGTTCCAGCACCAGCAATCGCAGCAGGCTCCTGCTCCGGCACCACAGCTCCACGACCGCGACCACGACCGCGATTCGAAGCTCCACGCCCAGACATAGCAGCAACAAAAGGGCTTGAGTGAGAACGTTCGAAGTAACGTTAAAGGCTCTCACTATGAAGGCAGAATGAGGAAAAGGAGAAGAGGCTGGCGCCAAAGAGAGCCAGCCTGTACGACTTCCTCATGGAAGCTCGTTTAGAGGCTCCATTCCCTCCGGCCCCTTCGGGGCCTCCGGTCCTCCGCCTCTAACCACACGTTCATTCGGGAGCCCATCTGGGCCGGGGCTTTTATTCCGAGATAGGGTTTGCATGCAGCGTTGAAAGTTGCTGGGGTCGGCCACGTTTGGGAGGAGGGAGATGTTGTCGGGGTGGTGTGCACGCGTCAGCTGGATCCCGCCGTCTGGTGCTCCCGGTTCGTTCCAGGGGAAGCGGGGGTTAGTGTCTTCTGGGCGGTATCGGCCGGTGCGTGGGCCCCCTGTAGGTTCCGCTGCGGCCTGGAAGTGGGCTTGGAGCGCGGCGTTTATGTCGGCGCTGTTGTTAGCAATTTGCTCAGTGGTGGGGTGGCGGACTGCTGTGAGGTTGTGCCTTGGCCCGGATTTGCCCAGCATGATTTGTGACGCTTTGCGTTGGGAGGTAGTAAATAGTTTGGAGATTTTTGTGAGCCACTTGCTAGCGGCCTTGGCGCTGGCTTCTTTCTGAGTGGTGCGTCTTTTTTTGAGCGCTTCTTGCCAGTCTTGCTTGGCGTCGGTCACAGGGGGCGGGGGCGTGGGTTCGGAGGTGTCAGGTCGTGGCTGGGGCGGGGGTGTGGTGGAGTTGTCGTGTCGTGGGGCAGCCTGCAGTAGAGATAGGTACATCTGTTTCTTCTGTTTCTCGATGGCCAGTAGCCGCTTCAGTTTGTTTGCTTCTGTTCTAGATGGCTTTGCCCGGGAGGTCCGGGGGGGTTTCTGCGGGCATGTTTCCAGCATGATTCTGGCTCCGACCGCGAGGGTCCCATACAGCGCAGTGGAGGCGGCGTTTAGGTCTATGTTAGTGAGCTGTGCGCGGGCGCGTAGTATGGTTTCGTGTGCCGTGCGTATGGCCTGCGTGTGGTGGGTGTTGGCAGAAAGAGCAGTCACCGTGGCTTCAACAATTTGTTGCGCGGTATGATCAGGCATGGCTAGTGTGGCGTACAGGGTCTCTAGCGCGGTGGTGCCCTCGGCTTCCCATCTTTGTGTGATGGTGCGAGTTTGGACTTGTGTGATGGGTTTGACGATGTTGGCGAGTGTGGGGCCGGTGGCGGTGGTGGGCGGGGTAGGGGGGGGAGCTGGCGGGGGGGCTGTGCCGGCGGGTTTGAGCGGGAGGGTGGCTGTCAGGTGTAGCGCAAGGTGGTCGGTCGTGCCCGCACAGTCCGAGGTCCACTCTTTCGTAGGGTGGTTGCGTGTTAGGGCGTGAGGGTTTGCCAGAAAGTCATCTATGCGGCTTTGGTGCGTGATGGCCTCATGTTGTATCTGTGTGTATGTGTGCGGGCGTGGATGAGAGCCTGCCGCAGGTTTTAGGCATGATCGTTCGAGGAAGGTTTGGTGCGCTGTGTCGTGGTGCGTGTTCGTGTTGGTGCTTCTGTCAGTGTGGTGTGCGACCGCGTTCCAGTCTCCGCCAGCCAGCAGGGGTTCTTTCAAGCGTGCGGCGCTCTTGGTGGCGCGCACCATGTAAGTGTATAGGGCGGTGCGGGTTGGCCTGTCGTCAGGCGGGCAGTATGCCCCAATGATTTGTAGCGGCACAGACGAGGGTGGCGCGATACGTATGTGGATCAGGTAGCCCTGTAGTGGGGCCGGCGTGGGCAGGCAAGTGATGTGCTCTTTGTGTGCGTACTTGGCGTGCACGGCCAGGGTGACCCCGCCTGAGGGTGGGTGTCGTGGGGGGCCGCGTGGCTGGTTTTTGGTCGGGGAGGGGCGAGGTGTGCTGTGGACGAAAGTGGCGTAGGGTTGGAAGCAGTTCTTGATGATTTCTCTTTCGGTTCTGGTGCGGTGGGCGCGGGTTTTGGTCTCGGTGAGGATCAGGATGTCCGCATTCCATGTTTCTGCTTCTCCACGAATGGCGGCTAGGTTAGTGAGGAGGCCGCGGGCATTCAGTGTGACAAGGTGGCATGTGTGTGAGCCGGAGGGCGCGATTGGTGGTGCCTGTTCTACTTTCGGTGCGTGGGCGGCGTTAAGGCATGCTTCCAGTGTGGCTTGTCTGGTCTTGTGCTTAGCGGTGGTTGGTTTAGTGCGCGTGGAGCAGGTTTGGGCGGTGGTTTGGCGTTTCTGCGGTCGGCTCTTCGTAGGGGAGGTAGTGGTGTGGGGTAGTGTAGGGGGGCTTGTGGTTTGGCGGGGTTCCATGTGTGGGCGAGCGGGTTTCGTCTGTGTAGGCGGGAAGAGGGGGGCCCAATTAGCTGCTTTTCGTGGGTTGGTGGGAGAGCCCATGGCCCTGAGCAGGGCGAAGGTGAGCGTGTTGGTTCGGCGTTTTTTGGGTGGTGTGGTGGGGGTTGGCGGCTGGGCGTGTTTGTCGATGGTGCCCTGCGCGCTGGGGCTACCGGACGCAGTAACCACTGGCTTGTTTGGTGAAGGAGGTGAGAGGGATAGCGCCCGCTTGGCGGCCTGGCGGGGGTTGGTGGGGGATCCCATGGCTTGTGGGGGGGCATGGGTGGTGGTGTTAGTGTGTGTCTTATTGGCGGGCGATCCACGGGCAAGTGGTTTGGCATGCGTAGTGATGATGTCGTGCGTGCATGGCCCACCATCCCAGATGGGGCCGTAACGTAGGGGGGAGGGGTCTTGAGCGCGGGGGCCATGGGTCCATGTGGTGGGCAGGACGGCGATGTAGTGGTTGCAGGTGGCAAGAGGTGTAGTGGGTGGAAAGCCGGCAAGGGCCCAGGAGTGAGGTACGTGTGCTAGGTAGATGTTATGTTTGTGGGGGTCGTGTGTGGTGGGTTTGGGGAGGGTGACCCAGTCGGTGTATCCGGGGCTGATGACGTGTAATTGGACTCCTGGGAGAAGAGACTGGAAGGCGATTAAGTCGGGGAGTGTGAGCATGGCGGTGTCACGGATGCGGTTGCAGTGGCTACGGATAAGGCGGTCTGGGTGTGGCGATTCGTCGTATAGGCCTAGAACGTGCATTCGCATCTCGGTGCTGCCTGGGGAGCTAACTGTTGTAAGGTATTCGAGCTGAGATGCTATGCACTCCCGGATGGCTCCTGTCATGGGGGCCCAGGCGGCAGGGTTGGTGGGGATCAGCGGCACCTGGCTACCAGGGAGTGCCGCGAGGGTGGCGAAGATGGCACAATTGTTGCCCCAGGCGCAGGAGTCGTGTAGGCGGTGTCCTTGTTCGGTGAGTTTGTGGGCTAGCTGGCTCAGGGAGTGGAAGGGTGGTTGGTTAGGGGTCATGTCGGTAGGACCGTTACAGTCGGGTGCCCAATTAGCCGGCGGGTCTATCTCGTTCAGGCACCTGGGTTGCATGGGAGGTGTATGCGGGGTGCGTGGGGATAACGTGAAGATCGAACCTGGGGTCGGGAGAGGAGTGGTATGTGTAATAGGGCGCGGGTGGGTGTCCGCAGAGTCGAGAAGGAGCCAGTTGGGTCCGTGTCTCTTTATGGCGACCACGTGACCGTAGATGCCGCCTGAGTAGCCGGGTAGGAAAATGAGGAAGCCGCGTTTTGTTTGTGGATAACGTTTCACTATAGTGCGGGGTGAGTCGTGGGGTTCTATACGGCCGTGCTCGTGTAGGGCGAGGTGCTGTCCCGTTGGGTCGGGGCAGTTGTGTTTGAGATAGTGGTTGATTGCGTGTACGGAGAACTGCCCTATGACGGGTGTGAATGCCTGTGATATCGCGTAGGGGCGCGCGGAGGGTCCGGTGCACTGGGATTGGTGGAGCAGCTGTTCCATATAGGACAGAACACGGTATGGGGATATGAGTGCGCGGCCTGTCAGGTTGTTAATCGCGTGGATCCAGCAGAACGATTGCTCTTGCGTTTCGAAGTAGGTCAGTTGAGGGGGCGGTGCAGTTGCGGTTGGGGCCGGGGTCGCAGGGCTTCCGGCTCGGAACAGGTGTGCGCGGCGGCGCCCCTTCGCTAGCCCTGTGTTGGCCTGACGCTCGCCCTCGGGCGGCTTCGGCCGGTGGGCGCTTCGGGGGGTATCGGTGTTGGGGGGCTGTGGTGGATGAGGCTGGCTAATATGTATCCAGAGGAGAGCGGCTATAGTGATGCAAAGCATACCCATGAGGCGGTGCGGTCTAGTGTTCAGGCAACCGTTACAGCAGTTAGGGGGCCCCAGCTTGTCTCGGCACATAATATCACCATTGATAGTCCTCATGGCAGCACGGTCTCTTTCCTTGGAGACCAGATTCGTGATGTGCGGGCTAGTATTGCAAGTTTGCTTCCCTGCGTCTGCGATGCGCAGGTTACTCTCCCCTACGGCATTGTCTAATGTGTGACCGCCCGTATCCGTCGTCAGCTGATTTGCAGCTTCACAACCACAGCTATACTTTGCCCGCGGATGCGCGGCATGATTTCCCGTGTGCTCGCTCAAAAGCCTTCCTACCTTCCAGCGGATTACGCTTCGCTTTACCCACGTGGTCTGTTCAAACATGAAAATTAAATGCTCTCTCGTTGCTACCGTCACCATGTCGTAGAGCAGGCAGTACACTTCCCCACGATCAGGCCTGGGTTCGTACCAGCAATGAGCTAATGGTCGGCGGCGCCCATTGCGCCCTACTAGGATGATCCTTGCAGCCCTTTCATCGGGGTGCTCTTTGATGTCCAATTCCGCCCCGCCTAAACATATCTGGGCCCAGGCTTCCGCCCGGTCGGTGCTGTGTTCATGGTTCTCAAAGCCGCCGGTGCTGCTGCTGTCGATAGCGAGCTCACGGTCCGCCGCCGCGTGCACGCTTGGGGCTTGGCGCAGGGAACTGTTGGCGGTTCGGGGGGAGGACGGGGCGGCATGAGGGCGGTAGGCGTGGTCGGGGCAGGTGGTCATTGGGCATGAAGGGTGGGCTCGAGTTGTGGGGCTAATGGGGCGGGGAGCAAGGGGTTGTGGTGAGTAGTGCCCGCTCTTTACTGATGTTCGGCGCGTGGCTTGGCGGCTCACCAGAAGGTCGTCTAGGTCTTCGTACATCGCGACCTCCACGGCGGCGGTGACGGCGGCGGCGTCCAGGACAGGTACGGCCTCGCCCAAGTGGAGCTGCAGGTCTGGCATGGGCAGCGGTCCGGGCGCGTGACTCGCCTGCAGGGCTCGCTGTGTTGCCTGCTGAGCGCGGAGCGGGTGTTTAGGGTCAGTGCCCACGAAGTTGGGGGACATGCCGGCGCCGGCCTGGCCGCACAGTGCAAGGCCGGCGGCCATGCCCAGGTGGGCGCCCTGCTGTTCCCACCACTCGTCTCCTGCGCCGGGGTTCATCTGGTACTGCTGTTCCACCACCGCGTCCGTGAGGGAGACGCGGCAGCGCTTGGTCTCCGGGTACAGCATGGTGGAGAAAAGATTGGCGCCGCCGCTGACGCTGAGCAGGATGGCGGCCGTGCTCAGGGCGGTGCAGGGCACCATGTAGACCTTGCAGGAGGGCAAGTGGAAGCACTTGCGGCCATCGGCTTGCCAGGTGGTGGGCTGCAGGTCGATGAGCGCCACCATCACGTCGTCCTTGAAGGTGAATAGGTATTCGCCGTAGTTGTCCGGGTCGAGGCCGGTCAGGCACCGCGCGCTACCGTACACGTCATAGATGGCGATGCGGTTGGCGAGGTTGGGGTGTTGCTGCACCGTGGGGAGGACCGCCGCCACGCCGGTGCTGAGGCGGTGGGCAACGCGGGCGCCCAACTCGTTCAGCTCCTGGTCGGTGACGGCAGGGCCGGACAGCTCGATTTGGATACCGTGCAACTCCAGCAGTTCGCGCATCTCGGGCGTGGTGGTGGCGCCGTCGGGGCGCGACTGGAGGGATATGCAGCGGAGGTAGGCGCCGTTGCTGTACAGGTAGTAGCCGCCGGCGCGCTGGATGGCCTCGCACACCTCGGGGCTGCTGTGGTGCGCGTAGTACACTTGGCCGTGCAGCGTGTTGCGGTTGGCGCCGAGCTCAGCCAGCAGGGGGTCCAGCTGGCTCTGGGGCACCTTCACGTACCGCACATCCAGGAGTGCGCCGACCGGCCCACTCCAGAACTCGCGGATCCGTTCGTTGATGGCGCCGCCGGGGTTGTCGTTAGCCGCCTCCTCTGCACACGAGGCGGTGCGATTGAGTGTGAGCGAGTGCGTGGTTGTTGGGGGTTCGTGGCGAGGTGGGCACAGTCGGTGGTTGGCGGGTTCGGCGGGCTCGGCATTCCTGGTGTGTTGGAGCGGCCTACTGTTTCTAGCTTTGTTGCTGGGCCAGGTGCTTAGTTCAGGATTCTTGGGTTCCGAGTCACGCTTACCGGAGATGATTTTGCACATGGCCGCGTAGGCGAGGTGCTCGACCACCGCGTTGGGGCCGCCGGCCGTATCCACTTCGCAGGCAGCAGATTGCACGCACACAATCGCGGTGAACGGCATGACCTGCGAGTATTTGGTGCGGCAGGTGTGGAATGTTCGGGCATTGTCAGGGCGGTGTTGTCGGGCATGTAATTGCGGTTTAGCGGTAGTATTCACAAGGGGGCGGCCCCATACAGAGGTGTCGGTAGATGGTGCCCTGCTTCATCTTTGCGAGTTAGAAGCCCGGACAAATTCCAATTGCTTTTGAATGATACATACACTACATACGTCAACAGGCCATTATGATTCAGCGACGGCGTGTAAACCGAAGCTGAATGCTCGACACGAACCGCGTTAGAGACGCTGCAAACCAACATAGGACATCCCTTTACATCTTTATAATGTGTAATGGTGCTCGCCGAGGGCAAAAAGGCGCGTACGCGACTAGCAATTCTTGAATGTCGCGACCGCAAGGAAGCACGCTTCTGGCCCAGCGAGTTATCCATGTACTTTGGATACACCCTTTCTGTTGACGGCAATCAACGTGGACCTTACTCGCGGCCTCCCCGGAAACATGCGTTGCAATTGGTGGCAAACTAGCATGTGAAGGGCATTGGCAACATGTTTTAAGCTTTATTTGCGTACAAGATATAGTATAGCGCATCGGCGGGTCAAAAGCTGCTCGTCGATTAGGACGTGTCTACGCACACGCGTGCCCACCCGTGCGAAGCGACACGCAGCTTTTTCTCCTAGCCAGCTTAATAATTTGCACCCCGGATTGAAAGACATACATTAATACACTATGATGGCTGTATCTGAAGAGTCTGGGCGGAATCCACAGAGGTTGTCACCGTGTGATTCCCCCATTTCCTCATTTTCACACCCCCCGACTT
Organism: Chlamydomonas schloesseri; assembly: GCA_016834595.1. Lineage (NCBI taxonomy): Eukaryota > Viridiplantae > Chlorophyta > Chlorophyceae > Chlamydomonadales > Chlamydomonadaceae > Chlamydomonas > Chlamydomonas schloesseri. Next base: position 2,199,978 of record JAEHOD010000009.1, on the reverse strand, counting down.
TGGATCCAAAATACGACATGTTTGTCAACGGGCCCAGTCATGGGACCATCAAGTGTTGAGCATGCAGCCTGAGTTTGGTGACTGGGCCCGTTGACAAACTATGTTTTCCAGGGGGGTCAAATTTGCACTTTTTCTGCATGGGGCCGCCCCCTTGTGGGTAGTATTTGTGTGTAAATGAACTTGCGTTCGCACCTTCTCCAGGTCGTGGCGGCCTACAGCTGAGGCAAGGAACGCAACCTTGCCTTCGGACTCCGGCGCCGACCGGCTGGCGCCGGCTTGAATGGTCACGGTCGGCCGGCGCTTGGCCGGTGTAATAGTGTGGTCGTGGCTGAGCTCTAGCACCCACCGCTCCGTCTGCCGCGAGCGTGCAGCCTTGCGCGGCCGGCAGCGTGATGGCCACTGCAGTCGTGTGGGCGGCAGTAGGGAAAGGTGTTGGTGGGGTTGATGTAGGTGCATTTGGAACCGGTAGCGCGGAGCGGTGATATGCCTGGTGGGGCCACTTACTTCCTAGGGCCGCCACCTTCTCGCCGCCGGGGAGAGTCCAGTTGGTCCCGCCGGCGCGCGCCTCGTAGATTTGCCCGCGCATGCTGTTGATGGTGTCCGGTGTGGGCTCCTGACCTGTGGCCCTGAGCGCCACGTCCGCGATGCTGGTGATCAGAGCCGAGCGCGACGGGATGACCTCGTTGAATTTGGTCATGGCATCCGTCGCCAGCTTGAGGAGGCGCGCGTCCACCTTGTCGTGTAGCAGGTTTTGCTGCACTACCCGCACAGTGCCGCCCGCGGGTTCTAGCAGGCTAGTTTCGCTCATAGCGCGAGAGAGGCAGCCGGCAGCGGCCGTCGCCAGCTTGGCGCGCGCACGAGCGTCTGGTATGTCGAGCACGCATGTTGGGGTGGGGCCGACAGATTGGCGTAGTTGGCTAATTAGCAGGCTAGCGTCGTCGCCGAGCGCGTGGAAGGTTGCAACCGAGATGCCTGCACATTCGTGCAGGAGTTGTAGGTACTCGCGCAACTCTGGATCGCCTGACGCGTTTATTATTAGTGGTGACATTGTGTATCGGTCGATAGCGTTTGCCAGTGGTGGGTGCGGCAAGTAATAGGTTGCGGCGGCCGGTGCATGGGGTTGGTGCATGCAAGTAGGGTTGTCGGGCCTGTCACGTTTCTGTGGTGTTCCTTGGCTGATTAATGAGAAGAAGAGAAGTGGAGCTATTAGAGCGAACAAGCCGGGGAGAGCGCGGCATCGTCTGCGCGCTGTTCGTGACTGCACGCGGGATTGCTTCGGTTCTGAAGTTTTTTGTGTTTGTTGTGGTTTATGTAGTGGTGTGCTTGGTGACGAACGAGTCGGAACACCGGGGTAGTGCAGCAGTTGCGGGTTTGTCTGTGCGGTCTCGGTAGTTTCTGGGGTCTCTTGTGAATGTTGCTGATTGATCCTGCTAATACTCAGAGACAGTCGGCATGCCGTGGGCGGCATGTGGGGGTCCGGGAGATAGTAATTTTCTGTGGACGTGGGTTCGGGGGCGTGTCGCAAAGCTGTTATCCCTGGAGGCTTTGAGCCGTGACCTTTGTGGTAGTGGTGTGAGGCCCCTTTGCAGGGGAGTCTCTCTACCGGTCGTGTCTTCGCCATCCCTGGGCAGCTTGCCGCTTCAGAGTCAGAGGCTAATTTTCCTAGCTTGTGATCATTGCTAGGAGTCCTAGTCTGCGACTCGGCCACGCTATCTGCCGGACTTGGCCCTGTCGGTGCCAGTCTATGAGTTGCGCTGGCTAGCTAGCCAGTGTCAATTAGCAGACGTTTATGCAACATTCTGTTTTTATTCAGCACTTCAACCACCCGAGTCCCAGGGGGATGAGTCTTCTGTTAGTGAATCTGTAAGCGAGCAAGATTCGGACAGCGAGTGGGAGCCCGCGCCGCTGGGCTCTTGGCCGAGCGGGGAGGCTTTCACCGTGCAGGCGCACGATCTTGCAAGGTCGACCCCTGCCTCTGATCATCCCGCGATCGTGGGCTACGTGCCTACTGAGCCCCACATGTCGCTGCCATACGAGTGCGTCGCCGACCTGGACCCCGCGGGACATGTGAGGGTGGCGCTGCAGGTCGCACGTGCCGCCCATACTTACTATGCGTCTAGAGCCGGGCCCAGCGAGGAAATGGCGGCGAAGCTGAAGGCGATGGTGAACGCGGAGCTTCCGGCAGATTTGAAGGAGCGCCTTCAAAACCTGCTGCTTGATTACCACTTCATGTTTGCAAGCGACAACAGCCAGTTAGGTCTGACGAACTGGGTAGACGTGGAAATTGACACGGGCGACGCCGCCCCTGTCTACACCCCGCCATACCGTATGGCCCGCGCGGAGCAAGAGGTGGTGGAGACCGAGATTGAACGCATGCTGAAGGACGGCATCATCGAACCGTGCCACAGCCCCTGGTCCTCACCTGTTCTGGTGATTGCTAAGCGCGGCACCACTGACAAGCGAGTTGTGATTGACTTACGGCGGGTCAACGCCGTCACGCGCATTCCCCGCCACCCTATTGGCAACGTACAGGAGCTGCTAGATAGCATATCTCCCTCAACCGGTCAGCAGTTTTATGCAACCTCTATCGACCTGAAGAGCGGCTACTGGGCAGTAGTGCTAGGGTCAGAAGACGCTCGCAACAAGACGGCTTTCCACACCACCACGGCACAGTACCGGCACACCCGGCTGCCCATGGGGTGGAGCGGTTCTACCAGCTACTTCACCAGCCTCGTGCGCAAGGCGCTGAAGCCGGTGCTGATCACCCCCGGCCGCACGCGCCGCCATCATTATGAGAGCGACCCTGGGGCCGCGCAGCTAACGGATCCGTGCTGCACTTACTATCTTGACGATGTCATCATTGTGTCGCCGGATCTGGAGAGCCATCTGCGCCACATAGAAACTGTACTGTCGCTCTTCTACTTGGCAGGCCTGAAGGTGTCGGCGTCCAAGTGCCACTTCACGCAACGGCGCGTCCTGTTTCTGGGACACCTGTTGGACGGGGAAAAGGGCACGATTGAGCCGCACCCCCGCAACGTCGAGTCCATTAACGCGTTGCCGCCGCCCACGACAGTGCGGCTGGTCAAGGCATTCATTGGGATGGTGTCCTACTACCGTTCCTTCATCCCTAGCTGCTCCCTGATCGCCAAACCGCTCTTCGATCTACTGAAGAAGGACGCGCCCTGGCGTTGGGGCCCTGAGCAGCAGCGCGCGTTTGAAACACTGAAGATGGCGCTTACCAGCGAGCCAGTGCTCCGCGCGCCCCGCTTCGACCGCCCTTTCATCCTACAGACAGATTGGAGCGGGCACGCCGTTGGCGCCTGTCTGGCGCAGAAGGACGATGAGGGGAAAGAGTACGCTGTGCAGTTTGCTAGCAAGCGACTCACCGGCAGTCAGTCTCAGTGGTCGTCAGCTGACGGCGAAGCCTATGCCGCAGTATGGGCAGTGCAGCATTTCCGCCCCTACCTGTTCGGGACCCACTTTACGCTGGTGACTGATAGCATGGCAGTGCGTCACATCCGCACCGCCGGCGCCTCGGACTTACACGGGCGCCTGGCGCGGTACGCCTTCAAGCTGATGCCGTACTCGTTTGATGTAGTACACCGGCCTGCAGAGCGACATGGCAATGTGGATGGACTTAGTAGGCTCGGACACCTGCTGCCTCAGCCGGGAGAGCAGGAGGAGGATGCTCCGGATACGCCACGAGAACCCCCAGCCCGCGCATCCGCGGATGAGGCAGCCGATGAGCCTATGGCTGAGATTCTGATGTCTGATGGCTGCACCGACGCCTATCGAATGAACAACACCCCTGATTACTATCCGCCGCGGCCGCAGCCCCCCGCTAGCACAGCGGAGCCGCCACAGACGGGCCTCGTGGCAGCTGCGCAGCCCAACCAGGCGCCTCCCCCGACTGCGACGCCTGAGACGCCACGGGCCGCCCCCGCGACTGCCCTGGGCGCACACCGCCCGTTTGCTATCGCTAACGTGAACACTGCCGTCAAAGACTCCCACCCTACAACCCTGGGCCACATGCCCCCGGGCACCACCACGGTGATGGGCGCCGCCGTGCGCTGACGCCTCCCCATGGCCCCTGCTCCGCTGACGACCATTCAGGAGTCTGGTATGGCGGCTATGCCTCCGACGCAGGTGTTGAGCCCAACTCCCGCCGATTACGCAGGGCCACCGCCCCCCGAAGTTACTGTTGACCCGAGCCGCCGCCCGCGGCAGCTTGTTGCCGCAACTGGGCTCCGCTCGCGTCCACCGGCCGCCAACGCTCCCAACGCCCCACGAGCCGGAGCGCCAGCGCCTGGGGGGAGGGAGCACCCGACACCGGACGTTATGGGGGCCGAGGATGACGACACGCAGGAGCCAGAAGACGAGCCATCCGAACAGCCCACGCAAACCCTACGTCAGTCCGCCCGGAGGCGCCGTCTTAATTCCTTGCTGCAGGATTTCGACATCACTGAGGTGGATCCTGATCCGAATACCCGCTGCTTTGCGTGCAAGAACAGCCTTCCCGCCAACAATATGCTGTTGTGTGACCACCCAGGCTGCGGAAAGGCCTGGCACACCACATGTCTCAGCCCTCCGCTCGCCGATATCCCAGAAGGCGACTGGTACTGCCCTGACCATCCCACGGCCGGCCAGGGCACTCAGCCTCCGCCAGCCCCAGCTCGCGAGCAAGATGCGCCTACCCCTAGCTCAAGCTCAGCGCCTGACCTGACTGACGTTGGCGACACCACTTACACTGCAGAGGAGGAGGAGCCCGTTAGTAGCGACGGTGCCGATCTTGGTGAAGACTACGACGAGGAAGAGGCCGAGCTGGCGCCCTCCGCCGCCTCTAGCAACCTCGATCCTTGGTCCGATGCTGCGCTCCTTGAGTTCTTGCGAACAAAGAAGGTGATGATGGAGGCGCCGTCTGGCCCCTTCGACGCCGCCGCCCTCCTGCGTGAGATGAATAGGGTGCAGCGACGCGCCGCGCGCTATGAGATGCAGGACGGCGTACTATACCAAAAGGCCAGGGGCAGTCGGCCCCGCAGGCGTATTCCACCCCCAGACCAACGAGCTGCCCTAATTGCCGAAGTTCACAACATGGCCCACCTTGGAGTGGAGAAGGTGTACAGCGCCCTCCGGGTGCGGTACACTTGGGAAGGCATGAAGCCGCAGGTGGCTCGATTCATCGCTGCCTGCGCAGAGTGTGCGGGCGGCAAGCAAAAGCTACTGCGCAACCATCCCCTGCGCCCCCTGCCTATCGTGCCCATCTGGCACCGTGTGCAGCTTGACCTGGCAGGCCCTTTTCCCGTTACCCCCCGTGGCAACCGCTACATTATCCTAGCCCAAGATAGTTTCACCAAGTACCCCGAAGTTGGGGCCATCCCCAACAAGCAAGCGGCTACCACCTGGCGTTGGTTCTGGGAAAACTGGATCACACGTTACGGCACCCCCGCCGAAGTCCTTACGGACGAGGGGACGGAGTGGGCCGGCGCGTTCTCCACAGGCTGCCACTCGCAGAACATTCGAACTCTGCAGACAGCGGCGTACAAGCCTAACACAAACGGCATGATTGAGCGCTTTGTGGGTACCACTCTGGACTCACTGCGCAAGACGGTGCAGGAGGACGGTTTGGACTGGTGTAAGACGATAAAAGCCTCCTAGGATGTCTCAGAGGGTGTATCCGGATATAACGGCTTACAGTCCCCCCCCTTTGAATGGGATCCGTCCTCGGAGCCTAGTTGGCGGACCCGCTTACGGGCCGGCCTTCCGAGTGTGTGCGACGGAGAGGCCCGCTTCAACTCTATTGGTTTATAAGGGCGAAAGCTTGGTCTTGACGAATAGCGTCAGGATCGATCCAGTGACCTCTCATGTGGTCCGATTTCCCGTGGTAACACCCGTGGTCTCTAGAGAGTAAATCAACTGGTTAGGTCTCGATACCATTTGTAAGACGATAAAAGCCTCTCAGAGGGCGTATCCGGATATAACGGCTTACAACTGGGACCTCCGTGTGTTCCAAAGCGCCTACGCCTATCGCGCCACCGCCCACGCCAGCACCCGCATGTCCCCAGCACTACTGCTGTTCGGGCGTGAGCTTACCTTAGGAGCCCAGCGCGACGCCGTGCCGACCGACCTCCCGCGCGTGGAGCCCGAGGAGGAGGAGTTGGCGTGGGAGGATTGGCACCACGACGCTCTGGACAACCGCCGGATGCAACTGGATGACCTGGCGGAGAAGGCGGAGAACAACATGATCAGAGCCAGGGAGAAGAACGAAAAGGATTTTAACAAGAGGCAACATCAGTCCCGCCCCAGGCAGAGGCCTGTGGCCGGGCGTAGGCCCGTGGGGGCACAACCCACTACGGCCGCTCCCGCAACCCCCACGCGCACCTCTGGATGGGCTGCGACAGGAGTGGCCCAGGCTGCCGCCAATCCCCTGCAAACCAGTGGCAGGAAGAACACTCCTCAAGACAACAAAAGCAAACGCCCGCGCAGTGAGGCGACTCTCAACCCTAACGCATCTGCTCCGGGTACTGCCGCCGAGCCTCGCCATGCGCCCCCGACTAACCCAACACGGCAAGTGACCATGGCTCTGAGCACAGGAGCCTATGGGACAGCCGACGACGACGACGCGCGGCCCCCTCCCGCAAAGAAGCATGCCCCGGGCAATTCAAAGCCGGCTACCAAGGCTAAGCCTGCTCAGAAGCGTCAAGAAAACACCGAAATCGAACCTGTCGAGACGGGAATGGACGATGCGCGACCGCCCAGCTGTCCGGCGATTCCTGAAGGAACAATGGTGTATGTGAGCCAGCCTCGCGGTTCCAAACTTCATACTGACAGGCGAGGCCCTTTTGCCTTCTATGAATGGGCCCGGCCCAACGGAGCCAACGTCCTGTTGAAGGGAGCGAACGGACAAGTGTTTTCAGTCGCGAGGCATCGTCTGCTAGTCCCACGGCAATACGCTGATTAGAAATAGTCGTCGTGCGGAACTTGCGGAACCGACAGGCCCCATGCAACGCACTGCATGCCTTCCCCGATTCCCCGTCCCTGCTATTTTTTCTCCAAGATATCAAGACACCGCTAAAACGCGAGGCGAACCGCTAAGGCTGCGCCTAAGAAAGACGCTTTTCGACGCTGGAGATACCAAACGTACCTGAAAGGCCCCTGCCATGGCGCAAGATGAAAGGCCGCCGAGTGTGGGCAAGCGCTGCACCCTGGCGCTGCCTACACCCGGGGCCCTGCTCCGCCCCGTTCATTTCCGGACCGCTTTTCCATCCGTCATCCCTGTGTCATCCGTTTCTAATCTTCGCCACGTTCAGGCTGGGTTCCCAAGCTCTACTATGAGGCTCCCCGTTTTGTCGTCCCTGCCGGTCTTCGCCACTCTCCGTTTCTTACCGCCCTCAAGCTCGGGCCACCTTCCAAAAGCGCAAACGCGCGTTTCTCTACAACCTACCATCCGGGACCAAGCCGTTCCGCCCCGCAGCGCCACACATAGAACGCCCAGCGTGACGGACGAAGTTCACCAAGCCACCCAAAAGCCTTTCCAGTCCTCTGAACCTCTGCTCTCTCCAGCGTCTCTTAGACTCCCAAACCGTAAAATGGCCTCCTCGAGCAACGCTGGCTTCAACGCCATTAACAACACCACCACCAACAACAACAACAACCCCTACCACGCTGCCAACAACGCTGGCGCTGGCCCTCAGAATCACACCCCTGTCTACGTGAGTCGTGCCGGGCGCCGCGTTCAGTTGCGCTGTGGGAGCAGCTTCGCTCCCCAGCGGGCGTCTAAGAGCAAGGTGGACGCCGCTAACGTAAGTCTCCCGTGCGCCGGCCGCAGCCGGTCTACCTGCTGCCTGCGGATTGCCAGCAGCGCCTGCGTATTGCGCGGGGGATCTTCGTGGATACCAGCGATTGCTGCCGGGCGCTCTGTGAGATGGAGCCCAGCCTGCGGAGGCACCTGGCTTCCAATGAGGAAGCCCTCGGCTGGATGGAGAACACGCTGAGCTTCTGCCGTCGTTCCTTCGCCCAGATCAGCCAGCTGATCCCCGTACTCAACCGCATTGGCCTCGAGGTTGACAATCCCCCTCTCCCCATTCCCCCGACCATGCGCGAAACGGCAGCTGCAGAGTCATTCCGCCACATGTTCGACTCTGATGATGATGAGTCGCCGTTCGTCAGCCGTCCGGCGTCCCCTACCTTCTTCCACGATGTCTGCCAAGCGGCCCTCCAGCAGCCGCAGCGTGATTAGCAGCCAGGTCAAGCTGCTCAGCAACGCCCTGTGCGTCAGCCAGACCAACCTTGCTGCGGCTCGTGACCGCGCGGTGTCCCTGGAGAGTATGTACAAGGAGGCTGATGGTCAGCGCGCAGCCCTCTCCGCCTCCCTCACTGACAAAAAAAATGAGCTAACCCTTATGAAGAGTAAGAACACCAAGCTGGAGCAGCAGGAGCGCGTGCTGCTGGAGCGTATCAACAACCTGCTCCGGTACAACAGGGATCAGGAGACCTTCTGGGCCGGCAAGAACCGCCGGCTGGCCGTAGAGGCGACCGTCATGACTCGCTGCGGTGTGGCCGTAGGCTCTTTCGCCTACCTGCTGGCACAGATGACTGGCGAGAACCTTAACGTCGACCTGGCCAACCCCCAGTCTATCGATAACCTGATCCGCATCGCCGCCCTGTACGCCTTCCGCCTGAGCCCTAACACCACCGTAGGCGCGACCATGCGCCAGCTGTATCGCTCCACTGCCGTCGTCACGGAGCCCCGTGCCTATCTGGCCGCCCGTATGCCGCTGTACACCTCCCCCATGTCTGAGACGGTGCACAAGGAGTCTGCCGGCTTCACCAGAATGGTGGTGGACTGCCTGCAAACGGGCATTAACGTCACTGGCCACCTGGCGCTTACCTGCACGTCCGTCGTCCCCCTGGCGCCGCCGGCTCCCGCCGACAATTCGGCCGCTCCCCCTCCCCCTCAGTCGGCCGCGCCCGCCAAGACCGAGACCGCCGTGGAGCAGGACAAGGCTTAGGGCTAGCAGCAACGGTGGTGAATGATATGCGGCGGGGTAACGATAGCATCAGGGGAGGGTGATGAGCTACTAATGAGAAAGTACACGTGTTTGCCAGACCTGTTACCTAGCAATAAAGCATTCCATTTTAAGGACTCCGAGTTTTAACGCATGTATGTTTCAGCGTGTGTCCTCATAAGCCCGCGAGGTCTCGGGCGTTAGCAGGGGAACGCGCTACAGCTGTGGTGAGCAAAGCAATGGGACACCCGCTGAGCGTCGGGACACGTTTGCTTGGGCGGGAACCTAGGGTGTCCCAACGCGTGGGTAAGCGTGGCGTGTGTGTTTTACCGAGCGCCACTGAGCTCGCTGCATTCTGTGCATGTTTAAAAACTAAAAGACAAACTAAAGAGCATTTGCATCATAGTGTTTGCTTGTGTGTGTGCGGTGCCCCTGAGTGAAACGCGGAGGTGCTTGCGCGGAAGTGGAACAGTGCACGGATTGCAACAGCGCACGGTGCGAGGATTACCTAATCTTAGGCGGTGACATAATCCGCAAGGTTGACGTAATAAGGTTGACGTAATCGGGTTGACGTAATCAGTTGTCGTAAGCGGCCCCTCCCTGGAGCGGTGAGGGCTGGCCCAGTACTTAAGGCGGAGTTGGGGCTAGGATTTGGCATACCAGGCAAACCCAGCATAAGCAAAGCATACCGAGCACTCAAGGCACGCCTATACCCCGGCTGCCCCACTGCCCCTGTTCTGTGAGAGCGAGTGCTGAGCCTGAGACGCTCAGCGAGCCTGAGCCTAGTGATTCCTACCTGCTGTAATACACGAGTGCGGCTTGATCTGTCCCTCCGTGTCTCTCTCTGCGCCGAGCGAGCCGCCTCCTGAGCGCCTAAGACCGTCAGCGGCAGCGCGAGGCCACCTGATCCTTTGAGTCTGTGCGCAGGCCTTGGACCCCTGCTAGCCCCACTACTTCCTCACTACTTCTCCCCCTCCCTCGGGCTCTGTGAAGGCTAGGACTTAGGCGGTCGTGTCTGCAGTTGACACGCGTTGGTGGAGAACGTGCCTGGCCCTCACCCGTTACAGCTTCCCAGCTGACGCTTCCGCATCTCGATTCACGCTTCCGCACCTTGATTCTGAACCCCAGCTTATACGCTTCCGCACCCTACTCTGTGAGCAGCTCTCGCACACCGCAGGCTCTCACACACCCTTGCGGCCGCCGTGCTGGGTACACCCTAGCGCCAGGTCATCACACCTACGCTAGAAGGAGCGTTCCCGATCCTTGGGCACCCTCAGGCGTTGCATAGAAAGCGAAAATTTTATTCGTGTGTATGTGTTTTGCGCCCTGACGGCCTTGCGCGCTACACGCTCCAGCAACCTCCAACCAGCTACCGACGTCGGTACAGTAACAGCAGTGCGTTTCTTTTGTCTCTGATCCCAATGCTTTGCCTGCTCGTATTTTTGGATAATATGGGGGGCTTCGGACACTGCCGGGAACTTGCCTTCTTGCCCCTTGCCAACTCCATGAACACTGCCTCGGGCACAGGTGGCCACCAGGTGGGTATGCAGGTACTGGGTGTGCCTGTGCCAGTCGCATGTGTGTACAGCAAGCCCGCTCCCGGCCCCCGGTCCCCACTTAGGGTACGACGCCCATCGAGGCCGAGCGCGCGCAAAATTTGCAAGCCAGGCAGCCTGCTCTATCGTTTACCTGCACCTTGACGCCTCTTTGCTCACGCCGCACAGGACCTCGCAGCGAGACTCGCTCCCAATTGCAACACCTCGCGCTTGCATGCCAGAATACGAGCCAATTCCACCGCCGCTTGTCAAATTATGCCTAATCTGAGCGTGCTGCATAGATTACCAGAGCCTGGCAGGCCTCGCGAGGCGCGGGACAGTCAATTCTCATTTGCAAGGAGCGAAAGCCCGTCCGGGGCCGCCTAGGCCAGCGCGAGGTGCGCCTGCTGCATTTGCTTGGAGTCTCAGAGGCGCGAAGCAGCTGGGCGGGAAGTCGGCAGGGCTTCGTGCAAGTGCGGGCGCGTGTCCATCGTGTGAGCGAGTCCAGCGTCGACACACGGGCCACCTCCATTCCCGAATGCTGCTAGTTCTAGCTTGTCGAGCGCCAAACCCCGCACCACGCCCCGCGGGACACCCCTACATGGGCCGTCATGCGTCACTGGGAGCCCGCGGGGGGGGGGGGGGGCCGGCAGCATTACATAACCGCGTCGACTGGCCTGACTTGCTCTCTTTGCCTCGCATCCGCCGTCGCCCATGGCAGAGCTCAAGCGAGACCGCGATGACACCGCGTCAGGCGGCGCGGCCGCGCCCGATGCGAGCCAGGCGCTGGCGCCGCTCGGCTCCCCTGGCTACCTGCGCAGCGCGCCGCGAGCCCGGATAGGTGCGACTGTGTGTTTTATTTCGAGCGTGCTGCTCTTCTTGGGAAGCTTACAGTGAGGCGCCGCACTGCTCTCGCTCTTACGTTGTGCCCGCCCCTTGCCTACCGCGCGTGCTGCTGTGTGTGAGGTAGGGGTGAGGCTGGCCCTGTACAAGATTCCTGAGTACGCCATGAAGTCCAGCTACAAGTGCACCGAGTGCAAGTGCCGCACCCACCGCGGCAACCCCGTGGCGGGCTGGGTGATTGTGCCCGGTGTGGGCTGGAACAAGGTGACAAGGAAGCGGGAGGGCCTGGTGGCGGAGGCCCGCTACGTGTGCGCGCAGTGCTGGTAGTGGCGGAACATGGCCAGGGGCAAGGTAGCGACGTCCCATTGGCGTAGCGGGCCTCCGCCACCAGGCCCTCCCGCTTCCTTGTCACCTTGTTCCAGCCCACGCCGGGCACAATCACCCAGCCCGCCACAGGGTTGCCGCGGTGGGTGCGGCACTTGCACTCGGTGCACTTGTAGCTGGACTTCATGGCGTACTCAGGAATCTTGTACAGGGCCAGCCTCACCCCTACCTCACACACAGCAGCACGCGCGGTAGGCAAGGGGCGGGCACAACGTAAGAGCGAGAGCAGTGCGGCGCCTCACTGTAAGCTTCCCAAGAAGAGCAGCACGCTCGAAATAAAACACACAGTCGCACCTATCCGGGCTCGCGGCGCGCTGCGCAGGTAGCCAGGGGAGCCGAGCGGCGCCAGCGCCTGGCTCGCATCGGGCGCGGCCGCGCCGCCTGACGCGGTGTCATCGCGGTCTCGCTTGAGCTCTGCCATGGGCGACGGCGGATGCGAGGCAAAGAGAGCAAGTCAGGCCAGTCGACGCGGTTATGTAATGCTGCCGGCCCCCCCCCCGGGCTCCCAGTGACGCATGACGGCCCATGTAGGGGTGTCCCGCGGGGCGTGGTGCGGGGTTTGGCGCTCGACAAGCTAGAACTAGCAGGAATTCGGGAATGGAGGTGGCCCGTGTGTCGACGCTGGACTCGCTCACACGATGGACACGCGCCCGCACTTGCACGAAGCCCTGCCGACTTCCCGCCCAGCTGCTTCGCGCCTCTGAGACTCCAAGCAAATGCAGCAGGCGCACCTCGCGCTGGCCTAGGCGGCCCCGGACGGGCTTTCGCTCCTTGCAAATGAGAATTGACTGTCCCGCGCCTCGCGAGGCCTGCCAGGCTCTGGTAATCTATGCAGCACGCTCAGATTAGGCATAATTTGACAAGCGGCGGTGGAATTGGCTCGTATTCTGGCATGCAAGCGTGAGGTGTTGCAATTGGGAGCGAGTCTCGCTGCGAGGTCCTGTGCGGCGTGAGCAAAGAGGCGTCAAGGTGCAGGTAAACGATAGAGCAGGCTGCCTGGCTTGCAAATTTTGCGCGCGCTCGGCCTCGATGGGCGTCGTACCCTAAGTGGGGACCGGGGGCGGGAGCGGGCTTGCTGCACACACATGCGACTGGCACAGGCACACCCAGTACCTGCATACCCACCTGTTGGCCACCTGTGCCCGAGGCAGTGTTCACACTGTCCCCTTCTTGTCCGCCGGCATCTAGTCCGCCGGCGCATCTTGTGCCCCACGCACATGCATCTTGACTGTCTGGGCCGACCCCACCGGCGTATCTGAGTTGCGCCGCCCACGCATCTTGGGTATGTGGGCCGACCCCGCCGCTGCATCTTGGGATCACTTTGTGCCATCCCTGCTATCCATCCCTGACACCCTGCCGAGAGCCATACCCACCCGCCCGGAAGCGTCTCCAAGTGAAACGTGATTACAGCGAAGCCGGTTGCTGGTGTCCACGATTGGTGCCGTGACCTGGGTTGGGTATGAGTGCTGGTTACAAGAAGGGGACAGTGTGAACACTGCCTCGGGCACAGGTGGCCAACAGGTGGGTATGCAGGTACTGGGTGTGCCTGTGCCAGTCGCATGTGTGTGCAGCCAGTCCGCCATAATATATTTCTATTTATGCCTGGCTATGTAACACGCCTACTCAAGCATAGTTCCTTGATGGCGGTCCCTCGGTCGCGTGTTTGTGTATTTTCGGGCAGCTATAGGGTAGCACGGTGGCGAATAAACATCTGCTTTCCCACCGGTATCTCTGGCTAACATTTCTTGGCCCTGAAGAGGGTCAGAATAGCTAAGATGCTGAAGCAGCAGCCCAGCGAACCACTGGTTCGCAGGCAGCTTTTAGCTCCCCGCTCCCCAGGACTTTATTTTCAATCATCATTTCAACCAGATCCTGCCAACTAGACCCTTGGGGAGCGCAGCCCTGATGATTTCGCAACTGGTCAATGTTGTGTCTTGTGTGATAGCTGCAGGCTCCAGGCACTGATGCATGCAAAGCTACACATTTGCCCATATGGTATAGAGATTGCGGTGCAGCGGAACAAGAGAAATCGGGTGCCTGGTACGGGCGTGTCGCACAAGTGCTTGTGCGACACGCCCGTGCGCGAATGCCCTGTGGGGGCGGGGCGCCGGCCCATCTGGAGGGCTGTGCGCATGCATCGTAGGTGCTAGGGGTGGGTCTGCTGGCGCATCTGTGACCCTCGGCGTGCGCATCTTGACGACAAGGGGCGGGGCCGCCGGCGCATCTTCCTATCCCCGCCGGCGCATCTCAAGTGTGGGGGCGACCCGCGCGCGCATCTCAGGTGCGGGGGGCGACCCCGCGCGCGTATCTCAGGTGCCTGGGCAGACGCCGCCCATCCACCTAAGATACCCCGGCAGCCCCCGCGCGAGGACCAGAGGCCCGGCACACTTTGTAGGATTTCCCACCCTCCTACTGCTGTGCCCAGCCTCAGTCCCAGGCTCAGGTGTTTAGGGCTGCCGCGGCAGAATCCAAGCCGTGCAGGCGCACCCTGAGGCGCGCCCGTGAGGCGCCCGCTGGCACAATTTGACATCAGTCGACTCCGCTCGCGACACGGAAAGCCAAGACCAATGAGGTCCAAACCTGCACGTATATGTTTGGCTTTTACTCATAGCATCGACTACAGGGTCGGTGGCCTCGTTGGACCTGCGCAAGTTGGGCTAGGCCGAGCCCGAAGTCTGAAACAGGTGATTCCTACATGACGAAGCCTCTCATGACATATGCGCTTCACTACTCAACACAATTGTGCTGGCATTGGCCTCGTTTAGGCCGTCCGCGTGAAGTTGGTGTGCTGCGGGTGAGCACCGCGCCCTACACGAAACTGGCGTCAATCGCCCCCAACTCAGCATGCATGCATAGAATGCCTGTCTACACGGGATTATGGTGCGCGCCAGTCTCAATCGACGCCTCATTGGTCGTGCGCAGTGCCCAAACACAGCGCTGCTTGTTCTCTGTGGTGACAGCACAATCCTCCCGCCCAAGTGTCCAAAACAGTATATCAAGTGAACATGCACCCCAAACAGCTGGTGCGCGCTTCAATCAAGCTCCAAATAATCAAACGCGTGGTCGCGCCCTCGAACAACGTAAATGTCGCCTGCGTCAAGCTCCTATGTATACTCTACTCAGTTCGTAGCCAGAATGTGGTGGTGCTCGCGCGGTTCCGCGCTGCATTAGACAGACCTTGATGCCTCGCCCAGCACCCAAAGCTCCGACTGGTGCAGCGCGGAACCGCGCGAGCACCACCACATTCTGGTTAATTATTACTTATTATGTACATAGCAGCTTGACACAGGCGACATTTACGTTGTTCGAGGGCGCGACCACGCGTTTGATTATTTGGAGCTCGATTGAGGCACGCACCAGCTGTTTTGGGTGCGCATATGATATTCGTACTGATCGGGACACTTGGGTGGGAGGATTGCGCCGTCACCAGGGAGAACAAGCAGTCCGTGTTTGGGCACTGCACACGACCAACGAGGCGCCAATTGAGGCTTGCACGCATCATAAGCCCGTGTGGACAGGCATTCTACGCATGCATGCTGAGTTAGGGGCGATTTGATGCCAGTTTCACGTAGGGCGCGGTGCTCGCCCGCAGCGCACCAACTTCACGCGGACGGCCTAAACGAGGCCAATGCCAGCGCAATTGTGTTAAGTAGTGAAGCGCATATGTCATGAGAGGCTTCGTCATGTAGGAATCACCTGTTTCAGACGTCGGGCTCGGCCCAGCCCAACTTGCGCAGGTCCAACGAGGCCACCGACCCTGTAGTCGATGCTATGAGTAAAAGCCAAACGCATACGTGCAGTTTTGTACCTCATTGGTCTTGGCTGTCCGTGTCGCGAGCGGAGTCAAACTGATGTCAGATTGTGCCAGCGGGCGCCTCACGGGTGCGCCTGCACGGCTTGGAGTCTGCCTGCTGGCATTAGCGTGTATGCACATCCGATCTACGCAGTTGCTGGCGGTGGGTCCGCTTGTGGCATTGCCCACGTACGAACTGCCGGGTCCAGTCAGCTGACTCACTTTCGTGAAGCGTCTGCAAGGCATGGGTGCCAGGCCGCATGCTAAGAAACCCGCTAGTCGCCTACTCCGGCAGCCTGCACCGTTGCACCGATTCTCCACAGAACCTATCCGCCATCCAGGGGGGTAACAAAGAAGTGCCAGACCCATGCTAACACGTCCCAGGGGGCCCCTACCGACAACAAGGGGTGTCAGCTTTGTACAGCTGGAAAAAGGGCTGAGCCCCAATGCAGTCACGGGGTGTGACGCTTAGCATGGGGTTCAGCAACAACCCCGCGCTGTAAGGTCTCACCCGCCATGCCCGACACGCTCCACGCCGTGCGCTCCACCCTTGTTGGGAACACCTCACCAGATGCTTGCAAGCATCGCCTGCCGCCTGCCTGCCCGTCCGCGTCGGCACGTTGCGCATGCGGTGGCACCATGCAGACCCGTCAGACACTTCACAACCCTCCGCTCGAGCACCATTCGGGCTAGACCCGAAATTCATTGGCTGATATTTATAATTGGATAGGTTGCGTGTTGCAATCGTTTAGCAGGTTTACGTTAGTTGGCAACATGTGTACCTGGACGTGCCGGCAGGTAGTTGCTCTGAACCCCCCATGCGGGCCCCCTGCCACGCGTCTCCGTTCTGCTCCGGTATGCGGTTGTCCTGTCCCCGTACATGACAGGAGGACAGGGCATCAGCCTGTTCGCTTCCTCGCTTTGCACACCTCTGCAACAACCCATTTCTGCCCCACTTCAGCTGCCGCCCTTTGCGGTTCGGCTTGACCAGTGTGCTTGTCAGTAGTATACGTTTTGTGATGCACCACACATACAAATGCAGGGACCAGCCGACCACGTTTTGCAATTTCCACGTTCTGTTTCGGTGCGATTCAACAATTACGCCCAGAGCCATTTGCCGTCAATATGTTTCGATTCAATAGTGTAAGAAATTCAGGGCCCCGACCCGTGGCTCGCGAACCGGCGAAGTCAAAAGTTCCATAGAAGCGCGAAGTCGCTGCTCGCTCCGACGTTTCCTCGGCCACCGCAATTTAGCTTTAAATAGATTTTCATACGCGCTTTAACATGGTACTCGTGGTCTACGCTGGTACTGAGTTTGGTGCAAACACACGCAGACACGCAGGCACGGACAGGGGTGATCATGGGGGGCTTCGCCCCCCCTGAATCGCTTCGCTCAGGGGGCTCAGCCCAAAAACGTGTCGTTGAAGGTTGAGGGCCCTAGACCCCTCCATTTACCTCCAAAGTGATATCAAACGAGTTGCCATGACGGGCTTTTTCAAGCATTTGTTGGGGCCTTTCTTATCTCCACTTCTGACGTTCGAACTTCCATCTATCCAGGACAGGATGGGCGTGCCGAGGTGACCAGCTTCAGCTAATAATCTTAAAGTGACATAGAATACAGTAAAGTGTTAGCCGAACATGTCGAGTTTGAAGCACGTAAGCGACCCCAACCTACCGGTGTGGATCCTCCTTCACAACTATGCCTCCGCATCGCACGACGGCACCTTCCCCTGCCAGCAGCGCTCTTTCGCAGGTCTATGTTTCGGGTAGCAGCAACTTAGTAACTTCGGAGTTTTGGGGATGCCAGGGGTGTGTGGTGCGAACTGATCCCTTATAATGTCAAGTGGGATGTCAAGCGGGATGTCAACATGCCGACACAGGGCGTGCTCAAGTACTAAACCTTGCTTCTGTATGCACTTGGAAGCATGTAACAACACTGCGTAATGATCTCGTGTCGCTTTATAATATCCAGCGTGGGGTAGAAAATTGGCGTTCCTAACCCCCCGAGTGGCACGAGATGAATTCGTGGATGGCTCCTCTTATACCTGTACCTGAAAACGGGCTGAGCCCACACCACGTGCACTAGTCTGAGGCCGAAGGATGGCCGAAGGATGGTCAAAAAGCCCCGCTGGGTGTGTCGCCTGGCGTGCTCAGGACGATGGCTGAATGGCGGCGGGTGCTGCTGCGGGAGACCGATGTCCGCCGCCTCTGCGGGGAATCCTGAGCTGTGTGACGGGTGAGGGGGGAAATGAGAAATTGCATGCTGGGCAATGCCAACGGCGACGCAAAGTATCATGACCAATGCACGCCTGAGGCCGACCCATACGCGCCTCGCCAGCAGGGTTGCTTAGTACGTAATACGTACAATACGTACGATACATGTATTAGCTTTTCTGAGGCTAGTACGTTTCTAAAATACGTTGATAATGGCTGGCAGGGTCGGGGTGGAGGTGCGGGCGGGTGGGGCCGGAGCGGGTATTGTCGTACGTGCCGAGTGTGCCGCCGCGAAACAGACCGAAGCGCCTTATGCGGGCAATGGAGTTTGGGGCAATAGGATCCAAGGGCCCTAAAGTCGCTCGTTTTCCCCCGCTTCGCAATTATTAATACATATTAACATCATACGCAGTAGCTTCAACTCTCCCCGCGCCAACCGGTGCACAATTTCGACATGCGTGTCGGCCCCCCTTGCAGTGCTCGCCGCTCGGCACCCCAAACCCCCCCAAAGCCCCCGAGCCCTCCCCCCCGCTGCAAACGCCGCTTCAGGCCTGTGCCACGGCTGTTTTGGAACTGCGGCCTTCAATTAGCATGCCATGACTGGGCAAGTGCGCTGCAACGGGACATCCAGCTTTCCCTCCCTATCTCCAAGGAGTTGATAAGTGGACACATGTACAGCACGAGGCTGCCACAACTTTGTTACAGCATCTTACTGAACGTCAAAATGTGCAAGGCACACAGCAGCTACAGCAGCATGCACAGGGCCGACACAAGCAGCACCACAAGCAGCAACATGTGTGAGGCCTGGGCAGTCGCCGCCGCCCCACCATTGCGGCCCACACCGGGGAGGGCGCCCGACTGCTGCAGCTGCTCCAGAAGCGGGTGCGAGCCAACCTGCAGCGTGGTTGAGCGCGCACACACACATGAGCCGCTGGATGTGAACAATACCTGTGTGCAGGGTGTGCCTTCCATGGCATGCAAAATGTACCGTACTGCTACGCTAGGTTGGTGGTACCGGATTGGTAAAATTCACCAATTCGGTAGCAGAGAAGAATGTGCGTGGAGCACTGTCCTGGGGGCCAGAGGGCTGCCTTGCCCATGCAACCCCTCACCAATTCGGGGCTGCATGCCTAATGCCAGCCCCCAAAATGGCCGTCACCAATAATTCCAAAATCACCAATCAAGCGTAACAGTACGGTAACTGATAATCTTTCTGCCAGCTGGAGTGTATTAGCTAGCTGCTGGACACACTGCGGTGGTGACGCGCTATCCAGCTGAGGACCCGCCCCAGGCGGGGCACCCTGTGCACGCACGCTCAGACGTGCGTTTCACAGAGCCCGCAAGCACACGCACACAGACACACACACACACACACACACACATACACACACACGCACCGAGAAAGTGGTTGTGCAGGTGGCTCCAGAGGCGACCAGGCGCAGCTGCACCGCCGAGTTGCTGTGTGTGCGGAGGGAAGTACAGAGTTACGGGCATGCGATAAATTGTGAATGCGAAATGCGAGAGTTGTAGGGAAGAAGTACAGAGAGTGCGTGGACAGGCGGGATACAGATTAGATTGACGCGCCGCCGGGTGTCAAGTGCAGCATGCGCTGAAAGGTAGGGCCGAGGACTGCTAAGAGTGATAGAAAGAGCTGCTGAGGGCGAGTCCCTCGTCTGCTGATGACTGCGCACAAGCATACGCACCTCATGCCTATAGCCTGGAAGGCCACAGGCGGGTCAGAAGTGGGAAAGCTCCCGGTCAGGCTGGCACCTGCAGGCATTGAAGGCATGTACGGCCATGCATCCGGGAGTCACGCACGCGCACATCCTGTAATTGCTCGTGCACACGGTTGATTGCTTGGACACGATGGCACCAGGCTAATTCGGCAGCGAGCGTGCCGACTCACTGCCGCCTTGCAGGGAGAAGACGGCTTGGCCCCGGACGCAGGGGTAACCGTTTGCACTGTGGGTGAATGAGCAGCGAAGTGAGCAATGACACGCACGTGTGCATGCGTCAGTAGTTCATTGGTATATTAGATGACAGTCTGGGAGTGTTGCCTGCAACGCAGGTTGAAAAAAGCCACACTTCCCCGGGACCCACACTCGGGCCAACACGTAGCGCACTCACCTGCTGATGACCGGCGTCAGCTGGGCGACGCAGTCGGAGCTGGCGCGGCTGAAGGTCATGGTGTAGCCACCACGCGCGCACCCTGCGACGGGCGCGTCGGCGCACACGCTCTCCGCGACGTCCTGAAAGGTGACGCGGGTGCTGCCGCTGCAGCTGTCCTGGAGGGCCTGGGCCGGGGTCACGGCGGTAGCCCTGCAGCAGCAGCAGCAGCAGCAGCAGCAGCAGCAGCAGCAGCAGCAGCAGCGATCACACACCGTCCTTCACATTCAAGTAAGTTATGCGTTAAATGCCCGACCCAACTTTGCTCGCGGCCGAAATCGCACGGCGCTTTCAAGCCAGCGTACCAGCCAGCTGTCCTTTCCGAACCCCCCCCCCCCCCCCGCAATCCTGCCCCATGCACCGTACGGCGGCCTTTCGCCCCCCGATCTCGGCGCTACTTAATGCCCTCTGCAGCCGATAACTCCATAATTCCAAGCTCCGGACCTCCTAGACGTATGCCTTACTGCTCTTCCGCCTCTGAACACGAGATGCCTTCGCCATGCCTTCAGCCCAAGCGGCTTGCTTCGACCTTTGACCCTCACGACTTGCCCAAAGCACATATCTTTGCCCCAAAGCACCTTCTGTATACTTAAGCCCATCTCCCGCTGGCGCTGCAACCCCTTCGGAGCCCATGCATGTTCATGTCCCTCGCGGCAAAACCGGCGGTAAACCGCACCGAGCTGCGCACCTCGCGATAACTAATTACTTGAGCCAATTGTTTACGACAAAGCAAAATACGGCTTTCGAGCTCATGTGTGCTCGACGCGTTTTGAACTTACCCGCCGCTCCTGCCCTCCTCTGCCTTCCCCCCGCGACCGCAGACCAACCTCCAAACTCCCTACGCCCACACCGACCACCGCGAGCCTGTAAGTTTGCGAAGCGAATTCAAGCTGAGAACCTTGGGCGGGTTGGGCGGGTGTGGGTTGGCTGTGTGCATAACCCAACGGCGTTTGGGATGGGGGCTCGCACTTTGCATGCGCACTGCAGAACTCACCTGATGAGACCTTTGGCACGGTCGAAACGCATCGTGAGAGCCATGCCAGCTGCTTATGTGCATGCGGGCGTTGAGGTACTCGGACCTACACCTTAGGGCCTGCACCGCTTTGCTCATAACCTTAACCTTTCCTAGCCCACGCATGTGCGTGTCCCCTGGGACGTGTGCACTTGGTTCTCGTTTTGCTTCTCATGGGGGATCTTCCGCTTGTGCCATGCGCCTCTTACGCCTTTGCCTATCACGTTCTCACAACGTTGCACTAATGTACGCTCTCATCCTCATCATTAAAAGCAGCAGCAGCAGCAGCAGCAGCAGCAGCAGCAGCAGTTGAAGGTAGGGAGGCAGGGAGGAGTAGCGGGCTGCAATGTTTCGGACTGGATGTTGATATCGGCACCTTGGTTACCTTGGTTGGGCATGTGGCAAGATTGCATTCACAGATTGCATTGGTTACAGGAGGGACCTGCTGACGCAGTTCGCGAGCCAGCGAAAGCGTACTGGAACTAGTACGAACACCCTGCTCTAGACCTCAGGGGCGTGCCACCTGCAACGCCGACAGCCTACTCTGGGCCTTGGGCTAGTAGGCCTTGCTCCCATGGGAGCTCCACCACTTCACTCATCCAAATCCTCCTCAAATGTAATATACGCTGGTTTGTTCAGTCTCATGCTGCCATCCTCCCTTCTTTCAATCCAAGGGTGACCTGGTGGGGTTTTATCCCACCCCCTTGGCTTGATGCCCAGGCTCACGTACGATTGCAGTCTTGCCCAAAAGTCTGCTATCACTTGTGTTTTAACTCTAGCCAGTGTCGCCCCGTTCCCTACGTATCCTTGCTCATTCCTAGACGCAAAAAGCAGTCTCCTTCCGTAGTCCATGGCCGAAATCGCCGCCAAGCATACGACATCCCAAATTGCCTGTTGAATTGTTTGGTGAGGCGGTGCCAGTAGCCACAGGTTTCTACGTTCCACAATTATTTCAAACAGGCTATCCTCATCACCAATGTCCGCAGAATCTTGTATATGTGTCCTCAACGCCTTCGCAATTGTGCACGTACTGAAGTGGTGTACGCGGTCGGAGCACGCATCTGCCCTTCCACAAGGGCAATTATGGCCTTGTCCTCGGTGCATGGAGAAGCCCGAGAAGCCGCCGACCGCTAGTCTCCAATACGCTTCTTTCTGGTCGGCTTCCCACTTAATTTTCCATAGCCGCTTGTATGTGTTCGAGATGTAATTTCTGTCTTCCGTTGCCACCACCTCTGTATTGCCCATGTCCTTCGCCTCTCGAATAAACTCTTCGTGTTTCACTTTTAATTTATCAAACGCTTCATTCATCTGTAGGTACGTAGCTTGCTTCACTGTTACTGTCGCCAGCGGTATTGGTATGTTGCTCAACTTCCACCCCAGGCACCCAACGATGTGGTCAATCATAACTGCATACCTTTCTACGGCATTTGCATTTCCTGCCTGCCTTGCTGCCTCTTCCCATCCCTCCGGTAGGTGGCCAATGAGGCTTTCCAGGCGTCTCAACGCGTCTATCCCGTTCCTCAAAGCCCTAGGCATCATTTCTATTCCCTGTCCTCCGAAAAGGCCCGTGTCGATCACATCTTCCTTATATATTCGTGTACATTCGCTCCGTATCCGAGGCGGAGCTCTGTCTGTGGTTCTCAGGCCCCCTAGTTTCTCCTTCATCCGTGCAAAAGAGTCCAAGGCCCTCACTGCGTCGCCAACTGTATTAATTCACAGTTCCTATGACTCACGCGGATGTGGCAGATGAGCCGCCCGAGGTGCTGCTGCTGCTGCTGGTGGTACCGGACTGGATGCGCAGAAGCTCGGTGATGAGGGGGTGGGCGGTGTAGGTGTAGGTGGCAGAGCAGGTGCCGTAGCCCGACACGTTAATGTCCGCGCCAATGGTGCTCGAGCTGCGGCGTGAGAACCACAGACCCAGCAGGGCAGATAAATCGGTGAGTTGATAGATTGGTAAGTTTTAGGAAAGTGTGCAGGTAGGGCGGAATGCTGAAATTATGCAGGTGTCGTACCTGAGACTCGTGACAGCCAGGTTGACGCCGGGGCTAGAGTTTGAAAACGACGCAGTTAGCGCAGCCTCTGCATCGATTCAGCAGCAAGGCCGACGTGTTGGGGTCGTAATTTGTGCACACGCAAGCATATACATACAACGCAACGCGTTCAGACCGGGTTCGGATCAGGTTCGTACAGAAATGCCCGGTTTCGAACGCCCTGCTGTGTTTCCCCAAGCGATACACTCATTTGTCTAATATGTCTGCTGATGCCCAGCGTATTACTTACGCGAGCCAGAGGGGTAGATTGATCCGCTTCCGCTGACACATGTCGTGAAGCCGTATCTGAGGTAAGGAAAGTGGATGATAACAATGACGGTAGGTGAGGCAGTGCGTGCGGCGCCATGCGGGCTTGCGGAGTGAACCCATGCAACCCCTTCCCTACTTTCCCCGTCCACTCAAATGAGTATGTAACATACGCACAGCAAATTTACTCACGAGCTCCGAGAGGGCTGGAGATTAATGCGGCAGGTGCCGCTCACAAGGCTGCAGCATTAAATGGAATAAAGGTACAAGGCACGTGGTGCGTGGCGAAGTAGGCGGCGGAGGTGAAACGCACGTGAACCCGTGAACTCCTTTTACTTTTAGTGAACCGCCCGGTGCGGCAGTCCTAGCAGATTTCCATGCAGCACATACCTCATGCTGACGGTGTACCGCTGGGCACAATAATAAAGATCCGAAGCCTGGCATTCACTGGGCTGGACGCTGCTCAGGGCGATCGTGTAGGAGCCTGCAAAGAAACCGAACAGGCAGGAGGCAGCAATCACGAGCCACTTGTGCGTGCATATGTTCGTTCCTTCGTCTCGTGCACCTCCAACTACTTTCCATAGCGAAACTCGCCTGAACAGTAGCTGTTAATGGTATTCTGAACAGCAGCTGTCGATTGCGCGGTCCTGCGTGCGGGTTGCGTGCATAGCTGTAATTGAGATTTGTAGAGTGGAACGCGTTGCTAATGCAATAGCCTTGAATGCTCGCCAAACAACATGAACTTACGCATAGGTTGCGAGCGCCAGCAGGAGCGCCCCGAGCCCGCCAATAAGAATTCGCCTTGTGCGCATGTTGCGGCCGTGTGAGCGAGTGAATACGGAGCTTTGAAGTTATTGGGGTAGACGTTAAGGTCAACACTCGCTTACAAAATGGGACTAAATATGACGTGGACCATGTACGGAGACGAAAGAGGCGGCAAGCAAGGCGGGCACACAGGTAACGCGGGTGTCCATTTCAGGGGCGGGGGCTTGTTTAGGGGTCAGCAGGCACGATGCAGGCCAGGGGAATACAGGTGGTAAGGCGTGCGCAGCTGGGCGCATTTGTAGTCCATCGCATCTATCGGCAATCAAGGCAGGACGGACCCTGGTCGGCAAGGCTGCAAGCAACCCGCCCTAGGTAGGGCCCATGGCTGGATGTGTGTGTGGTTACAAGGTGGTGCGCACTTCTCGTGCCTTCCTGCCTTGTGAAAACCGAAGGCCCGGGCCGGGGTGACCCGCCCTCATAATGCCTAACTAATTTGGTTGTTCATCTCTCTTGGCCGGCCCTCGCAAGG
Source organism: Chlamydomonas schloesseri (assembly GCA_016834595.1). Taxonomy (NCBI): domain Eukaryota; kingdom Viridiplantae; phylum Chlorophyta; class Chlorophyceae; order Chlamydomonadales; family Chlamydomonadaceae; genus Chlamydomonas; species Chlamydomonas schloesseri. The sequence goes on along the minus strand of JAEHOD010000009.1, from coordinate 2,175,435 downwards.
CTGGATAATAACAAGGGAGCGAGGTGGTCCCCGTAAAGCACGGGAAAAGCGGGCTGATCCCGCACCACATCCACCGTCTGAGGCCGAAGGTGTTCGATAGTACCTCATCTCCCGGACATAGCCGGGGTCGGTTTGTGCAGGCAGCCAGGCACTGCCAGCCGGGTGCGCAGTTAGCGCAGTCGCTAATCCAGACGGTCAAGCCACAGCACGATTAAGCAGCCACACTACTCATGCTGCCTACATCACGTGCTCTCACTCGCCCGTGGACCACCAACTAAGACACCGGCCACCTGGAAATTTGAAATAAATACAGAGAAGGGTGAAGATGTCTAAAGTCTGCCGCATTGCCACGAGCGTTGCCAACTGGGAGGCAGGCGGGGGTTTAGGGGTTGAAAGTCGCTCGAGCCCCGTGCCTAGCCCGTGGAGTGGGGGAGGCATCATGTAGGGAGCGAGGGCTGCTGTACCCAGCGGAATTCTGAAGATTATTGTGGCAACTGCCGCATGCTTTGACACGCGTGGGTGGCATGCGGAACCCTAGCTAGGCACGCGCTTAGCTTATGGTATGTAGTGTCCCGACATGCGTATCTTGCCCGGAGGCTCCGCCCATCCGATCGCATGGAGCGCGCGGTACGTGGCAGGTTCCGGGTTCCGGCTTGTATCCTTTGGCCAAGGCCTGCGCTTGCCTTCACAGTTCAGGTCAGAGCTTGGGTCAGAGGCTTGAGCGGGTCCCTCGGACCTGTTTAGTCCGAGCCTGCTCAGGTGAGCCGAGGCCTCGTGCTGCAAGCCCCGCCGGTCCCTTTCCAAGCTGGGCACAGAATTCATTAGTCTTGACCACGTACGTGTCAGGCGATTCATCACAGGGGAGATCCCTGATTCATTGAGATTCGCTCTAGGCAGGGGCCTAGTTGCCTAATGAATGCGCGTTATTGTTTTGGGGAGTGCCCGCTACGCCCGCCTGGTTTGTCCTGACATGTGTGGGGCTTTGTCGGTGTTTGTACATGTCGGTGTTTGTAAATGTCGGTGCAGCAAGACATCGCCACACGTTTACTACTAAGTCGCGGCGGGCGCCCACCAGAACCTGGTTTGGCACGCGCGCGTACACGGCACAAAGCAACCTTTGCAGAATTTCTACTATGAATAATTTTTAGCTGGATGACGATTGTTGTTTGAAACCAGCCTCAGGAAAAGACTCCTGTGCGCGTACATAGGAGACATGGCTCAGCTCCGCCGAGCTCCGCCGAGCTCTGGAGCGCGGGCAGCAGTGTGCGCATTACTACTGCTTGCTTTATTCATTCCCGCTGATGCACGACAGCTTCAAATGCGCCGCTTACGAGGTGCCGGCGCCATCTCCTCGGATGTGCACCTCAGCAGCCGATGGGTGCCCCCAACGGAATGTGGGAAAGACGCCTCCTGCGATGAAAGCCATATGTGTCATAGCCAGGATTTCATTGAGGCCTGGGATATGTGCCCGGCAGGCTGGGTTGAGGTGGCCCGGAAGGAGGTGCCGGACATGGGAAATTGCCAGGTGACACGTGTGGGAGGGTTGGGGGCGTGCGAGTGACTGAGGACGGCAATTGCACAGCTGCACACCATTTGTAACGTGTGTGCAGCATGTCTCACTGATGACTCCGCATTCCTAACAGGCGAGCAGCATATAAGAACAAGCCGTGCCTGCTCCCTGCCCGGCTTTTACCCGCAAGACACTGGCTTGGCAACCGTGTACACCTGCTGCCTCCTGTGACAGCAGCCCGTGCTCGCTCTGGCCTATGGTCGCCAACCCACCCCCAAGACTGCAGCCGCCCCGGCACCCCCGCCCATCATTCGCTGCTGCATGCCACGTATACAGGTTCACTGTGCCAAGGTGCACACATGCACATGGGTGGCCCCGCGCATCATGGACCTGGAGATCCAGCGCCGGACCGTCATCCCGGGCTGCCGCGTCAAATCGTTTTGGGGCCAGCTGCTCGCCAGCAAGCTTCAGCCAAACACCGTGGTCCAGTCCATCGTGGCCATGGCGCCGGCAGTTACCCGCTTCCTTCGGAGGTGCGGGGCACGGCATGGAGCAAGGAGAATGGGCTGGGAGAAAGAAACGAACGGGTTTATGGGGAGCAAAAGGGCATATGCCCATGTATGTGCGTGAGAAGGGGTAAACCATCCAGCATGCATCGTCACCGCAAAACGTTGTGTAATGTGCAGCTTTCCCGACATTGCCCAGTGGTACCTGGCGCGCTGGGACGGCGTCGTGCAACCCGTGCTCGGTGAGCATGCATGTGCTTTGGCCACACAATGTGTGCGAGTGTGTGTCTCGTACTGAACGCTGTCATGCTTCGGTCATGTCACACTTCCGTCGTTTACACCTTTCATGTGCTTGCTACCCTGTACAGATATGATCATCTGTGGCGGCAAGCGGGAGCAGCTGACAGCAGAGCAAACAAGCGCTGCCATCGCAACCGCGTCGCTGCTGGCGTTGCCTGCGGTCAAGGATTTCCTGTTCACCACCACCACCGGCAGTATCGTGTCCGAGTACCTCATGGAGGCAATGAACTTCGACACCAGGTGGGGTGTGTCGCGTTTCATCGCGGAGTGCCCTGAGTTGCATTACCGTATCTCGCTTGGTGCGGCGCACTGGTGATCGACACTATGTGGCCGTGCCATGGCCTTGGCGCCCCGGTGGGCTCGTATATGCCTCATGCCTCATGCCTAATGAACGCATCCCATTATTAGAAACCACCACACCCACAACATTTCAGGGCTTAGAGTTTCAGGACTAAAAACGAAAAAGGTATGGAAGATAAAGCATGATGAAGCCATGCCGTACGGGACGTGGTGTTTGTACTTTGTTCACCTACGCCAAACATCTGTCCATCCCGGCCGGTTGCTTGTGCAGGGAAATTGACAGTTTGCTCACCCAAGACCAGCTCCTCACCGCCCTTGAGTTGATGCATGCCCCCGACGTGTACCCGGACGCTGGTCTGGATGCTGCGGCAGCGAGCCTTCCCAGGACCCTGCGCGTGGTTGTCGTTGCGCTTGGTAAGCCGGCTAACCCCGACTATAAGATGCATCAGCAAACACATGCACACACCGTGTGCACACACCCTTGCAAAGCTTTCATTTCATCAACCTCGACTGCGCAAACCAACCATTGTGCCTTGATATACAGTTGGCTCTGACGCGCGGCTCACGCTGCGCCAAGCAGTGCGGGACGTGGCACGGTTCGTCACCACGATGCTGCGCACAGCGGTGCAGGGCCCGCCAGCCACCGCGGACGAAGGAGCATACCCCGAGGGTTTCCTGCCGCTGCTGTTCGGCATGACGCCCGAGGTCCGCACCTCTTTCATCATGGCGCTGTCCACGTGAGTCGTGAGCCGCGTGGGGTGTTGCCAATGCGGTGGCGGCGGACCAGGCAAATATATTCAAGTATTGCCGTAGCAGTAACCGGCCGCTTTAATCATTTGCCTGTGTCGCCGCCACGGCATCCTCACCAGGCTCCCTGCCCTCGAGGTGCACCTGCTCAATACCATCTCTGCTGTGGAGGCCTTCCCTAGTGAGTGCGGTAGTGCCAGGACTTGTGCGTAACGCACTGAGTCCCCGCCAACCCACAGGGTGCGGTGCTGAAGGCACGTGCTGATGGTTACCCCGTCACAATATGCATACGCAGAGACGTACACGCGCCGGCCGGTGCCGCGGATGTCCATGCCGCCCTCGCCCCCGCCATCCCCTAGCCCGTCTCCCAACCCTGATGATGCCGGCTCTATTGGTATCGATGGTGAGGACTCCGCTGCTGGCTGGGCCCAGCCGCCCAGCACGCCCCCCGAGCCGCCACCCTCATTCCAGGAAGTCTACCCGTCCACCACCGGCTTTGCGGATTGGTGCCCCACCCGCTCCTTCGTGGGCCAGCTGGTTGCAAACCCGCTGGCCAGCCGACCCACGGTTCAGGCGGTGCTGGAGGCGGTGCCTCTGCTCGCGGACATCGTCGAGGCGCTGCCCACCACCGTCACCTGGTACTCCACCCGCTGGGACAAGACCGCGGTCCCCGTGCTGGGTGAGTTGCCGCAGCAGCAGGAGAAGCCAGCCTATCAGGCGTGTCAGGGGGACGGACGTGGTTTCGCATGCGCCGCCCCAATGGCACCACTGAGTGCGTGCCCGCGCCACGGCATGTGGGCCTCGGGTAACCCCTGAGCCCCCCACGCCACGTCACGCGCAGAGCCGTCCATCTGCGGCACGCTGTTCAACGTGTACAAACTCGCCGACTCAGCCTATGACACCCTGACGGGTGCGGTACGTGCGCTGGTGCTCCCAGTGCTGGAGCGCTTCTTCACCACGCAGACCGGCAAGACCGCCGCGCGCCACCTGGCAAACATCGGCTTCAACGTGCGGTAAGCTTGGCTGGCGGAGCTGGACTGAGCTGGCAAGCCGGCTGGCAGCTTAGCTTGATGAAGAATGCGCTTGTACAATATGTGTAATAGCCAAAATCTCGTGTGTATCCCGTGTCGTGATGTCAAGGGATGCCGAGACCTTCGCCAATAGCGGTGACCTGCGTGCGCTGCTGGAGTACCTTGCGCAATCGGATGACGCAGACTCCACATTCGACGCGGCCCCATTTGCGGTGGTCGGCGGCCTTGGGGCCGCGGTGACGGGCATTGGTGAGTGCTAGGACAATTTATACACCACGCGCGGGTTTACACGGCAGCCATGCAGCAGGAGTGAAGCGTGGAAAGAAGTCATGGTGCCGGGGGCCGTGTTCGGTGTTGTGCTGCGTTATCCATATATAGTAAAAGGACTAGCTAGCTGATGACAGACCACCATTTCCGCAACACGGTACTACATTCGGTTCCCTGGAATGTCTTCTACTGCCTTCTCAGCACGCCGCCTGTGCCACCTATGCCACCGCAGCCGCCTCCAAGAACGGTTTCAAGCCCTTCAACGTGGTGCTCGACCTCATGACCTTAGCGCACGAGCTTTTTACCGCGCCCGCCAGCAGCCGCACGGCCCAAATCGTCGAGGCCGACCCCTCCCTCACCGACCTGCTGCGTGTGTCCGAGATGGAGAGCGTGGCCATCAGCAATGTTGCTGCTCGGTAAGGGTTGGCAAAACGCGCTTTGGAGGTTCGCTTTCCCAACTTCCGGATGCCATTTGCATCCACTTATTCACCAATTGGCCGGTTCCCAACCCTCAGGATCCAAGAGCTCAAGCCCATTGTCTACCGCATGATGCGCTCTGGCTTGGACACGGCTTTGGAGCTGCTCGAGCCATACTCCGAGGAGGACAGCACGGCCAACTACGCATACAACTAGATGGGGGCCCGTCGCCATGAACGGCGTTCCACGGAAAGGCCTGATTCGGTGTGCTGCTCGGGCAGTTAAATACTACTTACTGGCGCAGCCCGCCTTTTTGGGCTGAGCACCTCCAGCGAAGCGTTACAAGCGGGGATCACCCCTTCCGACACGACAATAAGAGATGGCAGTGACGGGCGCCGCAAGTGGGCTCCGCGTGCCAGCCCAAGGGGAAGCAACCACAGAGATGCTGCCACGGCCGCACGGCAGACGGCACGGGGCGCTCCGCTTAGTCATACGCTGTGAAATATTTCCGGCACAAGCAAATTTTACTATAAGCGGCAGCAACCACGTGCAATCTTCACGACCAGCGTCACAGGTCTCGCCTGGCGAGCCGGCATGCAGAAATGCGAATGCCACCCGACCAGGCGTGCCGACCAGGGGAGACTACTCTCTCCCCTGCACCCGACACTTCGAAGACCCAGGCCTCCTTTTGCAATTCAAGTGCCGATATAGATTTGTTTATATTGCTGTGAGACAATGACGGGCCTCTCGCGCAGCTTTGGCTCCGACCGCGATGCAATGCGCGCCGGCTTGCTCGCTTTGAGCGGTCAAGCCCCCCTGTTCTCCGTCTTAACCGTGCGTTTATGTGTAATGATGGTATTTTATTGGGTCGGCAGGGGCTCCGTCCCATAGAAGTTGGCACTTTCATGAACTGTCCGGGGTGCGTGGCTGGCTGCGTTGGCAAAAAGCATCATACTGGTGCAAACGACGAAAGCTACGTATTATTATTTGTTATTGCCTAATTCATGTAAATAGGCGACAGGGAAAATTCGGGCGGAGCGAGAAGTGCCTTCGCGCATCCATGGACTATTGACTTTAGCGAGGTCGCGAGGGTAGTCACATACACCCGCGTTTATGGGGTCTATGATGCACATTATGTTGAAGACAAGCAACGCGGGGAACTAAAGCGCCATTTGTGACAGCTTGCGGAGCCATGCATGTCTGTCGCCCAGCTCCTGAATGCCGAGGAGCCCCGAGGTCGCTCCCACCCCGCGCCTAGCCCGAGCAGTGTCGGGCATCGGGGAGGTCTGGAGCGCGGTAGAGGGCTACAAGTGTTTGGGATTGGCAGCAAGGGGACCCTTGACTCGCGTGGATGCGTGTGGGATTCAGGCACGCGTGCCTTGTGCTGACCGAGTCCTCAGACCCAAGCTTGCGTATCATCGGCATGGGCTCAAAGCTCATTCGCTTGAAGCAGTCACCCAGCCCGTGGCTATATGGGGATCAGCCCATTTTTCAGCTGTTCTGTCTGTCAGCATCAACAAACGGTTACACGCTCACCGCAAGCTGGCGGGCCGAGTGGCCGACGGCCATGGCTCGCGTAAGTCTGCATATTTGATCCAAACATATTACTTCTGTTACGCGCTCATACATAAAAACCCCACCGCATCACAAGGACTGGGAATGTCGGTCGACAGTGGTGGCAAGGGCAGGGGCAGGCCTGAGGCCGAAACCAACCAGTATTTCGATGCCCTTGCTGATGAGCCCAGCATTATAAATAACAGCAACCGCAAGCCCAAGAAGTGCAAGCTTTGCCATGAGCCATGCGCGTCCCAGTTGCGACTGGAACATGCTCAGTCCCCTAATTACCTCAAGACCTCGCGCTCCTTAAGGGTTAGCGATATTTGGCATCTATCGCAGGTCCGCTTGGAGATGTCCATCATTTTGTAGAGAACAAGCCCCTTTACCCGCCGTGAAGGTTCTACTGTACTTTCCATCTAATATATTGTGCGTGGCAAACGCAAGTGAAGCCCCGCCAGCTGCGCTTCCACACTTGCCGGGGTCCAGCAAGTGCGGATTGCGGGGGCTTACAGGTTCCTTACGGTTTGCACGATTTCCCAAGTGATGGAGGATAACATAATGTGCGTAAGAAGAAGGACCATGGGTGGAAAAGCGCTTCTAGGCTTGTTTTTGCGTCGATGGCAACGCTGCGGAAACTACGTGCGGAAATCGTTTGAGGCCCGTGCGGAAGGTTTTCGCATCCTGTGCGGGCGAAAATACTGAAAATTTTTCGCGCGCCTGCGGCGGGCCATGAAATCGCCCCCATCCCTGCTTGAAGCAGCCACCTACCCCGTGACTGTATTGGGGCTCAGCCCATTTTCCAGCTGTACAAAGCTGACACCCCTTGTCCGTACCGAGCCGCATGGATACGGCGGTCGCGCTGCCAAAGTCCGGCGCTTTAGCAGCCGACAGGTTAAACAAGACGCTATGCACTTAATGTGCATAGACTACAAGGCACACGGGAATGGCAGTGCGTTTGAATTTCCGACCGGGGCTCCGACAGCCTTTGCTCACGTATCGAATCCTACTTGACGAGGCCATACTAGGTATACCCATTGCATAATTGAATACATTTGCCGGAAGAACAGCCCAATCCAGGCCGACTCTGGCGACCCGGTGTTTGGGCGAACAGTACCCGGCCATTGCTTGTATTGCAGTCCTGTCGTTCCCCCGACATGCTCATTGAGTAAAATGTTTTACCAGATGTATGCAAACAAGACAGGCCAACAGCTGCGCGCTGCATTGATTACGCCGGGGCCCGGCCATGATCGCACCACCGTTTGTTCAGCTGACTCAGAAACGTCGTCCGTTTTGCAATTCAATCATTAGGTAACTAACAGCAAGGCCTAAATCATTTGGTGCGCGCTTGCGAGCGGCTTTGGAAAGCACTGTCGGTATAGCTACGTCCTCAGTCCCTGTTCTCAAGCGCGCACCAAGTGATATAGGCCTTACTGTTTGATACCTATTGATTGAATTGCAAAACGGACGACGTTTCAGAGTCAGCTGAACAAACGGTGGTGCGATCATGGCCGGGCGCCAGCAGAATCGACAGTAAAGAAACTCAATGAATAGAACCTAGACAATGGAGCCTAAATCATTTGATGCGTGCTTGCGAGCGGCTTGGGAAAGCACTGTCGCTAAAGTTGCGTCCGCGCCGCCTGTTCTCCAGCGCGCACCAAGTGATTTAGGCCGTATTTTTAGTTAACTATTGCTTGCATTGCGAGACAGACGACGTTTCTGAGTCAGCTGAACAAACGATGGTGCGATCATGGCCGGGCGGCCCGGGCCCCGGCGTAATCAATGCAGCACGCAGCTGTTGGCCTGTCTTGTCCGCATACACCTGGTAGGACAATTTACTCAATGATCTGGCCTATTGAGTGTGCTGCTTCTCGGTCTGGAAAGGGTGGGACGAGGCTGGGGATGAGGTCCATGCGGAGGGAGGGTATGGACCGGGAGAGAGTTGGAGTGGGCCGGGATTCGTGGCATGCACTGAATGTCGGGATGTCGCAGTCGAATCTCAGTAATCGCTCTGTGAAAATGTTAAAGAAAGGGTGGGAAGCGGTCGTGGACCTCGTGGGGAGTGGGCCGGGGTTCCTGCCTGGCATGCGCATGCTCGGGATGTTGGCTGGGAAGTCGCGATCAACTCTTAGTAACCGCTCTGTGAAAATGTTATCAAAGAAAGAGGGCGAAAGAGGGAAGAAAGTGGGAAGAGGTCGTGGACCTCGTGGGGAGTCGGCCGGGGTTCCTGGCATTCGCATGCTCGGGATGTTGGCTGGGAAGTCGCGGTCAATTCTCAGTAACCGCCCTGTGAAAATTTCACTGTTCTTTGAAAACCCACAAGGCTATTCGATAGCGCTTGCATGTAGAAGCTGATAGCAAAACCCAGGTCGGCCGAAAGGCCGCTCCACGCGAACTTGCTCGCGATTACAATTGCTGCAGCAAATTAATTTGTCGCAGACTCGATTATGCGCGAAACCAGCGCGACTTTTGGCGCCTGTGCAACGCGGCCTTTCGATTGCACTTGCTCGGCGCTCGCGAAACGCGCTATTCAGAAAGTACGCTTGATTGACCCAGGGTCGGTCAAGTTGTCCATCTTGTCTATACATAGGGCAGCATAACGCTGCGGCCGGTGCCGCGGTGGCGGTGGTGGTGCCGGGCGCCGAGCTGCCCGCGGGTAGCGGCCACAGCGGCGGCGGTTGTGGCGGTAGCCCCGGCGGTGGCGGCGGTGGCGGCCGCACCCCTGGCGGTGGCGGCGGCAGTGGCGACGCTGGCAGTGGCGGCAGTGTGCACGGTGGCGCTGGTGTGCAGCCTGCCGCCGCCAGCCCAGGTGCCCCGGCCGGGGCGCTGAGGTAATGCGGCGGCCTAAGCTGCCGGCTGTCGGTCCGCGGCCGCTGCGGGTAGGGACCCACAACGTGCGCGGCCTGCGCAGCCAGGTCCGGGACCTGGGCTGCCCGCGCCTGCACGCCCTGCTCCGGTGCTGGGAGCGGCAGCAACTGGACGTCGTGTGCCTGCAAGAAACGCACGTCCTTTCATCTGCCATTGATCTCGTGACGACTGATTTGCGTGCAGCCGCCCAGCGGCTGCGTGTACGTGAGTGGACTGCTTTCTGGTCGCCTGCTTCTAAGCCTGATGGTCGCCGGGTCACCGGCGGCACTGCTATTCTGGTGCGGTCAGCCCTCCTCCACAGTGGCGCTGTATCCATCCCTGGCGGCGCTGCAGCTGTCGCTGTCGCTGGGGAGCGGTGGGCTGGCCGTGGCGTCAGTCTGCCCCTGCGATGGGGCGGCCACTCCTTCGTCCTTACGGCCGCGTACTTCCCGCTGGACGGCCCCGACCAGCAAGCGTTCATTCGTGAGTGGGTGGGGCCGTCGGCGTCTGGTGGCGACGGCACTCATATGCTGGCGGCGGACTTCAACTTTGTGGACGACGTGGCGCTTGATACAGTGACGGGCGTGCCCCGCAGTGGGGATCGGGCGTCCGCGGCTGCCTTGGCGGTCGCGTGCCCGGGCATGATTGATGTCATGCGGCAGCGGCACCCAGCGCGTCGTGTGTGCACCTTCCTTCACCCAAAGGGGGGTGCGCGCCTCGACCGGGTGTTGTGCAGCGCCGGCCTTGCATCGCAAGTCGTGGAGTGTGGCGTGGCCCCCGGCGCGCCGGCTGACCACCGGCTTGTCACAATGTCGTTGGCAGCGTCCCCGGGGGCCCTCCCGGCCCCTCGGGGGCTGCCGAAAGCACGACTGGGCTTCTTGGACTTCAAGGACCTGGACGCGGCGTACGGCCGGTGGCTGCGTGCCGCCGTCGCGGCGCGGCCTGCTACCGCAGTGGACCTGCTGGTGTGGTGGCCGGCTCTGAAGAAGGCGGCCGCTACGTCAGCCACTCGTTTTAGCCGTGAAGCTGTGCGGCGGCGCGTGGAAGCTAGCCAGCAGGAAGCGGCCGCCCTGGCGGCGGAGGCAGCGGCCGTGGCCGCAGTGGAAGAGGGTGGGGACGTCCCGGCGGCCGCACCGGTGGCTGTGGCGGCGCGATGCGCCGCCGCCGCCGCCGCCGTGGGAGCGGCCGCTGGCGCAGCCCGCCGTACGCGCCATGACTGGCTGCGCGGGGGGGAGCGGCCGTGCCCGCTCCTCACACGCATGCTGCGGCCAGCTGGCGGCCCGTGCGCCATTGCGCGCTTGAAACAGCCGGACGGGCGTGTCACCACGGACTCTGCGACCATGGGCAAGGTGATGGCGCACTACTGGCGTGATGTCAGCGCTGCACCCCCGCCCGACTCGGCTGCCCGGGACCAAGTGCTGGGTGCGCTGCAGCAGTGTGGGAGGCAGTGTACGGCGGCGGAGGCAGAGCGGCTTGGGTGCGCGGCTGTTACGGTGGCCGAGGTCCGTGCTGCCCTCATGGCGGCGCCGCCTGGCCGGTCGCCTGGCCCGGACGGCATCCCGGTAGAGCTGTACCAGCATTATGCCGCTGAGTTTGCGCCCGCGTTGGCGGAGGTCTTCACGGCGGTGGGAGAGGGGGTTGGGGTGCCTGATGGGCTGTTAGATGGTGTGTGGACGTTTTTCTATAAGGGGGGTGATGCGTCTGAGCCCTCCAACTACCGCCCCATTACTTTAACTGACACTGATTATCGCACGCTTGCCCGTGTGCTGTGTAGTCGGCTGCAACCTGTGTTTGGCCGCATCATTGACCCTGAACAAACTGCGTTCCTGGCCGACCGCCGCATTGCTGATAATGTTCTCCTGCTGCAACTTACTCCTGGGTTGTTGAAAGCCGCCGGGCGTGCCCCGGGTGTGGCGGCGTTTTTGGACTTTTACAAAGCGTATGACACGGTCGACCGCTCATTCCTCCCCGCCTGCCTGCAGCGGCTTGGTGTGGGGGCTGGCTTCCTGACGTGGGTGTCGCGCTTGTTGACGGACACGCGCGGAGCGGCACTGGTCAACGGGCGCGTGTCGGGGTGGGTGCCGCTGGCCGCAGGGGTGCGGCAGGGGTGCCCCCTGGCCCCACTGCTCTACCTGGCGGTCGCGCAGGCCCTGTTGTCGTGGCTGCGGCACCGGGGGCATGGTGTGCTGGCTGATTTGGCGTCGGTGCTGGCGTCGCAGTATGCGGATGATTGCGCGCCGCTGTTGGCTGGGCTGCAGGCGGTGCCCGGCTTCCTGGCAGATATGGACGTGTTTCGTCGTGCGTCTGGACAGCGGTTGAACATGAGTAAAGTTGAACTGTTGGTGGTTGGGTCGGGGAATGGGCAGGGAGGCACGGTCGCGGGACCGGCGCTGCCGCCCGGCCTGCAAGTGGTGCAGGCCGCCAAGTCCCTTGGGGTCCGGTTTGGCGACTGGAGCACTCCCGTGCCACCTGTGGCTTTTGATGGGGTTTTGAGTGTGCTTGGTAACGTAGCGCGCATGCCCGTGTCCATGTTTGGGCGTGCGGCCGCGGTGTCGGCGTATGCCTTGGGCAAAGTGTTGTATCATCTGGAGTTTGCGGGGTTTCCTAAGCCTAAACGCTTGGTTGAGGACTTGCTGAAGCGGGTGGCGGCGGTGGTGGACCGGCGCATGTCGCCTGCGCAGTATGACGCCCGGGCCACCAAGCGCCTGCCCGGTATGTCCTTGGAGGTTATGCAGCTGCCGCCGGCGTGTGGGGGTGCGGGGCTCCTGCCCCTGGCGGCTCATGTGCAGGCGCGGCACGCGGGCTTGGCAGTTCGGTGTGTGTTGGGGGCGTGTGAGCTGCTGCCGTTTGTGCCGCCGTGGACCGCTGTCGTGGCGGCGTGGCTGCGCCAGCGGCACGCGGGTGCTACTGTGCTTTGTTTGCTCTGTGGGGGTGACGGTACGCGTGTGCTTGATACTCCGGTGACTCCCGCCTCCCCGCCATTCAAGCGTGTGCTGAAGGCAATCTCCAAGTTGCCTGCTGTTACCTTGGTGGCGCCCCCGGCACCGGGGCCCTGGGTGTACAATGTACCTCTGTGGGGTAACCCGGCGCTGCGTGATGGGGCTAGGACTCTTGATGCGGCATTCCCTGATTTGCTGGCACTCCCCAACTTGCGGTGCGTTGGGGAGCTGGTGGCCATTGATGGCGCGTTGCAAGAAGTGCGAGATGCTTATGAGCGTGGTGCTTACGGCACCCGTATACATGCAGAGTGCGAGAAACTTTACTTGGCAGGTGTGTGGCGCAAGGTGCTCCAGTGGGGGCCCCGCCGGCCGCTACCGGTCCCGCTTAAGGGGCCGCCGTCGGCCCAGGCCGCGGCCGCACGTGTCGCCGCCGCCATGGCCCTCCTGCCGGAGGGCTGGGCGGCAGCGGCGCGGGCGGCGCGGGCGCCCCGCAGCGGTCGGGTTACGGCGCCGGACCAAGCTGCGTCCGTGCGGGAGCTGGCCAGGGGGTTGGGGTGGGCCCAGGCCGGCGGCCCGCCCCTCCTGGTGCTGGAGTATACGGTGAAAGCTGGTACACTCATGCAACTCGCGGCGCCCCTGGCGCAGCTACGTGCCAAACATCGTACGTATGTGGCTGCTGCTTTCGACCCCGATGTGACTGACTCTGACTGTGTGCTGGCTGCGGGTGCGTTTGCTGCTGTGCTGTTACGGTTGTGGAACCTTAAGTGGGAGAATCGGCACAAAGAGGCCTTGTGGCGTGTCGCTGCCGATGCGTGTTGGGCGTTCCCCATGCGGGCCCGCGAACGTGCCGGCGGTGTCGTCCACGTGTGCCAGGCATGTGGCGCGGATATGACGTTTGGGGATCGGCGGCATTATTACTGGGACTGTGTGGTCGCCCGTGGCCTGCGTGAGTCCATGGGTATGGCGATGGGGGCGCTTCCCGAAGACTCGCTAGGCGTGTTTACTCGGGCTGCCTTGTGGCTGGTGCGGCCGCCGCCGGGTCTGGCGCCGCCGGTCTGGGATGTGGTGTGTCTGGCTGCGTTGTCCGCTATGGACATGGGGCGGCAGCGGGTTGTGATGGCCGGCCAAGGGTTGCCTGCTGAGGCCCCGCTCCCTTCTCGCCGTGTTTTAGCTATTGGACTGGAGGTGGTGGCTGATTTCTGGGGACGGTTGCAGGCGTTTGCTAGCTTGGGCGTGCGCCCTAGTGGCTGGGATGCTGTCCCCTCCGGGCACGTGTTCCTGTCGCGGGGGGCTGGCGACCGCATTGACGTGGTGTTGCCGTATGACGCTGCTTCTCCGCCCCCTTCTCCTTGAGGGGCGTGCGGCGTGCAGCTGGCCTCGGGCCTACTGTGCTGGCTTGACGGTGTGCTGCCTTGACGTTTCCGACTTGGTCTTCGCGTAGCGGTGCCTTATGAGCCGCGTGTCTTGTGATGCTGTGTCTGGTGTGGCTCTGGCGGGCGTTTAGCTTAGCTTCGACACGCCTACGCAGCTGTGAGTCGGGTGGGCAGCCAAGCAGGGTGGCGGTTGGCCACCTGTGCCCGAGGCAGTGTTCACACTGTCCCCTTCTTGTAACCAGCACTCATAACGAATATAACTCATAATATCGGTTCTGAATTGGTTCTGCCCTGGTTCTGACTCTTGCCCTGGTTTGACTTAGTTCCTTATAGCGAGCATGGCCTTGTCGCGCTTTAAGCGCGGCGACGTCGTGCAAGTAGCTACCTTAGAACTAGCTGACGCAACGCAGCAATGGATGCGGAAGAAGTCGCGCATGGTGACGACCACCATGCGCACCAGTATTCCGCCGGGCGCCGGCTCGCACGAACATTTGGCTAGGAACCGTGAGCATTTGGCTGGTGGCCTCCTTGGGCACCTGTTCCCCAAGCTCAAGGCCGCGGCGGCCCTGGCGCAGGTCGGGCCGCCGGGCCGGACGAAGGGGCTGCCGGTGCACCTTGACTCGGCGGGCACCTGCCTGCAAGTCGACCTGACCATGGACCAGGCCCTCTTCCCCGCGCTGCTGGCGATGCTGGACGACAACGGCGCTGTGGAAGTGCCCGCGGCACGCGGGGTGCCTGCGCTGCGCTGGGTGGCGTGGGACCCGGTGAAGCGCATGCGGGTGCGGGGAGGGTCCCGCTGGCTGAAGGTGTCGGGACTGGAGGCTGGGCTGGCCCGGGAGCCCGGCCTGATGATGGTGGAGATGCAGCGCTGCTTGGGTGGGGTCCCCGCCGAGGTTGTCGAGGTGTACATGGACACCCGCTTCCCGGAGGTGGTGGTGGAGCAGCTTGACTGCGCGCTGGTGAAAGTGCCTGCGTCGGCGCAGCTGCCTGGTGCCGGGAATGCTTTCCGTGTGCGCCTTGGGGAGATGCAGCTGCTCTTTGAGCCGGCGGACTATGACCGGTACCAGGCGTTTTTGACGCGTGGTCCGCGGCAGAGCCGCATGCCGGCACCGCCGGCCGAGCCAGATGCGCCTCGGCCTGGCGGGCCGGGTGCAGCCGGTGGCGCGGGGGCTGGCGGTTCGTGGAGCCAACTCGTCGGCGGCCGGGTCGTGCCGCTCTCGGCGGCGGCGGCCGTGGCGGCTGAAGCGGCGGCAGCTGCGAAAGCGGCGGCTGAGCAGGAGGCGGCTGTGGCGGCGGCGGCTGCGAAGGAGGCGGCTGCGCAGGCGGCGGCTGAGAAGGCGGCGGCTGCGAAGGCGGCGGCTGCGAAGGAGGCGGCTGCGAAGGCGGCGGCCGAGAAGGAAGCGGCTGCGACGGCGGCCGCTGAGACGGAGGCGGCTGCGAAGGCGGCGGCCGAGAAGACGGCGGCCGCGGCGGCCCTGCCGCAGGGTTCGGGCCGGGGGGCGGGCGCGGGTGTGGGTGACAATGCGTTCGCCCTGCTGGCTACCCTGGGGCGCGAGGACGGTGTCGGTGGTGGCGACGACCCGGACGAGGTGATGGACCCGTCTGCGGCGGCTGCAGCGGAGGCCGCGGAGGGCGCCCGGCGCCTTGCCACCAAGGCCCAGATGCTGGCGAATCGGAAGCGTGAGGAGGCGGCGACGGCGGCAGCGGCGGCTGCCAAGGCGGCGGCCGACAACGAGCTGCTGGACGCCGCTATTCGTGAGAAGGAGGAGGCCGCCAAGCTTGCTGCGGCGGCTGCGGCGGCCGCGGCCGAGGCCGTGGCTGCAGAGGCGGCTGCGGCCACGGCCGCGGCGGCTGCGACCGCTGCGGCTGTGGTGGCTGCGGGCGGCGCGGCCACGGCGGCTGCCGGCGGTGCGGCCGCGGCGGCTGCAGGTGGGGCGCCGGCGCCCGCTGCGGCCGGTGCCGCGGTGGCGGTGGTGGTGCCGGGCGCCGAGCTGCCCGCGGGTAGCGGCCACAGCGGCGGCGGTTGTGGCGGTAGCCCCGGCGGTGGCGGCGGTGGCGGCCGCACCCCTGGCGGTGGCGGCGGCAGTGGCGACGCTGGCAGTGGCGGCAGTGTGCACGGTGGCGCTGGTGTGCAGCCTGCCGCCGCCAGCCCAGGTGCCCCGGCCGGGGCGCTGAGGTAATGCGGCGGCCTAAGCTGCCGGCTGTCGGTCCGCGGCCGCTGCGGGTAGGGACCCACAACGTGCGCGGCCTGCGCAGCCAGGTCCGGGACCTGGGCTGCCCGCGCCTGCACGCCCTGCTCCGGTGCTGGGAGCGGCAGCAACTGGACGTCGTGTGCCTGCAAGAAACGCACGTCCTTTCATCTGCCATTGATCTCGTGACGACTGATTTGCGTGCAGCCGCCCAGCGGCTGCGTGTACGTGAGTGGACTGCTTTCTGGTCGCCTGCTTCTAAGCCTGATGGTCGCCGGGTCACCGGCGGCACTGCTATTCTGGTGCGGTCAGCCCTCCTCCACAGTGGCGCTGTATCCATCCCTGGCGGCGCTGCAGCTGTCGCTGTCGCTGGGGAGCGGTGGGCTGGCCGTGGCGTCAGTCTGCCCCTGCGATGGGGCGGCCACTCCTTCGTCCTTACGGCCGCGTACTTCCCGCTGGACGGCCCCGACCAGCAAGCGTTCATTCGTGAGTGGGTGGGGCCGTCGGCGTCTGGTGGCGACGGCACTCATATGCTGGCGGCGGACTTCAACTTTGTGGACGACGTGGCGCTTGATACAGTGACGGGCGTGCCCCGCAGTGGGGATCGGGCGTCCGCGGCTGCCTTGGCGGTCGCGTGCCCGGGCATGATTGATGTCATGCGGCAGCGGCACCCAGCGCGTCGTGTGTGCACCTTCCTTCACCCAAAGGGGGGTGCGCGCCTCGACCGGGTGTTGTGCAGCGCCGGCCTTGCATCGCAAGTCGTGGAATGTGGCGTGGCCCCCGGCGCGCCGGCTGACCACCGGCTTGTCACACTGTCGTTGGCAGCGTCCCCGGGGGCCCTCCCGGCCCCTCGGGGGCTGCCGAAAGCACGACTGGGCTTCTTGGACTTCAAGGACCTGGACGCGGCGTACGGCCGGTGGCTGCGTGCCGCCGTCGCGGCGCGGCCTGCTACCGCAGTGGACCTGCTGGTGTGGTGGCCGGCTCTGAAGAAGGCGGCCGCTACGTCAGCCACTCGTTTTAGCCGTGAAGCTGTGCGGCGGCGCGTGGAAGCTCGCCAGCAGGAAGCGGCCGCCCTGGCGGCGGAGGCAGCGGCCGTGGCAGCAGTGGAAGAGGGTGGGGCCGTCCAGGCGGCCGCACCGGTGGCTGTGGCGGCGCGATGCGCCGCCGCCGCCGCCGCCGTGGGAGCGGCCGCTGGCGCAGCCCGCCGTACGCGCCATGACTGGCTGCGCGGGGGGGAGCGGCCGTGCCCGCTCCTCACACGCATGCTGCGGCCAGCTGGCGGCCCGTGCGCCATTGCGCGCTTGAAACAGCCGGACGGGCGTGTCACCACGGACTCTGCGACCATGGGCAAGGTGATGGCGCACTACTGGCGTGATGTCAGCGCTGCACCCCCGCCCGACTCGGCTGCCCGGGACCAAGTGCTGGGTGCGCTGCAGCAGTGTGGGAGGCAGTGTACGGCGGCGGAGGCAGAGCGGCTTGGGTGCGCGGCTGTTACGGTGGCCGAGGTCCGTGCTGCCCTCATGGCGGCGCCGCCTGGCCGGTCGCCTGGCCCGGACGGCATCCCGGTAGAGCTGTACCAGCATTATGCCGCTGAGTTTGCGCCCGCGTTGGCGGAGGTCTTCACGGCGGTGGGAGAGGGGGTTGGGGTGCCTGATGGGCTGTTAGATGGTGTGTGGACGTTTTTCTATAAGGGGGGTGATGCGTCTGAGCCCTCCAACTACCGCCCCATTACTTTAACTGACACTGATTATCGCACGCTTGCCCGTGTGCTGTGTAGTCGGCTGCAACCTGTGTTTGGCCGCATCATTGACCCTGAACAAACTGCGTTCCTGGCCGACCGCCGCATTGCTGATAATGTTCTCCTGCTGCAACTTACTCCTGGGTTGTTGAAAGCCGCCGGGCGTGCCCCGGGTGTGGCGGCGTTTTTGGACTTTTACAAAGCGTATGACACGGTCGACCGGTCATTCCTCCTCGACTGCCTGCAGCGGCTTGGTGTGGGGGCTGGCTTCCTGACGTGGGTGTCGCGCTTGTTGACGGACACGCGCGGAGCGGCACTGGTCAACGGGCGCGTGTCGGGGTGGGTGCCGCTGGCCGCAGGGGTGCGGCAGGGGTGCCCCCTGGCCCCACTGCTCTACCTGGCGGTCGCGCAGGCCCTGTTGTCGTGGCTGCGGCACCGGGGGCATGGTGTGCTGGCTGATTTGGCGTCGGTGCTGGCGTCGCAGTATGCGGATGATTGCGCGCCGCTGTTGGCTGGGCTGCAGGCGGTGCCCGGCTTCCTGGCAGATATGGACGTGTTTCGTCGTGCGTCTGGACAGCGGTTGAACATGAGTAAAGTTGAACTGTTGGTGGTTGGGTCGGGGAATGGGCAGGGAGGCACGGTCGCGGGACCGGCGCTGCCGCCCGGCCTGCAAGTGGTGCAGGCCGCCAAGTCCCTTGGGGTCCGGTTTGGCGACTGGAGCACTCCCGTGCCGCCTGTGGCTTTTGATGGGGTTTTGAGTGTGCTTGGTAACGTAGCGCGCATGCCCGTGTCCATGTTTGGGCGTGCGGCCGCGGTGTCGGCGTATGCCTTGGGCAAAGTGTTGTATCATCTGGAGTTTGCGGGGTTTCCTAAGCCTAAACGCTTGGTTGAGGACTTGCTGCAGCGGGTGGCGGCGGTGGTGGACCGGCGCATGTCGCCTGCGCAGTATGACGCCCGGGCCACCAAGCGCCTGCCCGGTATGTCCTTGGCGGTTATGCAGCTGCCGCCGGCGTGTGGGGGTGCGGGGCTCCTGCCCCTGGCGGCTCATGTGCAGGCGCGGCACGCGGGCTTGGCAGTTCGGTGTGTGTTGGGGGCGTGTGAGCTGCTGCCGTTTGTGCCGCCGTGGACCGCTGTCGTGGCGGCGTGGCTGCGCCAGCGGCACGCGGGTGCTACTGTGCTTTGCTTGCTCTGTGGGGGTGACGGTACGCGTGTGCTTGATACTCCGGTGACTCCCGCCTCCCCGCCATTCAAGCGTGTGCTGAAGGCAATCTCCAAGTTGCCTGCTGTTACCTTGGTGGCGCCCCCGGCACCGGGGCCCTGGGTGTACAATGTACCTCTGTGGGGTAACCCGGCGCTGCGTGATGGGGCTAGGACTCTTGATGCGGCATTCCCTGATTTGCTGGCACTCCCCAACTTGCGGTGCGTTGGGGAGCTGGTGGCCATTGATGGCGCGTTGCAAGAAGTGCGAGATGCTTATGAGCGTGGTGCTTACGGCACCCGTATACATGCAGAGTGCGAGAAACTTTACTTGACAGGTGTGTGGCGCAAGGTGCTCCAGTGGGGGCCACGCCGGCCGCTACCGGTCCCGCTTAAGGGGCCGCCGTCGGCCCAGGCCGCGGCCGCACGTGTCGCCGCCGCCATGGCCCTCCTGCCGGAGGGCTGGGCGGCAGCGGCGCGGGCGGCGCGGGCACCCCGCAGCGGTCGGGTTGCAGCGCCGGACCAAGCTGCGTCCGTGCGGGAGCTGGCCAGGGGGTTGGGGTGGGCCCAGGCCGGCGGCCCGCCTCTCCTGGTGCTGGAGTATACGGTGAAAGCTGGTACACTCATGCAACTCGCGGCGCCCCTGGCGCAGCTGCGTGCCAAACATCGTACGTATGTGGCTGCTGCTTTCGACCCCGATGTGACTGAGTCTGACTGTGTGCTGGCTGCGGGTGCGTTTGCTGCTGTGCTGTTACGGTTGTGGAACCTTAAGTGGGAGAATCGGCACAAAGAGGCCTTGTGGCGTGTCGCTGCCGATGCGTGTTGGGCGTTCCCCATGCGTGCCCGCGAACATGCCGGCGGTGTCATCCACGTGTGCCAGGCATGTGGTGCGGATATGACGTTTGGGGATCGGCGGCATTATTACTGGGACTGTGTGGTCGCCCGTGGCCTGCGTGAGTCCATGGGTATGGCGATGGGGGCGCTTCCCGAAGACTCGCTAGGCGTGTTTACTCGGGCTGCCTTGTGGCTGGTGCGGCCGCCGCCGGGTCTGGCGCCGCCGGTCTGGGATGTGGTGTGTCTGGCTGCGTTGTCTGCTATGGACATGGGGCGGCAGCGGGTTGTGATGGCCGGCCAAGGGTTGCCTGCTGAGGCCCCGCTCCCTTCTCGCCGTGTTTTAGCTATTGGACTGGAGGTGGTGGCTGATTTCTGGGGACGGTTGCAGGCGTTTGCTAGCTTGGGCGTGCGCCCTAGTGGCTGGGATGCTGTCCCCTCCGGGCACGTGTTCCTGTCGCGGGGGGCTGGCGACCGCATTGACGTGGTGTTGCCGTATGACGCTGCTTCTCCGCCCCCTTCTCCTTGAGGGGCGTGCGGCGTGCAGCTGGCCTCGGGCCTACTGTGCTGGCTTGACGGTGTGCTGCCTTGACGTTTACGACTTGGTCTTCGCGTAGCGGTGCCTTATGAGCCGCGTGTCTTGTGATGCTGTGTCTGGTGTGGCTCTGGCGGGCGTTTAGCTTGCTTCGACACGCCTACGCAGCTGTGAGTCGGGTGGGCAGCCAAGCAGGGTGGCGGTTGGCCACCTGTGCCCGAGGCAGTGTTCACACTGTCCCCTTCTTGTAACCAGCACTCATAACTCGGGTCGGGTTGCAGCGCCGGACCAAGCTGCGTCCGTGCGGGAGCTGGCCAGGGGGTTGGGGTGGGCCCAGGCCGGCGGCCCGCCTCTCCTGGTGCTGGAGTATACGGTGAAAGCTGGTACACTCATGCAACTCGCGGCGCCCCTGGCGCAGCTGCGTGCCAAACATCGTACGTATGTGGCTGCTGCTTTCGACCCCGATGTGACTGAGTCTGACTGTGTGCTGGCTGCGGGTGCGTTTGCTGCTGTGCTGTTACGGTTGTGGAACCTTAAGTGGGAGAATCGGCACAAAGAGGCCTTGTGGCGTGTCGCTGCCGATGCGTGTTGGGCGTTCCCCATGCGTGCCCGCGAACATGCCGGCGGTGTCATCCACGTGTGCCAGGCATGTGGTGCGGATATGACGTTTGGGGATCGGCGGCATTATTACTGGGACTGTGTGGTCGCCCGTGGCCTGCGTGAGTCCATGGGTATGGCGATGGGGGCGCTTCCCGAAGACTCGCTAGGCGTGTTTACTCGGGCTGCCTTGTGGCTGGTGCGGCCGCCGCCGGGTCTGGCGCCGCCGGTCTGGGATGTGGTGTGTCTGGCTGCGTTGTCTGCTATGGACATGGGGCGGCAGCGGGTTGTGATGGCCGGCCAAGGGTTGCCTGCTGAGGCCCCGCTCCCTTCTCGCCGTGTTTTAGCTATTGGACTGGAGGTGGTGGCTGATTTCTGGGGACGGTTGCAGGCGTTTGCTAGCTTGGGCGTGCGCCCTAGTGGCTGGGATGCTGTCCCCTCCGGGCACGTGTTCCTGTCGCGGGGGGCTGGCGACCGCATTGACGTGGTGTTGCCGTATGACGCTGCTTCTCCGCCCCCTTCTCCTTGAGGGGCGTGCGGCGTGCAGCTGGCCTCGGGCCTACTGTGCTGGCTTGACGGTGTGCTGCCTTGACGTTTACGACTTGGTCTTCGCGTAGCGGTGCCTTATGAGCCGCGTGTCTTGTGATGCTGTGTCTGGTGTGGCTCTGGCGGGCGTTTAGCTTAGCTTCGACACGCCTACGCAGCTGTGAGTCGGGTGGGCAGCCAAGCAGGGTGGCGGTTGGCCACCTGTGCCCGAGGCAGTGTTCACACTGTCCCCTTCTTGTAACCAGCACTCATAATGAGTCCGAGGCAGTGTTCACACTGTCCCCTTCTTGTAACCAGCACTCATAATGAGTCGGGTGGGCAGCCAAGCAGGGTGGCGGTTGGTCACCTGTGCCCGAGGCAGTGTTCACACTGTCCCCTTCTTGTAACCAGCACTCATAATGAGCATGTCGGGGGAACGACAGGACGCCCATACAAGCAATGGCCGGGTACTGTTCGCCCAACACCGGGTCGCCAGAATCGGCCTGAATTGGGCTGTCCTTCCGGCAAGTGTATTCAATTATGCAATGGGTATACCTAGTATGGCCTCGTCAAGTAGGATTCTATACGTGAGCCGGGGGGGGGGGGGGGTAGGAAACAAAGTGCCAGACCCCATGCCCCGAAAACCCCCGGGAGCAGGCCTTTTATCTTATTTTGGGGGGAAACTCCAGGCCAGACTTTTCCCGTCCCCAAAGCCCGGATTTAACTCAAGGGGGCAGAGTTTTCCCGTCCCCAGGGCCCGGATTTAACTCAAGGGGGCAAACCCAGGGGGGCGGAGTTTTCCCGTCCCCAGGGCCCGGATTTAACTCAAGGGGGCAAACCCAGGGGGGCGGAGTTTTCCCGTCCCCAAAGCTCGGATTTAACTCAAGGGGCAGAGTTTTCCCGTCCCCAGGGCTCGGATTTAACTCATGGGGTCAAGCTTAGTCAGCCTCGCCTCTACTTCCTCGTTTACGCATGCACGCCGCCCCCACCTACGTATAGCTTACAGCCTCCTGGCGGTATTCGGCCGGCTCATGTCAGCGGTTACCGTCTCTCGGTAATGTGGCCGCGCACCACGCCTTACCGCTCACCCCCTTCTCATGCTGCTTGCGAGGCACGACATTAACGTCGGGTGGCGTGCTTTCGCTTTCGTTTTCGCAATTTAGCGACGTGGTCATGCGGGTGGGGACGGGGCAGCGCACGGAGCTGCGGCTGTCGGGCAGGTCAACTCGGCGCCAGGGATCGCCATCGATGCAGCGGAATTGGGCGCGTGCCCGTAAGAGGCGTCTACGCAATGTGGCCCCCGAGGGCCCCCGAAGGCGACTTCGTCCTCGCCGGTCGCGGCCGCTCGCATGTCTGCCATTGTGATTGCTGGAAAGGTTATGTGTTGTGAACAACAAACGGGGCGATGGTACGCGATGCTCCCGAGCCTGGATGCGCAATGAGCCATGACGCCGACGTCCTCCTCATGGAATTTGTATTCCTGCGTTTCAATATTTTGCGCTTCCTAAATCGCTCCACCCGTCGCGTTTGCCGACAAACCAACAACCGCTGGCGAGGCTCGCTTGTGCGCCTTTATCGGCGACTGCATTTTGCCCAACTACTATGGCGCCGGTGGCATCGGGCAATGTTTGCGTCCTCGTGGGCCGCGCCCCCCTCCAACGTGCGCGGTTGCCTTCACGCACCGCTTCCGCCACCCCACCTCGCTTGGGCTTGCTATCAACTACGCCCTCCGTAGCGTCGCCCAAACGCAGCATTCTACAGCGTGGAGATCAATTCTCGGCTAGCAGCAAACCGGCAGGTGGGAGGGTCAGGGGAGTGGCCGAAGAGGCGGAGTGGAGACCGTTCGTGGTGCTCCTGCACTCAATGCAAGGTGTGCGGTGCCCGCGTCTGTGTCTCACGCCCGCATGGTGCTTCTCAGCACCTTGTTTCATTTGGCGGTATGTGCGGGTTTGTGGGTTTGAACAGCTCTTGACGTCAATACATCAACCTCATGCATGCACATCTAGTCTAGGATGCAGCGGCTGGTAGTGGCGGTGGCCAGGTTGGAAAATACGGCCACGTTGTACTGCGCACTGACGCCGGCATGGAGGTTGGTGACGGTGACGTGGGCCTCAAGGTATGCTGAACGCTTGCGTGTTGGTTGGCGCCACGTGTGGACTTTGGTGTTGCACGACCATGTTGTTTACCTCTGTTGTGCGTGTGCAGGTGATTCCCACCGGCCTGACCATCGCCGTGCTGGCGGCGGGGACAGTGGCGCGCGGGACGCTGCCCGTGGAGACTGTCGACGAAGCTGGTCGCGCGAGGCATGTGCCGGGCTCCGCAGCGTGCGCACCCCTCGCGCCAAGCGCGTTTCAGGCGAATGGCCCAGCCCGCTTCGGGTTCTCCCACTTCATTCGCCCGCGGTACGTGCAGTACATCGCCAGCATGGCGGCGGGCGCGGCAGCCTTCACGAATTGTGAGCGGGACCGCACCAAGATGATTCTGCAGTCGGTGGATAACCGGGTGCCGCTGCTGGTGGCGCAGCGCGCGCGGGATCTTATGCTGCCGGAGGAAGTCGCGCTGGAGGAGGCCTCAGCAGCCGTGCCGCTCCTGCGGGACGCCCTGCATGCGGAGCTAGGGGAGCTGAAGTCCAAGGGGTCGGACGTGTGCGCTTTTTACCTGTATGCCAGGTGGCACCAGCGGTGGCTCGCGCAGTCGCTGCCATGAAAGGAGGTAAAGCTGTCTTCGGTACTGGCAACGGCAGCGGCGGCGGCCAAGCAGTGACCTGGTTAGCGGGGTTTGCGCGTGGCCGCGTGATGGCCCGCATGTATGTCGTGCGAAACGGCAGGCAGGGTGGCCGACGTGTGTGTGGTGCGACACAGCAGGCATGGCGGCAGGCAGGACGGCGCGCGTGTGTGTGGTGCGAAATGGCAGGCAGGGCGGCTGGCAGGGCGGCGCACGTGTATGTGGTGCGAAATGGCAGGCAGGGCGGCAGGCAGGGCGGCGCACGTGTGTGTGGTGCAAAATGGCAGGCAGGGCGGCAGGCAGAGCGGCGCGCGTGTGTGTGGTGCGAAATGGCGGGCAGGGCGGCAGGCAGGGTGGCCGACGTGTGTGTGGTGCGACACAGCAGGCAGGGCGGCAGGCAGGACGGCGCGCGTGTGTGTGGTGCAAAATGGCAGGCAGGGCAGCAGGCAGGGCGGCGCACGTGTGTGTGGTGCGACACGGCAGGCAGGGCGGCAGGCAGGACGGCGCGCGTGTGTGTGGTGCGACACGGCAGGCAGGGCGGCAGGCAGGGCGGCGCGCGTGTGTGTAGTGCGAAATGGCAGGCAGGGCAGCAGGCAGGGCGGCGCACGTGTGTGTGGTGCGACACGGCAGGCAGGGCGGCAGCCAGGACGGCGCGCGTGTGTTTGGTGCAAAATGGCAGGCAGTGTGGCAGGCAGGGCGGCGCGCGTGTGTGTGGTGCGACACGGCGGGCAGGGCGGCAGGCAGGGCGGCGCGCGTGTGTGTGGTGCGAAATGGCGGGCAGGGCGGCGGGCAGGGTGGCCGACGTGTGTGTGGTGCAAAATGGCAGGCAGGGCAGCAGGCAGGGCGGCGCACGTGTGTGTGGTGCGACACAGCAGGCAGGGCGGCAGGCAGGACGGCGCGCGTGTGTGTGGTGCAAAATGGCGGGCAGGGTGGCAGGCAGGGCGGCGCGCGTGTGTGTGGTGCACAATGGCAGGCAGGGCGGCAGGCAGGGCGGCGCACGTGTGTGTGGTGCGAAATGGCAGGCAGGGCCATTGCATCCGCTGGCATGGCTGTTCCCCCAAAACTGAAAGGGCCGCCTGCGGCACGCACCTCGGGGGTCATTCCACTACTGCCTCCCCACCCTTTTGCCTCCGATGGCATGGCTGTTCCCCCAAAACTGAAAGGGCCGCCCGCGGCACGCACCTCGGGGGTCATTCCACTACTGCCTCCCCACCCTTTTGCCTCCGATGGCATGGCTGTTCCCCCAAAACTGAAAGGGCCGCCCGCGGCACGCACCTCAGGGGTCATTCCACTACTGCCTCCCCACCCTTTTGCCTCCGCCGGCGTGGCTGTTCCCCCAAAACTGAAAGGGCCGCCCTCGGCACGCACCTCGGGGGGCATTCCACTACTGCCTCCCCACCCTTTTGCCTCCGATGGCATGGCTGTTCCCCCAAAACTGAAAGGGCCGCCCTCGGCACGCACCTCAGGGTTCATTCCACTACTGCCTCCCCACCCTTTTGCCCCCGCTGGCATGGCTGTTCCCCCAAAACTGAAAGGGCCGCCCGCGGCACGCACCTCAGGGGTCATTCCACTACTGCCTCCCCACCCTTTTGCCTCCGCCGGCGTGGCTGTTCCCCCAAAACTGAAAGGGCCGCCCGCGGCACGCACCTCGGGGGTCATTCCACTACTGCCTCCCCACCCTTTTGCCTCCGATGGCATGGCTGTTCCCCCAAAACTGAAAGGGCCGCCTGCGGCACGCACCTCGGGGGTCATTCCACTACTGCCTCCCCACCCTTTTGCCTCCGATGGCATGGCTGTTCCCCCAAAACTGAAAGGGCCGCCCGCGGCACGCACCTCAGGGGTCATTCCACTACTGCCTCCCCACCCTTTTGCCCCCGCTGGCATGGCTGTTCCCCCAAAACTGAAAGGGCCGCCCTCGGCACGCACCTCAGGGTTCATTCCACTACTGCCTCCCCACCCTTTTGCCTCCGATGGCATGGCTGTTCCCCCAAAACTGAAAGGGCCGCCCTCGGCACGCACCTCAGGGGTCATTCCACTACTGCCTCCCCAACCTTCTGCCCCCGCTGGCATGGCTGTTCCCCCAAAACTGAAAGGGCCGCCCTCGGCACGCACCTCAGGGTTCATTCCACTACTGCCTCCCCACCCTTTTGCCTCCGCCGGCGTGGCTGTTCCCCCAAAACTGAAAGGGCCGCCTACGGCACGCACCTCGGGGGGCATTCCACTACTTACGGGGGCCCCCCGTCTACGGGAGGGAAGAGGATAAGCACACTCAGCCCCCTGGCCTTGCTGGTGCTTACCCTCGTTAGAGGGTAAGATTTCCGCCGGTGAGCCAGCATCAGAATTGTACTCAGGGTGGATTGTACGGTTCTCAGTTCATGTCGCCACTCTGAATCCCTATCGACCCTATCTACTTTGTGTGTACCGAGAAGACCGCGGATAAGCACACTCAAGCCCCTGGCCTTGCTGATTGAGATTGAGAACATCTCGCTTGGAATTGAGTGAAGGCCAACAAGGCCAAAACGGCATCAGGAATCGAACTTGCATCCTAGCCAAACGTTTTCGCCCATACCTCCTGTAGTCTTCAAAAAGTCCCATAGGACTTTGCTTTTCCTGCACATCCAACCCAATATATAACGCAAGGGGGTAGATATAGCGCACACTCACATGCAGTCCGGTTTCTCTAGTGGTGCGGCTGGACCCCCACTTGGAAACTCTGGAAAACAGCCAAAATGGCCCATTTATATCCATGGATATTAAGATACAAGCCCTGCCCGGGAGCCCCCTGGGGGGGAGGACAGAGTCCCCCGCGGACAAAACCGTCTCAAAAAGGGGGTTATACCCCTCCATTCAATACCAAAGCGGTGCCGATCAAGTCCTCTCAGCGTGCTCTAACACGCCATGCCATTTGCGGGCCTGTTCCACAACTTCGACACGAGCGGGATTCCATCCCTTGAAATTCCCGGCCCAACCCCCCCCCCCCCCCCCCACGTAAACGGACCCGTAATCACTCCCAAGTGCATTACTTGTTGTGTACCAGACCGCTCTGGGTCTCATTTAATGTTACAGCTGTGGGCCTGCCTCCGACCCGGGCCCGACACACGGCCTCTGCAGCCTACCAGTCTCTGGACTGGCGAGAGCGCTCACAAAAGCAGCGCTAGAAACCCAAGCCCACGGCTGACCTGCCCTACCCGCGCACAGCAAGCCTAGCCGCGAAACGAGAAACGCCTCCCTGTGCTCTCCTGAGCCCACAGGACCAGGCGGTGTGGAGACAGCTCGCGCACCTAATACCTCAAACGAAACCCCCGACAAGAGACAACCCGAAGACGAGCAACCCACGCGCGCGCTCCCCTGGGGGCTACCAACGCCTGGGAACACACGTGTCACCCTTCTGCTACTCATCAGCAGGCCACACGTAGCAAGAGGGACAGGGCCGGCGAGAACGCTCAAAGCCGCCGCACCTAGCCGCCAAAGCTACAGCCCAAACCACCAACTCAATCGAGTCACCTACCGCAGAGGGGACAAGCACGCAACCGAGCGCCTACCCGCCACCGCAAGGGTCGTGAACATACGTCACCGTCAACGGTACCACCCACACACACACGTACACACACAAACCGCGTCTCATCTACACTCTATCTAGCACCGCTTATAAGCAGCAGTTGCGAGCTGACAAGACTTGACTAAGCAGGTTGCTGAACCTTAATGCGCCCGCCCTGCACGGCTAGCAGGGGGTGCGCTGTGCCTACCTCCCTCCACCCCTTCCTGGGCACCCCTAATCTTGCGAAGTCCTGCAGCCGCCTCCAAAACCCTGTCACCGCTTCCGCTTTAGCGATTTCTACCGGCTCAGTCTCCATACCCTCTGGGGGCCCTGCGTTGGTAACTGCCCTCAACCTCGTCCGGGCGCGTTCCATGGCCGAGAGGGCGGCTAGTACCACCACGTCCCACACTGCTTGCTGCACTCCGTGAGGCGGTTCTGCTAGCCATAGCTGCTGCCGAGTGATGGTGTTCGCCATCGCCGCGTTAATCTGCTCCAGCACTGCCTGCGCCACGGGACACTCCCAGAAGTGATGTGCTCGCGGCGAGCAGGGTGCGCCGTGCGTTCCTCCGTGGGCGCCGCATCCACACGCTTCCTGCTGCTGGGCTCCACTGACGTGGCTGTTTCCAGCCAACGGTACTCCATCCACTGCCAGCCGCCACAGGACCTCCACGTGTTCCCGTTCCCACCGTATGTGCCACATCCTGCTCAGCATGGCGCGCACAGGGTTCGTGCCTGTAGGCGTGGTCGCAGTTGTCACCGCTGCGTTTGTCGTGGTGGCTGCTGCCTCGCCTCTGGCTTCCCTGGCGAAGTCCGCGTGTAGCTGGGTCCGCCGCTGTTCGATTGGTCGCAGTAGCATCGCCGTGGCCTGGCTGACTGTTAAGCGCTGGAGCCTTATGGGCATCAGCAAGCCCCTGCGCCAGCCTAGCCTGCCTACTATCTGAGCCCGCACTGCCTCCATCGTCTGCGCCGGCGGCTGACCTCCAGCGCTGAGTTGCTGCTCCACTTGCTCCGCCGCTGCTCGCCATTCTGGGCTGATGTCTGCAAGTAGCAGCTGGATAGCCTGCAGCGTCGGGCTCCTTCTGAAGCCTTCCGGCGCTGTGGGGGAGAGATGCTGACTGACCCACTGCCGCCATTCCTCCGTGTCGGCTGGCGGTGTCCCTGCTGCCACCAGGGCCCCCAATCTCACAGCGTCCCCCACTGTCTCATGTCCCCCGCCAGTGTAATACGCACTGCGTTTCTCGTTCGGGCCAGGTTCGGACCAGGTTCGGACAGTGGCCGTTCCCCGAGTGGGAGGCGATGATGGCCGTGCGCTGCTGCTGCTTCAGCAGGTGCGGCAGTAGCCGCAGTAACTGGATGTTAGCCAAGCCCCAGACCCAGTTCCTAGGGACCCCCACCCATCCCGACTTCCCAGCAGTACCGTATCTCCCCCCCACCCCCCCGCTGTCGACATCCAGGGTAGGGTCAGGATAGTCACATACGCCCGCATTTATGGGGTCTATGAAGCAAACTGTGTTGATGCAGTATGCGCCTAGGATCAGGCTGAGAGACAGTGGGTTCAAGCTGCTCTCGCCCCTTTATCCTCACGACCGCCCGTACGACACGCACCCAACCCGACACCATGCACAGTGCTGTGCCTGACGGCCACTCCCCCCCAGCGTGCGACGCAATGTGTGCATCGTGGCGTCACACTGCGAGCATCAAGTGGCTCACGAAACGAGATGGGCTATGCTGCAGTGGCCGCCAGGCACAGAAAAGTGCAAGATGCACACGTTGGGTCCCAACAGCTTTTTCGATCGCACAGCCTGCGCCATCCTCAAGAACGCGATGCTGCTGGCCGCTGGGCGCGGCGCCGGCGGTTCGACAGCCCAGGAGCCGTTAAGCACTTTCTGAGTGCGACTGAACCTCGGGCCTTTGTGGCGGCACATTGCATGGCGGCAGCGGTGCTGCTGGGCCCCGACGGCTGCTGCTGTAAGTGTTGCACCAAGGCCGCCAGGCAGTGCCCGTATCTTGTAGATGCCCCTGGGCCCCCGGTGTCTACTACCGTGTAGATGCCCCCTTCTGATTTATCTACCCAAAAAATTTCTTGGGGGGCAAGCCCAGGGGGGGGGGGTAGAAACAAAAGTTTCATACCCCATGCCACAAAACCTCCCGGAGGGGGCCTGGGGGGGGTAGGGGGGTCTCCCCCCTGTCGTACACCCCTAAAAACCCCTCCATTTTTGTCCAAACAAGTGCCAATTAACTCCTTTCACCATCCTCTATTACACTGTGCGGTTGGCGGACCGGTCAGCCCACGTGATTCGCACCCGACCTAGCCATCCATGGCTCCAGCCATCCATGCTCCACACCAGCCCTGGTCCCAGACCCCTCGAAACCTCGCCTTTACATGGCTACATCTATTGTTGCCATAGTAATATAGTTTTGTGAGCATTTCCAGCGGTCGGCGCTTGTAGAAGTCGAAGCTGCCGAGTGACATCGTGGCAACATGTCCCAGACATGTTGGCATGTATACCCAAAAATGTGTGATTGGGGCAGGCTCCTTCAGAATCATGCATCTATTATGCATCTGGTATCGCTCCTAGGGGTTTCCCGCCGTTCTGTGGCTGCTGCTAGGCGTTTGGGGCACAAAACGAAACCTTGAGCTGACCGTGACGAAACCGTGGGAGGCCCCTGGGGGGGTGGGAGGTCCCCCCGACTTTGGGGGCCCATATCTTTGCACCCAAAAACCCTTTCCAAATTTTGAGCGCGTATTTCGAACGCTCTCGTCGAGCTCTTCAATATTGAGGCATGGGGTATAATCGGGAAGATTCTACCCCCCCCCTGGCAAGCCCCCCAAACCCCCCAAAATTTCTACCCTCCCCCCTCTTTTCCGCACCAAAACGTGCCAAAACGTCTACCTCCCGTAGACGTGCGCCCCACCAACCCCTGAAAGCTTCTACGTTTTCGGCCGAAAGGGGGCAAATTTCTACCGGTAGAAAGAAGATACTGGCACTGCCGCCAGGTACAGGTAGGCATGGCATGCGCGGCACACGCTACAAGTGGGAGTGCCGGCGCAAGTAGTGCGCAACTGTGTGCATGTGAACTGCTGTCGTTTTGAGATCCCACGGGACCAGGTCTCATATCTTCCCCTGGGGGCGGCTGGTGGACCGGAAAGAAGGCACACTTCCCCGATCTTTCCCAGGGTGCCTCAGAGCCCAAGAAGTGCCACTTTCTAGCGTTTTGGGGGGGGGGGGGGGCTCCGCCCCACCAAACCCCCCCCCCGGCCAGGGGTATTGTGGGAGGTTTGGGGCCATGAATCTGTCTGGTACGTGAAAGATGGGGCCCCCAAAACGGCCGGCGACTCCTTTCCGGCACCCAGTGTAACGCGTTGTTCACGCCCCCAGTCATGCCCTGCCGCGGCCGGTCATTATTTGCATGCGCCAGTAAAGAGATATTGCTCTGGAAATTTTTCTCACATTTGCATCGAAATCTCGAAACTCAGCTTGAAGTAGATGAATGTGAAGACAACGTGCCTAGGACCTTAAATTTCTGCAAGCGCTGAAATCGGCCGCGCGGTAGCTATATGTGGGGCATCACCATCGCCATCAACATACACCGCCATGGTCTGGGGTGTGGGACCAGTGCGCTGTGATTGCAAAATTTGTAATCTGACACACAGCGTCAGGCGTTAGGCATGCCAACAAAGGGTTACGTGAGGTTGACACTGGCGCACGCCTGGTGTCAATTATGTCGACCTGGCCACGGTGTTGGGCTCGAGACCTCCTCAAGCACGCATGTCCAATCCGTACATGTGTGTGTGTGTGTGTGTGTGTAACAACGGGTTTACAGGCGGCCTGACGAGTCTCGTGAGCGAGTACTCGGGACAGCCAGCGACAGCGAGGCATTTAGGCCACACGCTGCCGCTATCACGCGTCTCCCCTGCCCAGAGCGCAGCCAAGCTCTGGAGTCCACCGGGGGGACGCTCCAACCAACCTGGACCACGCCAGTAGCCTCAGAAGGGTTACTGCTGGTACTACAACGCAGGGCCCAGCGGGCTCACAAAGCTCTAGGCTGGAGGGCCAGCACCGCAGCAACACGAGCACCGGACAGACGACACACCGCACGAAACAGCACAGCGACAGGTGGCTACGGGGCTGAGTCCAGCGACCCCGCAGCCTTTCACAGCCTCGACAACAACGTGTGTGTGTGTGTGTGTGTGTGGTACGTGTCGTACGTGGAGAGAAATCTCGTGATGTAGAACTATACGACCTACAGCACAAAAATCCCAAGCACGTCCGTACCGTACACTCTCAACAAGACCCAGCCACCACAAAACGACACCATGCAGCCCGTGTGCGCCTGTATGTTGGGCTTGGGGATCACATGTCGTGTGACATGGCCCTCTCCCCCGCCGCCCGCTGCTCCGCCTCAATCTCCGCAGCCTCCGCATCCCGCTGCTTGGCCAGCAGCTGCCGAACGCGAGTCACGTTGTAGGCCGCCTCCAGAAGGTTGGGCAGCTGGGCCTCGGCGCTGCGGGGGCGGGGAATGCAGACAAGGTGGGTCTCATTGACGATTCCCTGAACGCCCGGCGGGCAGTTGGGGTCAAGCAAGACGGCGGCCCAAGAGTCAGACATGGGGCCGAGCCCACAAAGTGGTGGTTCTCACCTGATGGCGTACTTGTACAGCTTCTCATTCCACTCGCCGTCCGTGCCCGCGTCCCCCTCCCGGTGCTGTGTGATCCAGGTGCTGTACCGCCGCGTGTACGGGTCCGACACGTGCCAGCTGGACTTGACGAAGACCTGTGGCGGCGCGAGGGCGGCGGCGGCGATTTGGGGAACTGTGGCTGCTTCGCATGCGCAAGCCCCATGCGGCCATATGCACGACGGAATATTATGAGCCAAAACACGCAGGTCAGCATGCTCACTGACATAGGCCTTGTGCCTACTGGACAAGACATCTCGCCGTTACCAAAATCATTGCCCTTTCGCTGCGACCCGGCGCGAAAACCCCAGCGCTTGCCGTTTCGTACGGATGGAAGGCAATCCCATCGTAGGTGCCATGCCGGGAGGGGTGGACCTGGTCGTTGCAGCCCCAGTGCCGCCGGTCACGCCAGTCCACGTCCTGCGGTGCCGCAACGCACAGCGCGGAGCATCGACACACAACGCGTGGACGATGGGAGGCAACACGCTCTACAAACGCGTGGATTTGTCGCCTGGTCGAGGCACGTAAGGGGCCGCGGCAGAACCGTGGGATAGGGGGAGGCACGGTGAACAGCTGCGGCGGGCTGTCCCCTGCTCACCCTCGCGTACTTGGACATCAACGTCGCCACGTTGTAGCCCGCCTGCGGCAGGCGCACCACGCAACTCAGCAGTGCGCTCAGCATCGCGACAGGCAGAGACACACACAGAAACCGCACAAGGCATGGGCATGGGCCTCCCGTGTTCGTACGCGCCAAGTCAGGCCCACCTCAAACAGCGCCGACGTAATGCCGTACTCGCCGCCCACCACGATGCCGTCCTCCTCATCCGAGCACGTCTTGCACGTGCGCACCTGTGCAGTGCGAAGAGTGGAAGCGACACCGCGGGCAACGCTATATCAAAATCTGGACATCGTGCACCGGAGTCGCCCCTAATAATGATTGTAATGGTTGTCGGCGTGCGGCGTGCCCACTGGCCCTCTCACCTTGAACACGCCCCTGGCCACCAGCACCTGCAGCCCCACGTCGTCCAGCGCCATGGCCCACGACTCCAACCGCGGCCCCGGGCCGCCTGCGCACCCCAAAAAAGGCAAGCAGCTGGGGCTGAGCAATGCAGTCTAAAGGGCATCATGCGACACCGCTTGGGTTGACCCTGCGCAACAGCCTCACCTGCGTCCGCTTCCGGAAGGCACACTAACGAGGAGCCCACGGCGTGAATTACCGGCGGCCCCTCAGGCTTGGGGCCGCTATTCCCGTACTCTATGCCGGGATCCAGCACTCGCAGCGTTGACGAGTGCTTGCGGCGCGGGTCACCCTGCAACGCACCCGTTTGCACCGTACGGTAGCGTACAGACGATCATGACGCTTCGCGCCCTAAGCAATTGACTTGCGATGGGAAGGCACTCGTTCAGACACCAAAACTAATTGCCACGCACCTCGGGTAGCGGCTGGAACCGTTCTAGGAAGGCGTGTGTCCAGTGCCACCAGGGCGGCATGTAAGCGGGGTAGAACGGCCCCTTGGTGCTGCTGTTGAGCAGGATGACGTAGCGGTAGGGCCTGCAGGGTGGGGGAGAGAAGCATTAGGCAGTCGCTCGCGGCAGGGATTTAGTCAATGCGCAAACATCTCTCCCTGGCACCGTGCCAGGCTCTGCAGCCTGCATCATTCGTAGCTACCATGCTGCGGCCCACGCACCTCAGCCCGCCGGGCATGTGCCGGGCCACGTACTCCAGGCTGGCGTTGTGGGAGGCAATGTCCATGCCCACGTTCTCCGACCGCCGCAGCACCAGCGTCTTGCCGGGGCCCGGGCCCTTGAGCTTGGGCTTGCCGCCAAACAAGCCTCCCCCTGCACAGCCATTACGGCCCACGTCTACCTTGTCACAAACAGGCATTACCCACCCTGACATTACCTCTTGCCCCCTGACACCTCCCGCATCTCCCCAAATTCCCATGCTCCTCACCCTCCAGCTCCGGCTCGGGGTCGTCCCCCGCTAGGTCCACCTGCGTGGCCCGGCTGATGCCGATGTCCAGGTCCGCGGGCAGCGGCGTGCTGTGCGGGTACACGAGCGTTCGAAATGCAAGGGGTGTGTGTATGTGTGTGTGTGCACACCTTGCAGCGTTTCCAGGATACTGCGGCCACAGGACGGGGCATGGAGACCGGGGACGCCACCCGGGACATGAAACCCATGTGCCCCTGCTCTTCACTCACGTGATGGGGAAGGCGCCGCTACACGGGGAGCACTGCTCGCCCGCCACCACGAACACCCACAGGATGTGCTGCCGGCCGCCCGGCGGCGCCACCCAGCCTTGCGTGAGGAAGAACTCCATGTTCCCGCGCTGCGCGGAATGTGGAAATACTGAGACGAGTTACCCCATGACTACAAGGGGGTGATAATTTCTTGCTTCTACACCGGCTCGCCACAGCACACCTGGATGAGGTCCTTCTCATAGAATGCGTAGGACACGAGAATGGGTGCGGAAGCGTACGGCGGCAAGCCATACCCGCCGTACTCGCCCGTCTTCGGCTCTGCATCGATGCTATCCTGCTGTGGCAGCTTCGACCGCAGATGCCAGCCGTAGACTAGTAGGATGAGAGCAACGAGGGACAGGACCACGGCCCACACCACGTCCGTCGCCCGCAGGCCCCGTCTCCCCCTGCGCGGGCCCCGCACGCCGCCCATGGGACTACCCCCAAGCCCGTGCTGATACTGCATGTTATATGTGCTCCTCACGGCAGACTAGGGTTCAGCGGAGCCTATGCGAAGTGCGAGACATGCTCGCGGGCCCATATTTTTAGTGCGTCAGGACAGTGGGTAGATTTGCATTTTGGTACCCAGGTATTTGTATGTGCACTAAGCTATGATCGTGTTGAACACAAGAAGGCCAAAGGACGCGCGGGCTCGATCCGGCTGCCCCGATCGCGACTGAGGCCTCAGTCAATACCCAGTTATCACAATATAAATTACATCTGCAAGGCACTATTTGAAGTAGAAGCAACGAAACTGGCGCCAAGCTTTGGATCCATCGCAAAACTGCGTCCTTGTTTCCTTGATTTGATTCGAAACGAGGCAACAAGTTAATTTTAACGCCACTGGATAACTAGCGGTGCAGGAGAGTGGAAAATGGGGGATGCAGAGCAAGTTTTCTCGCGCATTTTTGCGCTTAAGCTATATGGGCAGTCGGAGCCAGGAAGCAAGCCGCCGGTCTTGGTGCTTAGCCAGCTTGCAGCGGTGCGTTGGCCTCGATAGTGCGGATCTTTGCTCACGGCCCTGGCCGAGCCCTAGCAGAGCAGCCCAACACGTCGAGATTTTGGCAATTTGCATTTTACAACAGGAGCTGGAGGCTGAGGCGGGCGAGGGCGCTGCGAAGCCCGTTCTGGACGCGGCCGTGCTGGACCGCGTGCTGGTGGCCCGGCTCATCGAGGCGCCCCCAGCCGACTACCCGCAGCCGCCCATCCACTACCTGATGGGCTGCTACGAGCGCTCCTCAGAGGAGCTGCGGCGTGCTGGCGTGTCGGAGGCGGCCAAGGTGCGGGGCGTGGCACACTCGGCACAGTCACCAGTAAGGGTGGAGCGCAAGGGCTCACGCACAGCGCAAGAATCGGGGGCGCTCCGTCCCGGTGTGCGTTGTAGTGAGCTCTACATGTGCCCCCTCGCCCCTCCAGGCGGCGGTGGCCACGGCGCGCGACCTAATCCTCAACTACGCTGGACTGGCGCTGTTTGCGGGCATGATCCCCCAGGTAGGCACAGAAGGCGCAAAGAAGGCACAAACAAGTCCGCGACGGTGTCGGACGGTGTCGGACGGTGTCGGTTTACGCACGTGCTCACATGAGCATTTTACTCAGGGGTTGCCCGTTTTTGCGTACGCAGCCGCCGGTGCTGGAGGCGCGCGGGCCGCTGCAGCTGCTGGACGCGCTGCTGCTGCGTCACGGGCTGTCGGTGGTGGCACTGACCACGGTAGTCACCCCCGCCTTCGCGGCGGCGGGCGGCCAGGCGGCAGCGACCGCCTACGCTGCGGCCGCGGCACCCATGCCGGTAGGTGATAGCGCACTTGGGCATGTTTGCGGAAGCTTTGCGCTCTCGGAGGGCTCTGCTGCGCTGAAATCTGCTGGGAGAACTGACGGTTGTTCTCTTTAATTTGTAGCCGGGGTTCCTCGAGGAGCTCGCAGTGCGGCACGATAACGACGAAGGGCTGCAAGAGGCGGCGGTGAAGATGGGTGAGCCGGGGACGCTGAGGGCGTGAACATAGACGGCTCCATGCGGTGTTGTTGAGCGGTGGTGGCGACGTAGGGCCCTCATCTTGCCTTGCAGTGGTGGAGCTGGCGCGACTGGTGTCGGTCATCTCGCCGCTGGGCGACCCAGCGCCGCACCTCACCTGCCTGGCGCACATTGCCAGCCTGGAGCCACTGGCGCGGCCCGCGGCACGGGCACGCCAGTGGCTGCCCGACTTCAAGGTCGCGGGCGGCCGCGCGGCGGTGCTGCCGGGCGCGTGTTGGCTGGGGCCGTTCTTCAACATCAGGTGCGCGAAGACTCTGGAAGTCTGGGGTAGTGTGCCCTGCGCAAGGGGTTGAGGCCCTGCGCAACGCACGGGCACCGGCAGCCAGAGAGCTCAGTTGACCGCTCCGCGCCCCCAACGGCTGCGGCACCCCACCCTCTGTTCTACGTCTACCTCGTAGACTTAACTTACCTAGCAGCGCAGTCGTGTTCGCATTTTGTTTCTCACCGGGACTGTTCACCAGTAACCCCCACCCGCCCGCCGGCAGCCCCATCCCGGACGACGTTCGCGGCGCGCCGCAGCAGGAGCCGTCCGTGCTGTCGCAGTGCTTTGTGGGCATGGAGTCGCGGCGCCAGGGCGACGTGGCCAACGCCATCAACACGCTGCGCTTGGCGATGAAGAACATCGTGAACCAGCTGCACGGCAGCGTCAAGGTGCGGATGCCGCAGTACGGTGTGTTGGTGCGGATGCCGTACTCACGTGCCGGTATACATGCGGGCCATACGCGGCCTGCTGCCCTGGTGCGCTCGGGTTACCCGTTGGTGTGGTGCATGGTTTGGGGTTCTGCCGCGAGCTGCCAATGCGCGCACGTTTCGTTTGATCTGTTTTCCAATGCGCCGCTGTGCTGCATCCGCCTTCTTCGCAGTCGTTTCTTAAGCTCAAGACCACCAAGGGGCACATGGTAAGTGCAACCCGCGCCCAGCTTGCGCTTGCTGTGGTGCAGGCAAGGCGGCGCTGCATGTGCACCACCGCATCTGCCTGCTTGCGCACCACGTGGCTCCCCACTTGTCCACAGATCAAGTGGCTGGGCGGGGTGCTGGAAGGCAACGCGGGCCGCTCCAAGATGAGCTTCACGCCCGAGTCGGTGGCGCCGGACGGCTTCATGATTAACGTGGCCGCAGGTGGGTGGGCGAGCCAATGCTCACGATGTCTGCAGCTGACGGGCGCGGGTTTCCGGAAGCCTGCAATTCGAATCCCACGCAAAAGACTGCTGCCGGTGGGTGGACGAGCAGCTGTGAATATTGGCGGCGCAGCGTGGGCGGCCGTCACCAGGTCGCGTCCTGTCGCTACAGATTGCTAGTTCCGCCCACCCTAACCCGTTCCTGCCCTCACCGCCCGCAGTGCTGCTCAAGCTGTGCGGCCCCTTCTTGGACACCTCGCCCGCCTCGCCCTTCTGGAAGCGCGTGGACCCCGGCTTCGTGGCCTACAGGTGGGAGTGGGGGTGGGGGCGAAGGAGGCGAGCATCGTTCGAGAGTCGTTGCCAGTGGGGGCCTGCTGCAGGAAACACATGCGGACGCTGACGCGTCCCCGTTGACTTGTCTACGCTCACGCCCGCCACGCCATGTCACGCCCGCCCCGCCCCGTTCCGCCGCAGCCACGGCCTGCTGGACGCCTCTTACGCCAACGAGACCAAGCTGGCGGCGGCGTCGGACGAGGAGGCGGCGTGGCGCGAGCGCGTGCGCAGCAACGGCGCCGCCTCCACCGCGAACAGCGAGCCCAGTGAGTGTCGAGGCGTTTTGTGGACCGGCTCCGGTGTTGCTGCCTTGAGTGATCACCACTCAACCTTC
Organism: Chlamydomonas schloesseri; assembly: GCA_016834595.1. Lineage (NCBI taxonomy): Eukaryota > Viridiplantae > Chlorophyta > Chlorophyceae > Chlamydomonadales > Chlamydomonadaceae > Chlamydomonas > Chlamydomonas schloesseri. Next base: position 2,137,038 of record JAEHOD010000009.1, on the reverse strand, counting down.
GCCCTGCCTCTCACGCTGCAGGCTCCCCCTCGGGCGAGGGCGAGGGCCACCATTTCATCTGCCAAGCCTTTTTCCTGACGGCGCATGCTCTGCACATCGGGCCCCTGCGCTCCATGACCATGATTGAGGAGGACCTGGCGCGCGAGATGCGCTGGTTCCATGTGAGCCAGGGGGTTCGTGAAGCTGGCTTTGCAACCATCATGGATGTCAGACATGTGGTAATTAAGAGCTTCAATGCTATCTATCCCTAACAGGGCGCGGTGCAGCAGATGGAGGCGGCGGCAGCAGGGTGAGAGCATGTGTTGCGGCGTGGTTGCACGCGACGTTGTAGTTCACACCGGGGTTGACCCGGAGCGCATGGCCGCTGACGTCGTATCGCCTCGCTTCACCGCAGCTCCACCAACCCAATGGAGCGGGCCGTCATTGAGCAGCGGCTGAACCAGCTGCGGGCGCAGCAGGACTACGTCAAGGTGCGCTTGCGGGTGGCTATTTGCCCCCCACCTTCTGGTCATCGGTACGCCTTCTGTGTCGCATCGTCTGTCTACATCTCCTTCTTCATTAACTTCACATGCATGGAACCCCACCCCCCTGGCCCTGGCGGGGGGGGGGGGTGGGAGGCACTCCTAATTAAACATGCATGGCACCCCCTGGCCCTGGCGGCTGCGTGCAAAAGTTGGGAACGCGCGTTCTGGTTGTGGCCTGCCTGAGCTACATGCTAAACTCCATCTGCCTGCCGGCCATGCCCCCAGGCCCGGTACAACGCCTTCGTGGCCACGGTGCTGGACCCAGCGCTCATTACCGACATGCTGGCCTTCTATCGGTGAGCGGGAATCGGTTGGCCCGAGTGACCGGGAAAGGGGTGCCAGTTAACCTTACGTGCACTGGGGCCGTGCACACAAGTGGGCATGTCACCACTTGTGTCGCTCGTAAGGCGCGGTTGTAAGGCGAGGTTGTCCTGACAAGGATGCCACGCTCGCGCCGCCGACCCACAGCCTCATGGCGGCCTGGCTGATGCGCGTGGCCAACCGCGGCGCGGCGGGCGGCGTGGGCGGCATCAGCATCCCGTTGCCGGAGCCCGCGCCGCAAGAGTTCACGTGCATGCCGGTACGCGGCCGTGAGGGAAGCAGGGGGCCACATCCGCACGCCCACGGGTGGTGCGATACCGTGACGGCTGGGCACGGTCGTGCTCCTGGATTGCACTTCAGCATGTCCGTGAGGTAACACCCGTGATTCCGCAGGAGTATTTTGTGGAGGACATGGCCAACCTGCTGCTCTTCGTGGGCCGCTCGGCGCCGCAGCTGCTGTCCAGCGCTGCGGACGGAGCGGGTGAGCCCTTGATCCCCTACAGTGCTATATGCCCAGCGCTATGCTCCTGGTGCTGTTTTTTACTGGCATGCGTCCACCGTGGCACGTTGCGCGCCGTGTGCACTTATCATCAACGCGACACACCTGTGTGGCGGGACATGGCAAGGGGCGAGATAGCGACGTCCTGTTGGCATGAGCAGTTCCCAACCCTGCTCCGTTGCAAGCATCAGAGCAGGCTATGCAGGCACCGTGTGTGTGACTTGGTGCCCCGCCGCAGGCGTGCGTCTGGAGGAGTTTGCGGTGTTCTTCACCAGCCTCATGGCCTCGCCCAAGTACATCCGCTCCTCCTTCCTGCGGTGAGAGTCATGGCCACCGACATGAAAGGAAAGTGAATGAATGCTGTGCCTCAATCTGACGCCCTGACGCCCTGTACACAACACGCACACACGCCACAGGTCCAAGCTGAGCGAGGTGCTGGAGCAGTGGTTACCGCAGACGGAGGAGGAGGACGGGTGGGTGCCAGGTTGCCGCAGACGGAGGAGGAGGACGGGTGGGTGCCAGGTTACCGCAGACGGAGGCGGAGGACGGGTGGATGCCAGGCACGAAGTACAGTACACAGTACCCGCACCCGGCCGCAATCACCGCTTCCGTGTTATGGCGCCTTGTGATCTGATCTGATAATCTGGGTGTCGGGTGCCCGCCCGACAGGCGCGGCGGCTTCCGGCGGCGGGCCCCCAGCGGCGCGTCCGCCGACCTGGCGGCGCTCTTCAACTGCAACCCGCTGGTCATCCAGGTGGGGAGGCCGCGTGCGGGCACGTTGCAGACTTGTGTTTCTGGACTTTACCAAGTCGTGATAGACGTGTGCATGGGACACGCAAAGTTGCAGCGTGCGTGGTGCATGAACGACGACATGGTGCATTTCACCTACCCAGCCAACAACGCCTGCTCCTTGCTCGCTGCCGCAGCACCTGACGCCGGTGCTGGTGCAGCTGTACAACGACATCGAGCACACGGAGCGCGCGGGCGCCTTCTACTTCAAGTTCTCCATGCGCGTCACCATAGCCAATATCCTCAAGTACCTGTGGGCGCAGCCGCAGCACAGGTGTGTGTTGGTAAACGGAAAAGAGGAGAGGGGAGAGGAATCCCCGCAATCACAGCAAAAGCACAGGTGTGTGTTGGTAAACGGAAATGAGGAGAGGGGAGAGGAATCCCCGCAATCACAGCAACAGCACAGGTGTGTTGGTGAACGGAAAGGAGGAGAGGGGAGAGGAATCCCCGCAATCACAGCCACAGCACAGGTGTGTTGGTAAACGGAAAGGAGGAGAGGGGAGAGGAATCCCCGCAATCACAGCAACAGCACAGGTGTGTGCCGGCACGCAGAAGAAGCGCCGACACGGTGCGCCCATGACTGTCCAGGCGCCCTAGCCTCTGAGGCACTGGAGCTGCATGTATCCATCCATCTATCCATCCAGGCGCCCTCTGATGAACACTTGGCAGCGCTCCCTGATGGCTGGCTGACCTGTTGCCGCCGCTGCTCACCTGCGCAGGGCGGTGTGGCTGGCCTGGGTGCGGTCGGAGAACTACCGCGGCAGCAGCGAGAAGTTTGCGTCCATGCTCATCAACGACCTGACCTACCTGCTGGATGAGGTGGGTGCATGTGTAGTCAGGGGGAAGCGGGTAGTTCAATCCAGAACCCCGCTGAGCGGACCGCGCACGCGGTGGGGGAATGGATGGGCTGGTTATTACCTCGTGCCCCGCAGGCGGACTACTGCATGCTCCTGCTCATGTGTGCGTTTGCCAGCGAGTTGAGGGATCGCATCGGCCCAACAGGTGCTGCGGCTGCTCAAGCTGCTGCGGCAGGCGGAGGAGACGCGGGCGGACGAGGCCAAGTGGGCGGCCATGAGCCAGCAGGAGCGGCAGGAGCACGAGAGCCAGGCGCAGTTCAACGGCCAGAACCTGACGGCGCTGGTGCGCTCCGCCACCTCGGTCATCAGCACGCTCAACTTCGTGACGGAGGAGGTGCGGCCGTTACGAAGTTGAGCGTGCTGATAATTAATGATATTAATGGGAGCAGCCGTTACTGGTGGGGTGGGGAGCGCGGGGGAAGCACCCACGCCTACACCGAGTGTTCGTGTGCCATGACCCTGCTTGGCCCCAACCCGTCCTACCCAACGGCGGCAGGTGGACACCACGCGCACCTTCCTGCAGCCCCACATGGTGACGCGCCTGCGCGACTCGCTCAACTACTTCCTGAGTGAGCCGGCTTCGACAGCGGGGTTTGGCTGGGGTAGAACATCAGTCTGCATCAGTGCATCACCTGCAACAGTTAGACAAGGCATGCCTAGCTGTGTCCTTGGGTTATCGCCAACACCATTCGTACCATTCATACATGCGCCTGCAGAGTATCTGGTGGGCCCCGAGCGCCGCCAGCTGCGAGTCAAGGACCAGGACAAGTACGGCTTCAACCCGCGGTACGCAAGGGGTTGGACTTTTGCCGCCTTCTAGATCACGCCCCGTGCCATCATGCACGCAGTGCACACGCCATCTCGCCTTTCCATGCCTTGCAAACCCTAAACCCCAAAACCCAAAACCCTAAAACCGTCCATCACACCCCTGGCCCTCTTTGTTATCTCTGATGCATTATCCCACCACGACCACCAGCGAGCTGCTGCGCGGCCTGGTGACGGTGTACCTGCACGTGGACTCCATCGACCGCGCCAACCCGGGGCCAGAGGGGCCGGTGTTCGCCAAGGCGGTGGGGCAGGACGGCCGCTCCTTCGACGCCGCCTACTTCGACGAGGTGCGTGGGGACCCTGGCGACATAACCCTGGGTTAGCTGGGTATCTGTGTGTGGGGCACTGGTGACGCAAACGAAAAGCTGGGGATGGGTGCATGTAGTGCATGCTTTTGATGAGGCCGTGTTGCGTCCCTTACGTAGTACGGTATTCACATAAGTGTCCCTAAGACGCCCGTGCCTTTCCATGTTCCCTGTTTGTGCACAGGCGTCGCTGGTGCTGGACAGCGGCGGCCTGCTCAACGTGGGGCAGCGCGAGCAGCTGGCGTCGCTGGCGCAGCGGGCGCTGGCGGCCAGCACCGAGGCGGAGGCGGAGGACGAGGAGATGGGCGAGGACGTGCCGGAAGAGTTCAGCTGCGCCATCCTCAGCACCATCATGAAGGTGGGCGGGTGTGGCTGGCGTGAATCGGGTGCACACGACTTGCCCTGGCCATCCGTAATGCCCCTAACCTTTCTCTTGCCTGCAACAGGACCCAGTCAAGCTGCCCAGCGGCGTGGTGGTGGACCGGCCCGCCATCCAGCGCCACCTGCTGTCTGACCCAACCGACCCCTTCTCGCGCCAGCCGCTGAGCGAGGACCAGCTGGAGGCGCTGCCCGAGCTGCTGGAGCGCATCAACGCCTGGCGCAAGCAGCGCAGCGGGGCGGGGAAATGAGGGCTACGTACGACGGAGTTGTAGGAAATGGTGCCTGTAGACGAGGTGGGGTGGAAAGGCGGCACATTTTTGCAAGCTTGTGAATCGGGCTGCGCTGCGTGAGTGTTGAGCATCGCGCACACGGCCGAGAATTTTAGCCACAATCGTTTGCTGGGCAACAGGGCTTATGCAGAGCTGCGTTGGCTTATCAGGCTTGGCCTGGGCCTGAATTGGTTGTTGGCAAGTAAGCCTAATGAGTGTGGGAGACGGGGATCCGATCAAAATTTGTGCAAGTGGTGGCGCGGCTGCCGCCGGCAACACCGATTTCTCGGTCCCCATGATCGCTGACATGCGCCATGGCCATTGCGGTGCGGCTCAACTCCCGGGCGAAGCCGCGCTGGATGTTGCAGTACGGTATAGTGCACCGGCATAGAGCCCCACAGTTGCAGCACAACGTCAGCCGCCATCCCGTAGGCCGTAGCATGGTACGCACCAACCATCCGTACCGCTGGCCCAGGCCTACTGGCCGGACCAACCTCCTGCTCTGCTGGTGGAATGTACTACCAGAATCATTAGTGGCGTGACGGGACAGGCGCATGGGCTGGGGAAACTTGCAGCCGGTTGAAAAGGTCTAAAGCGCCGGCCACTGATGCAAAGAAACACCCTGCGCTTGCCCCCCACCCGGCCTACCCCGGCCCCCCGTATCCGCATCTGACCACCGGCTCATGCACGGCGGTCACCGAGACGAGGGGGCCGCACGAGGGGGCCAGTGGCGTAACCCCCTGGCCCAGGACTGCAGCAAGCGCTGTCTAGGCACCTTGATGGCCTGCGCAAGTGCACAGCAGGCAGGCGGAAAGTCGGGGCAAGCGGTGTTGGTGAGTGTGCCTTCCCGCTAGAGCTGGATTGCTGCTGCGGCGCAGCTAATTGACATTCGGCCGTCTCAAGCATCGACCCAAAACAGTAAGCACGCAAGCACCCGACATGTACTGCATGACACACGGCCTACAGCACCGCGCCCGCGGTCCTCAGCCCCCTGGGTTTGTAAGGGGATACTTGCCTGGCCCAAGACCTCCCCTCGTGTCGACTACCGGTAGTGGCGGTAGATCATGTTGAACATTTCACGCATTTGCACATTTCAATCGGTGAGCGTGTGCGCCACGGACCACTCAGCCTAAACACAGGCACCATGCCCGCCCCCCCCCCACGTACACACACACGCCCACGGGTAAGTAAAGCAGGTCGGCGGCGCAGGTAATTCCGCGACGCTGCTTTGTCTTGATCGCATTGCATGCACGGTCTTTGATTTGCTTGTTATCTCCTTGTGATCTCTAACACACGCCCACAGGGCCCCACCGCACCCACCTGCGTGCGCGCCAGGGCCGCGTCCACGCCGCCGCTGCCCAACTGCGCCACCGACAGCGCCTTGACGGCCCGCGGCGCTGAGACCCGCTGTGCAGCACCGACAGCATCCGCCCTGTCTTGGCCGGTTGGCCCCCTCTCTGTTGCTCCCTCCCAGCCCCGGCATTCCTCCCTTGCGTGGATACGCTTTGGTTACCCAGGCATGGATAATTCTCCCCCCCCCCAACCACAACCCCCCCCCGCAGTCAACCACCATCCCTCCGCGGCTCCGCCACCCCTACCAGTCCCCCCATAATTCGGCCCAGGGGGGGGGGCGACACGCATCAGGGTCTTCTCCGGCACTGCCCTCAGCGCCGCCTCCAGCTCCTCCCACGTGGATCCCTCGCCCCACACGTCGATGAGCATCTGGGCAGGCGTGGCAGGCAGGCAGGCAGGCAGGCAGGCAGGCAGGCAGGCAGGCAGGCAGGCAGGCAGGCAGGCAGGCAGGCAGGCAGGCAGGCAGGCAGGCAGGCAGGCAGGCAGGCAGGCAGGCAGGCAGGCAGGCAGGCAGGCAGGCAGGCAGGCAGGCAGGCAGGCAGGCAGGCAGGCAGGCAGGCAGGCAGGCAGGCAGGCAGGCAGGCAGGCAGGCAGGCAGGCAGGCAGGCAGGCAGGCAGGCAGGCAGGCAGGCAGGCAGGCAGGCAGGCAGGCAGGCATGCAGGCAGGCAGGCAGGCAGGCAGGCAGGCAGGCAGGCAGGCAGGCAGGCAGGCAGGCAGGCAGGCAGGCAGGCAGGCAGGCAGGCAGGCAGGCAGGCAGGCAGGCAGGCAGGCAGGCAGGCAGGCAGGCAGGCAGGCAGGCAGGCAGGCAGGCAGGCAGGCAGGCAGGCAGGCATGCAGGCAGGCATGCAGGCAGGCAGGCAGGCAGGCAGGCAGGCAGGCAGGCAGGCAGGCAGGCAGGCAGGCAGGCAGGCAGGCAGGCAGGCAGGCAGGCAGGCAGGCAGGCAGGCAGGCAGGCAGGCAGGCAGGCAGGCAGGCAGTGTGTCGCAGGAAGAGGTGCTGTCATTGTGCTGCAAAATTTGATGTCCGCAGATACCCCTCGGTGTGACTAGGGCACGCGTCAACGCTACAGGCCCGCTTCCCCCATCGCTGTGTTGAACGGGTGTGCCCGAAAGCGCAGCACAGCGACAGCTTGGGTTACTCACGAGGTAAATGCAGAACCCGGGGTAGAGAGCGATTGCGTGGGGGCCACAAGGGCAGAGAATTACAGAGCGTGCATGAGGGAGAGACGCATATATGGCGTTGGCGGCTTGGCGAATGAACGTCATGAGCATGGCAGAAGTGTCATTACAGCGTAGGCAAGTGTGACAGCCAGCTGGTCCGGTCCCAGAAATCATGTACGGTCAGATGCATCCCTGCCCTCCCTCTCCGCCCTGTGCCTCGTATGCCTGCTACACGAATGCGGATTTGCCGTTTTCGGGATGCGCCGAAGGTGCCACATCGCAACTCCGCAGCAACCGACAAGCCACGCGCCTGGACCCCCCCCACCACGACGGCGGCGGGGACAGCACAAGCTCCGCAGCAGCAGGAGTATGCTGCAGCCCCTCACAGCGCCCCTCACAAACGTGCACGCTGCGGGTCACTTGACGCGCCCCCCTTGACGCGACGCCTCATGCCATGCTAAAGGCCGTGTAGTACATCCGAGGCACCTGAGGTGTGCACCCACAGACGGGGTTTGGCGGTTGAACCGCAGGGGCAACCTTGTCAAAACCGCCGTGCCGTTTGGCCCCTCCCCAGTGAAGGCGTCATACCCGTATGGAGCCACTTCCCACTTCCCGCTTTTAGTTTCCGGCACATATTCAGGCTCGCAAAAGATTCAGCCCCATATGTCTGACCACACGGCCACGCAGACCCCGCGCACATGGCCAAGCGAGTCTGCCACGCGGAGCCAGCCATCCACAGCTCACTACCATTTGAGTACAGGCCATCTCCCTGCTGTTCGCCCCATATCAGAATGCCTTTCCACGAAGACACCTTCCTCCACATTTCGTCATCCATACCAATCTACTGTACACAGCTGGCCAGGATTGGAGCACAGCGCGTTTCCAAACCCGAGCCTGTCAAGCTGTTCCAGGTATGGATGTGAAAGCACGCAGCGGTGCGCGGGATCTCCTGCCTGTCGGCAGGTGCAGAGCAGCCACGTCCACTGTACCTCCGAACGTTACTCGCCCGACCGCGACGGTACCCACTGCGTGCCCATAACCATCGATGCCCAAACGTTCCTGCAATTCATGCCCAAAAAATGCATCAATTACTTGCTGTATGTGCCCCAGCCTGCTCAACAGCCTTCTCCCTCACAAAAATGTCAATACAGCTCTTGTCTTCACCTCCTGGGCCAGCAGCCTGCACAGATGCAACGTAGAGATGTACATTTCACTCCAACACAGACATGCCGCCAATCCTTTGTTTGTAACGCTGCAGCCTGACAAAACGCGACATCATTGGCCCGTGGTCACATGCACCGCCTCTCGCGGGAAGTTGAAGTATACCGGCAGAGTGCCTGAATGGGACCGAACTCTACCTTGCACAACCAATATGGTTCTGCGTGAGTCGCCCCAACAGTCCACACCTGAGCCCAACACCATGGCCACGCACGCATGCGTGTGGCCCCTCCCCAGGCCACCCCCCGCTGATTGATTATTCCTGCATTAGCTGTCTATAGACACTTATCTACACCTGAGCCCAACACCCAGGAGAACAGCTGACCGCCACCGGCAACACTCCTGCGCAATGAGCCGCAAGCTGTTGCTGGAACCGCGTCAAAGCGGAATGCGTCAAAGCCCATCACAGCCAAACGTCGCCAGCCCTGCTTGCTGCGGCCACACTCCAGCACTGCGTAAGGCCGCGCACAGCCGCGCACATCTTCTACACGTGCGCCCACACGTGTACGCGCCGCCGTGGCTTAGCGGGCGCTGGGGTGCGGCTGTTGGAAGGAGGGGATGGAAGGAGAGATGCGGGGCAAGGCAGGTTAGGGTGGCGACAGCTTGAGGTTGGCCCACATGTGGCCACACGAACACAGCTGCCGCCGAAGCAGCTGACCGCAAACACGCTTGGATTTACATCCAATCCTCCGACCAACATCCGCACGTGCACCCCTCCTCCCCTCCTCCCCGCCGCCCGGCAGTCTGCTTCTGAGCAGGGCCACCCACCAGCAGGGACGCGTCCTCAATCGCGGCGTAGCGCAGCAGCACCCGCTGCGCAAACGCCAGCTCCGGGTCCGTGGGCCGCTCACCGCACACCTGCAGCGCGTCCTTCACCATCTGCTGCAGTGTCGCCAGGTCGCCCGGGTGGTCACCCCCGTTGTGCAGCCGCGCCATGGCCGTCAGCCCCTCTTTCAGCTCGCCCGCGCTCAACCCGACCACGTCAGCGAGCGCCTGCAGCTGCTCGGGTGATGCGTTGTCGACGTACGTCGACGTGGTCGTGCGTGCGCATGGCTGAGACCGGGTCAGCGCGAACTTGGCCGCTTGGGGCACCACGTTGCGGGCGAACTGCGACTGCAACGGTGCAAGCTCGGCCTGCAGTTTCTGGTGCTGCTCATCCTGCTTCCGCAGCTGCTGCCGCAGCTCTGCCGCAGCTCTCTGGTTCTGCTCATCCTGCTTCCGCAGCTGCTGCCGCAGCTCTGCCGCAGCTCTCTGGTGCTGCTCATCCTGCTTCCGCGGCTGCTGCCGCAGCTCTGCCGCAGCTCTCTGGTGCTGCTCATCCTGCTTCCGCAGCTGCTGCCGCAGCTCTGCCGCAGCTCTCTGGTGCTGCTCTTCCTGCTTCCGCAGCTCTGCCGCAGCTCTCTGGTGCTGCTCTTCCTGCTCCTGCAGCTGCTTCCGCAGCTCTGCCGCAGCTCTCTGGTGCTGCTCATCCTGCTTCCGCAGCTGCTGCCGCAGCTCTGCCGCAGCTCTCTGGTGCTGCTCATCCTGCTTCTGCAGCTGCTGCCGCAGCTCTGCGATCTCTTGGGCAAACACCCACTGGGAGCTGCCGTGCTCAAGCGGGCGCCGCCCAGCGCCACGGCCGCGGTGCTTCACCAGCCCACGGCGGCCGGGCAGCGCGCGGCCTGGCAGCTGCCGCCAGCCCTTGGGGTGCACGCGAGCAGCCGTGGAGCTGCCGTAGTGCCGGCACCACGGCATGGCCGCTCCGAAGACGCTGCCGATGCCGGCGCAGGCGCTGTTGCTGGTGTTCGCCGCCTGCTCGCCGCTGACTGGGAAGGTACAGCAGCTGGAGACGATGCTGGCGCGGGCCCCCAGGCAACCATGACCCTTCCCCGGCAAGTGGCCGGGCATGGGATGCAGGCCGCCCGGGCTGCGCAGGCCTGAGTAACGGAAGGTGGGAATTCAAGGGGGCGGGCGCAGGTAGTAAGGTCAGAGGGGTTGAGGACGTGGGCGTGCACGCGTGCCAGCTTTGTTGCGTCACACGCATTCAATAGCATGCCACCCAACTGGATTAAACCGCCTAAGGAATGCGTGCAGAAGGGACCCGAACCCGCCCCTGGTGGGCACTGGCCTGTGTTGTAATGGACCCGTGACTCACCGCCACCGTGAGCGGAGCCGCCGTAGTTTGCTACCTGCGGCGCAGTACAAGACGGAGACGGCACACTGCTTTATAAAAGTGATAACATGACGGCAAGGTGCGGGACGCCGGGTTGCTCATGCCGGGCGCGGGGGCAACGTTCTGATCTCGCACAGGCACGTACTCCGCGTCCGCGCCCCGCACCTCTGAAGGTGTCGCACCGGCGCTGCGCCACGCCAGCGTCGATGCGTCTGTGACGGACGCCAGGGATTGCGCAGTTCCGTGACAGAGCGAACCCAACAAAGTGCCGTTTCTCGCTGACAAGGTCGCGCCCAAGCATTTTGACATTATGAAACGCGTTCCTGATGTGAGAATACTGCGCATTCTGTTGTGTTGCTCAGGAGTCAAGAACTCTTGTCGAGGAGAAGCAACAGCGGCGATGAAGCAAACTCAGCTCTCGGGCACGTTTCGTGGGGCCTAGTACACTGGTCTCAAATCAATGTCTGGTAATTAAAATGGACTCGTCGTCGTGTGCTCCCGCAGTGCTGCTGATGCCGGCACGCTGGCGCAGCGCCCCATGTCCTCAGCGCGACCACAAACACCTACCGCTACGCAGTACCACGGCTTGCCCCCATTGGGTTTGATTGTGTTTGGGCCTGAGGGGTGCGCGAGCCTCTTCACAGGACTGGATCATAGGAGCGAAGCGGACAGGCACTGCATGGGGAATGCAGTGGCAGACTTCGCTTAGCAAGTTACAGCATGGTCTGCCCGCCACACGTCCAGCGGCGGCTCCCACTCCATCTCCCCACTGATGTCCTGGCAAGGGTCCATTTCTAGCGGTGGATCGCATATTGTCACAGTACATGTACAGGCCTCATCATCGTTTCGGGCCTCATCATTGTTTCGGGGGCGCCGCAAACCAGGCAGGGGTTCTGAGTTGCGTGTACAACGCGGATGCGTGCACCCGCGCTTGACTCCGTGCGCCATCCCCATAAGTTGCGTCAACCAACCGAGGGTTCAAAGCGTCTTCATCTCCCAGGTCGACAATAGCCTCTTGGAAGTCAGCGAAGACCCGCTCCAACGCATTCATCGTGAGGTGCCTCAGGCTGTGAGGATCTTCACGCTCCCCAAATGCATGATAAATAACGTACGAGATTGAATCGATCCATCTCGTCACAATGATACAGCGATACAACGATATAACGGAACAGCGAGAGATCTGGAGTTCCTGACAGCGTCGAGCACCTCGTGCGCTTTCAGGGCCAGGCAAAAAGTATTAAATACCTATCAGGGTGCACGCACCACTCCTCACGGTGTGAAGAGAGGACACCCTTGCCGGGTGCCAAGGTAATATCCAGCGAGCCACCTATCAGGCTGATGCCCAGCCTAGTATGCAGCATATATACATGCATTGAATATGTTTGACGACATGTCCTCGCACGAGCGACCGAAGCGAGTTGCATAGCCCGCATCTTGCTTCCTAATCCTGCATTCCATTTGGCCCAGCGGAACGTCAAATTGCGTAACCCTCACCATAACCGCATTTAGAGAAGCATTATTTACTTGGCAGCGCGCTTTCATATCGCGCTTCCAGGTTTGTAACGGAGCAAAAACTGTCATAACCGAGAGGGCCCCCCCTGCACCGATCGATGTGATGTGACCGCAAGGGCTTCCGCCCCTCCCCCTTCGGGGGAAGGGGCAAGCCAACCCCTGCCCGTCACTAGTGATTCTTGTCATCTTGCCGGGACCGCCATCGCAGCGAAGGCCTTGCTATTCCTTCTTGCCATACACACCGCATTGTCGTGGTTGGGGATACACATGGCCCCAGGCCGACGCGCGGCGGTGGGGGTGGGGGTCGCGGACGCAGCAACCTACGCCAGCAGCCGCCGGTGGTGCTGGTGAACGGATACAACACCATCCTGGCCACACCCGAGCTCAAGGCGCTGGTTGGCATCGCAGAAGGAGGCGGGGGAGGCGGCGTGGCGGCGGGCGGCATGGAGGTGGGTCGGGATGGGCGGGGGCTGGGTTCAGGAGGCGAGTCTTGGGAGCACGTGTGAGGCTGGACGGTGAGGTGTGAGGCAGTGGGAGTGCGGCTGGGTGCCAGGGCGGCCGCATGGGTGGGTGCATGCGCGTGTCCGTGTCAGTGGCGGAAGAAGGGCAATATGGCAGGGGCAGAACGCCTGGGGCACGGGCGGAACCCCTTTGGGAGGGGCGGAACCCCTGCTATTCGCCAGCCACACGCACGCCGCAGCTGGGCGGCCGCGCGCAGGCGGTAATCTCGGCCCGCAGCGAGGCCGACACCGACATCGGCTGGGCGGCGGCGGAGTGGAAGCGGCTGGGCGGCGGCGGAGTGGAAGCGGCTGGGCGCAAGCGACATGAGTGGCTGGCTGGCGCAGTATGACATCCTGACTGTGACGTGAGCGTATCAGACGTACGGCCAGACGTGGCGTGGCAATGCCAGCCGGGTTGCAGCTCGTGCAGTGGCCGTCGTACTGTGTTGTCGTACTACCATGACGCATTAAGTAGTGTTAGGGACTTAGGGAAGGGGTGAGGCGGCTTCTATGAAGACAGCGCATCGGCCAAAAAGCGTTCGGCCGCGGCGGAAAGGCCGCGCCCGCTGCGGCGGATGTGGAGGAGATGCAGCAGCAGCGGCAGCGGCAGCAGCAGCGGGCGGCGACCGCAGCGGCTGTAGCAGACGGCGGCGCGGCGCGGCTGCTGGACAGCGCCAGCCTGGCGCTGGTGCGGCTGGCAGCACGCATGCTTGGCAGTCTGTATCCGTACATAGCCCACAAAGCAGTCGTAAATTGTCAACCATAAAGCCGCCCCCTCCAACATGATGCTCCCAAAGCCGTGCTCCTTCGCACTTTCGTCTCGCTGCTCCTCCCCATCACCTCCGCGCTCTGGGTTGGGCTGGCTGGTTCGGGTTCTCTTGGTCGTTTCGCTTTGGTTTCTGGAATGAACTACCCCCACCCTTGAGCGCCTAGCAATGCTGGCCTGTTTCGGAGCGGGTCTGGCCGTCTGGCCCGCGTCGCCAACCTGTCGCGTCACTGCCCAAGCCCGCCCGACCGCACACGGCGCTGCACAGTAGCTAGCTCGCACACACACGGCTGCCGCCTCCATTCGCAGCGCAGTTTGTTTCTCAACGGAAGATGGTTGACCAACCATGATCAACCCTCCCTGACGTCCTCATTCTCCGAATCCTGCTGCCGCTGCGCAGGTGCAGCTGGCCGGCCGCCACGCATCCCCACCCCACCCCTGTTTACCAGTACCCCCCCCAGATGGCTGCACAGGGGCAGCCACCGATGCAGGCGCCCCCCTACCACTGCCCTCAGCTTTGCTCAGCTAGCCCCCTGCTCCTTCCTCCTCCTCCTCCTCCTCCTCCTCCTCCTCCATTCACCTCCACCTCCTTCTCCACTCAGCATCTCCTCCTCCACCTCCCTTAGCTCAAGCTCCTGCAGCTCCTGCAGCCGCCGCCGCACCGCCCAGTCCCAGCCCCAGGCCCTCTCTCTAGCGCCTGTAGCGCGTGCGCTTGAAGTTGAAGTAGACGTGCAGGATGCCGCGGTCGTAGGTGCACTTGAAACCGCGCTTGTGGCTGTACTCCCACTCCTTGTTCACAACCCTGTTGGGTTGGGCCGGGTAAGGAGTGATTGGCATTTATTCAGCTTTTTGACCAGTTGGTTGGTTGGGACCGGTGGAAAGGTTGGTTCGAATGTTTGGTTTGCTGGTTGATGGAGTATGCTGCATAGTATCCCGCATCCTACTGCCACCACCAGCCTGCCCTGCCCCGCCCCGCCCCGCCCCGCCCCGCCCCGCCCCAGCCCTCCCCGCCCCGCCCGGCCCTGCCCCGCCCCCCTCCCCACCTGAACGCGATGTCCTCGTAGGGCGGCCCCGCGCTGAAGATGATGAGGCAGGTGGAGCCGTCGGGCGAGGCGGGGTCGGGCGCCAGGCGGTAGGTGGGCGCCTGGGTGTGTGTGTGTGTGGGGGGGGGTAGTTCATTCCAGAAACCAAAAGCGAAACGACCAAGAGAACCCAAAGGGGGATGGGGGGTTCCATGCATTTAAGTGAATGACGAGGGGGGATGGGGGGTTGTGGTTACCAGCCCAAACTAAACCAAACCCAATGCAATGGGGGTTAGCCATCCATGGGATGGTATGGCCGTATGGATCAGTTGGAAGAAGAGTTAGGCGAAGTGGCGATGCGGGAAGTAGTGGTGGTTGTGGTGGTTGGGCGATGGAGGCGGGTGATGGCGGGGAATAGGGGGTGCCCTGCATGTTTAAATGATGACGAAGGAGATGTAGAGAAACGGGGTAAGAGGAGGTTCTCCCCATGCAATGCTTGTCTACTACGGTACTTGCAACTCTCTCCTCTTCTGAACAACCAAACTCCTCCCCTGCCCCCTCCCCCATCCTTCATCCCCGCATCGCCACCTCCCTCAAGACCCCACCCACCCCCGCCCACGCCCACGCCCCCGCACCTTTGTCTTGTCGATGAGGTCGAAGTACATGATGTTGAACTTGTAGCCCTGCACCACCTTGGGCGGCGGGTTGTCGCTGTCGTAGTGAGTCTGGTTGTACTTGTTCCACTCGTAGCTGCCGGAGGTTTGGGGGGTGGGGGGTGGGGGCAAAGGGGAGGGGGAGGGGGTGCCATGCATGTTTAATTGATGACGAGGGACAGGGTAAGTGCGGGATGGGGAGGGAGGGTAGGTGGGTGCGAGATGGGGAGGGAAAGAGGCAGGGAGGGACAGGAGGACAGTATGGAAGGAAAGAAAGGTTGGGGAAGGGCACCTGAGAAATGAGCTTGGGTAAGAGGCGGGGGCAGGGCAGGGCACGAAGGGACGTGAAGGGACCGGGGGCGGTAGGAGGCAGGTCCAAGCCAAGACCCCGACGGCTGGATCATCCCTTCCCCCTTTCCCCCCTCCACCCCCACGGCGCCCTTCCCACTCCCACCCCTCACGCGCCCCCACGCCCCCCCCCCCCCACGCCCCCCCCACGCCCGCCCCCCCCCCAGCAGCTTCAGGGGCTCGTGGGAAAACATTTTCAGTCCACGCAAAACTTCTAGGCAGCGGGCGCCAGGCCCCCGGCGTTCGCGGCGGCGTTGCGTGTGCGTGCGTGCATGCGTGCGTGCGTGCGCGTGTGTTCTCCCGCCTTCCCATGGTGCCCGCGTGTGTCCCCGTCGCGCGGGTACCATGGGGTCTGGCTTTGGTTTCATGTTACAGCTGTGGGGAGGTGGTGGCAGGAGCTCTCGCGAGCCCCGCCACGCCCTCTGTGTTGCGTCCGACTGCGAGTCGCGCGTCTGTGTGCGTGTGCGTGCCGGTGTGTGTGCACGTGTCCGGTTGCTCCCATGCCGTCCGCTGTCTTGGTCGCGTGCATGTTTGTGTCTTTTATTTTTAGGTGCACGCGCATGCGACCTCTCTCTGTTTGCCTTGCCGCCCTCGCCGTAACGGTCCCTGCCTATTTTTGTTTGCCACCCTCACACATGGCGCGTCTTCGGGTTTCCCTGCGGCGTGGCACTGTCACGCCGCTGCGTAGGTACGTATGGGTGCAAGGCGTTCAGCAAACTATAGCGCGTCTCTCGCACCGCACGTCTCGCCGTCTCGCCGCCTTTTTTGCTTTTTCCAGCCGCCCGTTTAGGGGCGCGCTACCTTTCACTCGCCATACATACCGATTACTATACTCGCCAGCACACGGGAACGCAGCCTCGGCGAACACGGCGCTGGAGCCACCGGTAATGTACCCGCTGTTCCGCTGGACATCGGCACTTCACAACCATTTGATAAACACCATCCTATGGATGGCTACCCCCCCCCACGCCCGCCCCCTTCGTACCGCCATGCCTGCCGATGTGTGAGTCCTCCCTCGCCTGTTGCCCTGCCTGTTCTCTGCTGCACCACTCACCCTTGTATTCCCCACCCTGTTCCCTTCCCCGCCCGATCCCTACCCCCATGCTACGGCCCTGCCGCCCCCGCCACTCTCGGTCCCGCCCCGCCATTGGTTCCGTCGCTGTTCCTTCCTATCGCGCCCCATGCGCCCCCCCCCGGTCGCCCTCCTTCACGCCTCCACCACCCCCCTCTTCCTTTCCCCTAACCCCCCTGGCCCGTAACCCTTCCGCCCCCCTGCCGCCCTACTCACGCCCTGCCCCATCCCTCCGGGAGTCCCCTGGTGCGGGGGGACGTCCGGGCTAGCAGTGCCTGTGGGGAGCCGCACGCGGCCCGCACACTGCTTGCCGCACCTCACCGCTGCTAACCTCCCTCATCACCCGCATGCCCCATTGCCTGCCCCATCCCTGGTGCTTTGCACTTGAACCGCCCCTCTCACTGGCCGCCCCTCTTTTGCCGCCCGAGCTCGTGTGTGCATCGTTTATGCTGTCTACTTCCTTTTCCTTCTACCGCCGCGCCTCGGCCCCTTCACTGTGCTTTGCCCTTCCGAACCCTGCTTCTCCCCTTTTTCACATGTCGCGCTTCTGGCCCGGCGCGTGCTGCCTGGCGTCGGGGCTGCTTTCCTGGTCGCCAGGTAAGTCATGGGTTTTGCTTCACTGCCTGTACGTGCCCTGTCTGTGTCTGGCCGCCGAGCTCGGTTCTAGTCGCCGGCGCACCCAACACGTCTTCTTCGACCACTTCAACATAACGAGTATTTTGTTGTATTGCCTTGCCTGCATTTCTTGACTCCGCTTCCTTTAGCTTGGTTTAGTTTGGGCTGGTAACCACAACCCCCCCCACGCCCCCCCCCCACACGCCCGCCCTCCCCGGCCCCTCATACACGCCAGCACGCACCCTGTGTGCACGCGGTTGAAGTACTTGGGCTTACGCGGCCGGTACTTCTCGTGCCACCAGTACACCTTGCTCTCCAGCGACACCTCGCCACCAAACTGCCGGTCGCCCTCGTCCTGTTGGTTGGCGGTCGGTTGGTTGGTTGGTTAGCGGTTAGCGGGAAGGGGGGTTGCTGAACTACCCCATGCGACAAGCCGAGCAGGTGCGGTGAAGCAGTGTAGGTGGAAGGGGAGCGGGTCGGGGGAGGGTAGTTCATTCCAGAAACCAACAGCGAAACGACCAAGAGAACCCAAACCAACCAGCCCAACCCAGAGCGCGGGGGGCAGTGCAGACACGTCGGCCTGTCCGGATGTGCGGCTTGAGTACAGCTCATTGCGCATTTTAAGCCAGCGCCCCCCCTACCCCCTTCACACACTGCTCGTTGACGCCATGCCTGCCACACACAACCCCCGCCCCCCCCCCCCCACCCCGCCCCGCCCCCCCCCCCCCCCCAGCCTCATGCCCCCGCTCCCGCTACCGCTCCCCAGCCCCCGGGGCCCCTGCCCCCCCCCCCCCCCCCCCACACACACACCAAAACCGGCCCCCAGCACCCACCGCGCCCATGGTCTTCTCCGCCTGCGTGCGGAACAGCGCCAGCGCCGCCGCGTCCTCCTCCTCCTGCAGGGCGGGGCGGGGCAGGTCAGGGCAGGTCAGGCCAGGTCAGGTCAGGTCAGGTCAGGTCAGGTCAGGTCAGGTCAGGTCAGGTCAGTTTGCAATGGTTACAGGAGGGAACTGCCGACGCAGGGCAGGGCCGCCGCCGCAATGGCAGCAGCGCACAGGTACACAGCAGCAGCAGCACACAACACAAGAAACATTTGATCACCCACATTACACAATTCCGTGTAATGGCAGCCGTGTAGACACAGCCGTGGAGCCACCGCCACCGCCACGACCAGCTCCGTCCCACCACCAGCTCCACCCCATTCCAACCACCTCCCCACCTGCGTGGGCCCACACATTGCATTCCCTCCCCGCCAACTCCCCCTCCCCACCCCACCCCACCCCACCCCACCCCACCCACCCCACCCCACCCCACCCGTTTCGCTTTTGGTTTCTGGAACGAACCACCCACCCCACCCCACCCCACCTGTGACCGGAACTGTCCGCCGCGGAAGGCAGCGAAGCCGGTGCCGCCACCCGCCGCCGCCGCGTCCTCCTGCGCGTTGGGGGGGGGTAGCCATCCATAGGATGGTGTTCATCAAATGGTTGTGAAGTGCCGATGTCCAGCGGAACAGCGGGTACATTACCATTAGCCCAAACTAAACCAAACCCAATGCATAAGAGCGAGGGGGGGTGTTCCATGCAGTTAGTTTAAGCAGAGTAGAGGTAGACAGGTAGGCACGGCACAGCAGGTCTTGGCAAAGCATGCGTGTTTGCACATGTGTGTGAGCGGCATAAGCGGGGGGGGGGGTGCCATACAGCGGGGGAGGGGGCGCGAGCACGTTCCTGCTGCCGCATCCAGGGCTTGTGATTCTGCGCTTCGCTTCGCCGTGGCCCCGCCCCCTCCAGCAACCACATCAACCACCACCCAACCACCACAACCACCGGCATCCACCGTAACCCAGTTTCGGGTTCAGGGTCTATGGAGTTTTGCTTGGGTTTGGAAAGAACTACCCCCCCTCCCCCCCACACACACACACACGCCGCACACACCTCGGCCGCCAGGTTTCGCAGCATGGGGTGGCCGGCGGCGCCGCCGCCCCGCGCCAGCAGCGCCTGGTAGGCCCGCTCCGCCGCCGACTGGTTGTTGGCGCCGGGCACCGAGGCCAGCGCGGCGGCGGCCTTGAAGGCGTTGGCGGCCTGTAGCTTGACCTGCTGCCGCAGCAGCTGCAGCGCCCTGTGCGTGTGTGTGTGTGTGTGTGTGTGTGTGTGTGTGTGTGTGTGTGTGTGTGTGTGTGTGTGTGTGTGTGTGTGTGTGTGTGTGTGTTGGTGGGGAGGGGGAACGGGGAGGGGGAACGGGGGAGGGGAGAGGGGGAGGGGGAGGAGGTTGGTTGAGGGTGAGGTGAGGTGCGAAGAGGGATAGAGAGGGGGAGGAGGTGACATGGCGTGAGAGGGAGAGGAGCTGAAGGAGGGTTACCCCGCCCCCACCCATCCCTCGCCCCCGCACAAACACGCCCCGCCCCCGCACAAACACGCACACGCGCCCACACAAACCCGCACACACGCCCACACACGCCCCTTTCCCTTGTGCTTTCCTAACACACGCCCCCGCACACACACCCGCACAAACCCGCACACACGCCCGCACACGCCCACGCCAACACGCCCACACATGCCCACACATGCCCACACACGCCCACACGCCCACACAAACCCGCACACACACGCCCACGCACCTGAAGTCGTCCTCCTCGTTCACCACGTCCTTGCCCGCCACCTCCGCCGGCCCCACCGGCGGCGGGCTCATCCGCCCGTCCGCATCCACGTCCGGGTCAATGAACTCGTCCGCCTCCTCTTCCGAGCGCCCCGCCTCCTCCTCCTCTTCCTCGCCATCGCCACCACCACCCGCCCCGCCCTCGCCGCCCTCGGCGCCTTCGGCGCCGCCGCCGCCGCCCTTGCTGGTCCCGGCTGCTGCCGCTGCCGCGTCCTCGTCCATTGCGTCCTCGCCTCCCGCTGGCCGAGACGGTCCCGGCCCCGCCGCCGCCGCCGCCGCGTCCTGTGTCATTACCGGAGTGTGGACAGGGCGGCGTGGGCGTGTGCTGGTAAACGGAAACGTGTGTATGTGTATGTGTTGGTAAACGGAAACGTGTGTGTGTATGTGTACGAGAAGAGGTGCGCCCGGTTCCGGACCACCGGCCAGGCGGCACATGCACAGGCGGCAGCAGTACAGCACGCTTGGCGGGATTGCGGGCGGTCCCATGGGCGGCATTGAGACGCGCGACGAGGAGGAGGAGGGGGGGGTTACTGGTAAACAGTCCCGCACGCACTTTTCTCACCCCCACCCCACCCACCCACCCAACCCAACCCACCCACCTCCTCCGTCGCCGGCCCCGTCCCCGGCTCCTTGCGCCGCCGCTCCTCCCGCTCCGCCGCCGCCTTCCCCGGCCGCTCCGGCTCCGGCTCCTCCTCCTCCGGCTCCTCGCTGCTGCTCTCGTCCAGGTCCAACTCCGCGGGGTCGCGACCCTCTGACAGCGCCTGAAGGGGAGGGGATGCCATACATGTGAAATTAGTGACGAGGTAGACGAGGTAGAAGTAGGGGAGGGAGGGGGTGTTACACACGCGCATTATGGGACAAGAAGAGGGGTAATTCATTCCAGTGACCAAAGCGACCAAGAAGAGGGAGTGGTTGCAGGTATCATTCAACGTCCCATCCCCCGCTGCTAGCTCTTGCCCTTAAATAAGCTCCCCCTCCCCCTCCTCCCATCCTCCCCTCTCAAAGCGCCACCCGCCAGCCCGCTGCCCTCCTCCATCCAAACACGTGCCACCCCCACCCCGCCCTCCTCTTTCGCCTCCAGCTTCCTCCCAGCCGCACTTAGCCACCGCCTCCTCCCACGCCACCTCCCGACCCGGTCGGCCCCCCCGCACGCGCCCTTTCACCCGGAACCCCTGCTTTGACGTCCCACCTTCCCTTCTTAACCCGGAACCCCTGCTTTGACGTCCCACCTTCCCTTCTTAACCCGTACATAATGCGTCTAACCCCCAGCCCACCCACCCCCATGCCCCCAGGCCCCCCACCCCCACCCACCCCTAGGCCCCCCCCAGGCCCCCACCTGCTGCCGGCGCTCCTCCGCCTGGCGCTTGCGCTCCTCACGCGCCGCCTCGCGCTTTATGATTTCGGCGCTGATGTGGCGCTGCATGAAGGCCGCCAGCAGCTCGCGCACCTGCGTGTTGTGTCGTGTGGTGTGTAGAGGAGCCTGAGGAGAGTGTTTGAAACTAACACCAAGCCCATCAGCATAGCTGCAGTTACAAACCCGCTGGATGGGCAGTATTGCAACATTCTGGCAAAGCATCGAGACCCGAGCTGCAATGGCAGAGGCGGCAGATGCGCGGGTCACAGCGGGTAGGTAGGCAGGCAGGTCGGGTGTGCGTGTGTGTATGCGTGTGCCGCCCCCGCCGCACGCATGCATGCGTGCAGGTGCGCCCCGCCCGCCCGCCCGCCAGCCTGCCCGCCCGCCCAGCCGCCCGCCCGGCCCCCCGCCAGCCCGCTAGCCCGCCAGCGAGCCACCCAGCCACCCAACCCGCCAGGCCGCCCGCCGCTCGCGCACCTGGGCCTTGGCCTTGTGGACCTGTGGGCGGGCGTGTAGGAGGAAGGGAGGGACCGAGAGGGGTGGGGGCGGTCCAGGTATGAATAGCCAGGAGACGAAGCGGCGTAGACAGGGGCAGGGGCTGGGTGTAAGGGGGCCGGAGGATGAGGAGGAGGATGAGGAGGAGGATGAGGAGGAGGAGGAGGAGGAGGAGGAGGAGGAGGAGGGATGGGGCATACTCTTCCCTTGCGTGCCTGCCTCTCCTCTCCTCCGGGCCCCAGTCGGTTTGGCTTTTGCTGGTGCATGGACCCACCCACCCACCTGCACCCACCCACCCACCTGCACCCACGCACGCACGCACGCACGCACGCACGCACGCACGCACGCACGCACGCACGCACGCACGCACCCACCCCTGCCACACACCACTATCCACGCCCGCCTCTCTATCCACGCCCGCGCAAATCCCCCCTCACCACACCCGTACCCCCAGCCCCGCACCCCCACCCCACGCACCCCCCCCCCACCCCACGCACCCCACCCCCTCACGCACGCACCTGAAGCCTCTTGAGCACCGCCTCCCAGTACTCGGGGTCACCCAGACCGCCGCCCAGCGCACGCTCCACGTCGCCCTCCATGGACACCAGCGCCGGGTAGGTCTGGCCTGTGGGTGGGGGAGGGCAGGTCAGGGTGGGTGTGGGGGTTCGGGGTAGGGTGGGGTGGGGTTGGGGGGTAGGGCACCCGTGGGGGTAGGGGTAGCCATCCATGGGATGGTGTGTATCAAAAATGAAGTGCCGCTGTCCGGAGGTACGGCAGGGTGGGGGTTCCATGCATGTTGGGGGGAATTATTGGGGTTGGGACGGGGGAGCGGGGGAGTGGGGAGCAGGCGGATGGGGTGGGATGGGAGTGGATTTGTGGGCAGGTGGGAGGGTGAAAGAGCCGACGCGGGGCCTGTGATGATGGGAGTCGCAGAGCGGGTGGAAGAGCGGGCGGCGGTGCGGGCGCGACGACGGGGCGATGGGGGCGATGGGGGCACAGCAGCGGCAACATGGAAGCGGCAACATGGAAGCGGTGCCCAGCCCGACACCTCCTCCTCCTGTCTTTTCCTTCATTCAACCCGGGGCCTCTACAACCTTTTCCCCCCGGTCCAGATGCAGGCGCCTCAGGCGCCTCAGGCGCCCAGCCCTTGTCCCCATGCCGCCCAGTCCTTGCCCCCATGCCGCCCAGTCCTTGTCCCCATGCCGCCCAGTCCTTGTCCCCATGCCGCCCAGCCCTTGTCCCCATGCATCCGCCCCCACCGGCAGTGCGCCCACCGGCAC
Organism: Chlamydomonas schloesseri; assembly: GCA_016834595.1. NCBI lineage: Eukaryota > Viridiplantae > Chlorophyta > Chlorophyceae > Chlamydomonadales > Chlamydomonadaceae > Chlamydomonas > Chlamydomonas schloesseri. The sequence goes on along the minus strand of JAEHOD010000009.1, from coordinate 2,114,112 downwards.
GGAGGCGCGCGGCACGGGCAAGCACCCCAAGCCCAAACCCCTCCCCAACCACCCGCAAACCTCCTCAGCCCCCCAGCCTCCACATTCCTTGAAACGCACCCACCCACCCACCCACCCATCCTCCCACCCACCAGGCACGCACCCACCCTTACCCAACCTCCCTTAACCGACCTTCCTTACGCACCCACCCACCTGACAGCATGTTTTCGATCTGCACCTCCACGTCACTGTGCAGGCTGCTGCGCGCGCCCGCCTCCTCCTCGGCACCACCTGCCGCCGCCGCCGCGGCGCCGCCGCCGCCACCGCCTCCTCCCCTGCCGCCGCCGCCGCCGCCGCCCCTGTGGCTGCCGCCCGCTCCGCCTTGGCCCACACGCAGCGCGGCGCGATCCGCCGCGTCCCTGTTTGCGTGTGTGGTGGAGTACGGACGAGAGGCAGAGCGTGTCGGAGCCGTGTATACGGCACACCATACACGGTGTGGTTTCCCTGCCCCCCTTTCCCCCACTCCCTCCCGTGGCTTAGCTTGCACTAGCTGGCTGGTCTTTACAGGCCCCCCGCTCCCCACTCCCCGCCCAAGCCCGCCCAACCCGCCGGCTTGGCCGTGGCCACCTTTGCCCCCTGCCCCTCCCGCCCGGCCCCACCCCCTCACACACACACACACACACACACACACACACACACACACACACACACACACACACCTCTTCTTGGCCTCCTCCAGTTCGGCGTCCGCCACCACCCGCAGCGCCGCCCAGAACTTCTGGTGCAGGTCGTCGTACTTGTCGTACTCCTGGCGGGCGTGTGTGTGTGTGTGTATGGGGGCAGCGGTTGGGCGGGCGGTTAGAGGCGGTTGGGGCGCGATGTCGGACTCGTGTCGGAGAAAGGGCTCGGCGCAGGGGGGGCGCAACGGAGCTTGGCTGGGGTGCTGACAGCCCTGACAAAGTCAAGGCCTCCTGGGTACACTTCGCTACATATCCTTGCAACCCCCGCCCCCCCTCAAACATTTGATAAACACCATCCATGGATGGCTACCCCCCCCTCCCGCAGCAGCCGCCACATTGCTCCCCGCCGCGCCCTCGACCACGCCACCCGCCACTCCTCACTCCCCGCCCCCGGCCCCGCCCCTGTCCATGCCCCCCCCCCTCAAAACACCCACCACGCACCGCCTTGCCCCGATCCCACCACCTTTCCTTCCCCCGGCACTTCACCATTAATTAAACACCATCCATGGATGGCTAACCCCCCCCCCATGGGTCGCTTTGGGTTCTGGAATGAACTCCCCCCCCGCCCCCAACCCCCAACCCCCCAACCCCTAACCCCCAGCCCCCCAACCCCCACACCCGCCCCCCCCCCCCCACCTGGTAGTCGCATATGCCCTGGTGCAGCTCGGCCGCCTCGTCCAGCAGCAGGCCCTCGAAGTAGCTCCAGGGCTCGGTCATGTCACAGCCGTAGCGGCCGTGCAGCGACTCGTGCAGGTTCTTAGCTATCTTGTCGATGGAGCTGGGCCGGCCCTGCGGGTGGTAGAAAAAAGTACGAGCATGGTAATAAAAACGCTGACGTGCGATGGACGCCCTGGGTGTGAATGAGGATTTCCAGGGGAAGGGGGTTGTCGCCCCTTGCACCCTCAGTGCCTAGCAGGGCCCATGTGCCTGTAACTCCAGGCCTTTCCTCCTCAGCCCCTTCCCAGCCCCTCCTTCCCAGCCCCCTTCCAGGCTCTCCTCATTAGCTCCTTCCCAGCCCCCTGCCACAGCCGCCCTCCCCCATTCTCCCCGTTTGTTCTGCTTCTTGGTTGCTCCGGATTGAACCACCCCCTGTTTGTCATCCCCCCCCCCCAGCTCCCTCCACTCCTCCCTCCAGCTCTCTGTCGTCTTTAACTGATCATAACTGAAACGCCCCAGTCCCAGCCCCCCAGCCCCCCAGCTCCTTCCCCCAGCCCCACCTCCGCGAACCGCTTCTCCGCCTTGTTCTTGAGGGCGTTGAGGTAGAACTCCTCCTCCTTGGCCTCGCTCTCCATGGCCTCCTGGGCGGCACGCAGCCGCTGGATGAGCGACTGCAGGGAGGTTAGGGGGTGGGGTAGGGGGTTGGGGGTGGGTTGGGTTGGGTTTGGGTTCAGGTAGGCACACAAGGACTTTGTATCGTTACTTCAGTTCATTTATGAAATGCAGATTGGGGTGGGGAGGAATGGGTGGCGTGTAGCAGGATTCCATGCATGTCAACTAGCAAGGAGTCGGAGCGAGAGAGTCAAAGCAGCGCGGCACGACTGCAGGGCCGAAGCAGTGGGGGTTTTAACGCCCGTGCCGCATTTGCCAAGCAACACGCCCAACAGGCCAACACTCAACCAGACAGGCCCACAACCGCACGCCACGTACACCGATGCTCACAACCACCGCAAAACCCTTAGCCCAATGCCTCCGTCACCTCCCCGCCGCCGCCGCCTACCAGCACCCATGGTCGCTTTCGTTTCTGGAGTGAACTACCACCCACCCACCCACCCACCCACCCGCACCACCCACCCACCCGCACCACCCACCCAATCCACCCACCCACCCACCCACCCACCAGCTCCTCCTCGCGGCGCGCCTTCTCCTCCTCGCGCTCCGCCTGCCGCTTGCGGACCTTCTCAATCTCCTCCTGCGGTGCCACAACCCAAGCAACCGCAAGGACGGTCATTGTCACACGCGAGACGCCCCCGTGCTGTGTGAGGGGGCCGATCATGGGCGGGCGTCTGCGCCCCTGTCATGCATCCAGCTTGTGTGTGAGAGCGCCCATGCGGCCGTGCCGGATTCCGCCTGACCAGCCTGTAGACACGGCACGACTTCGCCCCAAAGCAGCTTCCCCGGAGCCTTCGGGCGCGCACAGAGCGCAGCCCCGTTTCCTTCCACGTCACCTCCCAATTAGGCAGCAAGTGGTAGGTTGCCCCAAGCACACGCCGTCACCGTCCGCACCATGCGCTCCGCCTGCGAGATGCGCGACTGCGCGTTGGCAATGTCCCTCACGGTCTTGCCGCTCTCCAGCTCGCGCTCAATCTTCTTGGTCCACACGAACGTGGGACCTCCCGAGCTGGCGCCGGTGCGCTGCAGGTGGGCGGCGACCTTGGTGGCCTGCGGGCACACGAGGGGCCCAGCGGCGGCCAGTATTGGGCTGCGTGTCAGCGAGCTGGCAGGTTTCGGGGACCAAACGGCGACGCAATTCCATGTACATCTCCACCTCCAACCATTATAGATACTGTTGTACGTGTTCCTGAACCGCGGGAAGCCCCTAGCGAGACAATGCCCAGCCGAAAGAAACCCGGGATCTTGACCACGCGCCAGCAAGTGGCCACGAATGCTAGCTTTCGAGATAATAACTATTCGCACCAGCTTGTCCACACGGCGGTGCTGCTCGCCCTCTGACTCCGAGGAGGACTCGCTGCTGGAGCTTTCATAGCGCTTGCTGCTTTTCTTCTCCTTGCGCTCCTTTTTAGACTTCTTGTCCTTTCGCTCCTTTTTATCCTTCTTGTCTTTCTTGTCCTTCTTGCCCATTTCGGCCCGGCTGGCGCGCCGAAGCGCTGATACTCTGGTGTCCTAAGCTACAAGACAAATGCTTGTGTAATGACCAAAATAATATCAAAGGCCGTTTAGAGCCGGTTCTCCATGACACGGTGCACTCAACGGGTGAACTCAGTGCGGTGCTGCTTCAAAGCTCATGGGATTCTTTCAAACCAAGAATAGTAAGGAACGCTTGACAGGTTGCTGAGGTCGCCGAATGGCCGCGGATGGGCAAACACAATCTTGTTCAACATGACACGCGTGCCGAGGCGCGGCGCTTGTGTGTTTGCGCAGGGTAGTTCATTTAAATTTTGATTCGACCAGCCATGGGCATGGCTGGATGGCACAGCTTTTTGTCCCGTGTGGCTGTGATGGTGCCAATAATCTTGGTTACAGAGACTGTAAAGTGGATGATAGGCTAGCTGCGGTGGCAAATGATGCATGAGCGCGTCTGCGAGCAGCAGCTTGAGGCCGAGGTCAGGCTGGGCGTGGGGCCAAGTGAGGTATGATACTGGCCAATTAGCAGGTAGCAACCTCAGTTGCCTTGCAAACCCGGGTCCCAATCAAGCAAAGAGCCAAACCAGGCGCGCCCGCCACGCCGTACCACGCCCGCCACGCCCGTCCCCGACCATGCGCAGGATTGGCAACGTTTATAAACTAACATTGCGGTGGCGTTATCCTTAAACATAGGAATTCTCTAGGAAGGCTCTCAGCTACGGAACTGTCCGCGATCGCGGAAAAGCGTCGCAGTAGTCTTAGCTCCCACAATAACACGCCTAGTCTCAGCGGCGGCATGGTGCCCCTTCTCGCCCTCGTTGCCGCCGTAGCGGCGAGTGGCAGTCTGCCCTTTGCGGCTGCTGGGTATTGGAGCAGGCCCTCGAGCTGCGAGACCTCCTGCACCAGCTATGGCCAGTGCGACTCCTACAACACGCGGTACAGTGGCTACTACTGCCCCAGCGGCTACAAGGCGGATGGCAGCGCTTGGGTGGAGACCAGCTCCTGCTCCTTCACCAGCTGCCTGGTAGTTTGCAGCAACAAGTGTGAGTCGAGAGCAACAAGTGGTGCCGACCCATCCCATGCATGACATTCAAAATATTCAAACCCAATCTTAATTGCTGTCTACAGGCTCGTCCAGCAAGACATACACCGGCAACTACAGAGACTGCGGCATAATAGGGTCTGAGTGTGAATGTTGCTCCACCAAAGCGTACATCAATTGCTACCAGACGTATACCTGCACATGGATAAACGATCGTGAGTAGGGGAAGATTCTGTGCGCATTTAGGAGTGTCGTTGCCATCTCATCAGCTCATAGAATGCATGGCACCCCTATCTCTGCTCCTGTTACTCCTGCATGATCCCCGTAATTCCCGCGCTCGCTGCCTGTGTCCCATCGGCGCGGCTCGCTGCAGCGTCACCGCCTCCTCCCCCGCCGCTCCGGTCACCGCCGCCCCCGCCGCCGTCTCCCCCGCCCCCGCCACCACCTTACCAAGGTGAGCTGCTGTATCTGCTGTGAGGCGCAGCGACGTGTTGGCATGTTATGCGCTGGCACATACAGTAGCAGATAGATGGACGTGTATACGTACAGGGCGGGGGGGCTCACTCGCCCTCCTCGCTCTGCGTGCGGGTCGGCTCCCTTATCCACGCCATGACGTACGGAAGGTCGTACTGGTAGTACTTACTTGTTATGTGTGCCCGCTGTGCGCCTGCTGCGCACGCATGTGTGAGCTGAGTAGTAGGACAGGGGGCAGGCAGGGGGGGGGGGGGGTAGGAAACAAAGTGTCAGACCCCATGCCCCGAAACCCCCCGGGAGCCCCCTGGGGGGGACGACCGAGTCCCCCGCGGACAAAATCGTCTCAAAAAGGGGGTTATACCAAAGCGGTGCCAATCGACCCCTCTCAGCGTGCTCTTCACGCCATGCCATCTGCGGGCCTGTCAAGCAACTTCCACACGAGCGGGATTCCATCCATTGAGATTCCCGGCCCAACCCCCGGCACGTAAACGGACCCGTATTCACTCCCAAATGCATTACTTGTCGTATTCATGCTACGGTGATACCTGATTGGGTGTTACCAGACCGCTCTGGGTCTCAAGTCCCCGGCCAGTGTCATGCGCATTTGTCGATGTTTGTGACATGTGCCAACATGTCCACGTCCAGGCGTCGAGTTAGGCCTTCCCAGCGTGTAATCGTGTAAGGCGTTGCACCAAAAACATATGTGCATCATATCCTGCTGCGTCTGGGCCCCGTAGGACTGAGTTAGGGCATGTTGGGGCTCCTCCCGAAATCCCTGAGGTCAGGCTCCCGAAACCCCACGGACCCCCGGGAGGGACGACCGACCGTCAACTTTGGGGGCCCAGAACTTCATCACCAGACCCCCCTGAAAAACCTAAAAGCACGTGCGTTACTATCTCGTTGAGCTCTGTCGTTTTAGAGCATGGGGTAAGAAACTTTGTTTTCTACCCCCCTTTAGATTGGTTTAGTTTGGGCTGGTAACCACAACCCCCCCCCCCCGGGGCAGGCATGAAATAAAGGGATGTATGATTGAAAGACGCCTTAAACTTCGTGCGTGAACGCTGCAGGTATCAGCAGCAGCTCCAGGAGCAGCAGCAGCGGTGGCAGCAGCAGTCTGGCAGCAGCAGAGACCACATACTACAGCGGTAACAGCCGCAGTGGAAGCGGAAGCGGAGGCGGCGGAGGCATCAGCGGCGGCGCCGTCGCGGGAATCGTCATTGCCATCCTCGCAGTCGTGATTGCGCTCGCTGCTGGCGGTTTCTTCGTCTACCGCCGCCAGCGTGCCGCGGCCGCCGGCACCGCCCGCACCGCCGCACCTACTGCTGCTGCTGGTGTCGGCGCCGCCGACATCGGCGGCGGCGGCAAAGCTCAAGGCGATAACGCCAACGCGGCGGCGCCGCACTGTGTGGAGAAGGGCTGCGCCAACGGCGGCACCACCACCGGCGCCGGCAAGGAAGCGGCTGCTGCTGGCGCCGTCACGTGGTCTGACCGCGTGGCTGGTCTGCAGTCGCGCTTTGCAGCCATGGGCGATCAGTTCCGCGCCGCCGTGGCCAAAGCTACTGCGGGTAAAAAGGCGGGTGCAGCTGCTGTCAGCACGCCGGCGAGAGCAGCAGCAGCCCCCAGCAACGCCCAGCAGGTAAGGAGCGGCCGCGGCTGCAATATGTTATTCGCCCCCCTTCGGTAGCGTTCCCGCTGTGCCCCTGGTCTTTGGCACATTCTCCACCGTTCACGCCTTGCTTGCGCGCCTGCATGCGTGACTCTTCTACATGTCTGTCTCTCACACACACACACACACCTCGCAGGCACCCGGCGGTTTCGGTGCTCAACCTGCTGCAGGAGCTGCAGCGCCACTTGCCACTCAGCCCCTGTACGCTGGGCCGCAGCCGGCGGCCATGGGCACGCAGCAAGTCCTCCCAGCTGCTGCTGCTGCTAACGGCGGCAACCCGCTCTACCCCCAGCAGAGCCCGCAGCAGCCGCAGCAGCAGCTGGTGCCGCCGCCGCCGCAGCAGCTGGTGCCGCCGCCGCCGCCGCAGCAGCAGCAGCAGCAGCCCTACATGACGATGATGCAGATGATGCCGAACGGCATGCAGCAGCCCGTGATGTTCATGTCGCCCGCTGAGGGCGCCGCCGGCGGCGGCATGATGCCCGTGCCCATGCAGCAGCAGGTGCTACAGCAGCTACAGCTGCCGGAGGCAGGCCAGGGCCAGCCAGCGCAGCCTACGCCTCCGCCTACTCCGCCGCCGCCGCCGCAGCAGCATTAGATGGAGAGATGGATGGGTGCCCGGGCCCGGGCCTGTGGCCCGGCAGTAATACTGCATAATGCGATTCGGCGGGCAGGGGACATAGAAATCTAATTCCAGGCCCAGCGCATACGTAGTTTGACTATGACATACAGTGCCGCGAGCGGCTGGGTATATGGCACGGTCGGACGGTACGGTCGGGCGGCGGGATGCTGGTACGGGATGATGAACCACGTACGTTGACCATGTGCTCACGTTGGGTTAGTTGCCGAGCTGTGGGACTGAGGCGGTGCCGCAGAAGGATGCGAGACAGCATGCCCTGAAGCCGCATATGCCCATGCCCCGATCGACTGATCGACCAACGGCGGACATAGCGTGCCATAGAGAGGCTTGTATCCATTAATGTAAGGTATTGTCAAGCAATTTGGTGTCAATCTAACTCGTCTTGCCGAGCTCGATTGCGCTGTGCCCGGAGGCGGGGGCCCGTTCTGTGACTTTGGGACACGCGGGATTCCATGTTACCCCTCCCCCTCCTGACCCAGCCCACGACACACCCAAACCATTTTCCATGCTCCATCGGTTTCCAACATAAAACAGCTTTGGAACAGCTGGGAAAATGGGCTGAGCCCCTACAGAGCACGGGACGTGACGTTTAGCATGGGGGCTATCATGGGCTCGTGGGCTCATATCAGCTCGGGGAACTAAAGTGCGACTTTGTGGTAACTTGCGGAGCCATGTCTGTCGCCCCTCCTGAATGCCGAGGAGCCCCGAGGTCTCTCCCACCCCGCGCCTAGCCCGAGGAGTGTCGGGCACCGGAGAGGTCTGGAGCTCGGTAAAGGGCTACAAGGCAGCAAAGGGACCCTTGACTTGCGTGGATTGCGTGTGGGGTTCACACACGCGTGCCTTGTGCTGGCCGAGTCCTTAGCCCCAAGCTTGCGCATCGTTCCCATGAAGCAGCCACCCACCCCGTGACTACATTGGGGATCAGCCTACTTTCCGCGGACACCCCTTGTCCGTCGCAGTTCCTCGCGGAAGGAAAGCCGGCAGCCAGCAGGGCAGCCAGACGCAGCAGACAAACACATATTTGCACCCGCGCAGCGCCGTTTGGTGCCTGCACCCTGATATTATCGAGATGAAAATTGTATGTTGCTTATTTATTTGAGCAGCAGTACTGAATTGGGAAGGTTGGATGGGTTAAAGATTGTCGCATCCTCTAGTCCACCCTACAGTAATTGATTGATGTAGGCATGCAGTGAGTATGTTCACTCAAGTAAAAACAATGGTGCGTTCAAGGCCCAATTTATCGCTGTGTTAGTGAATGTGCACAACAGTGCGCCTCCATTTGTTGGCTTCGCTTATGCGAAAGAAATTCCATTTCATATGTACAATTTCATTCATGGAAATGCATTCCAATTGAGAAACACAGTCATTAGATTGGGAACAGCAACCAAATTTGTAGGCCGGATCCACAACTACCACAACTGCCCTCCCCCATGCCACGCTTCGCCCCGGCCCTTTGACGGACGAAAAGCTACGCAGCACGTCCGGCCAGGTAGCTGATGCTCAGGCAACCAACAGTTGATGTATAAATCTCGTACAAATGTTGGGGCGCCCGGCCGGAGCAGAAGTGCGGTGACCACCGTACCTAAATGCCCGGTAGCTGGTGATGTGTGACCGAAACACTGAACTGACCCGAGGGACCTGCCCTCCTTACCTAAAAGCATTAGGATTCCCCCTTAATGACGCAACCATAACGATATACGCCTCTAGGGCTTCAACCCTAGCCTCCGAACCTTGGCTCGTGAGGGGGCTCGACTGACAGTTCTGTTTCGTCGACTTTGGCGTGTTATGCAAACTTTTTGTAGCTCGATACGAGCTCTCTGACTGCTAGGAATGCCGATTTAGGCACCGACGGGCGCTCAGCGCCACCCAAGACCTCGAAGTTCCGTGGCGGCTGGTCCGCGGCTCCCGCGGCCGGCCGGGCGGGTTCTTCCTTGTTGTTGCTGTTAAGGCGTTTGTGTGTGCAGGTTGCTGGCGGCTCTCGTAGCCGTCTGTGGCCGGGCGCAAGCCTCGATGGGCAACTCGCTGGCGGCATGGCGCTCCACTGAGGATGCTCGACAGCCTTCTTTCCAGCCGGTGCCAGACTGCCGTTAAAAGCCTGGCGAGGAGGCGCAGCGCCAGAATGCTGCACGCCGGGTTGCCGTGTTGGTGGATGCAATGTGTCGGTAACAAGTTGTCTGTCTTGGTGGGTTGTTCGGGGCGCTGCCCTGTGTTGGGCCTGTAGGCCACGACCAGACTGTGCCGTTGGCACGATTGATGTGAGGGCGCTGCCCCGTGTTGGGCCTTAGGGCCAGGACCAGACTGTGCCGCAGGCACGCAAAGACGCCCAGTCGCGTCCGCGCGGCGGGGGCGACCCTGCTTCGCGGCGTGCGAAATGAGTGGTGTTTCTGTTTGATGCGGATGACGGCGGACCACTGGCCTGTCCGCGCCGTGTTGTGCGGGGGCATCACCACCAAAAGACCTAAAACTGAAGCATTGCTTCTTTGGACTTGGCAATGAGGAAGCTGTACGGTGTGGCTGTGACGGGTCATGCATCCGGGTGTCTGGCTTTGTTTCGACACACTGTGCGTGGAGTTGCCGGACTGAGGACTTGAAAGTGGGCAGCAAAACCTGGCGGTGGTTTCCGGTCGCAGGGTGGATCCCTCTGGCTTATGTCAGCCCAGGGCCCGAGTATGCCCCTTGCTCGCTTGCGAGCTCGGCGTGTCCTTTCCTGTAAACACGCAATCTTAACCACGCCCCTTAACCCTGTCCGGCACATGCGGCGCATCTTTGCGGCATTACAAAGTGTTGCCAAGAGAACCCGGACCATTGGCAAAAGCTACCAGGCAAAGCCCTGCCCCGAGTCCCACTAGCATTCCTTCAAGCGCCACGCCATCGTCATGGCCTTGCTTCACACATCGGCGAAGTGTACGGCCTCTGCCTCTATCTTAAGCATCTGCCATCTCCGAACCGTTCGGGGCGTATGGCGGTGGGTCGCCAGCCCCAGCCTCAGCCCCAGCCCCAACCCCAACCCCAGCACCGGCTCCAGCCCCGGCCCCCATTCCACTTGAGGGCGGCGCCTCAGCAGCTGCCGGCGCCGCGGGCTGGATGACGGACCGCGAGCCGCGCAGCCGCACGCGCAGCGCCTCGTACGAGGCCCGGTCCTTGCGGCTGACGCTGGGCTGCACGCGACCCAGCGCCGCCTCGAAGTGGCGAGCGCCCACACGCGGCGAGCCGCAGTCTGCAGGGGGACACAATGATACCAAGTTACAATTTACAGAGGCCGCCGTGGCGGGTGGTGTCCTTTAGAGCCAGGGGGCTACGGAAGCAACCTCATAATCATTGCTTGTGATACCGCGACATGGCTGGCCGCGCGGAACGGTCGTGCGACTCTGCAGCATGAGGACACGCTTCACGCATCCTAGCATAGCATGGGGCTGTAGGTTGCATTGGTTACAGGAGGGACCTGCTGACGCATTTCGCGAGCCAGCGAAAGCTGTAGGTTGGCGTTTGTACCACGGGCTGCATCCCGCGCACAGACGTGCTACCCATGTTGGAGGAGCTTTACGATGCTGTGTCTGGTGTAGCTCTGGTGGGCCCTTGCCTTAGCTTCGGCGCGCCTACACGGGTGCGAGGGCGGTCGGCAGCCCAGCTGCAAGGGAGCCGGCTGGATGCGCTCTCCGGTGCGGCGCTTCCCTTGCGCCATGGCTGTGTCCACACGCCATCCCGTTCTCACGTTCTCGTAACCCGCAATCACGACATGGCATGCAAACGTGGCCACGTGCCAACGCGCCTTCCACGCAGCTCCATACACTGCCACCCCCGCCCAGCCCGTGCCCCCCCCTTCCTCCGCGCTCTGTGGTTCTGGGTTCTGGGTTTCGATGGTCGAGCTGGGAAATAGAATGAACTAAACCCCCCAACCCCCACCGGGCAATGTACCCGCTGTTCCTCTGGGCATCGGCACTTCACACAATATGATACACACCATCCTATGGATGGCTAACCCACCCCACCAACCCCCACCCCATCCCACCCCACATACATGGATGGCTACCCCCCCTCCCCCACCCCAACCCCCGCCCCATCCCACCCCCACACACAGTAAGCACTCACCCGGCCCCGCGCGCATGGCCTCCTTGAGCGCCAGCACCGCCGCCTCGCGGACCAGCGCCGCGCAGTCCGCTCCGCTGTAGCCCTCGCAGCGGGCGTCCATCGCCACCGCGCCCAGGTCCACGCCCGGCTCCAGCGGCGTCTTGCGCACCTGCATCCGTAGGCAGGTACGGAAGTACGGAGGTACGGAAACGTGGTGGTGGGCTACTTGAGCGCTGCTATGCTGCCCCGGCGCGGCCCCCCGCCTCTGGAGCTTTATCGGTCAAGAAATGGCCCAAAGTGATGGTAACTGCCACATGCATGCGTGTGCGTGTGCACATGGGTGCTGGGCATACAGCCCAACAAACATGCATGAGGGCTGAGGATGCCGAGTCATGGGGTAGTGGTACTTGGGGTAGTACCCCCCCTCCCCCCCCCTTCCCTTCCCCCCCCTCCCACATACACACACTGTGGGCACCCGTTCCTTACGACCCACCAGCGCCTTCAGGATCGCCGCCCGGTCCTGGGGCGGCGGCAGCGGGACGTACAGCACCTGCACGGGGGCATGCGCGTACACACGTCGAGCATTGTGACAGCACGTCGGCATGCACGGCGCGGGGCGCGCGTGTTTCAGGCATGCGCTGCTTTCGCCACCCAGCGCCCCGTCACCCTCAACAGGCCCCTCGCCCCTTGTGTTCGCAACCCGCTGTCCAAATGCCGAGCAGCATTCCGAGTTTCCAGCTTGTGCGTATTGTCGTATTGCCGTATCTGTGTTCCGTCGTCGTGCCAAGCAGGCGCCCTGCCGCCCTACCCCCGTGCCTCAATGCCTCACGTTGTGCCGGCAGGGGTTCGCTCTCATTCGGCCGCCTGGCCGTGTCGTGTCACCGTGTCAAACCCGCTGCCCTGCAAACTCCCAGCCCCCTATGGTTCTGGGTTCTGGGGTTTTGGGTTGCAATGGTCACTTTGGTTTCTGGAATGAACTACCCCCACCCACCCACCAACCCACCCACCCACCCACCCACCCACCCACCCACCCACCCACCCACCCACCCACCCAACCCACCCACCCACCCACCCACCTTCTCCAGGCGGCCGGGGCGCAGCAGCGCGGGGTCAATCATGTCGGGGCGGTTGGTGGCGGCCACGATGAACAGCCCCTGGCGGCTATCCACGCCGTCCATCTCAGTCAGCAGCTGGTTCACCACCCTGACAGCGAGGAGCGCGGAGTGCGGAGTGCACTTGTGCGTCTTTCATTTCACTGGAGCCCTGCGCCCAGCCAGCGCTGTGGACATGCGCCTACTGTTCCTCTGAGCATCGGCACTGCGGCTGCCACCCATTCGAACGCACCCACACATGCGCGCCTCGCGACCCCCTCCCGCCCCGCCCCGTCCCCTCTCCCAAGCTACCGCACCTCTCCGCCGCCTGGTTGTTGTCGGTGCCGCGGCGCGGGGCCAGGGCGTCGAGCTCGTCAAAGAACAGCACGCAGGGGTGGGCGGCGCGGGCGCGGGCGAACAACTGCCGCACGGCGCGTTCCGACTCGCCCACGTACTTGTTCAGCAGCTCCGGGCCCTGTGGTGGCGGTAGTGCACGCAGTTATGGATCTTAAAATTCTTGACCCGATAACAAAAGGAGCAAAATGGTTGGTCGTCAAGCAGGCACGGTGGCCATCACAGTAAGTTGCGGCAGTTGGCAGTTGGTGCCTGCTCCAGCCACAGAGTTTTTGCGACACAGAGCTGAAGCCTACGGGTGGTGCCCCGCCAAGCCGCGCACCTTGATGCTGATGAAGTTGGCGCCCGACTCGTTGGCCACCGCTTTGGCCACCAGCGTCTTGCCGCAGCCGGGCGGGCCTGCGGAAGAGCGCCAATGCAGTCCCAATCTTCCCAATCCATAACTTCACCGTGTGCATGGCCTCACCGAGGAATGCCGCACACGACACGGTCTTCAAAACTCGGTAACGCGTATGGGCACGAAACAAGCTCTGCCCTGCCCTGCCCTGCCCTGCTCTGCGCTGCTCTGCTCTGCTCTGCTCTGCCCTGCCCGGAGCTACCGGGTCCCTCACCGTACAGCAGCACGCCGCTGGCCGCCGGCAGCCCCAGCGCTTCGAACCGCTCCGGCCACTTGATGGGCTCCGTCACCGCGAACGACAGCTCCTCGCGTACCTGCGTGGAAGGAAGCGCTGGCCATTAGCGGTATCCATAATCTGACCATTAGCGGTATCCATAATCTCGCAATGTGGCGCTAAAGGCTAGGGCGCGCCATGCTCTCTTCCGGCCCTGACCCGTTGTTTCCTTGACCCATCCCTGAGCCACGGCCTCCGAGCACGGGCCAACGCACCTCGGCCAGCGCGCCCACGTCGTCCCACGTGACGTCCGGGGTGGTGGTGAAGCCCTCGCGCCGCACGCTGGGCTGCACCTTGGGCAGCGCCGCCTCAAAGTCGGCCATGGTAATGGCCAGGCCAGCCAGCTCAGCCGGGCCAAGCGGGCCCTGCCCGAACCCCGCGCCGCTAAAAGCCGCCACGTCCGCTGCTAGCAGCGCAGCGCCCGCAGCCGCGGCTGCCTCTGCCATATCCACGTCCGCGCCCGCGCCCGTCCCGTTCGCCTGCGGCTGTGGCGCAGCGGCCCCGTCCGCCGCCGCCGTGCCTACCTGCGGCGCCGCGCCATCCCTTGGCAGGGGCTCCGCGGCCTTAGCCGATCCGTCCGGCGCCGCCTCCTGCCCAGCCGCGGCACCCGCCGCCTTCGCTGACGTAGCCGCAGCCGCAGCCCCAGCCGCAGCCGCAGCCCCAGCCGCAGCCCCCGCCCCAGCTCCAACTACCCCTACCGCCGCAGCCCCCGCCCCCGCCCCAGCCGCTGCCGCCGCCAGCCGCGCCGCCTCCAGGCGTGTGAAGATGCGGCTGACCGCCACCGCGGCCGCCTCCTTCATCAGTGCCGACAGGTCGGCACCCACGTATCCGGGCGTGCGCTTGGCCACGGCGCGGAAGTCGAAGTTGCCCTCCAGTCGCAGCCGCCGGGCCAGGACCTGTGGACGCGCGGGCGGGCGGCGATGAGGGGCATGTCCAGAACCAAGCTGCCCTATTACATCGGTGGACGCGGCGGTTGCACACCGGGCGGCACTTCGCCAGCCCCGCGCCCCACGCCATGGGTGTTGCGCCACGTGGCCCTCCCCCTCATCACCCGCGCAACGGCGCGTGTGATTAGGGCCACCCCCTCTGGTAGCCCAGCGACACATCCAACCTCCACAGGCCACACCTGCAGGATCTTGACGCGCGCCGCCTCCGTGGGGATGCCCAGAGAGATCTCCCGGTCGAAGCGGCCCGCGCGCCTGCGCAGGACGTGCGCCGCGGCATGGTGTGCATGGATGGGCACGTCCAGGCAACGGGCAGAGAGCGATGCAGCATGATGCAGACAGTAGCTCTGCAGTTGTTACTTATGTTTACGGCTCAGCGGTTGCCCACACACCTGAGAGCGGTGTCCAGCGAGTCGGGGCGGTTGGTGGCGCCGATCACGACCACGTGCGGCGTGGGGCGCGGCACGCCGGCGCCGCCGTCCTCGCCTGCGGCCCCCTCCTCCGCGCCCTCCTTGCCAGCTTCCTTCGCCTCCTGTACCCCGTCATGACCATACACCGTGTCAAACATAGGGAAAAGCCGTGTGGCCCCATGCGCTCGTTGGTTTTGCTAGACTCCCGTAGCGCATGTGCCGTGGCACGTTTGCTCCGCATGCGCCTATCCGGCCCCAATGCCCCATCCTCACCCCGGGCGGCGGCGGCGGCGCGGCCAGGTCGTCCATGCACGTGAGCATCTGCGCCACGATGCGGCGCTCCATCTCGCGTTGCGCCGTCTCGCGCTTTGGGAAGATCGCGTCGATCTCGTCTGCATGCATGCAGCAAAGACGCACGTGCTCGGGCAGCAGCTCATGTAGGCGTTTGCAAGACCATGACGACAACGCTAGGCCGTAGGCAAAGGCTTGCAAGCGGCAGCACTGGCCGTCAGGGGCCGGCAGGGGCCGTCAGGGGCATTCCCTGGCGTCTGACGCCCGAAACCCACCAATGAACACAATGCACGGTGCCAGCTCGCGTGCCTCGTTGAACAGCTGCCGCAGCTTGGCCTCGCTCTCGCCGCTCATGCCGCTCACAATCTCCGGCGCCGACACCTACATAAGGCGCGAAATGACGGCGTGTGATTACTGCATGCACCCCCCCTCCTCCCTTCGTGCCTCGAGGCCTCGCGGCTGCACACCGGCATGTTCCACCCACCGGAGCCCCCACATGCCGCCCACCCACCCACCAACCCACGTTGGACGGCGTGACAGCACCGTACGTACGCCCAACGCCACCCAAACAGGCCTACAGCATCACGCAGCGCCACCCACCCACCCACCCACCCACCCGCAGGAAGGGCACGCCGCACTCGTTGGCGATGGCGTTGGCGAGCGCCGTCTTGCCGCAGCCGGGCGGGCCGTGCAGCAACACGCCACGGGGCGGCTCCACTCCCAGCCAGGCGTACACCTGAGTAAAGGGTGTGGGAAAGAAGCAAGCGTCATGAGGCAGTGTGTGTGTGGGTGGGTGGGGGGGAGGCAGCCCGCTGCGTGCGTCTGCAAAGCTCCAGGCAACCTCCAGCAGCCTGTACTGTAATAGTAACCCCTTTCCCCACATGCTGCTTGCAGGAGTCGCATGACGCGTGCCGTACGGTAGCAGGCAGGGTGCGCAGGTCCCCCAGCTCTCACCTCGGGGTGACGCAGCGGGTACTCGATCAGCTCCCGGATGTCTGCCAGCACCTGGACAAGCAGGGGAGAAGCCAAAGGCCAAGGGCACAGTGTCACACACACGTTGCAACAAGCTGCAAAACGTGGCGGTCACAGGCGGTCACAGGCATTCGTGTCACGACGTGTGTCATGTGTCATTGGATAGGACACGTCGCCCCGCCCATTCCTCACCTCCTCAACGCCGCCCAAGTCCGAGTACGTCACGGGCTTGGCAGCCGTGACCGCACTGCTGCCGCCGCCACCGCCCCCACCCCCACCCATCCGAGACGCACCACCACCGCCGCCGCCTCCACCCCCACCGCCCTGCGTGAGCCGCCGCGCCCGCTTGGCGGCTGATTTTGGTGGCAGAGCGTGTCCACCTGCACCAGCAGCCGCGCCGTCGCCGCCGGCGCCCTCTTCACGCTGCCGCTTCGGCCCGCCTATCGCTGCCGCGGTGGCCATTGCGGGCGGCGCCGATGCCGGCGGCGCCTGGGCAGCAGAAGCCGTCTTTACAGCGGGTGCTGGCGTGACAGCGGCAGCAGCAGCCGCAATAGCTCGCCCGCTGGTCGAGGGCGCGTCATCGTCGCCGGCCGTGGATTTGGCTGCAGCGGCAGTGCTGGCCCCGCCAGCCTTCTTTGCCTCCCGTTCCGCCTTCTCCTTCGCGAGGGCCCGTGCTGCGGCCGCAGCGACGACAGCTGGCGGCGCAAACGCCGCGACAGGGCCCGCGGCCTCTGCCGTATTAGTAGCCGCAGCTGCAGCGCCGTCCGCTTGCCCCGCGCCCGTGGGCGTAGTCGAGCGGGCGTACATGTTGAGCAGCGAGCGGTTTAAGTGCCCTGGCGGGCAGGCAGCCGTGTTCGCCAGCGCCGCCGCTTCCCGGGGATCCAGCTCTGGGTCACTGCTGTCGCTGTCATCTGACCCGGACTCTGAGCCGGAGCTGGCAGCATTTGACTTCTCGGAGCCGTCGTCCGCGCCGCTGCTGCTGCTACCGCCCTCATCGTCGCTGCTGCTGCCGTGCCCACCATCCTCGTCCTGGCTGCTGCCGCTGCTGCTGCTGGGGCCGTCGCCCTTCCCGGCAGCGCGGCGTCCGGAGAGGTGCTTCTGCTCCAGGCTCTTGTTTGGGAGGACATAGAGGAGAAATAGGGTTGGACAGTGGCGTAGCGTGTGGACGCGCCGAGGCATCGGAGTGCGTGCGAGGGCATCGGCGGCCACGGTTTGAGACCTGTAAGACCCGTTTGTCACGCCTCACCTGCAGTTGTAGCTCTGTGCCCTTCTGCTCTCCTTTGCGCTCAAGAATGCTTATCGCGCGAGTCACCATTGTGCGAAACGGCCCGAGCTGGCGCCGCTGGTATTCTTTGTAGGTCTTTCGAAGGTGCTCCACGACCTCGTCGACTTCCGTATAGTTATTGCTGGCTGCATACTGCTCGATACGCGGAACGAGCAGCCGGTCCAAAAGCCCGCCGCCTCCTCCGCTTGCGCCCGGCCGCTTCATTATTCCATGTTTCTTTTTCATTGAAATTTCAAAGAGGTAATTGTAAAGGAATAAGCGATATCACTGCACTCGATATATCAATACTGTCACTGAGAAGTTTACAGTCAAGTCGCCAAGGCGTCGCGGTCTACTTGAATGCTGTATGCTGTTTTAGGCGTGACGCAATTATGCAAAGCCTCCACCTTCGCAACGACGACACGAACCCTAGATGCCCGCCCACCCGCCTGTGGCTGAACCCCACCGCTCCCCCCCCCCCCAGTGCCCCCCCCCTCCGCCTTCTCCCAGACACGCTTTGTGCGCAGAAACAATGCACGGTTGTATAAGGTCGGCAGTCAACTGGGGGGAGGGCGGTATCCCTTCGGGCCGGAGATTGTCCCTCTTGACCTTGGTGCCGGGCGGACTGTCCCCTGATGTAATGTCGCATTCAAGCTTGATGGCGTAAACACTATTCTCTGCTTGTGTAAGTCGCTGTACTACAAACTTTGCAATTCACAACCTAGATAAACACGCTTTGGCTGAGGGTGTGCGTGGTCAGACTTCGTTCGCCATTCCATGGCGAAATGTCAAAGCCTGCCGCACTGGTGTGAGCGAAGACACGCGTTACGCACGAGCTGCTGCGCACAAGATGACTTGTCAGACTACTACTTTTGGGTGGCTGTTTATGTATAGCAGGTGTACTGCGGATTCAGGAGCTAGTATTGCGATGGGCGGGGCGTACGGATTTGATTGGGACATATGGAGGGGCTGTTCCGGCCATGGGGCTTGTTGAAGGGGAGTGGCATCCATAGGCATGGTCGGCGGGCGCCCGCCATACATGTGTGTTGTACCAGGTTGTACGGCCGACCCCTAATGAGGCGACTGCGCGATTTTTAGGCGCGCCCACATAACAGGACTTACTTCATTACAAAATCGTGTAATTGTTACAAGTCTTCCGTGCATTGCTCTCAAAAAGAAGCACACTCACAAACTATGGGCGAGAACGATAAGAACGGAATTGCCGCTGATAACGCAACCGCGACTGGCGTCCCAGTTGCACAATCTCAACAACCCCAGCAGCCGCAGCAGAACGGCAGCTTGCAGATGAGCGCTCAGATGCAGATGAACATGCAACAGGGCAACGCCCAGCAGCAGCCGATGCAGCAAATGTCAACGATGATGCCCAACAACCAGCAGCCGATGATGATGGGGCAAATGGCTACTCAACCTGTGCAGATTCCTATGGGTGGTCAGGCCCAGGTCGGAGAACCCAAGAGCCCCAACGGCTGCGGGCAGATGTCGCCGATGTCGCAGCCTTCGCAGATGTCGCAACAGGGCGGCATGGTTCCGCAGAACTCCCAGGGCATGATGATGTCGCCTAACGGGCAGCAGGGCATGATGATGAGTGGCCAGAGCAACGGCATGATGATGTCGCCCATGTAAGTACCCAGTTATGCAAGCAGGTAACGCAAGCTGCTGATGTCCGGCTGCCCCGCCGCCGCTAGATAGTTCCTCGCGCCGTGCCCTGTCTACTGACCCACTCGCCTTGCTGCAGACACGGCACTCTCACATTTTCATCGAGATACAGCTGGGGCGTTCCTTTTGGTAACCTGAAACAAATTCGCACGCATGCATGACAGGTACGCCGGGCCCCAGCAGGGCATGCTGATGAGCTGCCCCTCGAACGGCATGATGATGATGCCGAACGGCATGATGAGCGCCCCTTCCAACGGCATGATGATGATGCCGAACGGCATGATGATACAGCAGCCCATGATCGTGCAGCAGGCGCCTGCGCCCGCGGCCGCGGCCAGCGCCGCGCCCGTGATTAACATCACGAGCACCAACACCAACACCAACCAGAATGCCAACAACAACGCTGGCTACGGTAGTGGCTCCTGCAGCTGCGGCAGCGACCTGGGCCCAGCGCGTTGGACCTGCCTCGCATGGCTTTTCTGCATCTGCTGCTGTAAGTTTCGGGTGCACAGATATTGCTTGCGTGCCAATCAAGCTGGCCGGAGGGTTAAGAAAGCAGCCAGTAGACTAATTGGATTGATCAATGATTCACGAAGTACACGGTGGAGTGCCGCAGCAGCTTTATGGGCGGAGTCCCTGCTTTCATGTTTATTTATTGCTCCTTACTGTGCACCCCTATTGCTAAACCGTTGCTTGACCCAGGCCCCTTCAACTTCTGCTACCCCTACGTAAGTCATTTGCCGTGATAGATGCAAAGGGCGGGAGGAGTGCAAAGCTTTGCAAATTCGCGCCTTACTAGCAAGCCGTTATTCTCGGTCCAGACGCTACTGCTGCTCCTTGCGTACGTGGGATCACTCACGTTCTGATCAGACCGCCTGTAACGCTATGACACCTGCAATGTTATCCTGCTGCCTGCAGTGCCAGCCCACCAAGCGCACCTGTGTGAAGTGCGGGAAGCTGTACTACCGCGACGGCTAAGAAGAAATCATGCTGCGGATAAGAGGCACGATGCGTACAACCGTCTGTGCGGCAGTTGCCTGCCCCACGCAGCCTGGGTAGAGCACATATCACATTTCGAGAAGGCTGACAGCAGTGCATATACGTGTCTCTTTGTAGTGGATTTCTGTGCAGGTGACGCCGCCAAGTAAGATGTTGGCCATAGATGGTTGTCCGTTGACTGTTCCGTGGAGGCTATGAAAATTGGCAGGCCTAGAAGCTGCCTAGCTGCAAACATGACCTACATGAGTCTATCTACCGTAATGCACTTACCGGTACTATTTTGTGCTGTTATGGATTTGAGGGGGAATGGCATGGTCATCGAGTCGAAGTGCGTGAATGTGGTGGAACGTTGAAGCTGTTGGACTAATACCTTACAGTTCATCACCTTAATGCTCATGGTTGTCTAACGATGTAACAATGTAACGATGTATCCAAACATGCTATGTATGCTAGCACAGCATTTAATGCAGCTGCTACCCCAGGACAATGCAAGGGACAAGGCTCCTTCCTGCCGCACGTATCCTTTTTTCGCGCCGTCCTACCTCCGAGTCCTTCTTTCAAGTATTTACAGCCTAAGCGTGTGCCAAACGCAATTGATCGGTGCTGCTAATGCTATTGTTTGATTGAACCACCTATGCCCTCTCAGTTGGGGATTCCTTTGCGCGCAGCCTCCATCCGGGTGTAGCTGCTTCGCCTGCGCCGACGCATAGCGCTGTCCGGATGCTTATTGTCGCGCCCTCCCAGACGCGCTGTAGGCACCGGGTACTGCTGCGCTACACACTGCATTTTAGCGCATGTCCGTAACTGCAGGGCCCATGGTGCGTGTGCATCAGACTTAGGTGTGCATCACTAGGCGGGCCCGGACGCTGGGCCAGACCTAAGTTTTCGCAGCTTGCATGGAATGACAGGAACGTTTCAGGGCACAGCAGCGCGCGGGTCGCCTAGCGCGCGGGTGTTGGGATGTGTGATGAGGCGCGACGCATGGCGTGCACATGGACCGCAACAAGGCAGCCAAAGCATATGGGTGGCTGCCCAGTTGAGAGGTTTGTTAGGTCTGAACATCTTTGGTCGATTGAGCCGCGACGAATGTTGAGGAAGACGGAGACCGAATCGACTCTTCGCTGGAACCTTTCCGCCCCGACAGAAATTTGTTCGGTGCTGCGGGGAATCTCGGATGTGACATATATAATTGCATCTATATGTTTGAGACGGGGAGGAGGGACAAGGCTGTGGTCTGCGAAAGCGGCGGCCGATGACCGATGTGACTGAGATGCGTCGCTGTGATACTACGGTCGTTTGGCGTATACGCGTTTGTAGTTATATGCTTAGGCGACGTGGAAGCGGTGTTTCCCTTCAGGGCCGCTACACGCTGACCGCACTCGCGGGTATGAGCCCTTCGGCCACGCGGGTTTCTACTCGGCTGGTGGGCCGGAGGGTGGGAAAGATGCGTGGGCGGCGCATCTTGGGGACCGGGTCTGGTCCGGCATCTAGTCCGCCGGCGCATCTTGTGCCCCACGCACACGCATCTTGACTGTCTGGGCCGACCCCACCGGCGTATCTGAGTTGCACCGCCCACGCATCTTGGGTATGTGGGCCGACCCCGCCGCTGCATCTCGGGTCCCCTGCACACGCATCTGAGGTATGTGGGCCGACCCTGCCGCTGCATCTTGGGATTGCTTTGTGCCATCCCTGCTGTCCATCCCTGGCACCCTGCCGAGAGCCATCCCCACCCGCCCGGATGCGTCTCCAAGTGAAGCGTGATTACAGCGAAGCCGGTTGCTGGTGTCCACGATCGGTGCCGTGACCTGGGTTGGGTATGCCAGGGTATGCAGGTACTAGGTGTGCCTGTGCCAGTCGCATGTGTGTGCAGCCAGTCCACCATAATATATTTCTATTGATGCCTGGCTATGTAACACGCCTACTCAAGCATAGTTCCTTTATGGCGGTCCCGCGGTCGCGTGTTTGTCTATTTTCGGGCAGCTATAGAGTAGCACGGTGGCAAATGAACATCTGCTTTCCCACCGGTATCTTTGGCTAACATTGCTTGGCCCTGAAGAGGGCAGAATAGCTAAGATGCTGAAGCAGCCCCAGCGAACCACTGGTTCGCAGGCAGCTTTTAGCTCCCCGCTCCCCAGGACTTTATTGTAAATCATCACCTCAACCAGATCCTGCCAACTAGACCCTTGGGGAGCGCAGCCCTGATGATTTCGCAACTGGTCAATGTTGTGTCTTGTGTGATAGCTGCAGGCTCCAGGCACTGATGCATGCAAAGCTATACATTTGCCCATATGGTATAGAGATCGAGGTGCAGCGGAACAAGAGAAATCGGGTGCCTGGTACGGGCGTGTCGCACAAGCACGCGAATGACCTGTGGGGGCGGGGCGCCGGCTCATCTGGAGGGCTGTGCGCATGCATCGTAGGTGCTGGGGGTAGGTCTGCTGGCGCATCTGTGACCCTCGCCGCGCGCATCTTGACTAAAGGGGCGGGGCCGCCGGCGCATCTCAGGTGCGGGGGGCGACCCCGCCGGCGCATCTCAGGTGCGGGGGGCGACCCCGCGCGCGCATCTCAGGTGCGGGGGGCGACCCCGCGCGCGCATCTTAGGTGCGGGGGGCGACCCCGCCCATCCACCTAAGATACCCCGGCAGCCCCCGCGCGCGCATCTGTAGGACCAGAGGCCCGGCGCACTTTTTCGGATTTCCCACCCTCCTGGTGGGCTGAGTTCAGAAATGCCCCCTCTTTGGGGCCCCTTTCACCCATAGCAACACCTCCGACAAGACTGCTGACCCGACCTTCCCCCGGCTGGCTAGTCACTGTAGTCAGAATCCTTGTCGGTGTTGCGTAATGTGTTTTGGGGCCTGCCGTACAGGGGGTGCAAAAACGTGGGGGGCCTCTGGACACTGCCTTGGGCAAATCCTACCGCAAGACTTAGACGACGACCTGTCGTAAGTATATACAGGGCCCATGGAATAGCCAACATAGCTTGCTAAGTGACCAAAACATGTAACAAGCCACAAACTTGACCGAAGGCCATATCTCATGGAGACGGATTTTTGGCCCCGGTTCTAGTGCCGTCGATTCCATATCATCTATATATGTAACCCCAATTGCTCTGGGCTGATTCGGTCGAGGTCTGGTCACCGCGACATTTAGCACTTATACCTCGGCTCTCGCTCAATTTAGTGCCGGGGAACTCGTCAGAGACCTAATACATGCTTCAGGATTCTTATTCGATGGTCCAGGTCCATGGACTCACGCAGTCCCTAGGGACTTGCCGGAGTGATACCCGCGTGCCGAGTGCCAGCCCAACCACTGCCTCGGCAGACGGCACGGGGAGCTCCGCTCAATCAAACGCTGTGAAACATTTCCGGCACAAGCAAAATCTATTATAAGCGGCAGATTCCACCTGCAATCCTTACGACCAGCGTCACAGGTCTCGCCTGGCAAGCCGGCATGCAGAAATGCGAATGCCACCCGGTACTCCGAAGGCCCAGGCCTCGTTTTGCAAATAAGGTGCCGATATATATTTTGTATTATTGGTGTGTGACAATGACGGGCCTCTCGCGCAGCTTTGGCTCCGACCGCGATGCAGTAGTGTGCGCCGGCTTGCTCGCTTTGAGCGGCCAAGCCCCCCTGTTCTCCCTCTTAACCATGCTTTTATGTTCGATAATGGTATTTTATTGGGTCGACAGGGGCTCCGTCCCATAAAAGTTGGCACCCTCATGAACTGTCCGGGGTGCGTGGCTGGCTGCGTCGGCAAACCATATAATACTGGCGCAAACCACGAGTGCTACGTATTATTACTTGTTATTGCCTATTGCGTGTAAATATGTGGCAGGGAAATTCGGGTGGAGCGAGAAGTGCCTTATTTGCTATGCTTTATTTGCTATTGCCTATTGCAACTTTTCATCCGCGCGACCCCCCGTGCGCAGCCCCTCCTTTTCATCAACTTTTCATGGGCCGACCCCCCTCCTGGGCTGAGGGCCCAGAATTCGGACTTTCGACTGAGGGCTTAACATGCAGTTGTCGACTCGACTGTTGTCGACTCGACTGTTGTTCATATGCAGAGCAGGGGAGGGCGGGTACATAGGGGGGCAGCGGGGCATAGGGGGAAGGTCGGCACACGATGGGGCAGGGGGAATCGTAAAGGGCGGGCCAGCGCAACTGAAAGGGGGAGGGGCATGGTTGGGGCTAGGGCAAGGTCGAATGGCAGCGCAGGACAGGGCACGGGTGGGGCAGGGCGGGGCCAGACGTATACAAATTCCTTTGTGTAAAAGATGGCATAAGAGTCTCTGCTGTGTCAGTGAGGGCCGGGCTGGCGGCATTGCGTGATCAGGCTTGGCGCCAGACATGCACCACGCCACCAAGCCAAGTTACACTTTGCCACGCACACCGCCGAAGGCAGCACCCAACACATCTTAGTCCCTGCCAGCTGATAACTGCGCTAGGCGCGGAGAACCGCCTAGGTGATCGGATTTGCGGTTAGTATTGAGTTTGCGGTTGGCGGCGGCAGACTGCGCGCGCTGACAGTGCACTGGGTCGATTGTGCGGTCACGTCCGTATCCACACATGCTACACACCAAGAAAACACACCAGTGCAGGTTACAAGCATCAAGAGGGCAAGCAACGGCGATGGGGGCATTAGCACGGGGCATTAGGCAAGGGTGCGTATTGGGATGAGGCAAAGGACGAAGGCAATGTGCACGCCAACCCAGGCAACTGTCGCGCGCATGCAACTACCTGATAGGGAATGCATGCTCTGCCGCATTTACATATGATTTAGCAGCATGTGCTCGAGCGGACATCCTTTCGGGTAGGATGTGCGTCCAGAGTTGGCTGTTGCCGACCCGGAGTCTCAGGCTCAGTGCCAAATCAGCAAGTGGCGGGCCCTGGCGGGCCGCAGCAATGGTGGGTGGGCCGGGGCAGGCACAAAATATGCATGATTGGATTTTAAAAAAGGAAATGTTCTGGCCCAGGAAAATGGAAGACAAAAAATGGACGCAGTGCCGACGTCGGTGCCCTGCGACATGGGCTGCCCTAATTTCATTTTTACTCAATGCCTTGTCCACATCAGCTCAGGACTGGTATGCGGACTCCCGTTGCGATTACAACAGCAATTGTGGCACCTCCGGGACTTGTTATGGCAGCTCTGCGAATTACTGGGACTCATGCCCATGGGGCAGGACCCAAGTCAGCAGCTGGACCGCTACCGATGAGGGCGACTGCAGCTGGACAGACTGCCGCACGGACAGCTCTTGCCCCTCGGGGCGCGAGTACAAGGGCTGTGACTGCAGCTCCTGCTTTGGGTGCGGTGGCTGGTTTGACCGTGACTGCACCAACGGCGGTCGGTCCAAGAACAAGTGCTGCCGCATCAAGGCGGTGGTCCAGTGTATCGTGCCTTACAGCTGCACGGCAACAGGTGGGTGGACGTGCATGAGGCACGCAGCATGGAATGCCTGGCCGCCGGTGGTTGAGCGTAGACCTCATGGCAGGGTAGCGCCTGCGGCTGGACAGCCATCCATCCGCTGCTGTGGTGATCCACAGGTGCCTATAATGAGGTTCGCTTGCGAGGTGGGGATGGATGGAGCTACGGCCGAGTTGAGATATACCACAACAACCAGTGGGGTACGGTATGGTAAGCGGGTCTCTAAATACTTCTGCACCGTAAGGCTGCTTCCGCACACGGGGGACATAGCCCCCCTCCCGCCCCTGTTGGCTTGGGTGCAGGGTCAAGTTCGCTACCCCCCCCCCCCCCACACACGCGCACACAAACACACGCAATGGCTTCGCTCCCAGTACTCGGTAACATTTCGCGCACCTCTCAACACATACATTGCAGCGATGATGGGTTTGATACCCTGGCTGCCACGGCCGTATGCCGCCAACTGGGGTTCGCCTCCGGCACGGCGTACACGGCTGGCGGCGGCAGCGGGCCCATCTGGCTGGTGCGTGAGCACGTAGTTCATGTGCACCATTGATTCATTGCGTACCGTACGGCGGCACTTGGCTGTACAGCAGCCAATTACTTCAAATGGCGGATCATGTCATATGCTGCTGTCGGTGTTGTGCGCAGGACGACGTGAGCTGTCCCCCCACCTATGCGTATCGCCTCGACTGGTGCAGCTCTAACGGCTGGGGCACCCACAACTGCAACCATGGCGAGGACGTGGGCGTGACCTGCTGTGAGTGATGAACCCCAGCACGTTGTTTTACGCGTCTCTATGTGTTTAAAGGTATTTGGTCAGCGACATGCATGTGCGCAATGAGCGGTGACATTATTACCCCGTTTCTCTTCCCCGCGCGCGTGCAGCGTACTCGCCACTCGCAAGCCCGCCACCGCCCCCCTCCCCACCACCACCTCCTCCGCCGCCTTCGCCGCCACCGCCGCCACGACCACCACCGCCGTCGCCGTCTCCGCCGCCGCCCAGGCGTCCACCGCCCCCGTCCCCGCCGCCGCCGCCGAGCCCACCGCCACCACCACCTCCAAACCCACGGCCGCCGGCACCTGCCCGCCCGCCACCTCTTCCTCCGCCTCCGTCAGGTGCGTGCACGGGCTCTCGCGCTAATGGATTCGATGTGAAGGACGTCTAGCTTCAAGCTTTGTTGACTCCCTCCCTTCTGCTTGTACGCCCCGCAGTTTCATTCCTGTCCGGGCGGGATGCCGGCTTCTCGCTACTGGGCGTCCGTTACGTGCCTCGCAACGGGTCCGCTCCTGCCACCTGGCGCTTCTTCAACATCTCAGCACTTCCGCCTGCTTCCGAAGCCCTTGCCTACGTGTGGGCTTATCTTCCCGCGCCCAACACGTCTGCTGCGTTTCGAAGCCCGGAGGCGCCGGCCTGTCTGCCAGATGGGGGCTGGACAGACGCCGCTGCGTCGCTCGCATGCCGCCAGACAGGCTTCGCATCGGGGCGCGTTGCAAACACCTCGGCTGTGCCCGATGCACTGTATCAAAGTGTTAACGCGTCCACCTACGCCGTGGCCCTTGTGAACCTGAGCTGTCCCGTTAACAACCGCACGGGTCAGGCCGAGATACAGAACTGCACCGCCTACCTACGCCGCCAGGCCACAGGTCTGTGCACCTCCATGCTTGCGGCGGTCTGCGTTGCGCCAGCTGCTGGGGAAGGCGGCAGCAGCGGTGGCGCGCTGGCGAAGTCCCCGACCCCGGCATCGGCCTCCGGCAGCACCTCCCCCCGACCGGCGGGAGGAGCGTCTTCCAAGCCACCCGCCCCACAGCCCCCACCGCCGCGGCCCCCGCCACCCCCAGAACATGACCTCGCGCCACCACCCGACGCAGAGGCACATTCGCCACCTCCCGCCCGGCGCCCACCCTCGCCTCGCTCGCCGCCGCTTGTCAAGCCAGCCGACCCAAGCCCCAGCCCGAGCCCGTCCGGGTCGTCGGGGAAATCCCCTCCTCCCAATCCGCGGCCATCAAGGCCACCGCCACCGCCACCGCCAGAGGATGTGCTGGAGTCGCCCTCGGAGCCGCCTCCATCCCCTGTAAAGCCGCCACCGCCACCCCGCCCACTGCCTCCTTCCACGTCAGGGACCACGAGCTCCCCACGACCTACCACCGATCCTTCTGGCAGCTCTACCACCCGCCCAGCGCCGCCTCGCCCACGGCCCCCTCCACCCCGCCCACCACCTCCTCCCGACTCTTACACCGAGCCGCCGGAAGCCTCGGGCGCCGGGCAGCACGCGCGCCCGCCACCACCTCCACCAAAGCGGCCACCGCCTCGGCCTTTCCCCTCCCCGGCGCCCAGGGAGTCCTCGCAGCAGCAGGGGGGGCCCAGCGGAGCTTTGTTAACAGTGCGCATCGTGCCCCTGTCGGGAGCCGCGCCGACCGCTCGCCTCGGCCGCCTGGAGGTCCTGCATGAGGGCGAATGGGGCACCGTGTGGTGGGTGGCTGGCTGGTAGAGGCTTCCACGCAAGGAGCCTTGTTGTTGTTGTTGTCGCTTTGGCGGTCGCATCAGGCCTCGCATTCCACCCAGTGATACTTCCGACATGTGGAGCCCGGGCCGTGCTTTGCTTCTGCTAATCATTTTGTATATCCTTACCATGCAATTACGCCTCCTTCCTCTTCTCCGCAGCGCCAATGGCTTCAGTAATGTGGCGGCGACGCTGGTGTGCAAGAGCTTGGGGCTTGGCTCCACAGGGCGCGCTCTGCCCACCTACGCGCTTGATTACGACCAACAAGGCACCGGAACCATATTGCTGGTGCGCGTCATATGGGGGCGTCGCCGCCACTTGGCACTTGATAGCCCCGTAGAGTTGCTGCACAGCTTACGCAAGGTGGCGGGGGCGGCAGTAACAATTACATGCCTCACTTTACGCAGGCCAACGTGGATTGCTCGGCCGTGTCCCCCGCCAACACAGCGGCCAGCCTGGCGAACTGCAGCCATGATGGCTGGGGCGTTGCCACGGACTGCACGCATGATGATGACGTGGGCGTGCGCTGCAGTGCCTAGGTCACCCACAGGGGACGCCCTCCCCCTGGTCACCCAGGTCCTAGACAGAGACACATCGTAAACGTAACATTGCAGGAATGAGGCAACGCCGCTTATCAGCAGGTGCAGACTGCTGCCACGTGTTTTGTACAGGGAAAGAGGAAGTGTGGCGCCTTTTGTAGGAACGTCAGAGAAGTTGGTGCTGTTTGGCTGCTTTCCTTGACCCATATTGTTGAAGTTCAGCGCCTTTCTTGTCGTTCATATACCGTGTTGGGAGGGTTGTAACTACCAGCCCATTCTTAACCGAAAACCAAACTAGCGAGTGAGTCACAGGCAAAGGTGACCAATGTAATGCATAGATGTACATAGGGGCCTAAACGTCGTGGATTGGGGCTAAGGGCAAGGGCCGTGCAGCATGGGGATGGTTAGGGAAGGGAGGGAGGGGTACAATGCTTGACAGTATTTCTGACACGCCAGCCGTGTGCGGGGTGGGTAAGGTTAGATTCACGGTCCGAGCTTTGTACCAGCATTTCCTGGGGCTTTGAAGATGCCGCATTTTTGGGCTGAGCCCCCCCAGCGAAGCGTCCCGGAGGGGGGGGGGCGAAGCCCCCCCCAAAACACCCCTGTCCGTGCGTGCGTGCGTGCGTTCGTTCGTTCGTGGCTGCGTCGGCAAAAAGTATCATACTGGCACAAACTGCGACTGCCACGTATTAGTATTTGTCATTGTCTATTCCATGTAAATAGGCGGCAGGGAAAATTCGGACGGAGCGAGAAGTGCCTTTGCGCGTCCATGGACTATTGACTTTCGCGAGGTCGCGAGGATAGTCACCTACGCCCGCGTTTAAAGGGTCTATAAAGCCGTCTATGCTGGCGGCAAGCAGCTCGGGGAACTAAAGCGCGAGTTTGTGGCAACTTGTGGAGCCATGTCTGTCGCACCTCCTCAAATGCCGAGGAGCCCCGTGGTCGCTCCCACCCCGCGCCCAGCCCGAGGAATGTAGGGCATCGGGGACGTCTGCAGTGCGGTAGAGGGCAACAAAATGCTTGGACATGGTGGCAAGGGGGCCCTTGACTCGCGTGGACAGCGTGTGGGACTTACACACGCGTGCCTTGTGCTGGCCGAGTCCTAAGCCCTGAGCTGGATCATCGTCGGCACGGGCCTAAAGCTCATTCGCTTGAAGTAGCCACCCAGCCTGTGACCATGTTGGGGCTCAGCCCATTTTCCAGCTGTACAAAGCTGACACCCCTTGTTGGACACCGGCCTGGCCACGGGTGAGCCCGGGTTGGGGAGGGGGCAACCGGGCAAGCAGTGTGCGGGCCGCGTGCGGCTCCCCACAGGCAATGCTAGGGGGGGGGGGGTTGTGGTTACCAGCCCAAACTAAACAAGCTATGGCTGTGTGCAGGTTTATTGAGACCCCCCTGGTTGCGACATGCGACAATCGACAACCCGACATGTGACAATACGGCATATAGCCTAAGGAATTATACCCACTAGAGCCCACCGCGTATGGATATGTGAAGCATTTAGTGGCGAATGAAGCGTTCTGCGGCTGTCTGGCTCCGCACCATAGCCTGATGGCTTGATGCAACCCGCACACCCCCAGCACCACCACACAAGATGTGGCTCCAGCGGCATAGCTGAGGCGTGTGGCGCCATGCCACATTCACCACTTGCATGAATACATATTTTGGCAAACGATGTAGGGCATTTAGGTTGGTTTTGGCCGTATGTGCATATGTCGCAATGTCACATGTCGCATGTCGCATGTCCCGATGTCACATGCCGGATAAACTTGCAACCTGCTATACTTACGCACAGTCTCGTTATGCTGACCAAGTTTTATGGATGATCTCGTTGTAGATACCGACCCCGGGTCGAAATAGGTACTATTCTGTAGAGCGGCGCAAATGGCACGGAGGCACGTTCATGAAGAAGACAGAGCCACACAGCGGTTCCTGAAAGCCTTATCGTCACAAAATCTGCTGCCACACAAAATTAGTGAATGTTCTGTATTGTAGCCTTTTTCGAGAGGGCAACACTAGACCTGCTGCGAAATCTTGCAAGACCATACAGTGCGGCATGGCAACTCCTTCGCCAGCAATAATGTGGGCGTACACCCTGCACGTGCACATGCATGCTCGGCTCGCCACGCTCGCGATCCCTTGCCCCGGTATCCTCTCGCGCCCTCGCCAGCCGTCATCTCACTCATGGGCCTGGCCAAGCCTAGAATCAGCACACGACCGACCGAGATCATTACTCTTCCATTCTATCTCAATACAACTACCCATTGCCTTTGAACACTAAGGAGCACACTCAGACCGAGACCCCATCAGTGGACGCCGTGCTCTGTGGACCTGTCACTCCGTCCCCAAACGCGTGCCAGGTGGTGTTACCCGATCCTTGGGCCCTCCATCCACGCACGTAAAAAGATGAAATTTTTGGTGGTGTACACCTTGTGTGTCGTGGTGGTTTTGGTTGCCACAAGCCGCAGCTGCCATCACCGCCACCGGCGCCGCCACCGCCACCGCCGCCTGCAATTCCACTGCTGCTGCTGCCAACCAGCGTACTAAGCTCGGATGTGGCATGGAAGGTGTTGTATCCGTCCACCAGCACCACCAGCGGCTGTTGGCGCAGGCTGACCCGCCCACAGCAGCGCGTCAAGCTCGGCAGTGTGTATTCCCAATCACAACAATGCGGTGTGTGTGGCAAGAAGGAATTGCAAGCCTCTGCTGCGATGGTGGTACCGGTAAGATGACAAGAATCGCAGGAGAAAGCAAGGTGACTGTAGGCAGGGGTGCGTTGTCGGGCTGCGGATCATGGGGCCCCACTGCGTGCCGGCATTACTGTAACAGCACTGCGGGAGCACACGACGAGTCCACTTTAATTACCAGACATTGCTTTGAGATCATTGTACTGCGCCGAGACAGGCCCCCGCGAAACGTGCCGGCGCATGATTCATTTAATTCAGCGCCGCTGTCGTCGACGTTCGGCTTCTCCTGGACAAGGGTTCTAGACTCCTGAGCACAACAACAGAATGTACAGTATTTTCACATCAGGAGCGACTTTCATAGCATCAATCAAATGTTTAGGCGCGACATCGGCGAAATTGGGCTCGTGGGGTCCGCTCTGTCACGGAACTGCGCAATCCCTGGCGTCCGTCACAGACGCATCAACGCTGGCGTGGCACAGCGCCGGCGCGGCACCTTCAGAGGTGCGGGGATGCGGACGTGCGAGACCCGCCCCCGGCATAAGCAACCCGGCCTTCCGCACCTTTGCAGTCATGTAATCATGTAAAGCAGTGTGCCGTCTCCATCCTGTACTGTACCGCAGGTGGCAAACACCTACTGTCGCTCCGCTCGCGGCGGCGGCGGTGAGTCACGGGTCTATCTGAACACAGGCCAGTACTCTGATGCGGGTTCGGGTCCCTTCTGCACGCATCCCTGCGACCCCCCCCCACCACACACACACACACACACAACAGCGCTATCAGGCGTTTTAATGCAGTTGGGTGGCATGTTACTGAGTGCATTTGAGATAGGCTGTCGTCTTACGTTTGCGAGAGGCCGGGCAGCGTAACTGCGCACATGTCTGCCTAGTCTGCCTGACCTTACAACCTTTGCTCCCACCGTCTACACACAAAGTAACCTCGCAGGCGACCGTTCATGTCTTAAGCAACCGTTATGTCTCTCCGACTCCTGTTCTATATGCATTGTTGAATGTGCCGGCCCGGGGGCAGGCAAATTATGATTGGGGGAGAAGTAGCCTGTCCGGCGCCGCCGCGCCGCGTGCGCCTTGGCCACCTAGCCGCTCCGCCTGGGCTGCGGCTGCGTGTCTACCCGGCAGCTGTTCTGCCTACTCCTGCCGAGCAGAAACCTACCCCCCCCCAGACGACGAACTACGACTACTGAACCTAACAACCCCCCAGCAACCAGCACACCAGCAACAACGAGAGACCACCACCAAGTACCCAAACCAGCCGAAACAGCGCAACGCAATAACAGGGAGACAGCAAACAGCGGGGTGGGCGGGCGGGAAAACAAAGCCAGTCCGCTAGCTACGCGGCTCGCGAGTCTGCTACAACTAGATAGAAAACTACGAAACGACTGACGCCACAGATGGCAAGCCTCCGAAAGACTCCCTGTCTCAGCAGACCATCGCCAGGGCACGAACCCATCCGCAACAGCCGGCGACCACAACCCCCTTCCCCGCGAGGGAGGCCTCCCCAAGCCTATAGCCGCCACCTCCTTCAAAATCTATTTTAATGATGGGACACTAAAATGACCCTTTGACGCAACAAAGCTGGCGTGCGTGCACGCCGACGTCCTACACCCTTCTGACTTTCCTACCTGGCCCCCCCCTTGAACTCCCACCTTCCGTTACTCAGGCCTGCGCAGCCCGGGCGGCCTGCATCCCATGCCCGGCCACTTGCCGGGGAAGGGTCATGGTTGTCTGGGGGCGCGCGCCAGCATCGTCTCCAGCTGCTGTACCTTCCCAGTCAGCGGCGAGCAGGCGGCGAACACCAGCAGCAGCGCCTGCGCCGGCATCGGCAGCGTCTTCGGAGCGGCCATGCCGTGGTGCCGGCACTACGGCAGCTCCACGGCAGCTCGCGTGCACCCCAAGGGCTGGCGGCAGCTGCCAGGCCGCGCGCTGCCCGGCCGCCGTGGGCTGGTGAAGCACCGCGGCCGTGGCGCTGAGCGGCGCCCGCTTGAGCACGGCAGCTCCCAGTGGGTGTTTGCCCAACAGGCGGCAGAGCTGCAGCAAAAATTTGCGGCGTTCAACAAGCAGCTGCAGGAGCAGAAAGAGCAGCACCAGAAACTGCAGGCCGAGCTTGCACCGTTGCAGTCGCAGTTCACCCGCAACGTGGTGCCCCAAGCGGCCAAGTTCGCGCTGACCCGGTCTCAGCCATGCGCACGCACGACCACGTCGACGTACGTCGACAACGCATCACCCGAGCAGCTGCAGGCGCTCGCTGACGTGGTCGGGTTGAGCGCGGGCGAGCTGAAGGAGGGGCTGACGGCCATGGCGCGGCTGCACAACGGGGGTGACCACCCGGGCGACCTGGCGACACTGCAGCGGATGGTGAAGGACGCGCTGCAGGTGTGCGGTGAGCGGCCCACGGACCCGGAGCTGGCGTTTGCGCAGCGGGTGCTGCTGCGCTACGCCGCGATTGAGGACGCGTCCCTGCTGGTGGGTGGCCCTGCTCAGCAGCAGACTGCCGGGCGGCGGGGAGGAGGGGAGGAGGGGTGCACGTGCGGATGTTGGTCGGAGGATTGGATGTAAATCCAAGCGTGTTTGCGGTCAGCTGCTTCGGCGGCAGCTGTGTTCGTGTGGCCACATGTGGGCCAACCTCAAGCTGTCGCCACCCTAACCTGCCTTGCCCCGCATCTCTCCTTCCATCCCCTCCTTCCAACAGCCGCACCCCAGCGCCCGCTAAGCCACGGCGGCGCGTACACGTGTGGGCGCACGTGTAGAAGATGTGCGCGGCTGTGCGCGGCCTTACGCAGTGCTGGAGTGTGGCCGCAGCAAGCAGGGCTGGCGACGTTTGGCTGTGATGGGCTTTGACGCACTCCGCTTTGACGCGGTTCCAGCAGCAGCTTGCGGCTCATTGCGCAGGAGTGTTGCCGGTGGCGGTCAGCTGTTCTCCTGGGTGTAAACTCCCAGATGCGTTGGAAACAAAGCCTGACACGGCTTACCGGTATGTGCAGTTGTAGCTGCAGCACCTGTGCCTGTGGTGCCGTGCTAATTGGGGTCCCAATCGGGCACTCAGCCGGTTGACTGGAACTTCCAGCGAGAGGCGGTGCATGTGACCACGGGCCAATGGTGCCGCGCGTTGTCAGGCTGCAGCGTTACAAACAAAGGATTGGCGGGATGTATGTGTTGGAGTGAAATGTACATCTCTACGTTGCGTCTGTGCAGACTGCTGGCCCAGGAGGTGAAGACAAGAGCTGTATTGACATTTTTGTGAGGGGTACGCGCACTGGTGCCATTTTGACATGTGTGCCGTGTGAGTGGTGCGTGTGGGGGCGTAGTGGCGTACACTTGTGTGCGGCATTCGCAGCATATGTTCAGCAGGCTGGGGCACATACAGCAAGTAATTGATGCATTTTTTGGCCAGGAATTGCAGGAACGTTTGGGCGTCGATGGTTATGGGCACGCAGTGGGTACCGTCGCGGTCGGGCGAGCAACGTTCCGAGGTACAGTGGACGAGGCTGCTCAGCACCTGCCGACAGGCAGGAGATCCCGCGCACCGCTGCGTGCTTTCACATCCATACCTGGAACAGCTTGATAGGCTCGGGTTTGGAAACGCGCTGTGCTCCAATCCTGGCCAGCTGTGTACAGTAGATTGGTATGGATGACGAAATGTGGAGGAAGGTGTCTTCGTGGAAAGGCATTCTGATATGGGGCGAACAGCAGGGAGATGGCCTGTACTCAAATGGTAGTGAGCTGTGGATGGCTGGCTCCGCGGGGCAGACGACTTGCTCGGCCATGTGCGCGGGGTCTGCGTGGCCGTGTGGTCAGACATATGGGGCTGAATCTTTTGCGAGTCTGAATATGTGCCGGAAACTAAAAGCGGGAAGTGGGAAGTGGCTCCACACGGGTATGACGCCTTCATTGGAGAGGGGCCAAACGGCACGGCGGTTTTGACAAGGTTGCCCCTGCGGTTCAACCGCCAAACCCCGTCTGTGGGTGCACACCTCACGTGCCTCGTGTACTACACGGCCTTTAGCATGGCATGAGGCGTCGCGTCAAGGGGGGCGCGTGAAGTGACCCGCAGCGTGCACGTTTGTGAGGGGCTTTGTGAGGGGCTGCAGCATACTCCTGCTGCTGCGGAGCTTGTGCTGTCCCCGCCGCCGTCGTGGTGGGGGGGGTCCAGGCGCGTGGCTTGTCGGTTGCTGCGAAGTCCAAACCGGTGGGAGTCTGAGCTGGATAGCTGTGGAGGCTGGTTCGGATAGTCTGCTCGGTTGGCAACTAAGTCCAAAACCGGCGTAAGAGGCAGAGACACGGGAGCGCACAGTTGCACTTGTACTGTTACAGAGGTACTGGCTTGTCCCGGCACGGAAGGCCGGATTGTTCCTGGGCACCGGCTTATTGGTAAACCGAGAACCGATTAAGTACTTCTGCATTCGGCGAAATTGTGCCGTACAACCGATGCAACGTTCATCGTACAGGGCCCAACCTTCTGCTAACTCCCAACTTCCTGCGACTACTCTGGGCCCCGTCGAATTAAAGACACAGCCTCGCGCCACCCAATGCAGGGGCGCGGTCACACGTAATATGGTACAACCGATGCAACGTTCATCGTACAGGGCCCAACCTTCTGCTAACCCCCAATTTCCTGCGACTACTCTGGGCCCCGTCGAATTAAAGACACAGCCTCGCGCCACCCAATGCAGGGGCGCGGTCACACGTAATATGGTACACAGGCGCCCCGCATCAGCCCCCACAGCCTCTCAGTCCCTAACATGCAGTGGGGGCCCCTATGGTTAGTTGCCAGGCGCTTGTCCCACAGTCCTTCCCTGCCCCCGACCCCAATCAGAACGTGGCGTTCTATGTATTACCTATGTTGACGTGTATGATATGCGCGTCGTGTTGATGTGTTGCTAGAATCCAGCGCTCTCATCAAAGGATCCGTGCATTACGTGAAGTACCGCGCCTGCGAACCGGCCATTGAATACGTGCCAACTGCGGTGCCTGCAGCGTCCTGCCACCGCGCCAGCTTACCAATTGCTACTGCCACTACTACTGGAGTCCATGCATGTTGCGCTGCAGCTTTGATGCTGCACTTGCCCTATCTACACAGCGCCGCGCACGGAACGCACAGCAGGAAGACATACCGTAGTGGGCCCATCAGCCACGCGCGGTGCCCCCCATCAGCGGAAACGCAGCCACATGCCCAGGCGCACGGCCAGGTCCAGGACCAGGCTGTGCACGAGCACCAACGCCCCGTGCATCGCAAGGGCGACCGTGAATGCGAGGCCCTCCACCGCGGCCCACGCCGTGCAGCGCCGCGCCCACGCCGGCACGAACCGCACCCACCCCGGCAGCCCGCTGCCCACGTAATCGACCCCCGCTTGCAGCTGCATGCGCTCGGCTGCAAGCGCCGCCAGCTGGTGCGCGCCCAGGTATGCCCACACGCCTCCGTACAGCAGGACCTTGGACAGCGGCACGTCGCCCAGCGCTGCGCTGCTAGTCACCAACGCCGGGCACCCCGGCTCCGCCTCACTGCTGCACACCGCCTGGACCACGTCCTTGAACAGCATCAGAAACGCGCCTGCCATGACGAGCCCTGTCATGCCGATGCCTGTTGGCGAGCAGCAGGGTGTGAGCGGCGCTGACGACAGCTGGACAGCGGCTGGCATGGGGGAGATGAGGAGCTGGGCCAGCTGCTTGATGTGGCGGTGGCCAGCGTGTCCTGCTCTGGTCCCGAGTGCGAGCCTGAAGCACTGACAGGCACGCTGGTGGGCGCTGTGACTGATGAGGTGTTGTCATGCTCATGCGGATGTTGCGATGGCTGCTGCGGTTGCTGCTGACAGCCCTCTTCGCCTGCTCCTTGCCCTCCGGGACCCAGAGGTGCCGCGGGTCTGAGCCACGAGGCGGGCCACCACCACGAGGCGCTGGTGGACTTACGCGGGATGGGCGACGTGAGCGAAGCACCGCCTGCACGCAATTCGAAATACATAAGAGCGCTCAGCGTTCTGGTTTGGGAACGCTTAAACAGACACGCAGCAACACAAACACTGGCCGTAGCGCTGATACCTGCGACACACAAGCAATGCGTGGTCCGAGGCATATGTAATGCATCAAGTTAAGAGCAGGAAAGTGCAGAACATGTACAGTTACAGGAAGTGGGGGCAGTGAGACGGCGGCGGGGAGGGCAAGGGGGAATTCTGCGACGCGCTGCGTGGCCAACCCTCCTTGCGGTGTTTTTGCATTAGGGCGCGCAGGCGCATTGTAAATTCCAATCACTTGGCACTTGTGCAGCAGCATGCACACGGGCCCACCTTCCGCGTCAGCTGACTAGGCACGGCTTTAACCGACTGACAGTCTGCTGCCCTTCTCACAGAATGGCAGCTTTCCCCACGCCCATGTTCCGTGTCAGCTTACTGGCACCCAAACACATCCCAGTTTGTAAAAATTGGTGTTCAATAACACCGTAAGAAAGTGAGCGCACAAGCAGCCTGCATGCGTACCGCTCCCAGCCCCAGCCCCAGCCCCAGCCGCTGACGCCACGCATTGGCGCCGCCACTGCGTATGCCTTTGTGCAAGCACCGTCGCCGCAGCAACAGAGGCAGCAGGCGCACAAGCGGGCTGCATGCGTACCGCTCCCAGCCCCAGCCCCAGCCGCTGCCGCCACGCAATAATTTCGCAGATAGGCGGGCGAAAATCCAAAAATTGGGGGGGCGATGAATTCGCCCCCATCCCTGATGTGCGCCAAGTGCAAAGTTTGCCCGGGATTGGGGGCATGGATGGCATATAGACGCGCCACACTCAGATTTACATTCCCCGTGCATGGCATGTCTCGATGATGCGTTTCAGGCTAGGGGTGTGGATGCTTGAAGCCAACAATCCTCGCGGCGCCAATGGCGTTCACAGAGAGCGATCACAAAGGTTATGCCCGTTGTGTCAAGCTGCTGTAGAAGATGAGAAACATGTGCTGCTGGAGTGTGGAGCATATGATGATATCAGGAGCACGCTTTGGGTAGAAGGGACGCCCGAGTCAATGTTGGACGCGATGGCTAACGGGGACCAGAGGGGACTTGCGCGTGTCATACACGCGATAAGGTTGCGACGGAACGACTTGACGGCGCGACCAATCTAGGCTTTTATCTGCTATTACTTTTTGTTACTTTCATTTTTCTAAGCGTTCGAGGCAGCGGTCCATGAGCCTCCTGGCTCGTTTGGACCAATCTACAAGCATGAACTTGTAACATCAATCAATCAATCAATCGATGGCATATAATTCCTGCACATACAGTACCATTAAGCTTTACAGGTCATTGAATCTTGCGGCAATTGCAGCAAACTGAGAAAGATTTTCGCCTGGAATTTCGCCGCTCAAGTGAGATGAGCCTGACAACGCTAGCCGAACAACGCTAACCTTGAGCGATTATCAATACACTGGTGATAGCGAGGCAGCGAATTCAAATAATGGAGGGCTGGGGCCTCCGACAGTTCATTTTCGGCCAGGGCGCCTTGGACCAGGACGAGAAGGAGCTCTGCTTCAAGCTGCTGAACGAGCAAGGCTTCTCGTCCGCTAGCAAGCGCCCGGCGTTTTTTGCACTCGATGGGCAAGATCTGCAAAGGATTGGCATAGAACCATTCGCAACGCGCAAGGCGCTGCTGCTGGCAATGGCAGGTGAGGAGTGCCAAGTGATTGGAATTTACAATGCGCCTGCGCGCCCTAATGCAAAAACACCGCAAGGAGGGTTGGCCACGCAGCGCGTCGCAGAATTCCCCCTTGCCCTCCCCGCCGCCGTCTCACTTCCCCCACTTCCTGTAACTGTACATGTTCTGCACTTTCCTGCTCTTGACTTGATGCATTACATATGCCTCGGACCACGCATTGCTTGTGTGTCGCAGGTATCAGCGCTACGGCCAGTGTTTGTGTTGCTGCGTGTCTGTTTAAGCGTTCCCAAACCAGAACGCTGAGCGCTCTTATGTATTTCGAATTGCGTGCAGGCGGTGCTTCGCTCACGTCGCCCATCCCGCGTAAGTCCACCAGCGCCTCGTGGTGGTGGCCCGCCTCGTGGCTCAGACCCGCGGCACCTCTGGGTCCCGGAGGGCAAGGAGCAGGCGAAGAGGGCTGTCAGCAGCAACCGCAGCAGCCATCGCAACATCCGCATGAGCATGACAACACCTCATCAGTCACAGCGCCCACCAGCGTGCCTGTCAGTGCTTCAGGCTCGCACTCGGGACCAGAGCAGGACACGCTGGCCACCGCCACATCAAGCAGCTGGCCCAGCTCCTCATCTCCCCCATGCCAGCCGCTGTCCAGCTGTCGTCAGCGCCGCTCACACCCTGCTGCTCGCCAACAGGCATCGGCATGACAGGGCTCGTCATGGCAGGCGCGTTTCTGATGCTGTTCAAGGACGTGGTCCAGGCGGTGTGCAGCAGTGAGGCGGAGCCGGGGTGCCCGGCGTTGGTGACTAGCAGCGCAGCGCTGGGCGACGTGCCGCTGTCCAAGGTCCTGCTGTACGGAGGCGTGTGGGCATACCTGGGCGCGCACCAGCTGGTGGCGCTCGCAGCCGAGCGCATGCAGCTGCAAGCGGGGGTCGATTACGTGGGCAGCGGGCTGCCGGGGTGGGTGCGGTTCGTGCCGGCGTGGGCGCGGCGCTGCACGGCGTGGGCCGCGGTGGAGGGCCTCGCATTCACGGTCGCCCTTGCGATGCACGGGGCGTTGGTGCTCGTGCACAGCCTGGTCCTGGACCTGGCCGTGCGCCTGGGCATGTGGCTGCGTTTCCGCTGATGGGGGGCACCGCGCGTGGCTGATGGGCCCACTACGGTATGTCTTCCTGCTGTGCGTTCCGTGCGCGGCGCTGTGTAGATAGGGCAAGTGCAGCATCAAAGCTGCAGCGCAACATGCATGGACTCCAGTAGTAGTGGCAGTAGCAATTGGTAAGCTGGCGCGGTGGCAGGACGCTGCAGGCACCGCAGTTGGCACGTATTCAATGGCCGGTTCGCAGGCGCGGTACTTCACGTAATGCACGGATCCTTTGATGAGAGCGCTGGATTCTAGCAACACATCAACACGACGCGCATATCATACACGTCAACATAGGTAATACATAGAACGCCACGTTCTGATTGGGGTCGGGGGCAGGGAAGGACTGTGGGACAAGCGCCTGGCAACTAACCATAGGGGCCCCCACTGCATGTTAGGGACTGAGAGGCTGTGGGGGCTGATGCGGGGCGCCTGTGTACCATATTACGTGTGACCGCGCCCCTGCATTGGGTGGCGCGAGGCTGTGTCTTTAATTCGACGGGGCCCAGAGTAGTCGCAGGAAATTGGGGGTTAGCAGAAGGTTGGGCCCTGTACGATGAACGTTGCATCGGTTGTACCATATTACGTGTGACCGCGCCCCTGCATTGGGTGGCGCGAGGCTGTGTCTTTAATTCGACGGGGCCCAGAGTAGTCGCAGGAAATTGGGGGTTAGCAGAAGGTTGGGCCCTGTACGATGAACGTTGCATCGGTTGTACCATATTACGTGTGACCGCGCCCCTGCATTGGGTGGCGCGAGGCTGTGTCTATAATTCGACGGGGCCCAGAGTAGTCGCAGGAAGTTGGGAGTTAGCAGAAGGTTGGGCCCTGTACGATGAACGTTGCATCGGTTGTACGGCACAATTTCGCCGAATGCAGAAGTACTTAATCGGTTCTCGGCAGGGGTGGTTCTCGGTTTACCAATAAGCCGGTGCCCAGGAACAATCCGGCCTTCCGTGCCGGGACAAGCCAGTACCTCTGTAACAGTACAAGTGCAACTGTGCGCTCCCGTGTCTCTGCCTCTTACGCCGGTTTTGGACTTAGTTGCCAACCGAGCAGACTATCCGAACCAGCCTCCACAGCTATCCAGCTCAGACTCCCACCGGTTTGGACTTAGTCGCCAACCGAGCAGGCAATCCCACAGCTTCCACAGCTATCCCGTCAAGTCAGCACAGCGTCAGCCACACGCTAGCCGCTCTGTGCCTCATCTGCCTTCTCCCCTTCTTTCCCTCAGGTTTCCCCCACCTCTCCAGCGCCCTGACTCGAGCAACCTGTTCCGCCCCATCAGTCAAGACACGCCGTTATCAGGCGCAAGCCCCCGTCATCTTCCGTCCTGCTGCATCTCGACTATTTCAATAACACCCTTTTGCTATCCTTAGCCGTATCAGCCCAGCCACGGTTAAGACAGCCAGCACAGGAGTACCGTAGGTCACAGCACTCAGCGTGTCATCATACACCCTGCGTGTGCCGCCAAGACCCTTCCTACCCAATCCTAGGGCCGCTCGACCCCCAGCCGACCAGCCGGTGCAGTTGCACACACCAGCCACAACCTAGTCGCGAAAACATTTGGTGTTTCATGGCGTCGCGGGGCGCGCGCGGGTGTCACACGCTCGTGTATGCGAATAATTTGTTAACAGGCACCCACGGCCTGACGCCGGGGTGAGTCCCAATCATTGCAGATGTGTACTTTGCTTTCCCCTATCCAACTATGTGTGTGTTACGCGGTGTCACATCACCAGCGGATGACGCGCCTACATGACAGAATTCGCTAGCAAGTATATTCTGTCTTCGCCTATCCTGCATGTTTGGGTCGTGTGGCGGTGAGGTAGAAGTGTCATCGGCAATGGCCTGCAAGACGGCGCTGACACCGGCGAATGGAGGCAGCTTTCAGCGCTCCGACAAGAAGCAAAGGCTTGTCTTGCTTCTTGCTTCTTCGCACAGCTTGTAATTTGGCTCTTCTATCTACTTGCAAGACTGTGCTCTTCAATCATTCTCTTATCTCCAAGTAAACTATCGGCGCAGAACGCCACGGGCAACCCACCATGTATCTGTAACACGCCTGTCGTCAAGCTATTCTGCTCTTCTGTTTTCCTGCACCGTGACTCCAATTGAGGACTGTCATCACGCGTCACAGCATGAGTAGCCCAGCTTCTGATGACCCAGCTTGCCACAGGCGCGCGGCATCTATGCCTTCCTCTTGCGGCTGTTAGAGGTGCTGAAATGTTGCGAGGAACGTGGTCTAGTGGTGCATGCCATTAAGTGCTGGTAGTCTGTTGATGGCTGGGCTTGGGCTGGGTTGTGCTCCATGTTTGGTGTACGGCCATTTGGGTGTGGTGCGGTGCTGCCAGCCTGCCAAACATTCAACGTCTGGAATTTCTTACCTCCGTAATGCCCACCTCAACTGGCTTTCCGCATGGCGTGGGTTGCCACGGCCTCTGCAACTTGATAGTGGGCCAACTGGGTGCTGGCCCGCCAAGCATGCGCGTCACCAACCTCCAGAGCCCTCCAGAGCCCTCCAGAGCCCTCCAGAGCCCTCCAGAGCCCTTCAGAGGCCCGTGCAAATCCCTCCAGAGGCTGAGCGGCTCTGAAACAGCTGTGTCAGGAATGCCAAACCACCCTAAATGCAGCAGGAAGCCGCTTTCTAGCTCTGGCTGCCTGCGAAGCAGCTGCAGGAGGACCTGAGCCCCGATGCCCACCGTAAATTCAGGAAGGCTGTGAAAGAAA
This sequence comes from Chlamydomonas schloesseri, assembly GCA_016834595.1. Classification (NCBI taxonomy): domain Eukaryota; kingdom Viridiplantae; phylum Chlorophyta; class Chlorophyceae; order Chlamydomonadales; family Chlamydomonadaceae; genus Chlamydomonas; species Chlamydomonas schloesseri. The sequence goes on along the minus strand of JAEHOD010000009.1, from coordinate 2,071,389 downwards.
TTCTCAACACTGGGCAGGCACACGTGGCACACGGCAGCATGGCGACAGGTCAGAATATTGCAGTGCTTGGCTGCTGCTGTGCGGGGCCTGACGAGGGGCTGACGCAACGGGTGTTACATGAACCAGCGGGTTGCCGCCTTGCAGTCGCTGATCTTTCCTGTCAGGATCCGCATCACTACGTCAGCCGACGGGGCCTTCAACCTTGGGCTTGGGAACTTCTACTTGCGCCAGGTGATCCTCACTTCTCCGGCTGTCGCCAACCTGACCGACACCCCCAACACCGCAAACACAGCATTCAAGGCGGCCGTGGACATACTACCCCGACAATGTTAGCTATTCTAGCATGTCCAGATTGTTGCACTGCAGAACGAATACACCACCGAACAGTACAAGCTCGAGTGCCGAGCATCTTTTATGACTCCTGACAACCAGTGGGCAGCCAGCCCTTCCATTTCCTAGTTTGATAACCTTCCGCCAGCACATTGGCCACAGTGGACTTACCAAGACGCTGGAATTCGCAGACCCATACCCTGTTGACCGCCAGCTCTACCTGCACCTCAAGATGCGCGCGGGGACGTGGCAGCAGGGCGAGTCAGGGCGCGACCAATCAGTACAGTGTGCGCTGGGGCCCTAACTTCACGCGCCGTGTGAAGGAATCAAGTGTCCTTTATTTTGGCCATCACTTCAGTGACGTTATCGCAAATATTCATGTCACTATGAACGGATGAGGTTTCGGCTGAGTTCTGGCTGGGTTTGTGCTGAGTTTCCTCCAAGTTTGTGCTGAGTTTCCTTTGAGTTTCTGTGCCTCGACCCTTTCCCCCACAGCGCGGCGCCGCCCCCGCCGTGCCGCCGGGCAGCCGCAGCCGCGTGTCAGCTCTGATGCAGCTCAAACGTATTTAGGAATTTTGACGCGCCGCACTGGTGCACAACGTGCACCGCACGCGGCCATTCCTCACTTGGCTTAATCACATCCCATCACATCTCACACGAAGCTCCCCTCACACCCTCGGCGCGGCACGGGTTGGCTGGCGCCCCCGCTGCACCGGTCACCGCAGTCACATGTGCCCCGTGTGCAGCCCAGATGTAGCTGATGGGAAAAGCGCAGCCCCATGCATCCCATCTGAACTTACACGCAGCTCACACGAGGCTTCCCAAACGGCTCCGCGCGCAGCTACCAGCTCCCACTCGCGCAACCGCCGACTAGCACCAATGGCTCCTGTGCTCTGCCGTACACGTGTGCACTCCCACCGCTTCACACCCGGCCTCCCACACAACTCCCAGCTCCCAGCCGTACAGCTACCCGACTCACGCCAACGATCCGTGTGCGTGCCCCCAGGCTCGGCAGCCGGCCCGCCGTACAACTACCAGCTCCCCGCCGCGGCAGCACCGACACCCAACCGCAGCTCCTGTACGGCTGAGGGGGTTGGGGGTGCCGTACACGAGTTAGTTGGGGGTTAGTCGGAGCTGTCCTAGAACCCCCATTATACTATTTTTTCCCGTTGAGAAACCAACTGCGCTGTGCATGGAGGCGGCAGCCGCGTGTGCGAGCTACGGCACATCACCGTATCGGTCCACACCCTCCGGAGGCTCTGCCGCTGCGGGCGACGCCTCAGTCACTGACTGGCTATTTAGCCGGAAACCGTAGGCAGAGTGCTGCCGAGCATGCCCGCAGGCGCTGATAGGAGTCTTTGAGAAGTCACCGGTAAAGGGCACGCTTTTTGGTGCAGCTTATTGCTTGTGTATTACATGCAAGGGCCGGGATGACTCGTATGTGTGCAGTGGGCGGTACTATTGTGCCGCGTGCATGGGCCAGGTTCCGGACTTCCGGCAGCTCTCTCAGGTTCTGGCGGCTCCCGCAACTACCGGCAGCTCCATCATATTCCGGTAGCTTCCAGCCTGCCGTGGCTCCCATGCACGCCGCCCCACTGCACCCTTGCCCACACTCAGACACACGCCGACACACCACTCCACACACAGACTTGCTTTTTGAGCTAGTTGGGGAGAGCGGCAGACTGTGCTCTCTTGTGCGTCCTAAGCGCTCTGGGTCCTAACCCCTAAAAACGGAGTCGGCGACATCAATTGAGACCGCGCTTCACGCCACCTCTCGGTTTACGACCGCTCTGCTGTGTTATATTGGGAAATCTAGTGAGAGGGCGTTGAATGAGACAACGGCCCACGGCCCCGCAGTTTGTGACCCTACACACCCGTTCTGACACGTCCCCGTGCATCGTGCTGTGAAGGACACATCTGCGGCTCCATCTCACCTTCGGCGGAGCGACACGACCTCTTCAAGGTCAACGCCCATGCCATATATCCTGACCGCCAACGACTTAGTGGAGATATCGGCAGTGCCCGTATCTTGTAGATGCCCCTGGGCCCCCGGTGTCTACTACCGTGTAGATGCCCCCTTCTGATTTATCTACCCGAAACATTTTTCTTGTGGGGCAAGCCCCCCAAACCCCAAAAAATTTCTACCCTCCCCCCTCTTTTCCGCACCCAAACGCGCCAAAACGTCTACCTCCCGTAGATGTGCGCCCCGCCAACCCCTGAAAGCTTCTACGTTTTCGGCCGAAAATAGGCAAATTTCTACCGGTAGAAGGAAGATACTGGCACTGGATATCGGCATCTGGTTTCAAACATTCAGAGAGCCACGCAAAAGGTGTCCTGCCCGGCAAACCCTGGGGGCCCCGGCTCTGTAGCGACACGGGCCGCCGGGCTGTACCTGACTAATGTTTTTACATGAGTCGCCCCGACGTGGGGGCACGCAGCCCTGGTCACCTGGCACTCAAAATCATCCCACCACGCCCCACGCGCCGCGTCCTAGCTCCTCCAACAGCCAGCACGACAGCAGCTCGCCACACGCCACACGTCCACCCGGGCCACACACCCGGGCGACCAGCCGCCAACCCGCCGTCAGCAGTCTTGCGCGGTTAAGTTGCACCCGCCCGGTGGACATGCATCCCTTCCTCTGGTCCTCTGGTCGGTCACACACAGGGCAGTGCCCCAAACCCCATAATAACGTGCCCTCGCGCGCGCGTGCGCAACCCCCTGATCCTGCAGACAGCCCCGCGTGCACACGTGCCGTATCACAACAGCAGCAGCAGCAGCTGCTGCTGCTGCAGTGACCTCGATAATGACCACGTGCAGTGACCTCGATAATGACTACGTGCGCGTCGGTAGATAGCTCACCCATAATCCCGATCCATGAGCCCGCGCCCGCCTGCTAGAGCTGATGCGCCCCCCCAGCCCGCCTGCCTGCTGCTTGGTCTTCATGCATGACCCTGACTTCCCCACCTTCCTCCTCTCCCTCCTGAATCAGTCCCCCTCTCCTCCTCCTCCTCCGCCTCCTCCTCTCCCCTCCTCCTTTCCACCTCCTTCCCAGCTCTCCTCCTGCCCTGCCCTGCCTCTTCTTCAGGCGCGCTGCTCGAACAGGAAGTGTCCCACGCCCCACTCCTCGCCACCGTTGTAGTTGAACAGCTCGCTGGCGAATGAGGTGCGTGTGTGTGTGGGGGGGGGGGGGAGGAGGGGGTCCGGGAGGGGGGGTTCCCGGAGGGGGGGTCCGGGTGTGGTTACTTAGCGGGAGGGTGTGGGTGTGGGTGTGGGTGCGGGCAGGTGGGGCATATGGCGACAGCGCCGCAGGTGCCCGGCGGGCAGAGGGGTAGGCATGCTCACTAGCCCAAAACTTCTATACCAGGGGGCATTCACGCACACAGGGTGCACACGCACAAACACGCGCACCCACGCACATCCCCTTTCCCCCACCCCCCACGGCTCGCACGGCTGACATGGCTCAAGACTGCTCTGGACTCCGTCGTCAACCTGCCGCTCCATTGTCCAAGCCCGCCCGGCCACATACGGTGATATTCAGTAGCTCGCACAGGCGGCTGCGTTTCCCAGCTCAGCGCAGTCGTGTTCGCATTTTGTTTCTCACCGGGACTGTTCACCAGTAACCCCCACCCCCCATGCGTGGCTACCCCCTTCCCGCACCCACCTGCAGGCGATGTAGAAGATGCGCCAGCGGTGGAACCAAACGTTGGCGCTCTCGGCGCTGCCCATGTAGGCGGTCGTCAGCGTCTTGAGCACCTGGATGGGGGAAGGGCGGGGTCGTGGTGGTTGCATGCATTTAGGTTAAGAAGATGGTGGTGGTGGTGGTGGTGGCGGTGGTGGGTGACGGTGGTGGTGGCGGTGTCAGGTTGTGGTGGTGGTGGCGGGTGGTGGTGGTGGTGGCAGGCAGGGGTCAGGCGGGACTTTAGGCAGGGGTCCGAAGCAGAATCACATGATGAAGCAGCCCATCTTCATCCTCCTCCGCCAACCCCGCTGCCTTCCTCCTTTTCGCCCACACACACACGTCCAACCCGCCCCCCCCCCGCATTGGGACTGGGAATGAATTTTACCCCCCCCCCACACACACACATACACAACAAGAACAACCCACACAATGCCGACAGCACACACCTCGCGCCGGTGCTTGTCGTGGCGCACCAGCCAGTCCTCCAGCGTGCGGCTGTAGTGCCGCCCGTTGACGAACCTGCAGGTTAGGGCGGGCGGGGGGGGGGGTTGTGGTTACCAGCCCAAACTAAACCAATCTAAAGGAAGCGGAGTTGAGTAATGCAATTACGGTAATACAACGAAATACTCGTTAGGTTGAAGCAGTCGAAGAAGACGTGTGGAGTGCGCCGGCGACTAGAAATGCCACCCGAGCTCGGCGGCCAGACACAGAGACGTCACGCACAGGCAGCAGGGCAAACACCACGACTTACCTGGCGACCAGGAAAGCAGCCCCGACGCCAGGTAGCACGCGCCGGGCCAGAAGCGTGACATGTGAAAAAGGGAAGCAGCAGGGTTCGAAAGGGCAAGGCACAGTGAAGGGGCCGAGGCGCGGCGGTAGAAGGAAAAAGGAAGTAGACAGCACAGACTATGCACACACGAGCTCAGGTGGCAAAAGAGGGGCGGGCAAGGAGAGGGGCGGATTAAGTGCGAAGGACCAGGGATGGGGTAGGCAATGGTGCGGGCGATGAGGGAGGTTAGCAGCGTAGGAGTGCGGCAAGCAGTGTGCGGGCCGCGTGCGGCTCCCCACAAACACTGCCAGCCCGGACGTCCCCCCGCACCAGGGGACTCCCGGGGTAATGGGGGAAGGGCGTGAGCAGGGCGGCACGGGACGGAAGGGGCAGGGGTCAGGCATGGGTTAGGGGCGGAGCAGAGAATAGGCAAGGTAGCAGGCTACACAAGTAGGACTCACTCATCGGCAGGCGTGGCTGTATGAAGGCGGTGGCCGGGGAGGCAGTAAGGGTTATACTAGGAGGCTAGAAGCCGCTGGCAGGCGGCGGCGGCGGCGGTGGGGCGCCGCCAAGGTAGGCATGCAGTCGGGCGAGCAGGTCAAGAGGGGGGACGGGTGGGGCGGGGGCGGCGGGTGGCGCCGGGTGGCCGCGGCGGGCGAAGTAGAAGACATGAGGGTTGCGCCGGAGGAGGGTAGTGAATTGGTTGAACATGCACGGGCGGGAGTAGCCTTGCGCACTAAGAGCGGCGACCAGTTGGGCGGCTTCGTAGGCGAAATTTTCGGCGCAAGTGATGACCCGCTTGAGGCGGTGGAACTGGCTGACAAAGATGTTGCGTTTGCACATTTCGTTGACGGAGGAATGGCGGGCGACGAAGCGTGACAGGCGCACCCCACCAAACGCCGGCTGTTCACGCTTGTCGTAGAGGTGAGTGACGATCCAGGGGGGGAGTACCATGCATGTTTAATCAATGACGAGGGAGGTGTAGGCAGACGTTGCAACACAGAAGGCATACCGATGACCAGAAGGCGGGGGAGGGGGGTTAGCCATCCACAGGATATTGTTAAATAAAAACTGAAATGCCGATGGGGGCTTCATGCATTTGGGCTAAGAAGGGTAGGCGTAGACAGGCAGGCAGGGGGTGCCATGCATGTTTAATGCCGAGGGGGGGTCGCAAGGATATGCAGGGGGGGGGGCGGGAATTCAGGGAGACGGCGGCGACAGTGGCAGCAGCGGTGGCTGCGGCGGGACAAGTGGATGTTGCAGACGGGGTCGGTGGGGGCAGCGGAAGGGAGAGAGCGGGGCTCTGGTGGGCGGCGAGCAAGAGGAGGCCGGCTGTCAAATGCCGCCCTGCTCCTTTCTCCCCCAGAAGCCCTAGAAGCCCTCTCCCCAAGACCCCACCCCCGCTCCTGCAAACCAGAGGCCGCAGATGACTGACTCCCGCTTTCCCTCTGACCCCCTCTCCCCACGGCCCGTCCAAACAAAACACACACAACCAACCACAACGTTTTCCCCTTTTGAGCTCACTCCCACCCCCTCCGCCCTCTCCTGCGCGCTCTGCTGCATTCGGTTTGATTCAGCTGGCCCTATGCTTTTACTGGTGCTTCACAATGTACAATACCGAGAGACAGGTCATTTTGTATAGGATTTATAGGGGATAAATCAGTAAAGTGAAAAACGCCCACGCCAACAACACAGCCACCCGACACGCCACACGCCACGCCACGCCAGTCGCCACGCCAGTCGCACCAGTGGTTGCGGATGACCAGGTCGTCTTGGAAGTAGAGCAGCAGGTCGGAGGAAGGCATGGTGCCGCCCGTGAAAAAGTACTTGGACATCCAGTCTGTTGTGTTGGTTGGTGGTTAGTTGGTTGAGTGGTTAGGTTCGGTTGGTTGGTTGGTTGGTTGGTTGGGTTCGGTTGGGCTTGGGTTTGGTAAAGGTTTGGTGTGTGCGAGGTGCGGCGCGGTGCTGGGTCGGGCCGGGCAGGGCCGGCCGTAGGATGGCAGGTCGGCTCGCACACCCGTTCAAACACCCGTTCCTCAACACGTGATGTTTTGCCTGTGTGCAGGTAGGCCCAATTCCTTCTGACTCCCGCCACTCCCTCCTGCCACTCCCCCGCCGCTCCACTCCCCTCCCCGCCACTCCCCTCCCCGCCACTCCACTTCTCACCCTCCTCGCTCTGGACCTCGAAGTGGTAGGGCGTGGTGCGGTGCAGGAAGATGTGCACGAACAGCTTGCCCTCCGCAGCCAGCCAGCCCGAGATCTGTTGTGATTGCCGTACCGTAATTTAGTGGTTGTGTGCGTGCATAGGTGTATGTGTGCCGTGCGTATTTGTGTGCAGTTGTTTTGACATGCATTTGTTTTGACATGCATGTGTTTTGACATGCACCTGACGTCCGTTCGCCCTTTTCAAAACACACACACACTCTCTCTCCCTCTGCGCTGCATGCGCCGCATCTCTGACACCGGGCGGCCCTGGCGCCGCCGCTGCCAGCCAGCCAGCCAGCCAGCCAGCCCGCACACCCATCGCCACGCCCACAACCCTTTCTTTCCCACAACCCTTTCTTGAAGACTGAAACCCTCCTGGGGCATCTGGAACCCTCCCTGGGACCTTTCCCGCCCCTGAACAAACACCCACCCATCCTGCCGCCGCCACCCAAACCCGGCCCGCACACACACACACACATACACATACACACACGCCCACAAGTCTTTCATAGTTCTCTCCCTTGTGATCTCTAACACACGCCCACACACACACACACACACACACACACACACACGCCTTGCGCAGCAGGCGCTGGTAGTTCTTCATGTGCTCAAACATCTCGATGGACACGATGCGGTCAAACAGCCCGCCGTCCAGAGGCGCCTCGAAGTCGATCATGTTTGCGGTGATAATCTGGTTGAGGAGCGGTGTGTGTGGGAGGGGGTTGGGAAGTTTGGGAGGTTGGGAGGTTTGGGGGGTGGGCGAAAGCGGAAGTCGAGATTGCGGGTTGGCCACAAACATTTGGGTTAAGCGGCATGGAGTGGAGCGAGCGGGCACACACGCATGCACACAAAACACACGCCCTCACATACACACCCTGGTCCCTCCCCCTCGTTCTTGTGTAACGGGTATGGTTATTGGACTCGAAACAACAACACATACCCTGCTTTGGATTCTGGAATGAACTCATCCCCCGAAAGCACACACGCGCAAAGTAATGTTCTTCGCAGTAACCCCGCCCCCCCCCGCTGTACCACGGAGTCCACGACTACTGAACCCAACAACCCCCCCCCCCCCACACACACACACACACAACACACACACACTGCGAGCGATTGCGGGGAATTTCCGTTTACCAACACACACGCACACACATACACACGCACACGCACACACACGCACACACACACACACACACGCACACACACACGCACACACACACACGCACACACACACACGCACCCCCCCTAAACCCACCGTGAGGTTGGTGATGCCGCGCTTGGCGGCCTCGCCATCGATGAACGCCTTCTGCGTGGCGCTGTTGCTGACGGCGAAGAAGGTGGAGGCGGGGTAGCGAGCGGCCGCGAACAGGCTGAAGCTGCCCCAGCCGCAGCCCAGCTCCAGAACGCGCTGCCCCGGCGCCAGCTGCGCGCGCTCGCAGTAGAGGTCTTGTTGGGGTGCAGGGGAGGTGGGGAGGGAGAGGAGGAGGGGGAGAGGGGAGAGGGGATCCAGGCATTCACCGCCGCCACATACAGTACGGTAGTGCGACGGCTGCTACTTGCTACTGCTACTGCTACTGCTACTGCTACTGCTACTGCTACTGCTGCTGCTGCTTGCTGCTGCTGCTGCCGCCCTCTGCTGCCCCCTGCCAACCCCCTTCTACCGCCCCTCCCCCCCGCATGTTGTACTCCAGGGGCCTGTGGAGTGGAGTGGAATGGACCCCCTCCCCCGCCCTCGGCGCCCACCTATGCCCACCTACTGCTTTGACCATGTCACGCGTGTCGCCGCCGTGCTGTGCTTTCCTCTGCTTTCGCTGCACCGGTCACTTCACCACTTCCCACTCAACTGGGTTCGCAGTAGCTTGCGCGGTAGCTTCATAAGCCCGACTTGCCTACAGAACCCGCCGCCCCCAACCTGCCTCCAAACCGCCTCCAAAGCGCCTCAAAAGCGCCTCCAAACCAAAGCCCCACAACCAACGCCCCCTGCCACCCCGCCTCCCCCGCCCCTGCCACCGCTCCTCCTCCTCCTCCTCCTCCTCCTCCTCCTCCTCCTCTTTCTCCTCCACCCCCCACCCCTCCCCATCCCCCACCCCTCCCACCACCACCCCTCACCCAGCATGTTGTACTCGGCCTGCTCCAGCGACTCCCGCGGACTGCGGTACAGGCAGCTGCTGTACTTGAGGTGGCTGCCCAGAACCAGCTGGTAGTAGGGCGTGGGGATCTGGGTTGGTTGGAGCGGGTTGGTTGGAGGCGGTTGGGTTGGTTGGATAGAGGCGGTTGGGTTGGTTGGAGAGGGCTGGTTGAAGTGGGATGGTTGAAGTGGGTTGGTTGGCGGGTTTGGGTGGGAGGGGAGATGGATGCGGGTCCAGGCATCTCAAGTATTGTGGTGGGGAAGGGGGTTGGCGGCGAAGGGTGCGAGGGGGGGTCTGGGGATTGCCAGGGCCCCGCACAAACACACCCAGAGTGCACCATCCCAAGCCCCAACCATCACATTTGGTAGTGCCCCCCCCCCGTCTCCAACCCAACTTCAGGCGCTGTAGACAAAATGACATACCTTGCCCTTGCCCGCCCTCTTTTCCTCCCCCTCTCCTTCCTGTTAGCTCTGCACGATACACCACTCCGGTGCCCGTCCTCCATCGCCCCCGCCCTCACTTCCGCACCCACCTCGTAGTGCTGCTCGTTGGCCTCCGAGGTGTTTACCGCGATGGGCATGGTCTTAAGGTCGTTGACGAACGCCACCGTCTGCTGCAGCCGGCCGTTCAGGTCTTTGGGAACCTGTGCCCAAACAGAGCCCCACAAGAAGGCGTTCCACGCGGTACTTTAATTAACATCTGACAGCAACACGTCCATAACATATGTATGTCGAAGGAAAGGTGCATCGCTGTTGCGCGACGTGACCGGGTGCGACCGGGTTGCAAAGCCGGGCGATGATGCCCCGCCGCCAGGTGCTGAGGGAATTGTTGGGTATCTGCAGCTGCACGCCGTTCCCAAAATCCCGCTCTTCCGCCCCCTCCCCACCCACACCTACAGTACCAGCAACGAGTCTGGTTCTTGCTGCCAGGGCGCGCCCCGCTGCCGCGACGCAAAGTGGGTTGGGCCACCAGCGGGGGAGTGCCGAACCAAGAGCAACGGGGAACCACGCAGACCCTCGCAAACCACTTGCACCACAACCCAGCGACCTGCCAGACACTGCGCCGGTCACAATTCGCGCACCTCCGCGACTCGGTTCGCCAGTAGGAAGCGAATCCCCGTGCGCAGAACGAAATCCGGCACATAGCCATTCTCCACGGCGCCGATGAAGCTCTTCACCAGAGCATTATAGAGCTTGCCTACGCCTAGCGTTTCGCGGATGAACCGCAACAACGCGTAAATCATTTGCCAGCGTCGCTTCGGAGTTGCCGCAGGCCTTCTTCAATTGACTGATGATCAGAATGGAAGGAATTCAGTTCAGACGAACATGTGTTCTAGCTATGCGGGTCGCGACATATATCCTGCTATGAACCAATTAAGCAGGTCCACGAGCGTGGGGCCACGCATGGGGCCGGTTGGTTTACGCCAGCGCCTGGCGTCATGCGGTAGGCACGAAACCCCATCAAGAGGGCGGAGGGGGCGACATCGGCACAGGCGGAGGGAGAGAGTCCGTGCCCATTGAGTCAGCTCCGTATCCTCCTCTCCGGATGCGTGCAGTTTGTACACCGAGTGCGTCCAGTACCGCGCTGGCAGAGCTATGAGCCCATATGGGCTGAGTCTCATGTCAGCGTAAGGGCGGTTGGTTGCGCTCTTCGGAGCGGTGGTTCCCCTGTGCCACGACGGTGTTTACACTGTCCCCTTCTTGTGACCCGCAATCTTAAGGGCGGCAGCAGCCAAGGGCCAGCGTCACTCCAAGTCACCCTCACATAGCCCGCGAGACACCGTGTTTGATAGCACTGGCATTATCGCCCACACGCTAGGGCTGTGGTTGGAAGCTATGGGGCGGTAACATGTTGCAGCAGTGTAATACGGTACATGAGTCAAGGCGTACATAAACCTAAGCACTCGTACGCAGCTAGCACCCAGGTTAGGTGCCAGGCCGAAGGCTCACTGGCCCCCTCGAGGCCTCGACCCCTCGGCACCCCTGCCCGTGCTCGACAGGCCTACCCAACCGCACGAGCAAATGCCAATGGGTTGCGGGTTGCCCCCATCCCCACCCCGCCTAGGTCAACATGGGAACGTCCCGATGCCGATCGCCTCGCTATACAACTGCGCCCAGGCCATACAACTGCGCCCAGGCCATATAACGGTGCCTCACTATCATATACACAGTTGGTGTAGCTGACGACCGCTGTCCACGACCGCGCTGCTGCGGGCGGCCTCCAGTCGGGCGGCCTCGCCACGCCGCTTCCAGTCAGTCACCCTGCTTCCAGTCGTGATAGGTCGTACGGTCGTACGGTACACACCGGCTGTGGTGGGTTTGGCACAGCGGCGGGCCGCGGGGGCCCCGGCCAGGCGGCGAGCTGCCTGCCTCGCCTGACCGCTGGGGCATGTCACACAGAGGCAGCTAGGGCGCTTGGCGGCTCTTGGCCTACTGCACTTGATGGCGCTTTACACGCCATTCGAATTTTAGCGTAGGTGTCCGTATCGCCGTGGCAGCAAGCCCCCGGTTGGCTGCGCTCGTTGGAGCGGGTGGTCATTCCCTTGTGAACTGGCGGTGCTCAGACCGGCCACCTTCTCCACCCCTCTTCTCCTATGACCGCACGAGTAACAGCTGCGTAACAGAAGGGCCGCAACCATGAGCTTTCGCTCAGTGTAGGTCGTGCCGCAATCGTGCACATCCGTCCTCACCGGGTGGTTCTCCTCACAGTGTAGTCGTTTTACACCGAGAATTACCCCTCCGCCCTTGTAGCACAGTGCTACTAACGGCCAGAACTCAGAAGGAAGCGCGGCACCGGGAGCGGCTTGCCTTCTTCTCTGCTGCATGCGTCGCGAATGCCGATTGCGTCCCCTCAGCGCCGCGCAGGCCCGCACGAAGTCCCAGCTGTCAGCAGTTCACGGCCGAGGGCTAAACGTCATTCTTGCTGCAAGCCGTTTTGAGCTGCTCGGCAACTGCAGAGGATAAAGTCTTACTGCTCATGCGGTCATGCCAGACAGGCCTCAGAAACATCTGGGTGCTCACACATCTGCACGGAGGGGCCTTTCCAAACATCCCGACCTGCCCGCAACATTTCTCAACGCATGCCGCCAAACAGTGTTTGTTGCGCTATAAGGCCACAGCCTGATCCAAAATGTTATGCGCTGCTGGGAGGGCGGGCGGGCGCGCGGTAGCCGGTTGCGCGAGGGGCCGGGTGCTCGCGTGCCGTGCCGGCCTGCCGGGCACCACCGCCGGGCTTGGGATCGGCATGGCAACTTCGTCGGATAGCAGCGGGAAGTCCTGAACTCTGCACCTACTCTCCTCCTGCAGTACGCTTTCATACGTTACAACTTCCACTGCAACATAAGTTCGCGAGTGTGTGTTGCGCACATCAGGGCGGAGCGACCTGCCACTTTTGTGTATTGCTCATCGACAATACGTAATACTACACGAGAGTTTCAGCAAAAACGACAAATCGCGATCAGGGGCCGGGTCAGGCCCCCGCCCGCTTCAGGCAAAACTTGCCTCGATGTTCTAGTGAATAGAACTTATGATATGTTGTGAAGAACTTAAAGGGCCTGTTGAGAGGGCGTAGCGGCTGCGCCTGGGGCGCTCGAGTAAATGGGAGGCTGCCTATCGTCGGAAAACGGCAGCGCAGCTCCCGTATTATCAGCAGGCAATGCTGCTGACATACAAAGAAAGGCTGTCGGGACGCTTGTGTCCGATCCTGCAGCCCCAGAAGTATCTCCTTTGCCACCAGCCAAGCCCCCGGCAGTTGCAGAACAGTCAGCTCAGCATGGAGCTACCATGGTTAACCCTGGCACAGCAGGCACTGGTGGCAAGGACGTCGGGCCAACTGGAAATGTTCAAGCAGACGCCGGGGCGAAGCCCCCGGACCCGCCTGCACAGAAGCAGGAGCCGGGTAAGTCTCATCATGAACGTCGGACTGGCAATATGGGGCTTCTTTTCACACCCGCGCGTTCCGTGCGCGAGACAGTGTACAGTTGCGGAAACCGTGTTGCCCCCCCCCCCCCCACCCCCCGCACAGGGCCACCGCCAACGATCGCGGTTCCGGCGCCTAGCTACATGACTAACGCGACTGGTTTGCCAGCGGGGCTGCCAGACTCGGCGCAGATAGCGTCGGCAACAGTGACGGTGAGCGGGGCGTTTCGGAGGAGGGGGTTGCAAAGGGCGGCGAGCCGGCAGGCGCCTGTGCTGCACCGGCACACCGGCTGGGCGCCACGGCTGTGTCGGCGACGGCCGGTCGGGGGTGCCGGCATGTGCAATCGCTACCCGCTTCTAGGTTCGTGGGTGGGTGGGGTGGGCGGGTTCGTGGGTGGTGGCGGCGGTGCAAGCAAGCTGCGGGGCACAGAGCCGGGAGCACGTGAGCCGGGAGGCTCCGTGACGCCCGCGCGGCGTGGCGTGGCGTAGCGCGGCGCGGCGCGGCGCGGCGGCGCTTGCGCGTTCCCCGAGATACTGCCGTACAATCAGCCGGCCCCCTGCTGTGTCAGCCGCCCTCAGGCGGGCCCCCCCTTATTGCCATGGCGCCCGTGCTTCCCTTCCCTCCTGCTGCCCCGGCCTCCCCATACCTTTCCTTCCTTCCTCCCGCCCCCCACCTGCTTCCTGCCCCAACCCACCCCCACCCCCCAAATCTACATGCATGGAACCCCCCAACCCCTCAACCCCCGCACCATTTATTCACCGCCACCCGCGCCTCCCTCCCTCTCTCCCTCTCCCTCTCTCCCTCCCTCCATCCCCGCAGCCGGCGGGCAACGTGCTGATGCACCTCAACCGCGCCATGATCTATCGCAACCGCATGGGCCCCGCCGGCGGCGGTGCCGCCCCGCTGCCGCACCACCTGGCGCCGCACCTCCTGAACTCCTCAATGGACGCCGCGTCTGACTACGGCGGCTCGCTCAGCGCCATACCGGGGCCGGACGTGATCCCGCCGCCGGGCGGCGTGGTGCCGGTGGTGGCGGCGGCTTCCGCCGGCGCCGTCGGCGCCACCGGCGCCGCCGGCCTGGCGGGGCACGGGCACGGGCACGGGCACGGGCAGATGCACGGGCATGGCGGCGGCGGCGGCGGCGGTACGGTAGACAACATTATGGCGAGCAACGTGGGCGGCAGCATGGGCAGCATGGGCGGGGACACGATCGGCGACAGCGGCGTGTTTGAGGTGCCGGGCGGCGGCATGGGCGGCGGCAGCATGGGCAGCTTCGGCAACGCCGGCTATGCCGGCATCGGCGGCTACGGCGGCGGCGGCGGCTACGGCGGCGGCGGCATGGCCGTCGGCCCCGGCGCCGGCGCCAACGTGCCGCAGGGCATGCTGGCGGCGGCCGCCGCCGTGGCCGCCGCCGCCGCGCTGCCCGGCGGCGGCGGCGGCGGCTACGGCCTGCTCCGCAACGATGACAGCACCGGCTTCTCGCTGACGGGCATCTCCGCCTCGCTGGGTTCGGTGGTGACGACGCCGGGGACGACGACCTTTGGCGGCGCCGCCGGCAGCATGACGCTGAGCTCGGGGCTGGCGGCGGTGGCGCCGCTGCACGGTCTGGGCGTGGAAGCGACGCTGAGCGAGATGCAGCAGATGGCGCTCATCGGCAGCGGCGGCGGCGGCTGCGTGTACATAGGGCGCTGGCGTGGCGTGACGGTGGCGGTCAAGTTCATCGTCAGCAGGTGCGTTGGAGGGAGGGGAGGGAGGGAGGGAGGGCGTGGAGGGAGGGGTTGCGGGGGAGGGGGGTTGTGGTTACCAGCCCAAACTAAAGCAAACCCAATGCATACGAGCGAGGAGGTGAGCGTGGCCTAACATGGGGGGTTGAGGTGGGGTGAGGGGGCGCGGCAGGGGTGAGGGGGTGCGGCTGGGGAGGTGCGGGTTGGTGTCGGGTCCCATCACGGGCACATTGGGTTGGCTGGGGGCGCCTGGCGCGTGCGGTGCGTGCGGCGGCGGTGGCGGCGGCGGCGGTGGGTGCTGGCGGCGCGGCTGCCGGTTTCGCTGCTCAGGTGCTGGGGTCTGGCTGTGAGCCAGCAGCCCTTGCAGTCTCGTCCTCCCGCAGACCTCCGCTATCCCTCCTTGCACCCTGCCTCTCCTCTCTCCTCCCCACCTCCTCCTCCCCACCCCCTCCCCATCTACCCAACCCCTCCCCACCTCCCCATCTCCCCACCTCCCAACCTACCCCCACCTACCCCCACGGGTTCTGGATTAAACTACCCCACCTATCCCCACCCCCACCTCCCCACCTACCCACACCTACCCACCCCCACCTACCCACCACACAGCAACGACGACCAGCTGACGCGCAGCCAACGCGAGGCGCTGCTCAGCCGCCTGGCCTCGCACCCGCACGTGGTGCAGACCTACGCCACCAGCGTCACGCAGCTGGCGGAGGCGATGTTTCGGGCCAAGGTGGGTTTCGTTTGGGTTTCGTTGGGTTTTGAGGGTGGTTCATTCCAGAAACCAAAGCGACCATGGGAGAAAGGGAGGGTTTTGCTCCCGTAGCCCAGCAACCGTCTACATGAGACACGAGGGCATGGCTGTGGAGGGGGAGGAGTAGGGGCGGGGGAGGGGGGTTGTGGTTACCAGCCCAAACTAAACCAATCTAAAGGAAGCGGGCGGGCGGGCGGGGTGAAGGACAGGGGGCCAAGCGGAGGGCCGGGGAAGGCAGGGGTGGGGAGGAGAAGGCAGGGGTGGGGAGGAGAAGGCAGGCAGGGCAAAGCTGGACTGAGGGAAAGCCATCCTACGCTGCACACGTCCTCCACCCACCCGTCGAACCACCCCGCGCCCCTATCCTGAAATAAACTCCCCCCCCCTTCATTATTAATTAAACACCATCCATGGATGGCTACCCCCCTTGTTGAAGTTCGGTCAGAACTCGAGGGATAATGCTAGGGGACTAGCGAAACCTAGCGTGACCGTGTGCGTGTCGATACACCATGCGCATACGAAGTGCTAACCATGCAGAGACATAAGCCCAGAGCTTAACTCATATCTCTAGTAGTTGGTATACTGTAATGTGCGAAGCAGTCTGACTGTTAGCCGCCTCTACTCCGGTCGTGCTACTCCGATCGTAATCAGCACCAGCCTTCCAACACCCCTCATTCCGCCGCCCACGCCTCCCCCTTGATGCCTGCTCCCGTGCTCATTGCCCGTCCCCATGCCTTCCCCTTGAATTATGTCCTCTGCTGGCCCCTCTGTTTTCTAACTTGCTCTTCCCCTCTTGTATACTAATACGTTACAATGTCGTCCCATTTCGCATTGCACTTGTCGCGTTGGGTTGGGTCGAGTAGCTTTCCCTTGCTTTGCTATGCGCCACACCTGACCTGCCCTGCTCGCTGCCCTGCTTATGCATGCGATCCGGCGCGGCGCGTGGTGTGGCGCTTGCTCGATGCGGCGCCAGGTGAGTAACGCGCTAAGTCTAGGAAAGTTTAGCGACGCGCGCGCGAAGCACGTACATGCGCTGAGTCGTTCGCGTTTTCCTGAGCTTCTACACGACTTTACCTCTACTTTACACACGGATCACCTTAGTGAATGACATATTAGGCAGATCAAACTATTCGGAACGGGGATCGTCGTCTTCACGCGGAGCCGACTACGCCTTCTGGTCATCGGTATGCCAACGTGTGTCGCAACGTCTGTTCTACGTCTACCTCGTCCTTAATTTAAATGCATGGAACCCCCTCCCCGCGCCTCGTTCTGGGGTTGTTTGGGTTGCAATGGCCACTTAAAAATGGTTTCTGGAATGAACTGCTTTCCCCTCGCCTCCCCCGTCTACCTCATCATTAACTTAATTGCATGGAACCCCCACCCCCTCGACCTCCCCAGGAGGGCGCCGGCGGCGAGGGCGGCCTGCCCGGCGGCGGCGGCGGCGGCGCCGCGGACCCCAACATCTCCCACGACCTGCTGGCGGGGCTGACCTCGGGGTCCTGGATCCGGAACGAGATCCACGCCGCCATGGCGCAGTCCAGCGTGCGCGGCGGCGAGGGCGGCGGCGGCGGCGGCGGCGGCGCCGGCGGCGGCGGCGGCGGCGGCGCCGGCGCGCCGCTGCCCACCATCCTGGAGACGGCGCGCTCGTCGCTGGGCTCGATGCACGAGTCCGTGAACGGCGTCAGCCGCGGCGGCGGCGGCGGCGGCGGCGGCGGGGGTGCTGGCGGCGGCGGCGGCGGCGGCCCGCCAGTGTCGGGCGGAGGTGGCGGAGGGGCGGCTGGAGGGGGCGGAGGAGCAGGAGGCGGCGGCAGCGGCGGCGGCGGCGGGCGGCGGGGCTCGGCGGCTATCACGTCGGGGTGCGAGAGCGACGCGGGGCCGGACGCGTCGTTCTCTTCCGCGGCCACCACCACAGCCCGCGGGGCCACGGCGCGGCTGGCGGGGGCGGGGGCGTACGACAGCGTCACAGGGCAGACGCCGGTGGGTCTGGTGTGACTTGTGTGTGTGTGTGTGTATGTGTGTTGGTAAACGGAAACGGAGAGAATTGTGTATGTGTGTGTGTGTTGTGGTATTGGTGGTGGGGCGTTTGTGTACGGGCTGGGCTGGGTGTGGCAACTGCTTGTTTGTTGCAGACGGCGGGGACCTGTGCCCAGCTCGCCGCCGCCGCCGCCCTAATCCCATTCCCCACTCCTCATCCTCCTTGTGCCGCGCCCGCCCACCCACCCACCCACCCGCCCTGACCCACCCACCCACCCACCCACCCACCCACCCACCCACCCTTACCCACCCACCCTTACCCACCCACCCACCCACCCTTACCCACCCACCCATCCTTACCCACCCACCCACCCTTACCCACCCTTACCCACCCACCCTGACCCACCCGTGCAGGCGGACGAGGACGGCGGCGGCAGCGCCACCAACAGCAGCACCGGCGTGGGCGGGCGGCTGCTGCAGTCGGCGCTGGCGGGGCCGCCGCCGCACGGCTCGGCCTCGCCCTCGGCCGCCGGAATGGGCGGCGGCGGCCTGGGTCTGGACGCCGTCACCGTCGCCGTCACCGCCGCCGCCGCCGCCACCACCTCCACACAGCTGCAGAGCGGCCCCTCGCACCCCACCTCCCTGGACAACGGCGGCGACAGCGAGGGGGGCGGCTCCGGCCCCGGCGCCCCCGCCGCAATCGCCGCAGCAGCAGCAGCGGCAGGAGCCGCCGCAGGCGGCGGCGGCGGCGCAGCCGCCGCCTCCGCCGCGCCGGCGGCGGCCGCGGCGGCGGCCCGCGGCGCCGCCGCAGGCGGCGGTGGCGGCGGCGGCGGCGGCGGGGCCGCGGGCGCGTCCCACACGGGCGCAGCAGACAGCTTCGACGCGTCGTTTGTCCGCGACCACCTGGGTCGCGCCAAGTACTCCATACACGAGGTGCTGCGGCAGCTGGGCGCGCACGAGGGGCAGTTCCTGACGATGGTGGTCATGGTGAGTGAGGGGGAGGGGGTTCCATGCATTTAAGTTAATGACGAGGGGGGAGGGGTGGGGGTTCGTAGATACCAGCCCAAGCTAAACCAAACCAAACCAAATGCATAAGAGCCATCCATGGATGGTGTTGGATCAATACGGTAATGGAGTTCCGATGCCCAGAGGTACAGGGGGGGTTAGTTCATTCCAGAAACCAAAGCGACCATTTCAACCGGAAGAACCAAACCCAGGACCAGAGTGCGCGGAGGAGAGGGATGTACTCGTGTTCTAGGCGATACTCTTCGGTCTTGTTCACCTGGTCGTCGTTGGCATCTTGGGTCGTCGGTCCCGAAGTAGCAACTCCGTTCTCGCGTCACCAGGGGGGAGGGGCCAGTGAAGGGCAGGGGTGTGGGGATGTGGGGGTGAGTAGGACTCAAACGCAAGCCAACCATGGGGGTTGCACGCATTATGAGTTAAGAAGAGACGGGGGCGGGGGGAGAGGGAGGGGGGTTGCAATGAGGGGTGAAGGAGCTAAGGGAGCCCAACCATGGGCACTGCACGCATTACAAGTTGAAGAGAGACGGGGGCGGGGGAGAGGGAAGGGAGTGAAGGAGCTGAGGGAGCTCGCGGGTCGGGAGGAGAGGAGACGCACAGGGGCGGGGAGTCGTGTGCCAAAGGCGGAGGGAGGGAGTATGTGGTAGAGGGTTTGGAGGTTGCGAGGCACCACAGGAAAGCCTATGGCTGCGGCTCAGGGAGGCTTAAGAGCTGAGAATATATGGGTTCGTGGCCGCACGAAGCAGCCAATCCGAGTGCAGCCAAGCCCCCACGCTCACCGCCCGCTGCCGCTCTCTCTCGCCCTGCGTCCGCCGCCTTGGCCTGTGCTCCTCTCGCTGGTTTGTTATCCTGATTTTTGGCTGGTATTTACAAACCGTTCACCACCATTTTCACCACCATGTGCGTTTGCGTGCGTGTGTGCGCAGGAGTACTGCGATGGCGGCAGCTTGCTCGCGGCCCTGAAAGAGGTGGGTGCCCCTGTCGCTCGCAACCTGTGTGTTTCTGTGAGCCCTGACTGCGCGGCGTGCGGCACCCTATCCAAACGGGTGTACAACTCCCCCCCCCCTCGTCATTAATTAAACATGCATGGCACCCCCACCCACGCCCCCCCCCACACACACGCACACGCACGGCCGCCCCCGCCCTCACACCGCCCCCCCCCCGCCCCCGCCTTCACAGGGCCCTTTCCACCGCGACACCACCAGCTGGAGCCCGCGCATGCTGCTGCGCTCCACGGTGCGTACGGCGCTGGAGATCGCGCACGGCATGCAGCACCTGCACCTGAGCGGCCTGGTGCACGGCGACCTCAAGCCGGGGAACGTGCTGCTCAAGGTGGGAGGGGAGGGGGGAGAGGAGGGGAGGGGGAGGGCGGAGGGGGGAGAGGGAGGGGGAGGGGAGGGGAGGGGAGGGGAAAGGGAGGGGGGAGAGAGGGGGAGGGGGAAGGGAGGGGGGGAGGGGGAGGGGGGGGAGGGGGTGAAATGGGGAGAGGGGAGGGGGGGATTCGCACTCCCAGACCGACCAATGCAGGGACTTGTTGTGACCACATCGCCAAAGCCAACGCAAAAGAGGGGGGGAAGAGGTTGAGTGGGGGTGGGAGCGCGCGGGGAGCGGTGGCACGAGGGGCGTTGGGGCCGCAACGAAGATGAGTAGTAGCAGTAGCAGTAGCAGTAGCAGTAGCAGCCAGCGGGCTGTTGCACGTGGTGTCCCCGTTGCTGTCCTCAACCCCTGCCGTGCCGCCACCCTTCCCTTCACCGGCGTCGGCACTCTCCCATTTCCCACAACCACAGGGCTCCAACCAGGACAAGCGCAAGTTTGTGGCCAAGGTGCGTTCCTAATGCGGGGGAGGGGGGTTTGTGGTTACCAGCCCAAACTAAACCAAACCCAATGCACAAGAGCGAGGAGCTGAGCGTAGTGGGGGTAGTTCATTCCAGAAACCTAAGAGAAACGACCAAGAGAACCATTTTCGAGCTTTCGCCGCAATGACGAGGCGCATGTCGACGCGCATGTTGTGAATCAGCAACGCGCCCTGCGATGGCCAGTTCTTGATTAACACCACAGCCGCCCGGCCCCCCCGTCATTACTTCAACATGCATGGAACGCCCCCCCCCGTCTGTCTACATCTCCCCCGCCATTAAGCAAACATGCATGGCACCCCGCGCCCTCCCTCCCCCCGACACCCCAACACCCCACTACCCCGGCCCCCGCCCCCTTCTCCACCTGGCCGCTTCCACCTCCCAGACGTGCCTGTGTCTGTGTCGTGGTTGGCTCGCTCAGCACTCCTTGCCTTTGGCCTTTGCGCTGCTGATTTTTCAACGCGCCCGCTCCTTCTTCTACACACACGCACACACACACACACACACACACATACACCGCACGCATTGTCCTATGTCTGCTGTTCTCTCCCTTGTGATCTCTGACACACATACACATACACACACGTACACCATTTCTCCCGCGTGACCTCTAAAGCACCAAATGTTTCAGTACAACGCACATGCTGCATGCTGACTTGTTCTCCTTCTTCTTCTCCTCCTGCACTCTCTCTCTCTCACACACACACTCTCTCTCTCTTTCTCTCTCTCTCTCTCTCTCTCTCTCTCTCTCTCTCTCTCTCTCTCTCTCACGCGCAGGTCAGCGACCTGGGCATTGCGCACCCGGTGGGCAGCGCGGATGAGATCGCCATCAGCGACGGACAGATCGGGTCAATCGCGTACATGGTGGGTCCAGGGTCGGTGGTTGGTGGTTGGTGGTTGTGGTTGGTCCGGTGTGCGTGCGCGCGCGGGTGGGTGGGTGTTTCAGGGTGTGTGCGTGCGCGTGTGGGTGCGTGCGTGCAACCCGGCGGAACCCCAACCCTCCCCAACGGGGTTTCAGGCATGGCAGTGGTCGATCCGGCTTCTGGAGTAAACCAAACCACCACCTCCAGTCTCCCCAACTTCCACCCCAACCAACCACCTACACAATCACCCTCAAACCCCTCCTCACACCAGCCGCTCCTCACACCAGCCGCTCCTCGCACCAGCCGCTCCTCACACCAACCGCTCCTCGCACCAGCCGCTCCTCACACCAGCCGCTCCTCGCACCACAGGCGCCCGAGGTGTTCAAGGGCCGCATGATGAAGGCCTCCGACGTGTACTCCTTTGGTGTGGTGCTGTGGCAGATGGTGTGCGGCACAGGTGGGCGCCTTTGGTTCAGGGGCTGGGGGGGGGGGGGGGTGCGCGCCGTGGGGCGGGTTGCGATGAGGTGGGCGAGGGGGTGGGCGCAGCACGGTGCAGCACAGCACAGCGTGTTGTCATCATGGCGTGTTGTCAGCACGGCGTGTTGTCAGCACGGCGTGTCGTCAGCACGGCGTATCGTCAGCACAGCGTGTTGTCATCATGGCGTGTTGTCAGCACGGCGTGTTGTCAGCACGGCGTGTCGTCAGCACGGCGTGTTGTCAGCACAGCACAACTTCCTGGCGACCTTGTGTTTACGATGGGCACACGTCGCGTTTCCCACATGCCTTGGCTGCGTGCGTCACGGGCTCTCTTCTGACCGATTCCCGTATTGCATGCCCCCGTGTGGTGTGCCTCGTGGGCCGTCGTGCTCGCGGCACGGCCGTGCTGACCCCGCTCCCGCTTCCAAACACGAACCCCTCTCGTACATGCCCACACACCCCATGGTCGACTTGCTTCGATTTCTCGAATGAACTACCCCTCCCCCACCCCCCACAAACACACGCACACACACATACGCGCCGCGCATGCCGCGCTTTGTTTTGTGTTTTTGTCCTTGTGTGCTCTCTCTTAAGAACACAACACCCCGCCCTGCCCTGCCCTGCCACACGCGCCCCGCCCCGCCGCGCCCGCTCCCGTGTGTTAGGCGGCTCGCCGTACGAGGGCGCGCACCCCATGGCCATCGCTCTGGGCGTGTCGGAGGGCAAGTTGCAGCTGCGCTGGCCCGCCGGCGTGTTCCGGCCGCTGCAGCAGCTCGGGGAGCTGTGCACGCAGACCGACCCCGCGGCGCGGCCCTCCTTCAAGAGCGTGGTGGGCGCCCTGGAGAAGCTGGAGCGGCACATGCAGCGCCTGGTGGCGGCCGCGTCTGGCGGCTCTGGCGGAGGAGGGGGAGGAGGAGGAGGAGGGGGAGGAGGAGGAGGAGGGGGAGGAGGGGGAGGAGGAGGAGGAGGAGGAGTGGCGGTGTCGCCGCTGGGAGGCAGCGTGGTTGGTGCGCAGTAGCAGCGGCAGCAGCAGCAGCAGCAGCAGCAGAGGTGGCAGCAGCAGCAGCAGCAGCAGCAGCAGCAGCAGCAGCGGCAGCAGCAGCTCCGTCGCATGTGGTGCGCGGCGGTGGCAGTGGTGGCGGGGGAGGGTGGCTGCAGGCCAGCGAGTAGGAGGGCGAGCACTGGTACGGGTTGGCAGGGTTGGGCGTGCTTGCGTGCGTGCGTACGGGCTTGGGAGGGGTATACGAGCTTGGAGTGGACGTAGCAGTACAGTATTCAAGCTGTTGAGGGCACTTCGTCATGGCAATTCGAGTACACGATAAGTACGGTATGTGCATTGCACCCGCATTAAGGACTGGGGCACTAGCGGGACCGCGCCGAACGATAAGTAGTGGGACCGGGCGGAACGGTAAGTAGCAGCTCACGCGCTGCGCTGTTTGGTAAGCCCATGAGGTTCATAACGGGTAGATCCTAGGCCCTCCAACTGAGCCTGCCGTGCATCCTTGTTTGCTCAAGGGTGTCGAGTGCTCGGCCAGCCACTACGCATTTTGCGCGCTGTCTGGTTTAGGAATATAAAATATACTGCAAGCGCGCCAACGCGCTCTCGTTTGTTATAAGAAGGCTACACGCTGCACCAGGGCCTGGTGTGGTGGCGAACGGTGTGGTGGGGGACTGTGCGGTGATGCAAATGGCTCGTGCCGTGTGCGTGCAATGCGTGTGTGCAGGTCTGTGTTTGTATGTGTGTCCTGTGGGCTGTGCATGTAACTCATAGGTGTTGGAACTAGGTGTGACTGTATGTGCGTTCGCATGCAGCGTGTGCACGAGACTGCGGCCTTGAGGACTTAGAACAGCACCTAGTGCGATTGCAAGCTGCCAGTGCGTTCGGCGCCGCGACCAAAGTTGCGTGCCCGGCAAAAACCATCATCAAGAACAACGATGCCTGGGTGGATGGGCTATGGGCGCCGTCACTGTGTGCATGGCGTGTCCGTGCGCTTTGGTCGTTGGAGCATGTAGCAAGTTCTTTGTGGTTGTATTCTGCTTTATTGTGTCCATGCATTCTTGTGTGCAGTCTCGTTGATTGCGGCGTTAACTTTAATGTGGACGTGTGGATGTGCTTGGATGGAAAAAGGGCTACGTAGGATACGTGCGCGCGCGAGTATGGAGTGAGGGAGCGTGGGGGGTCCCAGTTCGGACACACTGGCGGGGATTGCTGACGAGGCACGAACAGCGCAATGGGGTGCCTGTGTGCGCAGGACCCGGCCGGCGTGTGCGGTGCGGGCTGGGGACAATGCCAATGATGTTGTCGCGATGGGGGGGTGGGTGTGATGGGGTGTGAGGAAGCACTGCGAGCTCGTGGTCGCCAAGGTGGGCGGCGGCCCGGCCCCCGGCCTACTGGGCATTCGAATGCATGCGATTCTTCGGCACTGCTGCAAAAGAAATCTTTGCCGACGCACTGCACGAGCATAACGATGAACGCACGTTAATGCAAGAGAACAGCGTACCCATGATGTGGACGTGATTTCAGCGCCGGAGCAGTAGTTTTGGAGGGGGGCTGCAACGATGTGAGGACGATTGGGGGAGAAAGGAGGCCAAGCAGTGCTAGATTGGTGTGCATTTCTGCGTGCTGCGGTGCGGCCTGGGGTGCAGGGAAAGGATTGCGCTGTCATGGAGCTTACCAGGTGGTGTGCGGAGGATGCATTTGCAAGGGGGCGCGGCGGCGGCGGCGGACAGCGTGTGTAACTGGCGTCGGATTTGCGTGCGAGCGGAAAGTCAGCATGTAGGTGAGCATGTAGGCGTATATTGGCCCGTCCGCTTTATACAGAGCCAGTACCAGAACGTTTTAGGGGGGCGCTCGAGAGTTAGGTGTGCAGATGTCGAGGGGCCACTAGGCTGCCCGTGTATGTGCTGCTAGCGGCAGCACCTGGAGTGACGCACTGCACCGCTTGAAGGTGGCTTTGGCGGGGTAGGCGGCCTGCGTGTGCGCGGCATGTGTGCCACCGTGCGCCCAGGCTGTGATGAGGGTTGCAGGAATGCAGGGTAGGAACGACTGTTCGCACTGAACTGTTCGAGGTCAACGCACGCAGGCAGTTTGAGGCCGTTTGAGGCCTTGGTGTAAGGCAGTGTCCGCAGTGTGGCCCCATGTGACAGATCACAGATGAATGGGCACGGAACCACATAGTGTTCCAGGGAGGTCACGTCTAATCTCTGTCGACCCTTGGTCAGCCCGGGTGAACCCCGCGCCTGCGAACCTCCATGGAGTCTTGACACGGATGGACTCATAACAGCTGGTAACTCCACCAGCAGGTCGGTTGCGCCACGCAGAAATTACACATAGTGCTGCTTGCTTAAAATATATGCCATGAGAAAAACACAAAGCTGAGCGCAGAGGACTGATTGGAAAACTCCTTGAACAGTGCGACCAGAAATGGACGCAATCAAAGCGGCCGTGACGCAAACATTAGAGAAGCAAGGGATAATATCACAACTCAAGGTATCGCGCCAGGACTGTGTTGACATTTGGCCAAATTGACCAACGCCTCGAGTGGACCGCACGCGCAGGCCCAACTACGGTCACAAGTATTTCTTGCTATAGACGATTATGAAAGCGGCTCATCGGGCGCAGGTGCGGCTGTCAGCGCCGAATGTCTGTTGCCGACCCGTCCGCTCCGCAGAGTTTCAACCTATGCAATCCCGCAGGGCTAACGAGCAAAACAACTGTTCCAGCTCGCACAGCTCTACTAGCGGACGCCGATGGTAAGCCGCAAGACTCCGCGAGGAAGTCCTCCGCGCTGCCTGGCACCGCGACACCCACCTGACACTCCCAACACACGGGCTCCACCGCAGGCGCTGTGGTGGTACAACTCGTCCTGGACCTCCTGGACACGTGCAATTTTGTCTTCACAAAGCAGGTGGGGAACCGGGGCCTGCCGCTCCGGTCAGCCTAGACGCCCCGGTGCAGTGAACCAAAGTCCTCAAACGTGCCGGTGGCTGACCCCCACGCTTTCCACCCCGCGGCTTGCGGGCGGGCAGGTGTTCCAACCGGAGCTTGGGTCCAACGCGCCCACCAGCACACGACAGGCAGCTGCAGCGAAGCTGGTGAGTGACAGGCGTGTTGATGAGCCCCTGGGGCCCCCGGGTTCTCTCGCCTGGGGGGCGAGCCCCGCCCGCTGCAGCAGTACCGCTGCGGCGGCGCTGCCGGGGGGCCGGTTTGCCGCCGGAGCTAGCGGAGCCGTATTCTGTCGTTTTCTTGGCATCCCTTGACTCAGCGTGTCCGCCCTTGTGCTCCTTGGCTGCGTCGCCCGTCCTGGCCAGGGCATCAAGCCCGGCGGCGTGGATGAGCCGCTGCTGCTGACGCTTGTGAAGGCGTTCAAGCCCGGTGAGTGGCGTGTTGGGGGCTGCGCCGGCCGCTGCACCCGCAGTTGCGGTCCGGCTGAGAGCTCCGGGCAGCCGCTGCCAGTGCCTTCAAGGAACCCGCCCACCGCCCGCCCTCCTAGGCCTTGCCCATGCTAACCCAAACCGCCAAACTGCAGGAGGCGGGGCGCCCGTATCCCCAAACACTGGCGGCCGCGGCAACAGCAGCAGCACCACCACCACCACAACCACCAGCACCGCAGCGCCCGCGCCCGCGCCCGCCGCCTCCTCGCCGCCCGCCCCCACCCGCTCGCCGCTGCCCGCGGCGCCGCTGCCGCGCCTGGAGCCCCTGGCCCCGCTGTCCAAGGCCCCGCTGGCGCCGCTCGCGCCCCTCCCCTCCGCTTCGGGCCCTGCCTCCAAGCCGGCGCCGGCGCCTGCGGCGGCCGCTGAGCCAGCCGCGGAGGAGTCCACCGCCTACAGCGACGAGGGCTTCGAGGAAGAGCCGGTGGAAGACGAGGAGGAGGTGGTGGAGGAGGAGGCGCTGGAGGAGGAGCCCGCCAGCGCCGCGCAGGACAACGATGACGGCGATGACGACGACTACGCCGCGGCGCTGGTGCGTTCTGCTTGTGTCCGGTTCTGGGGGAGGGATTGCTGTAGATACCGTCAAAACTGAATCAAACCCTAGATCGAAACCCAAGCAGAAGAGCGAGAGAGCGGGGGGGGGGGGAGGATGCGGGTAGCTCAGTCCAGAAACCTATGGGGTGAGCATGCGGCGTATGCCCAGGGCGCAGGACAGCCGATGGGCGCGAGGGTCGGGCGAACAGCGAGCGGCGGGCCTGCAGGCTCGGGCTGGGGCTGTCAGGAGGTGTAGCCGTTACGGCTTGGGGCGTCGTCGCGGTCCGTTGAGGCGACCAGGGAGGGCAGTGGAGCATGCGTTGCTTTGGGGGGGGGGGGCTGGGATGCGCTTCACATCGATGCCAGCACCTGCACCACTCGCGGCCTCCAACCAGTTGCTGCCTCTCCTGATGTGGAATAGCTTATTCTGTGCCCTGGCCCGAACGCGACCGCGCAGGGCTTCAAGGGCGGGTCCAAAGCGGGTGGCGGCGCGGAGGACAACAGCGGGCGGGACCGCCCCGGCGCCGGCAGCAAGGGGCGCACAGCGCTGGATGCCGACCTGATGGCGGGAGACAGGTGGGTGTCTGGGAGGAAGGTGGTGGCGTGGCGACGTGCAGGGTGTCAGCAGGCAGGTCCCGCTGCGAACCCCAACACCGTCGTGCTGTGCGCCTGTAAAAGCAGGCGGTGGGGATTGGGGCTGTGCGGAGTTGAAAGTTCCAGCCCAAGCTAAACCAGGCCAGATGAGGCGGAAGGCGTGAAGGCGGTGGCGCGGAAGGTGCACTCCTGCCTGATGTGGGCAGACCAGCCCTGGCCCCAGGTGTCATGTCATATCATATCATCATGTGTGTATGCCTCTGCCGCCGCCAAACGCGTGCATGTGTGCGGTGCCTGCCCCGCCGCCGGCACCCACACCCACAGGAGCTTTGGGGTCAGCAACGAGCTGGCCGGCCTGGATGCGGGTGAGAGCGCGTCGCGCGTCCGCCACCGCCCCCAGCCCACGTGCTGATGGCCCCAGCCCACTGCCTGCCAGTGTACCGCCTCCCGCCGGGGCTCACTCACGTGCTTTGGCGCCTGCATGGGCATCGCATGTGTATTCTCGTTCCGTTACAACCTGGGATGGACACCGCACCACACCGCGCCGTACCGCAGCGTAGCCCTCCCCCCCCTGGCCCTGGGAGCCGCAGCGCTCCAATGGCAGCCTTCCATTGCCCCCCGTCCGCATTCCCTCTCCTCCGTTGGCCGCGAAGCACACCTCTCATTACTCCCCGTCCTTGTCCTCTCTCTCTCTCTCTCTCTCTGCCTCATCCTCCGCCTATCCCAAACCCGACGACAGGCAACAGCGGCGGCCTGAGCTTCAGCGCCGACTACGGCGGCGGCCGAGACGAGCCGGGCCGCGCCTCGCTGTCCACCAGCAACGCCGGCGGCATGCTGTCACCCATCAGCGAGAACGCGCCCAAGAGCGCCAAGCTGGAGCCGCTCAAGTGAGCGTGAGGGTGTAGATGGAGGCGGCGGAAGGCGGGAGCAGTGAGGCGGAGGGGGAGGCGGCGGTGGGAGGAGAGTGTGCGGGATTCAGGGGTGTTCGAGGGGGAATAGTATGTAGGCTGGGGTATGGGTGGCTGTGGGGCGCGGGGGGGCGGGCTCAGGAAGGGGCTGCGACCGGGGCGTGGCGGTTTTGGACAAGGATGCAAGGGACATGGGAGCGTGGAGTGAGGGCCTGGTTCTCTAGAGCCCAATATACTTTTGGCTTGCGCGGGAAGCAAATCGACCATACCTGGAGGGCGTGAGGCTATGTTATTTTGGAGTTGGGTAGTTCATTCCAGGAACCAGAATGAGATGAGCTTTGCCCCCACCACGTATACCCTCCTGCCCTCGCGCTGCCCTCCCTGCAGGCCCCTGGGCGGCCCCAAGCTGGCGCCGCTGGCGCCCCTGGCGCCCCTACCCACCATCGGCACCCTGTCCTCCAGCCTCTCCTCAAGCAAGGACGACCCGCTGGCTAAGGGTACGTGGCGCGCGAGAGGGCGCGAGCGGGGCGCAGGTCCTGTTTGCCCCGCACGTCGAGCCGCATGGAGAAAATACATTGGCCGGGGCTGTGCATTGCCTCCTGCGCGTGCCAGGACTGCAGTCCTGCGTTGCGCATGGAACTAGAGCTGCGCCGCTGCACGTCTGGCCTCCGCCCACCTAGCGCGCTGCAGGGCTCGGGGCAAGCTCTTTCTCGACTGCCGGGATGAAAACAAGCAGGCTCGCGTTGCCCAGCCCACCACGCGTGTTGCCAAGCCCGCCACACGCGTTGCCCAGCCCGCCATCCCGTTTGCACTCCACCCCGTCCCGTCGCTCACGCACAGGCCCCAAGACGCTGGCCCCGCTGGGCGGACCCATGCTGCGCAAGTCCATGGCTGACATTGAGAAGGAGAAGGAGGAGCTACGCAGGTGAGGCCCGGGCGTGTTGCGGGCGCCATGCGGGCGCGATGCGGGGCTTGGCACGGCGGTGATGGGGCAGGGGGGCAAGGAGGTAGGCTGGCAAGGAGGCCGACCTACATTACGTAATACAATACACTGGTAGCACCGCCACCACCACCACCAGCACCAGCACCCGAGCCTCGGGTCAGAATGAGGGCGTGGGAGCACCGCCGACAGCGGGCTGCTATTCGGCGGACGCGAGGGGTCGTGTTGCACTCGTCACTGACTCTGGTCGCCATCGTCGCACGTGCCGTAATCTTTGGGCGGGCGCCATCGTGCCCTCGCCGCCTGCTGCAGGCTGGGGCTGCTCTCTGGCGACTCGCTGGGCAACAGCATGGAGGCAGCGGAGGTAAGGCAGGCTTCGGGTTCGGGCTTGGCTCGGTGTGTCTGAGATGGGGGCAGGGCGTGTGTGCGCGCGCGCACCTGTGGCGCCTGCAGCCTTGTTGAGCCCCGCATTGGGCTTGCTGCTTATCCCTGGTGCCGTACATGCGCCGGCCTCGTCATATCGCCCCGCGGCGCGTCCCCTGGCCTTGCAACGTTTGTGACCCATGCTTGTCTCTCGGAACTGTGGCACCCTGTGGCACCCCTACCGCATCTGCCCCCGTCCCTCTGCCCCAGTCCCGGCAGCGCCCCACCTCCGGCGGCCCCTCCACCAACATCTACGACGCAGAGGTCTCTGTGAGCGCAAGCATGGTGAGCCGCCGCCGCTGCTGCTGGTGCTGCTACCAAAGGGCTCAGGCCCGAGTGCCAGGGGAGGGGGCTGCCAGGATCCAGGCAGGGGCGCGCTTGTGAGGAGCGGGAGGCACATTGCCTGTGCTCAAAAGGCGTACTTTGGGAGCGCGCTGGCGTGGCACAGCCCACTGACTGGTAGCATAGTTGGGCCAAGCGAGCGCACATCACCATGATTATACAAAGACCGGCACCCACTAGTCGCCGCCATCACGACCAATTCCCTCCATCGCGCCCTCCTGCAGGACGATGGCGGCACATGGGGCGCCAGCGGCGGAGGTGCGGGCAGCGGCGGCGGCGGCGGCTACGGCGACCGCAGCCTGCCGTTCGGCTCGAAGGTGGGTGGGCGATGGACGGTGGGCCAGGGTTTGCGTGCGGGGTGGGTGTGACGCGTTGCGTTGCGTGCGTGCGTTAACAGCGTACGAGGGACACGGCGTTCAATGCGTGTGAAGCAATGTCCCTCCCCCGCCCCCTTAAGTGATATAACAATACATTTACATGTTTATAGCCCAAACCAGCGGGCAGGTTAATACAATAATGCGCACGTTGGATGCTCTCGATGCACAGGGCCTCAGCATGGACCTGCGCGATACCGGCTTGTCCGCATCCGACCGCTCCGGCGACATCGAGCAGCTGGGCGCGGACCTGGCTGAGACGGCCGAGTGGCACTGAGAGGAGGAGGAGGAGGAGGAGGAGGAGGAGGAGGAGGAGGAGGAGGAGGAGGAGGAGGAGTGGGAGTGGGAATGGAAGTGGAAGTGGAAGTGGAAGTGGAAGGAGGACGAGGAGGAGGCGAATCGCATGGGGAGGCGCGTTTGGGGCCATGCATGTTCAGATCAGAACAGTGGGCATAGTGTCCCGTTGTGTGGAGTGCAATAATTCCCTTACCCGCTACGCAGCGGAAGGCAAAGGCAGATACGCGGCTGACACGCTGTAACTTCCTCGGTGATGCGCTGGCTGGTGGGCACCCGGCCAGGAGGGCCAGGCGATACATCACGCAGACTGCACAGACCGCCACGCCACTCGCGTCGCAGAGAGCGAAAATGCACCTGCGAAAGTTTGTCCGGCGTCCACGGATGCGCGCTGGCAGTCTGGCACCAAAGGCGTGTGGAGTGGGGAGGGCGCTAGGGCCAGTCCAGGCAGAGCGGAAGGCTTACGCGCGTGGCGGTCGGGATGGTGTGCGGCTTGCTTAAAGCTAGCGCACGAGGAGGCGGAGCGGTTGCAAGCTGGGCGATGGTGCCAGAGTAGCGCTTACGAAGGAACCCGGTCTTGATTCGGGGTTCGCGCGAATCCTTTCAGTCAAGATCACTGGGCTCCGTTCCTCAGTAGCACTAACTACAAGTCCGTCTGCTGTTACTTGCTCGTGTTCAAGCAGAGCTGAACCCGGCCACGAAGCAAGTTTTCGCGTGAATCTGGCAGGCTTCACAGGCGGTAACGTCTGAAACTTTTGTGAAGCTGATAATGCAACAACTTAACAGAGTGAAACTTGGGCGCGTTGCGCTTTGGGCCATGCCAAAAACAGCAAGCATTTTGCTTGCACGCTTGTGAACCACTGTTTTCGGCATAAACGTAACTCGCAAACTTAAATTTCTGTAAGGGATTTCCCAGCGGTCTTCTCAGGTGCAGTGGGCACATATGAAAGCGCCCGCCAGCACCGGGCTGTATCGGCGCGGAAGCTGCCTGCCTTAATTCTAATGTCGAACGCATCATAGCGCACAAGCGTGCATGCTTTCAGCACGAAGTCGATTATTGTTGTAGAAGTTGTTCTCCCTGCGTGCTCTTGTGCTGTGTTCACTGGATTCAGTAACGCCAGCTGCGCGGACCTGGTGACTCCTCGAGGTGCGGCCCCGGCTGACATCCCCTGCTAGAACCCCCTTTGGCTGTGGGTTGCAGCCATGCGTTCTCCCGAACTGTTACTCCCAGCAGGGAAAAGTCTCCGAATGAGCATTACAATATGTGGCCCGCAAAAGGGAGAAGATTGCAGGGTCCTCATTCAATCCTGCATGAAAGAGAGCTCTCCGATCAGGTCCTGGGTCAGATCACCGCTGCGGTGATGTCAGTCCGGTCCGGTTGGCGCGGCACAGCGCTGCACCGTCACGTGGTCACAGGTTGCAGTCAATGACTAACCCTCCTAGTTTATGGAACACCTCAATCTCGTGCCGGGTGCCACCATGCTTCCGCAATGTGCGCGCAACAACAGACGCAGCATATCACACGGCGGCGCTGAGCGCTCAGCGCCGCCGCCGCAACTGGCGGACATGCCTTTGTTGGCTAGCACTTTTCAGGACTGACCAACCTCGTCACGTCAAAACCGGAACCACCACCACTATAGTCAGACACACATGCACGCACGCACCAAGAATAGCCGTACATATTTGATCTTAGTACGCACGCCGACAGTCCAGTCAGGTCGCACGTTCCACGCGCCAACTGGCGGCGGTGCGCACATCACAGGCACACTATATCACAACAACACGCTCAGAAATCGAGCGCGTGCATAAGCCGTGGGGGCACGGCTACTGTGAGTACACACAGTACGTCCCCGCTTACTTCAGGTTGAGGCCGACCGCGTCAATCGAGGTCTTGGGCTTCTTGTTGCCGGGGCCCATGTTGATGCGCACACCAGCAATCTTCCAGGTCGGCCAGGTGGCCTCAGTGATGCCAGCGGGGTACCCGGCAACAGGCTTGGGGGCCAGGGTCAGGAAGCCAGGGCACTTGATCTGGCCGAAAGTCACGTTGGCGGCGATGGGCACGCGCAGGACCGCAGCGCCGGTGGAGCCGCCGCCGGCAGCACCGCTGTTGTACACAACCAGCTCGATGCTCGAGTAGACCAGCTTGGGTTGCTTGGTGGCGAACCTGAGCATTTGCAGAGAGGGGGCGAGCGGTGGCGCAGTCAGCATCAGCTGGTTCGGGCGGGCTGGGCTTGAAGAAGTAGGAACAGGAGGCCACGGCGCACGGGGCAGCAGAGGCGCAAACGTGTGTGGTGACTTACGCGACCTTGATGGTGACGTTGGACACGGTGCTCACAGTGCGGCCGCCAGAGAACACAGCCTGACCCCAGCGGGGGTTCTGCGGACAAAAGCGATCACAGGCAAGGAAAAGAACAGGTAATCAGTGATTTCTGTGTGGTGGTTTAAATGAGACGCAGGCGCATTCCGGGCACGAGATACGAAAACGGCAGCGGCCCATCATGCAGCAGAAAGCTCAAGCTCCAGGTCGTAGCGCAACAACGCGCATCCAGACACATATATCCGCACAAAGCTGCACGTTTCATCAAGAGCCGCACACGCATCAGCAGGGCAACCCACCTTGCTGGGCTTGGGCATCCAGCCGTTCAGGTTGCCCTTGCACTTGGTCGAGGCAATGTCGGGCTCGCCGACCATGCGCGAGGCGGAGCCGGGCTTGGCCGAGGTGCCGTTCAGGTCGTCGAAGGCAATGGCATCGTCAGCCCAAACCAGCTTGACGACCACGGGCGAGGGAACGGGCTTGGGGGAGGGGGAAGGCGAGGGGGAGGGAGAGGGAGAGGGAGAGGGAGAAGGCGAGGGCTTGGGGGTGGGGGGGGCCGGGCTTGGGGGAGGCGGGCTGGGAGGGACGGGGGAAGGCGGCGGCGGGCTCGGGGCCGGGCTGGGAGGGGCGGGCGAGGGAGGGATCGGGGTGCCCGGGGCGGGGCTAGGGGGAGCAGGCGAGGGAGGAGGAGGAGAGGGGGGAGTGGGAGGAGTGGGGGGAGGAGGCGGGGGAGGAGAAGGCGGGGGGCTGGGGGGCATAGGAGTGTTAGCGGGGAAGGGCGGGCGAGGGGGAGGAGGCGGGGGAGGGCTGGGGGGAGGAGAGGGCGACGGAGGACGAGGAGGCGCCGGGCTGGGGGGGATGGGGCTGGGAGGGGCCGGGCTGGGAGGGTTGGGGCTGGGAGGAGCCGGGCTGGGAGGGTTGGGGCTGGGGGGCAGGGGCGGCGAGGGGCTGGGAGGCGCAGGGCTGGGGGGCGCGGGGCTGGGGGGGGATGGGGCTGGGAGGGGCCGGGCTGGGAGGGTTGGGGCTGGGAGGGGCCGGGCTGGGAGGGTTAGGGCTGGGAGGGGCCGGGCTGGGAGGCTCGGGGCTGGGCGGCGCCGGGCTGGGGGGCAGAGGAGGAGCCGGGCTGGGAGGCGCCGGGCTGGGGGGCGCGGGGCTGGGGGGCACCGGGCTGGGAGGCAGAGGCGGCGAGGGGCTGGGAGGCGCCGGGCTGGGGGGCAGAGGAGGAACCGGGGGCGCCGGGCTGGGAGGAGCCGGGCTGGGGGGGATGGGAGGAGCCGGGCTGGGGGGCGCCGGGCTGGGGGGCAGAGGAGGAGCCGGGCTGGGAGGGTTGGGGCTGGGGGGCGAGGGGCTGGGGGGCGCCGGGCTGGGAGGCAGAGGCGGCGCGGGGCTGGGAGGCGCAGGGCTGGGGGGCGCAGGGCTGGGCGGCGCGGGGCTGGGGGGCAGGGGGCGGCGCAGGGCTGGGCGGCGCAGGGCTGGGCGGCGCAGGGCTGGGCGGCGTGGGGCTAGGAGGCAGGGGGCTCGGCGGCATGGGGCTAGGCGGGGGGCTGGGAGGCCCAGGAGGCGCCGGGCTGGGCGGCGACGGCGGGCAGGGGAAGATACCTGCGCGGGGGGTAAGCAGAGAAGCGGGCCACGAGGATTAGCCGCGTTGCCGAGCTTCTGAACCCGCACCACAGTAACCACCGACGGGCATTTGCGACATCTTCCCTTCGCTGTGCGCACAGACGACCAAGTTGTGCTCCTCACCTCCAGGTACGCAAGGAGTCTGTGCGGTAGCGCTCGCGGCGAAGGCGAGCGCCACAATCAGAACGTTGACCGCCCCCAAAAGGGGGGCAGCGTGTTGCCGCCGCATCATCGCGGCAAAACTACAAATGAACTAGCGATGAAGCGAGTGCCGTTCACGAGGAAGCCTGCGAAGCAAGGAGCGAGCGTGTGATTGCCAGCAAGGCGCTGATTGGCGGTCGAAGTCAGGCCAGGACAGCGCTGCGCTAGAGTTCGGCAAGCTGCATGTGCCTCTGTGATCATGCTGGTGGCGCCCAGACAACGGGCATGGCCCTGGCGGAGGCGCAGCGGCTGGTCAAGGCGCGACTCACCAAGCCGGTAACGCGCGGCAGGGTCTCGAGGATAAGACGCGAAGTAGACTGGAGCCCTATGTAGAGCTGACAAATCTACGTGTGTGCGCACTGAGGCGGCACTGACTATTTCCGCGCGGTCTCGAGCCTCTTTAACAAGGCGCCTGCATTGGGCCCGCCACTACCGTACACCCTCTTTTCCCGGGCGCCCCGCGCGGCGCATTGGTGCAAAGTATCGTTGCTTGTATCGGGAACGCTACTGGGGTGCTGGGAGGGACTAAGGACCTAGGTTGGCTGGGGGCCTCGTCCTCGCGCGCCCCCAGGAAGGCTCCTGCATCCTATCTGGCGCCTCCCTTCGAAACGCAAACACCAAAACCTACATCACTTGAAACATAGGTGCAAACTTCAACTACAAAATGGCACATACAGAACACAAAGATTGCAAGCCGACCACGATAGCTATGGCATAGTTGTCCCGCTGACTTACCTGGCTGCGCATATCACACTACGTACACAACAACATGGTGCATAGTGGCTGCATCTCAACACTAGTGCCAAGACTTGTCTGAATCGGACGGTGCCTAGTCGATTTGGCGCCAGAAAGGCCCGTGCGCCAGAGCAGGACGGTAACCGCTCTTCCCTATGGACAACAATATGACAGGGGGCAAGTACTGGCTTGAGACTGAGCCGAGTCTTGAACCAGCTCTACCAGCCGCAGCGCACTTCATAGCCGGTTTTGACTGGGTCTTGCCTTTGACTCCCAAAGGCGCGTGCGGCGCACTATTGGAGCGCACACGGACGTCGATGGGGCACCCGCTGTTCTCTAGACCCCCCGGGTATTGTGTCGTCCTTCATTTCTTCTCGGGGGTGCTTAGCGGCGGCAGCGGGGACTGGGGGGGAATGGGGAACGCTGGCCGCTCTCTAGGGCTCGTGTGTAGGCAGGAATCCGTCATTGCCGCGCCAGTCTGGGTGTGAACCTGCATTTATATCTTGCCCTCAGCTCTCAGCAACAGCAATGGACACTGTTGGGGCAGGGTCAGGGACCCGACGCTGGGAGTGGCGAACCCTACCCCGTGCCGCAGTGCGCGCGCCCCCTCAACGGCCAGACTGCCAGAGTTGCATGCAATACAAGTCCGCGCGAACACGCTCAGACCAAGATGCCAACAGAATTACCTTAACGGAGCGATGTGTGTGCCACACCGGGGCCGCCACTAACGGCTGAGGCGACAGCGTCCCACAGCTGCGGGCAGATGCCATGTGATGTGAATGCCCCACGGCAGGGGGTGGGGGTGGCAACCAGTTGCTGCAGTGACGGGCTCGGGCGCCGGGACGCCCTGCCTGCGTGCCTCCATCCTAACCCAGCTGTCCCGAAGGGCGCTCCTCAGCACCTGAATGGGGCTATTTGCTTCTGTCGGGTACTTGTCACGCCGCCTGCATGCTAGAGCTCGGGGCTTGGGCTGCTAGCCTCGATCTCGGGACTATGGAGCACCAGCGGCCTGCAAGGAACGAACAAGGCCGAAGGCCCCGCGGCGTCTTGCGGGTCTGCAGTGCGCGCGAAGGTTGTGGGGCAGCGCACGCAAGGAGGATGCATTGACTGACCATGGCGGCAATGGGCACTGTCCTGCACAATGCAGAGTGGCGCTATCGCTGTAGGCGCTGCCACAGACACCAGACGTGCAGGGCTGCGGGGGCTGTACAGGATTACACAGTGGGCGCAACTGCCTGGGGCGGCCTGCTACTGCCCTGGCACCTCACTCCTCACCCTCGGGGCCCCCACTTTGCGCTACTGCCTGCCTGAAACCCAGATGACGTTTTCCCCAGCAATAACCAAGGGTTGCAACATATTTGCAGGCGCGCGACAATGGGTCTTTAGGGCAATCCATTGCAGGTAAGGGGTGAGGGCCTGCGCGAGGGAGGGGAAGCAGCTGCGAGGCAGCGGGCGCTGCGGCGAGCGCATGGTGTGAGACCCCGGAGGTATGAGATGCGAGGAGCCATGCAGTCTCACGCACAAGCGCAGCTGCCATCTAGTCAACTCATCATATGCTGCTTTGTGCATTATTATCATGATGTGTAGACTTGTTATGGCGTGCAGACTTGTGCCCTGACACTGACTACGTGCCAACTGTATATGTGAAGCAACTTCGACGACAGCAAGTGAGACATGGCCTCGCGATGTCCAACCGGCGGGCCACAAGCTACAACGAACAAGACTTGGGCGTGTGCTATGGAGAACATCTCTTGCTATTGCGTTTTGTGCGAGCATGCGCAAAGTTCTGCGGTTGCCCACGACGCATCTGGTCCGACGTTACCAACGTCGACGCGAGCGAGGAACCTGTTATTGTCTGATATACCAGCGCGACCGTGATAATTTCAATTTGATTCGGTTTCTGCAGCGCCTAGGAGGGTACCGCTGGTCGGTGGGCCCAAGCCGGCCCAAGAGGAAGTGTGGTGGTCGGGTAGGAGTGAGGACATGCGAGGAAGTTTCCCTGTCACGGGGAAAGAGGCTGAGCCCCTCCACTCTCTGAGACCGAACATCCTCATCACCCAGACATAGCCGGGGTCGGTCTGTACAGGCACATAGCCAAGCCAGGTGCTCAGCAGCCACACCGCCGCTCGCAGAGCCAGTACTCAGGACACCCTACTGCGGTTCGCTGACACCGGCCGGCCGGCCCCTCAGCCTGCGGTGGGCCTACAGCAGGAAAGATCTTGCTATCTGAGTGTGGCAGTGTGCTGGTTCTCGGCTTGGCCAGGCCCGTGAGTGGGATGGGGGCTGGCCCACGGGGATTGCCGGGGCGAGGGCCCGAGAGCGTGGCGAGCCGAGCTGCCGAGCATGCATGTGAACGTGCAGGACGCCGCAGCCCGCCGACCGTTGCCATGCCACACATAGCACGATTATAATGGAAACGTGTGAGGAAAAGTGAGACTCTTGGTACCAGTTCTCAACTCTGACCATGATCCGTACATGCCGCCTTCACTCAATGTCACTTGTGCGGTGCCAAGCACCGGTCGGCAGATAAGGCCATTTCCCCCGCAGGCGGCTGGCCCTGCCCTGCCTGTCTGCGCACTCACGACTTGCACAGACACACACTCACACACACCGCCACGCTTCCCTCGGCGCAGTCGACGGAGACACTTGCTCCGCAACGTTCACACGCACGCATTACTCCCCCGCCTCAGTAATGGCCGCGTGCGGGCCGCTGATCTAAAATAAACATTTGTGGCATGCATCGGGTGCGCTACCGGGGTGCTACGGACGCTAGGCGCTCAGGACTGCACAAAGGCTGGCTGGGTGTAGTGAGCATAGCGATGGGCCACCCGCTAAGCGTTATGACGCGCTTGATAGTGGGGGTTGTGGGGGTGTTGTGAGGAGTACCGTAAGCGTGTCGGTACGTGTGCTTGGGTGCGTGTGGGTTTGCCGATCGCGACCGAGCTCGCTGGTCTGCCTCGCGCCTTTGAATATGCAAAACTAAAATATCTCATTGATGCACCATAAGTTGTGAGTATGCCTTTCGTCTGTGAAAGTAAAAAGGGCAGGTTCGCGCTCGTCAAGAAGCTGCTTAAAGTGCTCGGAAGCTGCTTCAAGTGTAGGGAAGGTGGGACGAGAGAGCGGAAGGTGGGACGAGGGGGAGAGCCGGGAGGAAGGTGTTGCGTGGGTCATGCCGGCGTTAATATTTAGGGCGGAATTCTGGGCTAGGCGTTTCAGACCAGGCAAGACCTGTGCACACAGAGACCAGGCATTAAGACCGAACTGAGGCATTAAGACCTGCGCTCTCCTTCGCTGTCTCTGATCGCGGGCCACTGCCCCGAGTCCCCCTAATAGGGCACCCTGTAAGGCTGTAACACACGAGCGTGGCTTGACCTGTCCCCTCGTGTCCCCCTCTCTGCGCGGAGCGCGCCGTGCCTCCCTAGCGCCTAAGACCGCCACCGGCAGCGCGAGGCCCCTCTCCCTGCTGATTCCTGTGCAGGGCCTCAACCCCCTGCGTCCCCGTCTCGATAAGCCTCGAACCAACCCCACGCTCCTCCTCCTCCTATCTCATTCCCTCTTCGCCTCCTTCTCCTTCTCCTGCGGCTCCCTGAAGGCTAGGGCTCTTGTTGGCCGTGTCAGTGGTTGACACGCTTCCGTGGAAGACGTGCCAGGCCCGATATCCTCGCCCTCACACGCACACACCGTATCTTGAGACCAGCCAGTGGTTGCCGTGCTTGGCTCATCACCCCAGCGTCCGGTCCTCACACCAACGTTGGAGGGGTAACGGCCGATCCTTGGGCACCCTCCGGCGTGTGCATACGGCAAAAAATTTATACGTCTGTATGTCCCTGCGCGCCTGACGGTCGCGCGCGCTACATGGGGGCCTCGGCCTCGCGGGGCTCCCAGGAAGGCTCCTGCATGCATGTGCCTATCTGCCTCCGCCTCCCTGTCAAACGCAGACCAGACACGCAGCCGCCGTTCCACCCGACACTACCCGACCTGAGCACCCCACTCCCCCGCTTGTCCACTGCACATACTGTGACGTCTCGATGGCTGCTTGCGAGATTTCCATTGAAGGCGCCGTAGCCCGTCGTCGTCCGCGCTGGCTGGCCCGCGGGTCTGTGTCACCGCGTCATCGCCGCTTGCCGAGCCCCACTCGGCTGCTTCCCCAGCGTGATATTTACTAAGAGACCATAAAATCAATATGATTTGCTGCCGATAGCACTGCATCGCCTTGATTCAACCGCATTCACTTTGTGGAACACGCCTCACCCAAGATCAGCGCACCGCGCGGTCCCGCGCCTGCGTAACAAATTGTCGCGAGGCTTTGTTTGTTCGGAGGCACATGGAGCAGGTGCGCACGGGTTGCGGCCGTTCGCGGCTTCACGGCGACAGCTGCGTGTGGGCCGCGTTGCTGAGGCGGCGGGGGCGGCGGTAAGGCGGCGGTCCACCCTCAGCCGCACGGGGGGAGTCTCGCGGCCACCGCAAACTGCGGCAAACGCCGCGAGGGGGGGGGAGTTCATTCCAGAAACCAAAGAGAAACGGGGAGGGGGTTGTGGTTACCAGCCCAAACTAAACCAATCTAAAGGAAGCGGGGGTGTTGTTTCCGACCCTAGAAGCATACCCCATGCAAAATAACGTGGGGGTTACATCCCCCGGTTTGCACAGCATGGCCCCTTGTGGGTGCTTGCAGGCGCTTGATTGGGGATGCTTTTATTTGGGGTCCACTGATGCGAAGGGCGAAATAAAGCGCTCGCTCAGGGCACCCTGACGTGACGCGCGCTGGCGGCCTGGGGCCGCGGCGCGTGTCCGTATTTGGGGACTTGTTACGGACATGCGCTAAATTGCGAATGCTAAATGCGAAACGGCACTTGCAAACGGCTGGAGCGCTAAGATGCCCCCCAGGCCCCGGCCCGCTGGCGGGCGGGCGGATGGGGGCGTAGCGGGGCCGGGCCAGGGGCGAGAGTGTGCCGTCCTCCCCCATCCGTGCACGGAGACGGGGTACCAACCATGTTGTTGACCAGCGCCTCGCACACATGCAGATGCCCTTACTTGCCCCCCTCTGCGTTCGTGTTCTCTTACACTACGTACGCTGGGCCCGACCCCCGCCCCCGCCCCTGCGCCCATTCATCACCATCAGGTCAGGGAGGCGGTGGGGGGCGTGCAGCAGGCAGTGGCGGACACGGCCGCCCGCGTGGCGGAGAGCGTGGGGCACAAGGTGCAGGTCAGCAGTGCGGGTCGGCAGCGTGGTGGTAGCAGCTATCGTGGCAGCAACGTGATACTGAATCCTGTGACAGTATATGTTGATACGGTATGTGCTGACAAGTAGGCAGCATGCAGGGGCACGGCTGCTTGCCGTTACTTTTCTTACCCGCTCCCTCCGTTAAGTTCATCCGTCCTTTCATGGGAGCAATGTGCACCCTTAAATGCTCGTGTGGCGTAATGCCCGATGAATGTCGTGTATGATGTACTGTGCAGGCGGTGCGGGATAACATCCCGATCATGCCTGAGGGCCAGGTGGGTGGGCGGTGCCGGTGGTGGCACATGCGCGCAGTCCGGGGCGGGCACAAGGTTTACAAGCACAAGATGGTCGGACCTCGACAGCCCCCTCCACACTACTGTCCCCCACCGCACGCGTGCGCCTACCGCGCATACATCGCATTCGCAATTTACGATGAGTGGTGCGATGAACGCTTTGGAGTAATGATGTCCCGATGAAGAGTCGAGACAGGGCATGATGACGCGCAGATGAAGGCTCCCGGTTCCCGGAGTGTGCATCCCACCGGCCGCACCCACGCAACCAGCCACCCCCCTGCCCTTGAGCCCGGAGGCGGTCGCTGTCATCCGCCCCACGCTCGCACGCACCTTACTACCGCGCATATGTGCAGGCTGCCCAGCCCGGCAGTGAGGCTGACATGTGGACCAAGCCCGAGGTCATCCGCGACGACTACGTGGGAGGTGCGTGAGCCGTGAGGGCGAGCCCTGCAGTGGCGGGTAGAAGTGGGAGGGAAATTATTGGGTTTCCATGCTGCTGTGTAGGCGGTGGCTAACCTGCATGTGCCACCGCCTGCAGCACCGGCGGTAACCGTGGGGCTCTGCCCCCCTCCTGCACATATATACATCCCCCCAACTGCTTGCCGCGCCGCTCCTCGATCATTCCTCATACAGCCGATAAGCTGGCGGGCCGTGTGGCGCTCATCACGGGCGGCGACAGCGGCATCGGCCGCAGCGTGGCGGTGCACTTTGCGAGGGAGGGTGCGTGTGGAGTGGAGTGGCGTGCGGGCAGGCAGCTGGGCAGGACAGGGGTGGGGGTATGGGCGAGTCATGTGGGCTGCTGTGCGTACGTAGTTGCGAGTAGGTGCGTTTAGATAGGTGTGAAGTTGCGGCACCGCAACGTCCCACGTGGCTGAGGCTCCCCACACGGCTTCGTCAGGATGTCCGAGTGCTGCCCAATTGCCCACATTCTGCTCCTTTTCTCTTCCTGCCTGCCTGGTCCTCCGCCCCATGCTCCCGCCCCCGCCCCGCCCCCTCAGGCGCCGACGTGTTCATCCTGTACCTCAACGAGCACGAGGACGCCGCCGCCACCAAGAAGCTGGTGGAGGCCGAGGGCCGGCGCCTCGTGGCAATGGCCGGCGACGTGCGCGACCCCAAGGCAAGCAAGAAACGATTGAAGCGCTGGATCCGTTACCGGTACTTGTCTTGCAACCACACGGCCGCACGTATGCATGGGTAGCCGCACGTCTCTTCTTGCTGCATAACCCATCTATCATCTATCGTTGGCATCTTGCGGCTTTGTTGTGCCCGCCGACCACCTACCCATGCTCAGACCTGCACCGAGGCGGTGGAGCGCTGTGTGCGCGAGCTGGGCCGGCTGGACATCCTGGTGGGTGGGTGGGTGGGTGGGTGGGTGGGTGGGTGGTAGTTCATTCCAGAAACCAAAAGCGAAAGCGGGTGGGTGGGTGGGTCGTACAACCGTGGGCGTGTCATTGCAAAGCGGCCGGTGTCAGTCAGTCAGCCAACCACCGCCCACGTCCGTGTCCGTCCTTGCTCATATGTCCTACCTGGGCCCCCCTGTCTCATCACCTAAAGCATTGATCCACGTCTGCCCGTGCCCCCACACAAACCCGCCCAACCCCCTCCCCCCCAACTCTATCTCACCTCAACCCAACTTCCCCGCCGCTCTTCCCACCCACACACGAACCCACACGCACACGAACTTCATGAACCCACCCACCCACCCAGGTCAACAACGCCGCGGTGCAGCACTACCGCACCTCCATCACCGACATGACGGATGCCGACATCGAGGCCACCTTTGAGACCAACATTCTGGGATACGTGCACATGGCGCAGGTAGCTAGCTAGATAGGTAGCTGGCTAGATAGCCAGCTCGTGTGTGAGAGTGAGTGCGCGAACGAGAGCGCGGCTGACAGGTTAGGCCCTCAAGCACGCGTATCGGACCCCAGGACTCACCATCTCCCATTCTTCCCAGCAGCCAGAACAGGCATGCTGGCTAGCTACTTGCTGTGTTCGCTTTCTATCTGCGCCAAGCCAACAATAGCATTATCTAATGATGCGCGCTTCACTCCACCAATGCGCCCACACACACTCTTCATCATCAAACTCCAGGCCGCACTGCCGCACCTGCCCAAGGCCGGAGGCAGCAGCACCACCACCAAGACCGGCAGCGGAGCACCAGCCGCTGCCCCAAGCGGCGTGATCATCAACACCACCAGCATCACCGCCTACGTGGGCCAGCCCCAGCTGCTCGACTACTCCGCGACCAAGGGCGCCATCAGCGGCCTCACGCAGGCGCTGGCGGCGC
This sequence comes from Chlamydomonas schloesseri, assembly GCA_016834595.1. Classification (NCBI taxonomy): domain Eukaryota; kingdom Viridiplantae; phylum Chlorophyta; class Chlorophyceae; order Chlamydomonadales; family Chlamydomonadaceae; genus Chlamydomonas; species Chlamydomonas schloesseri. The sequence continues at coordinate 2,028,180 of JAEHOD010000009.1, read as the reverse complement.
AGCTGGCGGGCTGCGGTGAGGGCGGCGGCCTGCGTAGTCTGCGTACGTGTTCGCGCGGTCGAGCGGTTGCGTGGTGCACAAACACCCCGATGAATTCACGGCCCACCCCACGCTGGCTTTCATCCCGTTACATCCCGCGCGTTGGAAGTGCTCAATCTCGCATTGCTGCTTCATTGCGAACGCTCATTGCATGCTCTTCCTCATCACTGCCCGCCCACCTACAATCAAGGCATCCGTGTCAACGGCGTGGCGCCCGGCCCCATCTGGACGCCCCTCATCCCCGCCACCTTCCCGCGCACCGCCCTGCTGCAGTGGCAGAAGAGCGTGAGTACCATAGCTAGATACCGGGCGCGGGCAGGCGGACGCGCGCCAGCCAGCGCTGCCCGCTGGCGGCTCACCACCAGTCCCGAGCACGGTGCCGCCGCCGGGGCTGCTGGGGCCCCGTCCTATAGGGGCCCCTTACCACGCCTGCCTGCCCGTGCCTATCACAAGGGCGCGCGTTTTGATGATTGGAACGGGCAGCAGGGCGCAAGCAACAACGGGGCAACGACGTGCAGGAGGTCACGCCTGAGGCCACCATGAGGCATGGGGCATGGAGAAACGACTGCATGCTGTGTGTGCTAGGACTCATCATCACATCAAACGGCCGCCCCGCCCGGCCCCCGGCTTCGGTTGTGACCCACACATTGGAAACGTGTGTGCCAACCCAACCGTGTATGCAGGTGCCCATGCAGCGCGCGGGGCAGCCCTCGGAGGTGGGTGGGTGGGTGGGGCCCCGTGGGTTGGTGGGCTAGGCGGGCTAGGCGGGCTAGGCGGCGGGCTCCGCACTTCACAATTACTACAAGCCTGCCGCCCTCAACCCACGCACATCCCTCTCGCACATCACATTCCACACACATCCTTTACATATCAGGTGGGGCCCTGCTACGTGTTGCTGGCCAGCAGCGACGGCGCGACCATGAGCGGCCAGGTGGGGCGGGGGCTGGTGCGGCGGGGGAGGGGGCATGAGCGGCCAGGTAGGTGGGCGTGGTGTGTGTACGCAGTACCGCAGAGGTGACTGCAGTTCATCAGGAGTTCTCCAAGCCCTATCCTCCCATCCCATCCCATCCCATCCCTTCTCCCATGCCTGCTGTTCGCCCACGCAGGTGCTTCACCCCAACGGCGGAATGCCCGTGTCCGCCTGATTAGCTATCAGCGATGTGTGTCCGCCTGATTGGCTAAGCTCATAAACACTACAGACGGCTGCAGGGGGGGACATTTATGGATGTTGACATGTTGTGGAATTGTGGATCGATTTGAAGAATATGCAGTACCCTACGACCAGGGGGGGGGGGCACACCAAACGAACCAGCCTAGCTATGGCTGCGCCTGGTGTCGCGGGATGGGGGCAGTTGAGGGGCGGGGCCGCGGGGGCCTGCCGTCACGCCACGTTGGTTGTGCATAGAACACTAGCTGAGCTTGCCGCATGGCACGCCGGGCGTGTTATGATTGCGGTGTTACAGAGGTGTTATGAGTTCGGTTGCCTGGAGTGCAAAGCGTGAGGACCCCCACTGGGTGAGCGACTGCGACGAGTGCGGAAGTGACGAAGTTGCATTGCTGCCATTGCAAGTTGCCGATCATCGGGCGGTATTGGCTGCAATACCATATCATAATTCCTGCTTGCTGTCCCACACATATAATTCGTACCCGCTAGCTGCTCCCTCCATAACGGCTTGTAACATGTATGTCACCACAGTCACCACCAGGGGAGGCGGTCCCCTGGTCACCCAGGCTCGCGCTGTTACACTTGTAACATGTCACTGCCCGCGCTGGGTTTCTCCTAAACATGCCTGCCGTTGTCGCTTGTTACAGTCTGTATAACAGCACCCGTCAGGACGCGTCACCGTCGCCCCTGTCCTTCTGTCACAAGGGTTCTTATTTGTCAACCCCATGCGCGCGACCCCCCCCCACACACACACTTGACGTTACTCCACCTTCGCCGCGCTGCTAAAGTGAAAGTGCCCTGCCATCCAATACACAAATAATGAACCCAAACGAAACGGTTGTAGCCAAGAATGGTTGATGTTTCCGGTATGAACTGCCGCCCCCCTGAATCCCGCGCACCCTCCCCCCCCGCTGTACCTTTGGGCACACTCGGATATCTGTACGCGCGCGGCCTTGTACAACAACCCCCCCCCGCTGTCCGCCCTGTGTTGTTGTCCTGACCTCAACTTTTAACCTCAAATACTGATGAGCGTGCCTACGTGCCTACGTGCCTACGTACGGTTCGGCTAGTTACCAAGCACTTACTACCAGCAACGCCAACGAAATGGATAAAAGTCGCGCACAGGCGTACATACGAGCATCGATCTACGTCGCCGTCCCCCAGCAAATTTAACACCCCCCCCCCCCGACGCCCAAGCCGCAACCCACGCGCTGTGCAACAGGCGCACAGCCGACACACGCCGTACGACAGCGCACACGCAAGCTGGGGGCCGCAACACACGAGCCCACAACAAGAACTCCCCAAGACTGTGTGCCTCAGTCTGACGCGGTTGCCGGCTTGCCCGCCGGCTGCTGCTGCTGCGGCGGCGGCGGCGGCGTGGCCGCTGCCGAGGTGGCCGCCGCCGCCGCCGCCGCGCCCGCCGCCGCCGTCGCCGCCGCCATGCCCACTCCCGCCTCCGCCGCCGCCTCCGCCGCCGCCTGCTTCTCCTGCTGACTCAGCTCCAGGTACGCGGCCAGGGGCAGCAGGTCTTGCAGCCTGGCGGGCGGGCGGGCGGGCTTGAAATCGCACGGCCAGTACGGCAAGAGAGTTGAGAGTAGGCGTAAGCAAATCCCACGGACGAGCGAGGGGCCCTCCCTCGCACAGCCCAGCTCTCCCCCTCCCCCTCCCCTTGCCCGCCCCTCACTCCCTCGCCTGTGGACTACAGCGAACCCGTTCCCCGCCCCTTCCCCTCTGGTTCCGCGACCTGTTTTTAAACCCTTTTGCAATTCGGACCTTTTTGCAATTCGGACACAGACAGTGACTACCACGCACCGTCTCCCCTCTCCCCTCTCCCTCGCCCCCCCCTTTCCCCCCGCCTGCCCGCCTGCGCCGCACCTGTGCACCGCCGCCTTCAGCAGCAGGAACGCTCCCGCCATCGCCAGCGGCACTTCCACCACCTCCCGCCACCACCGCGGCGGCACAAGCACCAGCGCCACATTCTGTGGCGTGTGTGATGTGGGGTGATGGTTGTGTGACGTGTTGGGGATTGTTTGTTCATTCCAATTCCCAATTCGTCCATGGGGGATATGTGTGCGCGTGTGCGCGTGTCGTACAGAGAGTGCACGTGGGACGAAACAGAAACCCAAGATGCGCGTGCGCGTGTGCGTGCATGTGCGTGTGCGTGTCAGGCGGGTTGGTTTGGAGGCGAGAACAACCGGTTGGGTTGGGGAACTGAAGAGAGCCCCCAACGGCCGCGGTCAGCCCAGCGGAGCATCAAACTCAACCCCTTCAACCCCCCAGCCCACGGTTGAGAAAGATGCATGCGAGTAGCGAAGTCCCTCATGGGTGAAAAGCGACCCGCACCCACAACCGCAGCCCATGGCCCAATCCACGCCCCTCCGCCCGCCCCCTTGTGCACGGGCACCGGAATGACCCGGGCTTCACGGCCCCTCCTGCCCCTCGGTCGTCATCGCCTACGCCTAATGAGACTCCGATGAATAGTCCCCCTCCTCACCCCACTGTCCTCAACCCCCAGGGGTGGATTCAGGGTCTATGGATTTTTGCTTGGGTTTGGAATGGACTACCCCCCTCCTCCCCCCAATGCAGCGCCTGCCCCCTCCCCTTCCTTCTGCGCACCCCCCCTCTGCCCGCCCGCTTGGACAGTCGAAACGGGCATTAGAGTGGACTAACCACCCCTCTTCTTCGTCTTCCAACTAACCATACCTGGAAACCCACCCACCCACCTGCACCCCCCCCCCCGCCCCCCCCCCGTTTAGTTAGGGCTGGTAACCACAACCCCCACCCCACCCACCCACCCACCCACCCGCCCCCCCCCGCCCCCCCCCCCCGCCCGGCCCTCCCAACCCCCCCGCCCCCCCCACCCGCCCCCCCCCACACACACACCTGCACATACTCCAGCAGCCGACCCAGCCCCAGCAGCGCGGCGAAGGGCCAGCCGTAGGCGCCCACGCTGGCGACCATGAGGCGCCCCGAGCTGCGTGGGGGGGGGGGGGAACAGCGAGTGGTGGTGGTGGTGGTGGTGGTGGTGGTGGTGGTGGTGGTGGGTGTGGCTGGTGGTGGTGGGTTACAAGGATATGTGTAGCGAGGTGGAGCAGGTAGGCAGCAGGCGAGGTTAGGTGCGTACCGATGACCGCGGGGTGGGGGTGATGGTGGGGGTGCCGTGCATGGAGTTTGCCGCCGCAGCAGCACCCCCCTTTTCCGCCCTTTGCTTTGGATTCTTGGAATGAACTCCCGCCCCCCCCCCCCCAGCCGCCGCCCGCTTACCGCTCCAGCGCCTCCGTGCCGGCACGCCCCTCCAGCACCGCCACAGGCAGCGAGGCCTGCGCGCGTGCGAGTGTGTGCGAGTGCGTGCGTGTGTCACACGCGTGTTAACTCCATCACAAGGCAACAAAAAACACCGTGTGCGCGGGCGGCGTGTGTGTGTGAGAAGGATGCGTGTGTGAATGAGAACGCATGTAAGTAACGCGCCCGCCCGCCCGCCAACCGGACGGCCGCAGCAGCACACGCCCCCCGTCCACCCCCTCCAGGAGGTCACACAGTCTCTAGCAGGCCAGCGGCGGCCGACGTATCCGGCGTGAGGCACGGCACTGATGCAATTTTTTCCCGCGCGTGAGGTGCCGGGGAGGGGTGGGCCAGTGGGCCAGAGCCAGGGCCAGGGCCAGCAGCCGTCGCGCCCGAGGGCAACAGGGGCACCCGTGTGTGCGCCACAGTGTACACCGATGCTCACCACCACCGCCACCGCACCCACCTCGCCAACCCACCACCCAGCCTTGCCCCGGGTGCGAGTTGGGAACGGGGATGGACTTCCTCCCCCCCCCCCACACACACCGCCCTGTGCTTTTCTAACACACCGCCCTCCCCGCCACCTGCAACAACCGCACCCCAACCCACCCCCCACCCACTCCGCCAAGCCCCCACCGCCAAACCCCCCACCTGTATCCGCATCAGCCGAGGAAGCGCCCAGAACGCCGGCAGCACCAGCAGACACAGGCCCTGTGTGTGTGTGTGTGTGTGTGTGTGTGTGTGTGTGTGTGTGTGTGTGTGTGTGTGTGTGTGTGTGTGTGTGCGTGTGTGTGCGCAAGGAGAGGATGTGCAGGTGCGTGTAGGAGATGCATGTAGGTGCGAGCACCACCATCAGAGACGGGGCAGTACCGCGAGAGCCTCACGAACGAGGAAACGGCACGGCATGACGCTACTGGACACTACTGGACACTACTGGTCAGGGCCAGGTTCAGCAGACGGCACGCATTGCGTGGGTGCACACAGCGAGACACACGCGATACATAACAGAACCTAGACACACGCACACACGCACACGCACACGCACACGCACACGCACACGCACACGCACACGCACACGCACACGCACACGCACACACGCGGGATTTGGTACGTATACGTCAGTAACTGCGAGCGATTGCGGGGAATTCTCTCTCCGTTTCCGTTCACCAAACCACGCGGGATCACCACCACCCTGACTGACCCCGCTGACTGACTGACCTGCAGCGGCAGCGCCCGGAGGTTGATGTTCATGTCCACCCACCACACCCGCCGCAGCATGGCGCCCACAGCCGGGAGCAGCGCGCCGATGTCCCGCGCCGCCGCCGCCAGCGCCGCCCCCAGCCCGCCGCCGCCGTCCTCGGAGCTGGCGCTACTGCTGCTGCCGCTGCTACTGCTACTGCTGGTGCTACTGCCGGCCTCGCCGGCTGCGCTAGTGCTGCTGCTGCTGCTGCTGCTGCTGCTGGTGCTACTGCCGTCCGCGGCCCTGGCTGCAGCAGCGCCAGCAGCGGCGCCGTCCGCGGCTGCCGCTGGCGCTGGCGTTGGGCTGGCGCTCGTCGAGGGGGCGGGAGACGAAGCGGCCGCGGGGGAGGAGGCGGAGGGGGAGGGGGAGGCGGAGGGCGAGGAAGACGAAGCGGGCGTGGGCGAGTGCGGCGTGGCGGGAGACGGAGCGGTCCGGACCACGCCAATGCCCAGGTCTGCCAGGGCGTCCGCGGATTCCTCCAGGGGTGCCGAGCCCGCCGCCGCCGCGGCTGCCGCTGAGCCGCCTGGGAGGGAGGAGACGAAACGCGCGCGACTCAACCGGCTGCAGCGGGCACTGCTGTTTCCAGCGCACGCGCGCGCGCTTGCAAGGCAGCTATTGCATTGCACGTCATCGCTAGATACCCTCTCCCTCTTTTCAGTAAGCAAGCAACGTCCGCAACCAAGCAACGTCCGCAACCGCAACCCACGGGGCCTCCCCTCACCCCCCACACTGCGCCCTCCCGTGCCACCCTCCCGTGCCACCCTCCCGTGCCACCCTCCCGTTCCACCCTCCCGTTCCACCCTCCCGCGCCCCGTCCCATCCCACCCCAAACCCGCACGCCACACCCACAAACACACGCGCGGCGCACCCTTGCCGGCCTTGGCCGCCTCCTCCGCTGCCGCCGCCGCCGCCGCGCGCGCCGCCGCCGCCGCCTCCAGCGCCGCGCGCGCCTCCGGCGGCCGCAGCTCGGGCGGGCAGCAGATGAGCGAGGCGGTGGTGAAGGCGATGGTGTTGAGCGCGATGGAGAGCGGCAGGCTGACCAGAAAGAACAGGCCCACAAGGATCTCGTAGCCTGTTTCGTTGTTGTTGTGATTTCGTGCAGGTGGTTTTATTGTTGTTGTTGTTGTGATTCCGTGCAGGAAGGCAGGACAGCATGAAGGGAGGAAAGAGGGAGGGGGCGCTCACAGGAGGACAGCGGGGCAGTGGCGCGTCAAACACAGCGCGACATAATGCCCCCCTTCCCCATGGATGGCTACCCCCCTGTCCCCCCCCCTCTGTCCCAACCCCCCTCTGTCCCCCCCCCTCTGTCCAACCCCCCTCTGTCCAACCCCCCCTCTGTCCCACCCCACCTCTGTCCCACCCACCCTCTGTCCCACCCCACCCTCTGTCCCACCCCCCCTCTGTCCCACGCCATGCACCGCCACACCATGTATGGCCCACACCCAAACGCCGCCGTACACGCCTCCGCACACACACGCCCCCACACGCCCCTGCCGTACACCTGCCCTAAACCCCGCCCTCCGCCCCCGTGTACGCGCCACACACACGCCCCTCCTACCCCCTCCCCCCCCCGCCATGTGCACGGCCCTGCCGTACAGCACACATACACCCCTGCCGTACAGCACACACACACGCCCCTGCCGTACAGCGCACACGTCCCCTCGCACACGTACCCGGATGCGCCCGCATGAAGCCCGCGTCCAGGAACAACCACCACGGGTTGCCGGCGGTGGAGGTGGGCGCGCCCAGGAGCACCTCGGCGGCTGGGTGTGTGTGTGGCGGGGGGGGGGGGGTTCCATGCATTTGAGGGTTAAGAGGGGGAGTTGGCGGGTTGGGGGGTTGGAGGTTGGGGGTGGTGGGGGTTGAGGGGCTGCACAGGCCCATGCTCTCGCCCTCCCTCTCTCCGTCTCGATTTTCATTTTTCCTTCCTCCCCCCATTCTTCAATTTGACCCATACCGTCCCATGGATGGTTATTCCCCCCCCCCCCACACACACACCCTTTCCTTGCCCCCAAGTGCCGTATGTCAATCCGTCACTAAGCATGCAGCATGGACACGCCTTCTCGCGCGCCCCCGCGCCCCCGCGGCCCCGCCCCTCCCCCCCACCGTGCCTGCGTGCCCGCATGTCCCACACACCCACTCATCCTAACTTAATGCATGGAACCCCTCCTCCTCCTCGGAACCCCTCCTCCTCCTCCTCCTCGCTATTAGCATTGGGTTCGGCTGGCTCTGGGCTGGCACCTACACACCACACCACCCCCACAACCGCCCATGCCGCACCGTGGTTGGTCAGCCGCTGCACCACCCGGTGAAGGCAGAACGCCGCCGCGTCCTTGACCGCGTACAGCAGCAGTACAGGCAGGAAGTGTGACCGCAGCAGCCCCGCGACGCGGCCCAGCAGCCGCGCCGGCGACGCGCGCGGCGGCGGCGCCGCCAGCTGCGCCGCCGCCACCGCCACCGCGGCCGCCGCCAGCTGCGCGGCCGCGGCCTCCGAGGCCGCACCGGCGGCGGCGCCGCCGCCGCCGCTGCCGCCGCCGCCGCCGCCGCTAGCGGCGGCGGAGGACACCACGGCGGCGGCGCGGGCGATGTGGTGGGGGTCGTCTTCGTCGCTGCTGCTGTCTGCGTTCCGCACGTCCGCCGGGCCGGTTCGGGTGTTCACCATGTTCCTCCCGGCGACCAGCCCGGGCGGCATGCGGTCGTCGTACGCCTGCTTGAAGGGGTCGGTGGGGAATTCCCCGCTCCCGCTGTTCAGCGTGTTTCCCGTGTTGCCGCTGCTGCTGCTGCTGCTGCTGTTGTTGGTGTTGGGGTTGCTGCTGCCGCTTGCACGGGGCGTGATGGTGGTGGTGCGCGAGGGCTGGGGACGCCGCCAGCCCCAGGACAGCTTGCTGCTGCCCCAAAACGGCGAGGATGGAGAGGAGGCGGGTAGGGAATTGGAGGAGGAGGTGGAGGAGGAGGAGGAGCATGGGGAGGAGGCGGAGGAGGCGGTGCGGAGCGGCGCCTCTGCAGCGGCGGCAGCAGCGCGGGTCCTGGCACGGCCGCCCGTGCCCCCCTGACCCCCGGCAGCGCCAGCAGCAGCAGCGGCAGCGGACCGGCACCACGCTCCGTGCGCCGGCCGCCCGCTCAGCCCACGACTACCGGATCCAAGCCTATGGACATGGATAGGGCAGCGGGCGTGGCGGGTGACGGGCGACAGGGAGGCAGGACCGGGAAGAGAAGGGCCCGGGACGGGGTGGGAGGGTGGGGTGGGAGGCTGCGTCGACTATGGCTGTGACGGCAGTGGCAGCCGTTGGCCCGACCACACCCTCACAAGAGCCTCCCCGTCATTTACCCTTGCGGAATGGTTGCCATGCGAGCGCTGCGACGCCAGGACCGCTCCATCCCAAAGCGCCGAGAGTGCATCGCCGGAACACCCTCCCTGATCGAGGACCGCGCTGCTACATCTATTGCATCTCTATGGTGATGAGGCAGTAAGCCCACGCCCCGCTTCGCGTCCAGGGCCTGCATTGCAAACGCAAGGTCACCGGGCGCTACGGAAACAAATCAGGACTGAATTTAGCTACCGCATGTACACGTTACATAAAAGAGTTAAATGAAAGAGCTGTGGGTGCTTCCGTCGTCGGCGTAGTGTAGTTTGATTCTCGCACAAAGGCGAGCTCTGAGCGTTCAACCTAAGATACTGGAAGTAAGTGCTTAGCAGGGATGCCGCTGCAGGTCTTGGAAGCTGCCGCCATAAGCCAATTGCACAGCGGGTAGGGCTTTGACCTTGGCCGTGCCAGCACGCACAGGCACGCACTTTTCCCGCTTGCCCTCGCCCAACCTATGCCTCTGCCCCCGCACACGTCTTTGCCCCCGCAGGGTTTCGCAGTCCCCAGATGATTTAGCTCTGACAACTTCGTCCAATGTTGCTATGGGCCAGCGTTAAGCAGCCGGCTTGGGCATTGTTTAGGTCTGGGCGTCTGTGGCCCCGCACGAACCCCTGGCCACCAGCGCACGCCGGTGGCGCAATCAGCCATGGTACCTTCTTCCCGAGCCCCTGCTCCGAACGTCAGTCACTGGTCTAATCCCTACAGAGCTTGGTGCATGTCATTGCTTTCGGGTTTCGCTTCCCCATGCCGGCGACCCTGGCCCGTGTGCGCACGCGTAGCACGGGCAAAGGAGGAGTCCCAAAAATAAAAGGGGTCGGTGCGGAGGGAGTCCCCCACGGAGTCCCCCAGCGAAGGCGCGCCTCATATTTGCGCAGTTTGCAGTGCCTACGTGAAGCACCTTAGAATCATCAGGCTCTTATCTCTCCTCATAGCTCTGCAGATCCCTCCGCATATGGGCGCCAGGTGCGTGCGCCAACAAAACCGCGCTGCGAGGCGGGCGTTACATACATGCTCGTCACACAGGTTCCTGGTGAATCGCTCCGAGTAAGTTATTTTGCATGTGTACTCTGTGTACTCTGGTTGGCTCGGCGCTGACTTGTTTGTCACAAGTGACTCCGCGACGCGTCACTCATGTTTCCCCCTGCCAATCAACCCCCATCGGCGGCTGCGCCGCGCGTATAAATGCCAGGCGCTCGCTCACTGCAACCTCCCCCACACACTCGGTGGCCTCAAGATAGGCTCACTCGTCCACAGACACACACATACTGAGACACGCCCGACGCAGCTGTCGCTAGTGCCGAGCTACCGCACCAGCCATGGCATCATCCGTTCACGCTCGGCGTGAGCGCCGCTGGGCCCTCGTCCTCGCCCTGGTTCTTGCAACCGTATACTCTACCGTGGAGAAATACGGACCCCTGCAGCGCGCTGCGTGAGTCGTCACTCGGCAGCCGGTTTCCCGGTCGTTGACAAAACCTTTGCCCTGCTGACTCCCAGCTGCTCGCGCTGCGCCTTTGCCGCCCTCGCAGTGCGGGCCGGCTACCGATCATGTCGAACGGCACGTACCCGTTCTGCTCCTTCATCGCTGCGACCAGCACCAACGAGGCGGCCTGCGTGCCCCGGTCAATTGTCTTGTCCACCATCAAGCAAACGAAGGCTATGAGCGCCTGGGCGAAGTGAGTCCTGCAAAGAAGGCTTGACCAGTGCACCTCAAATTTAGACGTACAAGGAGCGGGTCGAAGGGCTATTTCAGGGAATAACAAAACCGCCCGAGACATGTGCTGTCTAGATGCGTGCCAACAATTTTCGCGCGGCGGCGCCCTTGTTGCCTTGCTCGCTCCTCACAGGTCCATTGTACAGGGTGCCTCTGCCAGCTTCGAGTGTGGAAAGCACAACACCTCAGCTGACTGCTGGGCTGACCTGAAGAACTACTGCGGATGGGTGAGTCCCGCCGGTGCATGCGGCCTTCAACCCCCCCCCCCCCCCCCACACACACACACACCTCCGTCTCCTTCTCCCAATCTCCCCTCCAACCCCTCCCCCGCCCCTTCCCCACCCACACACGCATACCCACACAATCGCGGTCCCTCCGGCCACGGCAGCCCACCCTTACCCCCGCGGCCTGACGCCCCGCAACCCCGCCTCCTCTTGCGGCGAACGAACGAGCACTACTTCCATCGCCCCCGTCTTGGCGCTCCGCAACCCCCTCCCCCGCTCGTACTTATGCCTTGGGTTTGGTTCAGCGCTTAGTTTGGGCTGGTAACCACAACCCCCCTCTCCCTTTGGGCACTTATGAACTGCCTCCTGCCTGCAGAGCGGAACCCGTTGTTCGTCTGGCCTGGGCAAGAGGCTGCTGGTCAAGAGCTTGTGCCCCGACGCCATCTACACCAAGTCCGAGAACTGCCTGTCCAAGCGCCGCGACGAGTGCGGCGCCGGCGCCGACCGCAGCCAGCCCGACGCCGAGGGATGCGTGGTGTCCGACTGGGGCGCGTGAGTGTCGTTCTGGTTGCGGGGGTGGGGTGGGGGCCTTTTAACATATGTATTGGGGACCGGTAACGAGCACCCTGCGACAGCAAAGACGAAGCGGCAGGCTAGGTGGCATGCTAGGTAGCTGCACGTGCACATTACGGTGCGCACGCGGCGGCGTGCCGCCGCTGTGCCGGCGTGGGATTTACCCATCAGCTCAGAGGCTCCAGCCGTCGGTACCCACCCGGCGCCCCCTGGTGAACATCCGTTCCCCCCCTTACCCGTGATCCTGGCCCCCTGCAGTCGGCTTCACGTTCGCCCCCTCAGCTCCTTATTAGTGCATCTTGCCGCATCGCATCGCATTAGGGCCTTTTTAGGTGACGCCGCGCTCCTGCCCTGCCGTCCCACCCACCTGCCCCCATGCAGATACTGGGGCAAGAGCCAGTACCAGGCCTACGGCCCCGCTGACGGTGGGTTGTGCGTTGTGGTGGGTTTGGTTTTGGCTGCTAGATAGCTGGTTTGACAGATAACTTGGATGGTCAACACCATGGCAGCGGACGGTGATGCCTGCCTCCCCTGGTTATGCATGATGAGTCGCACAGCAAAGCCCCACGCCGCAGCCGGGCAGCTCCATCCTGTGCCTCCCCCTGGCCCCTCCCCCTGCCTCACCAGCTGCCTCACCAGCTGCTCTCCCCCTGCCCCTCCCCCTGGCCTGCCCCAGCCTCTCCCCCTGCCCCTCCCCCTGCCCTCCCCCTGGCCTCCCCCTGCCCTGCGTACCCCTGCCCTTCACACCACCCGCCCCTTCCCTGCACTTTACCTATACCCTTGCCCGGCCCTTCTAGCCCTTCTCACACCGCCTTCCCTCTCCCCCTTCCCCCCAAAACGCAGAGGCCCGCCTGGGCGGCCCAAACATGTTCGGCGTTTGTATGCTGGCTGAGGGTGAGTCAGCAGCTAGATAGCCATGCATGATGATGCAGATTGCAAACACTATCTAGTACAATATTATCTTTACATTGCTGGAGCTTCGCGGCTAATACAAATGTCATTCTGGTCCTTCATCCTTGCCTTGATTGGCACATTTGCCAGCGTCTCGCTCGCACGCTTCCGTCGTCCCTCTGCCTGACGCACGAAGCAACCCACCGCTTGACAACCTCACGCGCCTTCTGCGCCTTCTGCGGCATGCATGCATGAGCGGTTTGCGCTACTTCGTTCGTACACAGAGCTGCCCGCCCGCCTGGGCTCTGACAACGAGTACAACCGCACGTCGTACGAGGCGTGGTGGGTGGCGACAGGGAAAGGACGTGTGTACGGCGCTATTACTGTATGTCGTACGGGTTGGCTGGGTGATCACTCTTGGCCGGTGGTGCGCGGCCCTTCAAACACTCTTTTGGGCTGGCCGCAAACCTCCATTAGCTCAGCACTACACACTCAATCCCTCGCGAGCACCAACGCCCTCTCTGGATTCTCGCAATCAACGGTAGTGCGGTACTCGACAAACTGCCGTGTCCGGTTTGCCCCTGACACAACAGGAACCGGTACGTCGGCGGCGATGCCAACAACGTGACGGGTGAGCGCATCGTGCCGCCGGGGCACGCGTGTGCCACAACTAACAATGACTACAGTCGGTTTCGCATCCACATTCTCAGTTTAGCGCATGTCCGTACTACTCAGCTTGAACCTATGAAGAAACGTTACAATTCTGGTTTGTACTACGGTAACCACACGGTACGTACCACCTGCTGCCTCGCTTCTGCCCGCATGCAGACTTCCTGCGGGCCCGTGGCAACTGCAGCTACTCCCAGGTGCGTGTGCGTGTCGGTGCGCGCGCGCACGCACACACACACACACACACACACACACACACAATTCTCTCCGTTTCCGTTTACCAACACACACACACACACACACACACACACACACACACACACACACACATGCATGCATGCATGCATGCAAGGACGACCGAAGACTCCCCTTCCCCTCTATCCCCTCCACCTAGCTACCACTGCCCGCCTGTCTGCCCGCCTCACATTCACTCCCCCACATCCACTCCCCCACATCCACTGCCCCACATCCATTCCCCCACATGCCAAGCCCACGTAGCGCCCGCCGCCTAGGCCATTGCCGCCGACGGCCCCGAGCAACCCCTGCCCCACTCCCCCTTCCCCTTCCCCTTGTACTTCCTCACGCAAACCCAATCCGTCCACCCTACCGTCTCTCCCTCCCCCCATGAACACCTTTCCTGCCCCGCCCCCCCCCCCCCGCCCCCCCATCCACCGGTTGCTGCTGCTCCTGCAGAACGCTGTGGCGCGCAACGTCTACTCGGCCCAGTGCCTCTACACCAACGACATTTACGCCGACGCCAACAACACTTTCAAGTCGCTGAACACCAGCTCGGCCGCAGCAATGGCCTGCGCCGCCAACGGCTGCGCCCAGAACGTCTACAACGGCACCCGCTCCACGGCCCGCTACGCGGTGCGTCCTCGTTTGTTCTGTCTTCGCCTCTGCTTGACTGCTAGCCCTGACTATAGCTTGTCTTTCCGGTTTGATCCCAATAATCCCGCCGCCCTAGCTGGGCGGATGCATGTCGTCCCTGTTGCTTCATCAGCTCGCTCCACGGCCCGCTACGCGGTGCGCCGTCCTTGGGCCTTGGCTTGACTCTCCGTCCGGATCCCAATCTAGCTGTTGTAGCGGATGTCCATGCTTATTAGCTGGACCGAATCAACTTTGATTGACGATGATAACAGGCGGGTTGAGGGGTCCCTTCCCAAGTGCTCAGCCATACCGCAACCGCAGCTACTAACTGCAACCGCAACATCGGATGTGTATCGCATAATCCCAAACCAATTCGTATCAAACCCGCTATGCCCACAGGCTAACAAGCTACAGGGCATGATCGGGACCGTGTACACCGTGTGTGAGACCGACTCGACTTACTTGTGGTGAGTAGTGATGAGGCGCATTGCTTGTCTCGATTGTTATTGTCCGTCTTTGCTTGTGGGCTTTGCTTGACGGTTTTGATTGTTGATGAAGAGAGAGTTGGTGTGGGAAGTGTAGAAAGGACAAGGGCATCTGCGCGGGGGCAGTACTGGGCGGTTGGAGTCGTGTGGTATGGTGAGCTGAAAAGTACGGGGCAGTAGGGGCTAGCCGTACGCGCTGTGCAGGATAGGTCCAGGGGAGGCAAGGGACCCCTTGCGTCCGCCTAACTCCCCGCTGCCACGTGCCCCTATGCACCTGAAGCCGCCCACATGCATCTAGCCACGCACATCACAAAACACACACGCCACGCCAGGCCCCTCCACGCCGCACGCCGCACGCCATACGCACGCCACCCCTGCACGCCTGTACACGCCACACGCCGCCCTACCTGCTGCACGCAGGTCCACCCGCCTCAACCCCAAGACCGACCGCCAAGTGTACGCCATGTACCAGCTGTGCTACTCGCCCTACCTGCAGCGCAACAAGGCCCTGTGCGAGGGCGCCGTGCTGGAGGCGGCCTACTCGTAAACAGCAAGATTTAGAAGGGACTGCCAGTCTGGGTACTAAGATAGAGCTGCTGAGGGAGGCGGCCTACGCATAAGGGTCTGCCAGCCTGCCTGCCTGCCTGCTGGTTGTGGTTGCGGTTGCGGTTGTGGTTGTGCCGTTGTCGTGATTGATGTGAACTGGGGACGAGTGGCCTGCGGATGATGAGGACCCGGGGCCTGAATGCCTGATTACATACGGGGATTAATGAGCGTATGGCCTGGGTACTGTGCTGCCATTATTCCAGGTGGAATGTCCTTATGACCTGGGGACCGGACGCGCTAGCTGTTGAGCTGTGACGTAACCAAGTCTCAAATAAGAGCAACGCGCGTGCTCCGGGTAGACGCGCGCGTCTCTCGTTCTTCTGGACGCACGGTACCCGTGTGGTGTAAGCTACGAACACCGCAGCTGTCCCCCCATGAATCGGCCATGCGGCTCGGCAGTCCAAAGCTCGTGCTACACAGAACCCTTCCAGACCGGGCGCCGCGATCAGGGCTGACACAGCATCCTGCAACCCGTGTGTGGGGGCGGCCCATCCTTACAGCACGCCCTTGCCGTTTGCACGCGCTTAGGACAACAACCCTTCCGTTTGCACGCGCTTAGGACAACAACCCTTCGGCGCGCCGGCGGCCACAGCACATACACCGCTTGCTACGCTACACGCCACCCTGCCCTGCCCTGGCTTTTTTCCGCCACGCCACACGCCCATGCGCAGCGGCAGCCCCTGCCTCCGTGCTGCTGACTCCCCCCTCCCCCCCCCCCACACACACCGACCCCACTCGGCGACGCGCGACGAGTTCCTGCCTCCCCTCCCAACAGCTGCCTCCACCCCCCGTCTATCTGCTCGCAAGTAATTCATGCTCCCGGACTTACGCGCCGTCCCGCCTGCCTCGCTCCCTTGCGTGTATCGCATTCGCATTTTAGCACGCATGTCGGTAACGCATCCCACCCGTACCATGGATCAATGCCCTGCTTGCCCTGCCTGTGCGCCTCTGTAAGCCTCCTTCATGAACACCACCACCACCGCTGCGACCACCACCACCACCGCCACCACCACCACCACCACCACCCGGATGCACATGCGCCGCCGCCGCCGGTGCACCCCAATGCGCGCCTACCCACCTGCTGCACCCCAACGTGCATTCACCTGCTTTGAAGAACCCCTCTCGTTAAGCTGCAGCAGCAGCATCAGCAGCACGCAGGATGCACGGCCTACGCCACTCCAGCGCATTCCGTCGCCGCACACCCGGGCTCACCCCGGCTCACCCCGGCACTCCTGCTGTGCCCTCACCTCGAAGGCCTCATCACCGCATCACCGCACCACTACTACTACTACCACTACTACCAGTGCACGAGCCCCTGCATCCACGCGGCCGCCGAGCCCGCCGCCACCGCCGCCACCGCGTTCCCCAGCGCCGCGCCCGCCACGTCCGCCGCAGCCCACGCCGCCGCAATCGCCTCCTCCTGCCGCCCCGCCCGCCGCCCGCCGCCCGGCGCGCCCCCTCCCACCCCGCCCTCTCCCGCACCCACGCCCACGCCCACGCCCCGCCCCTCGCCGCCCTCCACCCCGCCTCCTCCTCCTCCTCCTGCTCCTCCTCCTGCTCCTGCTCCTCCGCCGCCGCCACCAGACCCTGCGGACGCCGCCGCCGGCCGCCGGCCGCCCAGCACGTCCAGCTCTGCGAGTAGGTAGCGCACCTCCGCCTCGAAGTTGAGGCGGCGCTGGCGGCGGCGGGCGGTGCGCAGCGCCCCGACGTCCAGGCAGCGCCCGGCGGCGGCCATCCAGCGGTCGCCGGGGTAGAGCCGCCAGGCCAGGCAGGCGCGCGCCAGCGTGGCCACCGTAAGCAGCGACACGTCCGAGGAGGTGGAGGTGGAGATGGAGGTGAACGGGGAGGCGGCAGAAGGAGAAGGAGGAGGAGGAGGAGAGGGAGAAGGAGATGAGGTGGTGGAGGAGGTGCGGGCTTGCTGTTGTTGGGACTCCAGCGGCGGTTCAGACGGCGACGCGGGCTGGGCGGCCTGCGGCCGCTGCGGCGGCGCCACCACCGCCACGTCCGTGCTGCTACTGCCGCCGTCCATGCTGCCCATGCTGCCCATGCTGCTGCTGCTGCTGCCAATGGACGCAGCGGACATCGCAGAGCCATAGTAAGAGCCCGCTGCCGGTGACGGCGCCGGCGAGGCCGCCGCCGCCACGATCACGCCGGAGGCGGCCGCCGCCGCCACGATCACGCCGGAGGCAGCTGCCGCCGCCGAGGCCGCCACCTCCGCCGCCTCCGCCGCCGCCTCGGCGGCGGCCGCCGACTCCTCCAGCCGCCGACCCACCGCCGCCAGCACCGCGGGAAGCCAGGGCGGCGGCGCCGTCGCGCCGGAGCGCAGCAGCGCCCACAGCAGCATGCCCAGCTCCTGCTGCCGGCCGCCGCCGGCGCCCACCATGAGCTCAGCTAGCAGCTGCCGCTGCATTTCCACGCCGTCCTGTTGCCGGGAAGGCGAGCGAGCGAGCAGATACGTTTAATTTTGCATATTTTTAGTATCACATGCGCACGATCGATCGCCATCCATCGCCACTCATTCACAGCGCCGTGCCGCGTACCTGGATCCGCTCCAGCTCCAGAGCCGGCTCCACCGCCGCCGCCGCCGCCGCCCCCGCGCTCCCACCAGCGGCTGCAGCTGCAGCTGCTGTGGCTGCGGCTGCCGAAGCCGCCATGGCCGCGGCGGCGGCCGCCGCCGCCGCCGCGCCCTGCTGTCGCATGAGCAGCTGTGCATGCAACTGCAGCAGCCGCGTCAGCGCCTCGGGCGGCGGCGTCACGCCCGCCACCGCGCAAGACCACAGCACCAGCACCAGGTGCTGCGGCTCCACCGCAGCAGCAGTGGCAGTAGCAGTAGCAGCAGCTGCGGCCGCCCCGGCGCCGCCGCCACCGGCTGCTGCGGCTGCTACAGCCGCCGCCGCCTCACGCTCTATGCAGTCCAGCGCGGCAACCAGGCAGGCCTCGGGCAGCGACTGGCTGCGCATGCGGGCCCAGCCCTGAAGCAGCATGGCCAGTGTGCGCGGGTCCAGCGCGCCCGGAGCGGCTGTAGCAGCAGCAGCAGCCGCCGGCTGCGCGGAGGCTGTAGCACCAGCAAGGGAAGAAGTGGAGGCGGGTGCGGAGGCTGTGGCAGCCGCGTGCGTGTAGCGCACCGCGGCCTGCGTCGCAGCGTCCGCAAGCGCCACCCACGCGCCCGGCGGCCGAGCGCCCGGCCGCTTGAGCAGCTGTGGCAGCGCCCACACCTGCGCGGCGAGCAGCTCCGGCCCCAGCGGCAGCGGCTGCAGCGCCGCCAGCGCCGCGGCGACCGGGTCTCCCCTCCTGCCGCCGCCGCCCTGCTGCTGCCCCGGCGGCCCCCCCTGCCGCGCCGTCAGCTCCTGTATCAGCTCCAGCTGCTGCTGCAGCTGCAGCCGCTGCGCGCGCGGCAGCTTGGCGAGCACCGCCGCCATGCCGCCGCCGCCGCCGGAGGCGGCGGCGGCGGCGGCGGCGGCTTGCGCCGCCGCCACGGCGGCGCGCGCCTCGATGATCGCCGCCGCGCGCTCCCAGCCCGCCGCGCCGGCGCGCAGCTGCGGCGCGCTGGCGGCGGCGGCGGCGCGCACCCAGCTGGGCGGCAGTGGCAGCCGCAGCCGCGCCGCCGACCAGAGCATGAGGCTGAGGCCCAGCGGGCTCATTGCGGGCAGCAGGCGCGCGGTGGCGGCGGCGAAGGCGGCGGTCCAGGCGGAGGGAGGCCGGTAGGAGAGGCGCGCCAGCGCCCACGTCAGCGTCACGGCGGCGTGGGGGCCGAAGGATGGGAGCTCCTTGCGGCAGACCTGTTTGTTGAGAGAAAGAGAAGAAGAGTGTGTGTATGTGGGTGTGTGTGTACGTGTGTACGTGTGTTGGAGATCACACGGGAGAGTGATGTATGTGTGTGTGTGTGTGTGTGTGTCGACCCAGAGCAGAAAAGCGCACAGGGGCACAGACTGCACGGCACGGCAGGGAGGTACACGGCAGGAAGGGGACCGGGACGTCTGCGCATGCATCGCTGCCGGCAGAGGCAATGCCGCCGCTCCAGCTAGCCCCCACACAGCCCCCAGCAGCTCCCCACACACTCCCCTGCATGCCTGCATGCCCCTGCCCCCGCCCCTGCCCCTGCCCCCGCCCCCGCCCCCTGCCCCCTGCCCCCTGCCCCTGCCCCCGCCCCCGCCCCTCACCTCTGTGAGGCACACCATCCAGGGCAGCGGTGGCCGGTAGCCCAGTCGCGCCAGCGAGCCCGCCGTCATGGCCAGAGCCTGGGCGCCGTAGGGCCGCAGCGAGCCAGCCGCCGCCGCCGCCGCCGCCGCACCGGAGCCCGCGCCGGCAGCCGCCGTGCTGGCGGCGGCGCCGGCGGAGGCGGCCGCGGGCAGCAGCGCCAGCGCCAGCCGGCGCCCGGTTGCGTCGAGGTACGCCTGTGGGGGAGAGGCGCGGGCGTGCGGTGTTTCCGTTTTGAGTGCACGGCGCGGAGGCACGGTCACAGGCAGGCAGGCAGGCAGGCAGGCAGGCAGGCAGGCAGGCAGGCAGGCAGGCAGGCAGGCAGGCAGGCAGGCAGGCAGGCAGGCAGGCAGGCAGGCAGGCAGGCAGGCAGGCAGGCAGGCAGGCAGGCAGGCAGGCAGGCAGGCAGGCAGGCAGGCAGGCAGGCAGGCAGGCAGGCAGGCAGGCAGGCAGGCAGGCAGGCAGGCAGGCAGGCAGGCAGGCAGGCAGGCAGGCAGGCAGGCAGGCAGGCAGGCAGGCAGGCAGGCAGGCAGGCAGGCAGGCAGGCAGGCAGGCAGGCAGGCAGGGGAAAAGGGAGGCGAGCCGGAGGGAGCGAGGCAGATCGGTTCGAGTCCGTTAAGGTCGGGGACGGTGTGGGACGCCCCCCTCCATGCCCCCACGCCCCCCCCCCCCACGCCCCCCCACGGCCCCCCCCCCCCTACACGCCCACCTGCAGCCAAGCCTGGCTGGGCCGCAGCTGCAGCGCCGCCAGCGCCCACAGGCAGGTGGCCAGGTGCTGCGGCTCCATCGCCGGCAGCGCCCGAGCCAGCAGCGCCAGCAGCGCCTGGGCGCGGCCGCGCGCCCACAGCCCGCTGCCGCTACTGCCGCTGCCGCTGCCACTGCTGCTGCTACTGCCGCTGCTGCTGCTACTGCCGTTGCCCGTGATGACAGCGCTGGGGGTGCCGTCGCCGACGGCGGCACTCAGCCACTGTTCCAGCTGTTCGGCAGCTTCGTCGCCGGCGGCGGCGGCGGCGGTGGCGGCCGCCACTGCCGTCGCCACGTAGGCACCAGCGCCCGCCGACGGATCCCCAGCCACCTCCGCAACCTGGACCTCAAAGCCCGCGGGGCGGATGGTGATGCCGCTGCCGCCGCCGCTGCCGCCGCCGCTGCCGCCGCCGCCGCCGCCGCTGCCCTGCCCCACACGCGCCTGCCGCCTTGCGCTGCCGCTGGAGCCAGAGCCAGAGCCGGTGCCGGAGCCGGTGCCGGAGACGGCGCCACCCGAGGTGCTGGCAGACAGCGAGCTGGCGATGCGGTCCGCCCGCTGCCGCGCCTGCTGCTCCTCATCATCCTCTGCCTCCGCCTTCGCCTCCTGCTCCGCCTCCGCCTCCTCCTCCGCCAGACCCCGGACGCGGGCGCCCGCTGCAGATGCCGGCACCGGCGCGGGTGCCGGCGCCGAGGTCGCCGCCGCCGCCGCCGCCGCCGCCGCCGCCGCCGCCGCCGTCCGGCCGGAGGCGATGCCGGAGCGGTGGGGAGGTGGCGGCGGCGGCGGCGGCGCCAGGGAGTGCAGTCGCGCCAGACCCCACACAAACATGCTACAGCTCTGGCCCGAAACCTGAAGCAGGCAAGGAAGGAAGCAGGCAAGGGAGCAAGGGAACAAGGTCCGGCTGCTGAGGCGCATAGCAATATAAAGCTAGAAAGCCAAAAGACCTTTGCACCTTTGTATTGGGGACGCCAAAAGAAAACAAGCCTTGCAGCTGCACCTGCTGCCTGGATCGCCCCGTCCTACCCATTGAAGAGAGATCCGAGCCCTGCCCCGCCCCCGCCCCCGCCCCCGCCCCGCGCCCCCGCCCCCGCCCCCGCCCCCGCCCCCGCCCCCGCCCCCGCCCCCGCCCCCGCCCCCGCCCCCGCCCCCGCCCCCGCCCCCGCCCCCGCCCCCGCCCCCGCCCCCGCCCCCGCCCCCGCCCCCGCCCTCAATACCAGCGTTGCCCTCGCAACCCCTCACCTGTTGGCCCGCAGCGCCGCCGTTGCTACCGCCCGCTCCACCAGCCACTGCTGCCGCCGCCGCCGCCTCGGCCACGAGGAACGCATCCGTCGCTGCATCCACCCAGCCTTGCCCGGGGTGCACGCCTAGCGTGGCAAGCGCCCACACCCGCTGAGCCACGTCCAGAGCGCACGCGGCGCGCACGCTCACACTCGCGCTCGCACTGGTGCTCGCGTTGTTGGCGCTGCTGGTGGTGGTGCTGCTACTGCTGCTGCTACTGCTGCCGTGTTGCTGCTGCTGCTGCTGCTGCTGCTGCTGCCGCTGCTGCTGCATGTCCGCCAGACAGGCGGCCGTGAGCGCCTCCAGCACCGCGGCGCGAGGCACGTACCCCAGCCGCGCCACGCCCCACAGCGTCAGCGACAACCCCTGCGGCGTCATCATCATCGCCGCCATCGCCTCCTCCCCGCCGCCGCCGCCCCGTGCCTGCGGCGTCGTCATATGCCCCGCGCCCCGGTCCGCCCCCACGCCGTTGTCGCTTCCCGCCGCAGCTGCACCCATCCGCTGCCGCGTCTGCCGCGTCTGCCGCGTCTGCTGCGTCTGCTGCTGCGGCCATGGCAGCATCAGGCTGGAGGCGCCGCCGCCGCCGCCGCCGCCGCCGTAGTGGCAGCGGCACAGCTGCGCCGCGCGGCCGCACAGCGCCCCCAGCAGCACGGGCCGCGGCCGCACGCCCAGTGTGGCCAGCGCCCACAACACGCCCGACACGTGGCGGCCCTCGAACTCCTGCAGCAGCGCCCCCGCAGCAGCACGCAGTCAGAGGTGCCCCCGGGCGGAGAGCAGCGGAGAGCAGTAGCAGCAGCAGCAGCAGCAGCAGCAGCAGCAGCAGCAGCAGCAGCAGCAGCAGCAGCAGCAGCAGCAGCAGCAGCAGCAGCAGCAGCAGCAGCAGCAGCAGCAGCAGTACACAAGAGCGCAAGGACACACAAAGGAAGCATGGACACACGCAAGGAGCGCGCCGTTGCCTATGCATGCTGCACGCACGGTGTCGACCCTTCCTCTCCTTGTGCTTTCCTAACGCAAGGAGCACGCAGTGTCAGAGGTGCCGGGTCCGGATTCCATGTTTTACACGTATGGACTCCATGTGTTTTACACGTATGGCGCGGGGGGGTGGTCGGGGGATTGCAGTGGGTACCGTGTTGCAAGGAACGAGCCCGAGCCCAAGCCCACGTGTCGCGGGTGCCGTGTGTCGAGAGCTGCAGCAGGACACAGCAAGGAAGCAGGAGACCCACCTACCCGCCCAACCGCCGCATGACGCACCCCTGCAAACCCACACGCACCCAGGTACCACGCCATGCCACGCCACGGCACGCCACGCCACGCCACGCACCCACACAACCCTCGCACCCACATCCACGCCCACGCCCCCGCACCTGCAGCCGGGCCGCCTCCACCGCCGGAGCCAGCAGCCGCTCTAGCCACTCCCCGTCCAGCCAGCCCGCTTGCAGCCCGCGCTCGCTGTAGCGCGACGCAGCGGCAGTAGCAGCGGCAGTAGCACCAGCCCCAGGCCCCGCCGCCTGCGATGCCGCTCCTCCCACCTGCCGCCGGCCGCTCGTCGTAGCCGCCGCGGCGCCGCCGCCGAAGTACGACAGCTCGAAGGACGGGCTGCCGTACGCCGGCGACGTACGGTCGTACGGCCGGGGGCTGTCGTGCTCATCGTACGAGAGCGATCCCGACCAGCCGCGGCTGCCGGGGCTGCGTCCCACAAAGCCGGCGCCCACCTCGTCATCGCCATCCTCCTCGGCCGCCGCATACGCGTAATCGCCCTCTTCCCCATCCACCGCCTCCTCCTCCTCGTCGTCGTCCTCTTCGCCGGCAAGGCGCCGCCGCCGCCCTCCGACGCTGCTGCTGCTACTGCTACTGCTGCTGCTACTGCCGGACTCCCCCACGCTGCCCAGCAGCCGCGCCAGCGCGCGCAACGCCATGGTCAGGTCCGGCGGCGCAAAGGCAACGCCCGCGGCCACGGCCACGGCCACGGCAGGGGCCGCTCCCGCACCCGCCGCTGCGCCAACGCCGCCCGCTCCTGCCGCTGGTGCTGCTGGCGCCGCCTCAATCGTGGCAGCCGCAGCAGCCCCAGCAGCTGTAGCCGCAGTTGCAGCAGCCGCAGTAGCAGCAGTAGCCGCAGTAGCAGCTGCAGCCGAGGCCGGCGCGGGCGCCACGCAGGCTCGGCCGAGGCCGCGCACGAAGTCACCCAGGGCCAGGCGCTCGCCTGCGCTGAGGGCGCGAGGGTCGGCCACCAGTCGGCTGGCGGCGTGCAGCGCGGTGGACAGGTGGCGCGGCGTGAAGGCCGGCTGCGGCACGAAGCTGGCTGCTGCTGCTGCTGCTGCTGCTGCTGCTGCTGCCGCTGCCGCAGCCGCTTCAGTGGCATTACTGGTGGCGGCTGCCGACCCGGCAGTGGCTGCTGCTGCTGCTGCGGTGGCGGCGGCGGCTGTAGCCGCGAGGCGGCTGGCCTCCGCGTGCGCCTCCTGGTGCTGTAGCAGCACGTCCCGCAGCGCCTGCCAGGAGGGCGCGGCCAGGATGCGGCGCAGCAGCGCCTTGTCAGCCGCAACATCACGGCAGCTGCCGGCTGCAGCAGTAGGAGCACCGGAAGCGGCAGGGGCTGCTGCTGCTGCTGCCGCTGCTGTAGCAGGTGCTGCTGCCGGCACTGCTATCGCTGTGCTAGGGCGGGAGGTGGAAGGTCGCCCGTTCAGGCTGGCGTTGTGCGGGTAGGCCGGGACGCTGCCGTTGCTGCTGCCGTTAGCGGCCCCAGGGTAATGATGGCTTGCAGCTGTAGACACCGAGGCAGCCCCGGGGTCGACGCGCTGGGAGCTAGGAGAGCCCGGCGTGGCTAGCGGGTCCGGCTCCGCCACGGTGGCGTGCTGCGAACGCGTTGACGGCACCGCAGCGGACATTCCCACACCGCAGCCGCGAGTGCCTCGCGATGATGACGCGAACTGTGGCACCGACGAAGGACGGATAGCGTTTGCGTCAAACAAATGCGGCCTAGCAGAGTGACAGCGAATGCTGGCTCTCACTTGAGACAACCAAAGCGAGCACTTACCGGGCATTGAGCGGATGCTGGTACAGTCACATGATTCGTAGGAGCCAGTGTCCTGCATAAATACATTGCCGCAGGCGCGGCCGTGAGAAAAGGCACGCTTGCACACTGGGTCGCTTCCCTAAACTGGCACCGATTTCGAGGATCTCTGATGCAACAAATATCTCTTACCGCGAGCATTGCATTGCCATTTGTGGGCTGGCCAGCGGACCGGTGAGCGAGCTGAAGCATGAGCTGGTCGAGACCTGCCCGACGCAAGCCCGCGTTCTATGGTGCGGCGGAAGCGGGACAACATGTTGCGATTGTACCCAAGACAACGCGTTCGATGTTGAGGTCACCAGCCCCGTTCTTGTCGGGCAAGAGCCGGCAGAAGGAAGCATTGTCCTAAACTTTGAGCGCGGAGCAGATCTTCTCAGGCCGAACTCATTATTTATCTATGTATGCCACGTCTTACGAAAGCAGGCTCCATAACACGGGGCCAGCGTCCTGAAATCGCTTGGTATGCCTTCGTCCCTACAGTTGCGATACAGGTTTAAGGACTGTCGGCTTGATAGCAGGGAGCAAGACCAGCGCGGTCGAGCCCAGCATGAAAAATGGAGTTGGAATCGCCGCCCCATGCCTGCAACAGTCGACGCACCAGCGCGGTCGTTCTCGGCCTTGCTTTAATTATCCTAGCTTGTACTAAATAAGAACAGATGCATGAATGTATCTAGGCGGCCTGAATAGGCCGAATTCGCGATCGCCTCTGCTGGCGCGAAGCCCCTCGAGTCGACTCTCGCCTCTGATAGTCCCACGGGGCAGTACATTCGATCTGGTGGCTACAACCATCGTCTCTCTGCTTATCATTGCATCACTCGGACTACTCGCCTGGCCACTGAACGCGTCTTCATCTCGCGTGGTTCTCCAGCAGTCCTCGGGCACAGTCTCTAGCGATTCTGGTGTGCCACAAGACGCCGTGTCTGCGTCGGTCATGTTGGCGTCGGCAGCGCCTGTGAGCGCGGGCTCGTTCGTTGCAGCGGCACGCCCGCGCATCATCCTCTTCGGCGACAGCCTCACGGAGCGCGGCTTCGACCAGCCGGGCGGATGGGCGTCCTACATGGCTGCCAACTACACGCGGCGGGTGAGCTAAAGAGGCTGTCGCTAGCAGAGGGGGGTGCCGGAAGGCCGCGAGACGGGTATCCATGGCGGCGTGGCGTGGGCCTGTTGCAGCGCCCCAGCACTGCAACAGCAGCATACAGCTTTTCGCACCGGCGGCCTACAGCCCACGACAGCGCCCTCCAACCAAACCTGGACTGATGCATTGCAACATGGTGGCAAGGGGGGCGGGCGCGGTATAAACCATTCGCGCTTCAATACTGTTGCCGGCTGTCGCAACACCGCCCCAGGCTTTCACCAGTGCTGTCTTCGCAATCCTGTCCTCCCATGCTCCTTCCCGCTCCCCGCTCTGCCTCCAGCCCAGCCCCGCCCCGCCCCGCCCCGATCCAGGCGGATGTGGTGAATCGCGGCATGTCGGGCTACAACACGCGGTGGGCGATCCAGGTGCTACCGTACGTGTTCGGACCACCGGCACCGAGCGGCGGCAGTAGCAGTAGCAGTAGCAGTATCACTGCCGGCAGTAGCAGCAGCGCTGCGCTGGCAGGTCAGGTGCTGTTTGCGACGCTGTTCTTCGGCGCCAACGACGCCGCGAGGAAGGAGGGGCCAGAGTGAGTTATCACGGTCACCGGTCGTCCCGGTCACCGGCGCCTCTGGCTGCCGGGGTGTGCGGGCGCTCTCACGTAGCCTGTGACGGGGAGGGGGGGCCGTCTGTCAGGCGCGGCAGTCATGGGCAGGTGACGGACCCGCGCACTTTGGTACCGTATGTGGTGTGTGTAGGAGTTGCCCAGCAGTGAATTCAGACACGTGTGCGTGCGCTTTTGCTCCGCCATGGCCATGGCCATGGCCATGGGCGTCGCGGAGGCACACGCACTTTCTCCCTGGCACACCACCCACCTCACGGCGCATCTGCCTCCTCCTCCTCGGTCACGACCGCGATGCGGCGGCCGTGTGGGCGCTCTAACATCCGGGTGTTGAAGGATGAGCTGGTGTCGAAGACGCCCACGCCGTGACCCACCCGATGCGTCTTCGCCACATGCCCTCCTCTTGTACCCCCACCCGATGCACCCCGCCGCACGCCGCCGCACTGAACTGCTGCCGCACCACTTTGTACTGCTGCCGTGCCGTACACAGGCACAGCGCGCGCCAGCACGTGCCGGTGGAGGAGTACGGCAGGAACCTGCGGGAGATGGTGTCGTACATGCGGGCGGCGGGCGTGAGGCGCATCCTGCTGCTCACGCCGCCGCCGGTGTGGTCGCCGGGGCGGCGGAAACACATGCTGTGGGTGAGTTAGAGTTAGTTTATGCTGTGTTAGAGATCACAAGGAGATAAAAAACAAATCAAAGACTTGATGCTGTGTGTGCGCGTGCGCCTCTCTACTTGCAATGCTCTGTGCGCGTTACTCCGGTTGAGCTCATGATCGGCTGTGCGTGTGATCTCCGCCTCTCGATCGGAGATCCTATCCTCGCTGGCTGCGACTACTGCCCCGGCCTCGGGGTCGGTGCTGATACTGAAGCTGCCCGTTGTTGGATTCAGTGCGCATGCCATTGTATGACCGTTATCCTGGGTAGCACATGATCTGTTGGCCAAATCCAAGCGCGCGCACACGCCTGACGCCCACAGCTCTCGCCGCGTTCTCATACTGCCGTACCCAACCCCGCACGCACACCTCATTCGCCCACTCCTCCGCAACCCCTCCTTCCCGCTCCTGGCCTGCCTTGCCTGCCGCCTCGCCTTACCTGGCTGCCTGCCTGCCGTCCCCCCCTTCTAACTCCAATGCGTGTAACCCGCCCTCCGCAGCGTGTGGGCGAGCAGGCCAGCGACTGGCCGCTGGACCGCACGCAGGAGGCCACCGAGCCCTACGCCCGCGCCGCGGCCGAGCTGGCGGCAGAGCTGGGCGTGCCGTGCCTGGACCTGAACACGCTGCTGCAGCAGGTGTGTGTGTGTGTGTGTGTGTGTGTGTGTGTGTGTGTGTGTGTGTGTGTGTGTGTGTGCGTGTGTGTGTGTGTGTGTGTGTGTGTGTGTGTGTGTGCGTGTGTGTGTGTGTGCGTGCGTGCGTGCGTGCGTGCGTGTGTGTGTGTGTGTGTGTGTGTGTGTGTGTGTGCGTGTGTGTGTGTGTGTGCGTGTGTGTGTGTGCGTGCGTGCGTGCGTGCGTGCGTGCGTGTGTGTGTGTGTGTGTGTGTGTGTGTGTGTGTGTGTGTGTGTGTGTGTGTGTGTGTGCGCGTGTGTGTGTGTGTGCGTGCGTGCGTGCGTGCGTGCGTGTGTGTGTGTGTGTGTGCGTGTGTGTGTGTTAGAGATCACAAGGGGAAAACAAGCAAAGCAAAGACCGTGTGTGTGTGTGTGTGTGTTGTAGCCACGTCGGGCGGGGCCGCAGAGTGCCTGTCAGCAGGTGTGGGTCAGCGGTGGGCCCCCGAGGGAACTGCCGGGCGCGGGATGGGGGGTACTTTGTTCCAGAAATCAAAGCGACCATTAAAACCAGGGGGTGGTGGTGCCAGGACGAAACGCGGGGGCATACCGTATGTGCACGAGATGTGGCTCCTCCGAATCAGGGCCTGAGCACTCGTGCACGCAACCCTGGCGCCGCGCCCCCACGACCCGCAGCCGCATGTTGCCTGTGCCTGTGCCTGCGCTCACGCGCACACCCACGATTGCTTGACTGACTGCTTCCATGTGCCTGTGATGCTATCTTTGACCCACATGGCGACGCCCCCTTCCTTCCTCCCTCCCACGCCTGCAACGACGCAACCACCTTTCCTCCAACAGGAGGAGGACTGGGGCGAGCGGCTGCTGTGCGACGGGCTGCACTTCACGCCCGCCGGGCAGGAGAAGCTCTGGAGCCTGGTGCGAGAGGCGGTGTGGCGCGAGTGGCCCGAGACGCGGTGCGTAGGGCAGGCGCGCGTGCAGCAAGCATGCCGGGCGGGCTGAGAGGGGGGAGAGGGGGCCTGCCGGCCTGCCTGCCGCGGGCTCCATTGCCTCACCGGATTCGCGCAATACGGGACCAGTAGGGGCTTGCGGATGGGGGGGGGGGGGTGGTTACCAGGGGGGGGGGGCGGGGGCGGTCGCCGGTAGTCTGCGTGTGTCATGCACCGCACCGAACTCCGCCCTGCTCCCCATTAGTCATTATGTCAGTCTCCCCATCAATCTCCCCACTGCATTCCCTACCCATCTCCGCTTCCCTCGTTGCAGGCCCGAGGCGTTGAAGACGCAGTTCCCCGCCTGGGACGCCATCAACTTTGCCGACATCCCCTCCAGCTTCGTGCCGCAACCGGCTGACGAGGTGGTTGCTGCGGCGAAAAAGACTGCTGGGGCCAATGGCGTCAAAGCGTAGAGCTGCGCTGTGCCATTACGGATGTCCTGGTTTGAGGACACAAGCCGGAGAGGGGGTGGTGGTGATCGGTTAATGGAAGATGGACATGGCTGCGAAGCGGTTGGACACGTAGATTTGAGGCCGGGACATGAAGACGGAAAGCCCTGATTCATGGGTTGCATTTATAGGACAATGCACGGACGTGGCGTACCGGTTGACTAACGCGAATGTCGTCCGGGTACCAGCGCCTGGGGTAGCGTGGAGTACAGCGAATGGAAGCCGTGTGGGGTTCGCAACACCCTCAAGAGTCGAATCGCCGATGCTACATGACTTTGCCATAATGTGCATCAAGTATGTAAGCCATTAAGCGACTACGCCGATGGCTGTCTCGAGACTTCACATTTCCGCGCCAGCCCATGGTTCTGACCAGGGACAAGCGAGCGGAAGCCAACCGCCTTCCGAACATGAATTATTTCACTCGAATCGCACATCGGTCATGGCCGTAGTGGCACTGCTTGGGCTTTCGGCCTTGGCACTCCTGGCATGGCCCCGAAGTCCCGGCTCGTCCACGTTATCGCTAGCGCACTTCAGAGCGCAGACATTCGAGCCAACTACTTGCTGGTTCTCAACGCTCGCGCCGGTCACGTCTGGCTCTGTAGTTATGCCGGCACGCCCGCGCATCATCCTCTTCGGCGACAGCCTCACGGAGCGCGGCTTTGACCAGCCGGGCGGATGGGCGTCCTACCTGGCTGCCAACTACACGCGACGGGTGAGGGGGTGAACAGAGCGATCAAGGGGGCGGGGGGCAGCCACCTGTCGCTCAGAAGACAGCCGCCAGGGGGCACGGTCAGAGGGCAAACACACGGCACGGCGCCACGGTATGCGTGACCAGTGTGCGGCGCCTTCCTTCCAACAGTACTTTGCCCCTCCCCTCCGTCTCTTGACTCCCACTCATTTCCAGGCGGATGTGGTGAACCGTGGCATGTCTGCCTACAACACACGGTGGGCGCTTCAGACGCTGCCGTACGTGTTTGGCGAGCCACCCGCCCCAGCAGCAGCCTCCACGCCCGGGGCCGCAGCGGCGGCGGCAGCGGGCGGTGCCGCTGCGGCACAGACAGCGGCCGGGGGGGCGGCGGCCAAGTCTCCCGGCGCCGCCGTCACACAGCCGCCGCACGCAGGCCACGCCACGGAGGGAGAGGTGCTGTTTGCGACGCTCCTGTTCGGAGCCAACGATGCGGTCCTTCCCGACGGGCCGGCGTGAGTTCGAGTTGGTTTGGTTTTTTTCTTTGCCTTTGTAGGGTTGGCTGATTGCTGATTGGCAATGGCACGATGGGTGCTAGACTGCTTGTTAGATGGAGCATGGCTGGCAACCAGCGGGGCGAGGCGCACGGGGGTAAGGGGACTGTTGGATCCATCTGTCGGGGCGTTGACTTTCCGAGGGCCTGCTGAGTCATCGAGGCACGCACAGCCTGCCCCCAACCACGCGAGCTTCACGTCACTCCCATGCCCCAAGAGCCCCATCCGCCCATCCCAACCCACCCCCACCCCCCCTGTCTACCTCTACTCTGCTTCATCTAAATGCATGGAACCCCCACCCACCCACCCACACACACACACACACACACACACACACACACACACCCCAACCCCACCTCGACTGGCCGGCCGGCCCCTCCGGGCCGCGCTCTCCCCTCCCATGCCGCAAACGCACGCACAACAATCAGGCATGCATGCCAATACAAGTAAGGCAAACTGTGCCACACACATCCTGACCCGTGTGTGTTACATACAAGCACCGGAGGTGTTATCCCCCCGATACTACATCTCCCACCCGCACAGCAAGGGCCGCGAGAAGCACGTGCCCGTGGAGGAGTTCAAAGCCAACCTGCGGCGAATGCTCGCCCACATACGGGCGGCGGGCGTGCGCCGCGTCCTGTTTATCACCACGCCGCCGGTGTGGGCGCCCGGGCGGCGTGCCTTCCTGGTGCAGGTGAGAGGGGGCCGGGGGGCGGGGCCGGGGGAGAGGGAGGGGGACCGGGGGCGGCAGCGGGGGCCGCGGCGACGGCGGCGGCGGCGTGGGACCAGGGAAACAAAGGGGCGTAAGGGGCCTGCCTCGAGGCGGCGTGGCAGGGCCCAGGTCTGGGGCGGGGGCGAGTGGAACGTGTTTCCTTACTGCTGTGGCACCTGCGGCACCTGTGGCACCACCTGCCCGCCAGCAGCAGCGTCGCAATGGCACACCCCCAACTTTCGCCCCCCTGCCCGACACTTGCCAATCGCCAACAGCGCTTCGGCGAGGCGGCCAGGGACTGGCCGCTGGACCGCACCCTGGACACGGTGGGGCCCTACGCCCGGGCCGCGGCCGAGGTGGCGGCGGAGCTGCGAGGGGGCGACGGCGACGTGCCCTGCCTGGACCTGTTCAACCTGCTGCAGCAGGTGTGGGTGTGGGCGTGGCGTGGCGTGGTGTGGCTGGGCTGGATTACAGCAAAGGCGACAGCATAGGCCGCAGCGTAGGTTACAGCATTTACAGCGTGCAGTGCTTCAAATGAAACAATGCAAGGAACGGGTGTGAGGAGGCGTCGTGTGTGGGTGCGGGCGGGGGAGCAGCCGCTGTGGAACTTCCTGCAGAAGGCGAGTGTGTGGGTGTGGGTGTGGAAGTGTTTGGTGTGGCTGTTGTGTCTGGGGGTGCCCGGATGGGTGGCTGGATGGGTGGGTGGGGGTTAGTCAGTCCGCCATTCGGATCCCAGCCATTGCCATCACATACGGTACTCCGCCTTACGGCCTGAGAGACCTTCGCTTCCTAGCAAGCTCACGCGCCCCTACCCGCCACGCGCGCGCGTGCTCGCACGCCACGTTTTGTACTGTACTGCATGCTACAGGAGGAGGACTGGGGCGAGCGGCTGCTGTCGGACGGGCTGCATTTCTCTCCTGCGGGCCAGGCGCGGGTGTGGGAGCTGCTGCAGGCGCTGCTGGTGCGGGCGTGGCCTGAGATCAGGTGGGAGCGAGGGGGGACAGGCAGGACGGTGAGGGGGGGAGAGGGGAGAGGGACAGAGGGGAGAGGGACGGGACAGAGGGACGGGGGCAGGGTGGGGTTGCGCAGGTGACGCAGACACACACACACACACACGTGGCCATGTGCCCAGCTTCGCGGTGATCACACCGTGTAGATCACGCACGATCATCTGCATGCCCGCCTCACATCATCACATCATCGCATCATATGCATACACACCTGCCCGCCGCAGGCCTGAGGCGCTGCCCCTGCAGTTCCCTGCTTGGGACGCTGTGAACGGCGAGGACCCGCCCGCCAGCTTCGTGGCGGGTGCCGTCATCCCGCCCAGGGGGACAGCAGGAGTGGCAGGAGCGGCAGTAGCAGGAGGGAGAGGCCTGGCGGGGGAGGTGTCGGGGGAAGCAGCGACGGAGGGTGGCCGCGCCGGGGGTGCTGCGGGTGCTGGGCGGGGGATAGGGGCAGCGCGCGGGGAGGAGGAGGCGGAGGAGGAGGAGGAGGAGGAGGAGGAGGAGGAGGAGGAGGAGGAGGAGGAGGCGGAGGAGGAGGAGGAGGAGGAGGAGGGAGGAGGAGGAGGAGGGAGGAGGAGGAGGAGGAGGAGGAGGAGGAGGAGGAGGCGGAGGAGGAGGAGGAGGAGGAGGAGGAGGAGGAGGAGGAGGCGCTGCCAGGGGGTGGATGAGCGGACTAGTGTCGGCGCCGCTGGTTGTTTCTGCAAGCGAGCGAGCTGGCGTGCGAAGAAGGGTTTCGGATGTGCCCTCCGAGGAGGGGCCAAGTGGCGTGGCGTGGCGTGGCGTGGCAGGGGAGCCGTTGCGTGAACCATGGAATGAAACGGTACTCGTGCGAGTGAGAAAGAAATCACGTGAGTAATGCAACAAAGTTAACTTCATCGCATTGACCCTCGCCATCGATCATGGTAGGCAAGCCTCCTGCTTATTGGTCAACTTCCCGCAGCCCTTCAGACCGGGCAGCTCAGATTACTCAGATCCCATACATGAACGACAATCGACACATGCCAACATAAGGAAAACACAACAGCCAGCAACGATGACACACGCACGGCGGCCGCATTCTCCTTCATTCCCCCCTATCTACCTGCTGTTTGTACGTCAGAGCGAGCAAGCCACAACGCCCACTTTGCATTCACATTTTAGCGCATGTCCGTAACGCCACATGAGCTTTCGTACTGCCTGCTAGTACTGTTAGCCTTGACCACAACATCACAACATTCTGACAACTCTTTAACATCAGCATTCTCTAGCGCAGTCCTCGCGGGCACTGCTGGCGGGTTGGGCCGGGCTGGGGCTGGGGCTGGCTGGGAGCAGAAAGAAGGCAGCAGGCCTACGGCGGCGCTGAAATACGTGTATTATGGCACCGTACGTGACTAGTAATACCGTATGCGACGAACCAAGGCGCCAACAGCCCACACCTACCGCCTACGCGCTCACTGGCGTGCCGCCATTGGGGTGCAGCACCTGGATGGGGGCGCGGCGACGGATGTATGGATGTGGTGGTGGGCAGGCAGGAGGGTGTAGAGGGTGGGTAGGTGGGAGCGGCGCGCAGGGAGGGGACAGGGCGGGTGGCGAACTGGCGACACGCCGTACGTGGTGCGTGTGCGGGTGAGTGTACCCCCACAGGTGCTCGGCAGTCCAGATAGACCGACTGCCCCCTCTGTAACACCGCAATCATACCGACGACCATGCATCCCATCCCACCACGCCCCACCTGGCCGCTCATGCCCCCTCCCCCGCCGCACCAGCCCCCGCCCCACCTGGCCGCTCATGGTCGCGCCGTCGCTGCTGGCCAGGAACACGTAGCAGGGCCCCACCTGTGTAAAGGATGCGTGTGGAATGTGATGTGCGTGAGGGATGTGCGTGGGTTGCGCGGGTGGAGGCTTGTAGTAATTAGCCTAGCCCGCCTAGCCCACCCACCCACGGGGCCCCACCCACCCACCCACCTCCGAGGGCTGCCCCGCGCGCTGCATGGGCACCTGCATACAGGGTTGGGTTGGCCCACACGTTCCATCCAATGTGTGGGTCACGACCAAAGCCGGGGGCCGGGGGCCGGGGTGGGTTGGCACACGCCGTACACCCCCCGCCAGAAGGTATGGAACGAAGCCTGGTCAGTCTGGTCGCTGCCAGCAGGTGTGGTTGCGGTAATCGCGGTATGTCGGTGACAACCGGGCACAGGCTAAGCTAGCTATGGTACTCACGCTCTTCTGGAAGTTCAGCAGCTCGGTGCGCGGGAAGGTGGCGGGGATGAGGGGCGTCCAGATGGGGCCGGGCGCCACGCCGTTGACACGGATGCCTGGTAGGTGGGTGGGCAGTGATGAGGAAGAGCAATGAGCGTTCGCAATGAAGCAGCAATGCGAGATTGAGCACTTGCAACGCGCGGGATGTAACGGGACGAAAGCCATCAGCGTGGGGTGGGCCGTGAAGTCATCGGGGTGTTTGTGCACCACGCAAGCGCTCGACCACGCGAACACGTACGCAGACTACGCAGGCCGCCGCCCTCACCGCAGCCCGCCAGCTGCGCCGCCAGCGCCTGTGTGAGGCCGCTGATGGCGCCCTTGGTCGCGGAGTAGTCGAGCAGCTGGGGCTGGCCCTTGTAGGCGGTGACGCTGGTGGTGTTGATGATCACGCCGCTTGGGGCAGCGGCTGGCGCTGGTGGTGGTGCTGCCGAGCTGCCGCCGCCGAGACCGCCACCGCCACCACCGGTGCCGCTGCCGGTCTTGGTGGTGCTGCTGCCTCCGGCCTTGGGCAGGTGCGGCAGTGCGGCCTGGGGTTTGATGATGAAGAGTGTGCGTGGGCGCATTGGTGGAGTGAAGCGCGCATCATCAGATAATGCTATTGTTGGCGTGGCGCGGATAGAAGGGAACACAGCAAGTAGCTAGCATGCTTGCTCTGCTTGCGATGTGAATGATACGCGTGCTTGAGGGCCTAATATAACCTGCCAGCCGCGCTCTCGTTTGCGCACTCACTCTCACACACGAGCTGGCTATCTAGCCAGCTACCTATCTAGCTACCTGCGCCATGTGCACGTATCCCAGGATGTTGGTCTCAAAGGTGGCCTCGATGTCGGCGTCCGTCATGTCGGTGATGGAGGTGCGGTAGTGCTGCACCGCGGCGTTGTTGACCTGGGTGGGTTATGGGTTATTCGTTCATGAAGTTCGTGTGCGTGTGGGTTCGTGTGTGGGTGGGAAGAGCGGCGGGGGAGTTGGGGTTGAGGTGAGAGTTGGGGGGGGGAGGGGGTTGGGCTGGTGTGTCTGTATAGACAATAGGCACGGGCAGACGTGGATCAATGCTTTAGGTGATGAGACAGGGGGGCCCAGGTAGGACATATGAGCAAGGACGGACACGGACGTGGGCGGTGGTTGGCTGACTGAGTGACACCGGCCGCTTTACAATGACACGCCCACGGTCGTACGACCCACCCACCCACCCACCCACCCACCAGGATGTCCAGCCGGCCCAGCTCCCGCACACAGCGCTCCACCGCCTCGGTGCAGGTCTGAGCACGGGTGGTCGGCGGGCACAACAAAGCTGCAAGATGCCAACGATAGATCATAGGTGGGTTATGCAGCAAGAAGAGACGTACGGCTACCCATGCATACGTGCGGCCGTGTGGTTGCAA
Organism: Chlamydomonas schloesseri; assembly: GCA_016834595.1. NCBI lineage: Eukaryota > Viridiplantae > Chlorophyta > Chlorophyceae > Chlamydomonadales > Chlamydomonadaceae > Chlamydomonas > Chlamydomonas schloesseri. Next base: position 1,992,782 of record JAEHOD010000009.1, on the reverse strand, counting down.
GACAAGTACCGGTAACTCATCCAGCGCTTCATTATTCGTTTCTTGCTTGCCTTGGGGTCGCGCACGTCGCCGGCCCACACCTCACAGCGCCGGCCCTCCGCCTCCACCAGCTTCTTGGTGGCTGCGGCGTCCTCGTGCTCGTTGAGGTACAGGATGAACACGTCGGCGCCTGAGGGGGCGGGGCGGGGGCGGGAGCATGGGGCGGAGGACCAGGCAGGCAGGAAGAGAAAAGGAGCAGAATGTGGGCAGTTGGGCAGCACTCGGACATCCTGACGAAGCCGTGTGGGGAGCCTCAGCCACGTGGGACGTTGCGGTGCCGCAACTTCACACCGCCTTAACGCACCTCGCAACTACTTCACACCGCCTTAACGCACCTACTCGCAACTACGTACGCACAGCAGCCCACATGACTCGCCCATGCCACCACCCCTGTCCTGCACTTGTCTCGCCTGCTGCCCGAACGCCACGCCACGCCACTCCACACGCACCCTCCCTCGCAAAGTGCACCGCCACGCTGCGGCCGATGCCGCTGTCGCCGCCCGTGATGAGCGCCACACGGCCCGCCAGCTTGTCGGCTGTATGTGGAATGATCGAGGAGCGGAGCGGCGCGGCAAGCAGTTATTGGGGGCAGGAGGTATGTGCAGGAGGAGGACGGCAGAGCCCCATGGTTACCGCCGGTGCTGCATGCGGTGGCGCATACAGGTTGGCCATCGCCTACACAGCAGCATGGAAACCCCATTGTATTCCCTCTCACTTCTACCCGCCACTGCAGCGCTCGCCCTCACGGCTCACGCACCTCCCACGTAGTCGTCGCGGATGACCTCCGGCTTGGTCCACATGTCAGCCTCGCTGCCGGGCTGGGCGGCCTGCATGTATATAATGTATGCGCGGTAGGTGCGTGCGAGCGTGGGGCGGATGACATCGGCCGCCGGGCGCGGTAGGGGGTGGCTGGGTGCGTGGGTGCGGCCGGTGGGGTGCAGTGCGCGTGCGTGGGACGGTTGGCACATGCATGCGGCGGGCGGTGTGGTACGTGCTGGTGATCGGCGGCCACCCATGAGCCGAGGGGCGGCTGGGTGGGTGCGGTCCGAGCCGACATGCGGGTGCGGGTGTGGTAGTTACGAGCCGTTCAACGAGACGACCACACACAATGGTGCACCCACCTGTCCCTCCGGCATCAGGGGTATCTTCTCCCGCACGCCCTGACATCATAGGTACGGCAAGTAAGCGGTGGAACGTGGTGATTAGTTATAGCACACGTATCAACTACTAAATAAAACATTAGAACGGGAAAACTCAGACTTTGGTGTGTAGCGAGCTGTACACTCGCGAGCACCTCCGCAACCTGTTGGTACCCCGCCGGCATCTTGTTAGCAACACGCGCAGCACGCACGGGCAATAGACCAGCAGCAGTATCACGCATTACGGACATGCGCTAAAATGCACGCACACACAAATCACATCCATCCACGGACCTGCACCGCCAGCCCCACGTTCTCCGCCACGCCGGCGGCCGTGTCCGCCAGCTTCTGCTGCACGCCCCCCGCCGCCTCCTTGACCTGATGGTGATGATGAGTGCAATGCATGAGTAGATAGGCGCCAGGTGGGGGACGGACAGTGCTGGAGTGTGAGAGAACTCGAACGCAAAGCGCGCGATGCCGTGGCGTGCGCTGCACCACTGGATGACATCATGACACTCACATTATTGCCCGCTTACCTGTACCCAAGTAAACTTTCGGCCCCGCCCGTCGCCATCCTGGCTGGACGACCCCAAGCTGTATGTGCGTGCCGCAGCCACGCAGCCAGCACTTCTCCACTTACATGCACCGCCGCGCCGCACCCCCGCCCACGGCCGCCTGACTGAAGCTGCCGCATTGCAACGCACCCCACCACACCCCACCCCACCACACCAGCAGCACGCCCCATCCACCAGCGCACGGCCCCCCCCGCCCACCATCTGCGGCACCAGCTTCGCCGCGCTCCCAGTGATGCCCTCGGCCGCCTGTCATGTCATGTGCGTGCATCGTGCCGCGTGCAACATTGCGGCGGTGCCGCATGTCATGGAAGTTACTAGCGTGAGCGAGCGTGTTTTGGTTGAGGGGGTCGGCGGGTCACGCCGCCTGCAGACTTCATTGCTTGCGAGGGCAAGGCTACCCGGTCTGGGATTCAAGCTGGCGCCACTAGCGCCACCAGCCGTGAGCTTGGGCTCCCACCTGTTCCATTTCGGACAAAATCGTTCTGTCGCCGCGCTCGTGCAGGACTGCGTGTAAACCGCGTCTATGATTATTTCCAAGAAAGACGCGTTCCTTTATTTCACGTTATTACAGCTGCTGTAACTGGAGCTTTGCGCAGGCAGAGCGCACAGGCTGCCCGAGCGCGCGCAAGGCAGCGGCCATCATAGACCAGACCCACGGGCCACTGCGGTCAGCCCGAGCCGTGAGCCACTGGCCCCCATGCATTCCTCCCATTATTCGTCAAACCAGACGGCTCGCTCACGTGGGGTTCACTGCGGCTCCAGGGGGTCCGCCGCACGCGCAAAAAGCTCGATACCTCACTACCGTACTCAAGCAGCTCACAGGGAGTGTGGCTCCAGGATCCAACCAGGATCGAACGCACGCTGAATTAGCCTCGCCCCTAAGCTCCCTTCATCCGATTCCACTGCGCAACCCCCGCCCCGCTCTGTCCGACTCTACTGTCCCCTCATCGCTCTCACACTAAAACACTTCCATGCTGCATCAGCCCCAGTACTCCAGCCCTTCCCAGCAAACTTCCAGCTCTCCACATGCTTGTGAGACCCAGCTCAAGCCCAGTTCCTCACAGGCGCTCCGCCTGAGCACCGCAGGTCCAGCTCCACCTCCCCCTGCGGCTCCTCCGCCGCCGCCTGCTCCTGCTCCTCACAGGAACTCGGCGAGGGTGATGGCGCCGCAGTTCTCGTCCTGTTGGTTGGCGCCGCCCGCACCGCACTTGGCGATGCCCTTTATTTGTCAAGGGGGAGAAGGGGTGGGGGCGAGGGTCGGAATGGATAGAGAGAGGACACATGATTGGTGGTAGCGGGGTCAGGGCCGTGGGAGCGGATAGCGGTGAAGAGAGGGAGAGCAACCGCGGCAGGTGCAGGCTTGAGGGTTCCCTAGATCGGGGCTGGGATCCAAGCAGATCCCCTAACCCCAGATCCTGCATGCCTGAGCGACCATGCATGCCTGAGCGATCAGACCAGACCAGGCCAGACCAGACCAGACCAACCCTCCAAAGCCCCCCTCCGCCGCCGCCTCCAAGGCCGCCGCCACCAACGCCGGCTATATACGCAGTACGCACCCGCGTCAGCTGGTCCGGACCAACCGCTGACAGCCGCAGCAGCTCCACCTCGTACAGCAGTGTACTGCCGGCCGGCACGATCGCGTACGGCGCGCCAACCGCCGCGCCGCCAAACCCGAGCTCCGGCGGCACGCGCACGGTGCGCTTGCCGCCGATGGACATGCCGGTCAGGGCCTGTCCCCGAAGAATCCGGGTGGCGAGTGATGGGGAAGGGAGGGGGGTCAATCGTTGATTCCAACAGATCCCAAGTACCTTCCGCGCACTGCCCACCCTAAAAACAGGAACTCAGCCGCACTGCCCATCCCCTTCAGGGACAGCAGGCCTGTCCCTGCCATGCACTGTTCACAGCCGTCGGACTGGTGTGATTGGTGCGGGCGCGCTGGCTGACCCTGCATCCTGAAAAAATGTTTGCAGAGTTCTGACATTGGGAAGACCAAGCTGTGACCACGGAGCCGCAACGTACTCAGTCGCGCCGCTCCCAAGCCACGGCTTCCATTGTCAACACAGGCAACTGACGCCGCGGCGCGGCTTTGAAGAGCCGCCCAGCTCCCGGCGCCTGGGCGGGGCATTCCCGACCAGCGCCATCGACCAGCTCCAGCCGACCCCAACCCCTAACCCCAACCCCGACCCCTAATCCAAACCCCTAACCCCATCGCAAACCCCTAATCCTAACCCCTAACCCCATCGCAAACCCCTCAGCCAACCCACCCAAACCACCCACCTGCTGCAGCCCGTCGCAGATGCCAGGGATGGGGCCGCCACCCAGCGCAATGGCTGCGGGCCTGAACACGCCCGCCCCGCCGTCGCGGTACTTCTGCACGTGGGAGTGCGAGGTAGCCGCCACTCAGCGTGCGCAGCAGAGCCATCGGGCCAAGCGAGTGATGTGTAAAGGTACAAAGGTACGACCAAGCCGGATGCATTGGAGTGTGGCGGGTTCCGCCGCTCCATCCATTTGGTCCAACTTGTTGCATTACCTTGCTAATCCACAGCCGCGCGGACACACACCCTTCTTACACCGCTGCTGCACACCTACACTGTGTCAGGCCCCCGTTCACACCCCACCCACCAAGCCCCGCATCTGCAAGCCGCCGGATGCGGTATGCGCGTCTGACACTCGCTGTCCCCGGCACAGACAGCGGCACCTCAAACAGCTTCCCCAAAAACCCCATGCGAAAGCCCCCGGGCAACACCCCTCCAGCCCCGAGGAACCCAGGCCCGGCAAACCCACCAGTCCGCCCCGGGTAGAGTCAAACACCTGGCCCGAGCCCTCCAGCCGGCCTGTGGCACAACAGAACACAGAACAGCACAGCGCAGAACAACAAAGCGCAGAACACCGCAGCACAGCACAGCACAACCCAGCAGCAAGAACCGTAGGTGGGAAAGCAGGCGGGCGCCGGTGGTGGTGAGGGGAAGGAGCAGGGCGCGTGTGGGCCGGGGGCCTTGGGCCAAAGGGGCACGCGTTGCACGCCAAGCCTTCAGCCACCCGCCACCCGCGTTTACAATGGGCTACCAGCTTGCTAGCAGCAGCCACGGGACGTCTGAAAACTAGCAACAGCTTCTCAACGATCACTAACCAGCTTCAAAGCTACAGCTACCTACCCACGTAGTGGAACAGCAGCAGGTCGCCAGGGCGGGCGCCGCGCGAGCCCACGCCCTTGACGTCCTCTAGGATGTCGATGGACGCGGCGGCGGCGGCAGCGGGGGGCCCTGCGCGCCAGCGCAGTCAGCAGGGGAGGCGAGGGGCGAGGAGGGGGTCGAGCAGCGTTTGAGAGGTTCGGTATCGCAGTGAGCGTGTGGAGGGGGCAGAAGAGTGTGGCGTGTGGAGCCCAGCGTCTGTGGGTTGGATGTGGGTTGCCCGCACGCGGAGGTCGGTCGCGCGCCCAACTCGGAAGTGCGACAGAGCCAACACAGGTGGATCTTACGTGTGGTGGCAAGCAGCGCGGCCCCTGCTACCGCGAGGAAAGTTCTGCGTGGGCAGGCATCCTCCGACGCCCGCGACTGGGCCGACGCGATGACCGAGTTCTCCATGCGAGCAGGTCGCTGGCTGGGATGTATAGCGGCATTCGGCAGGCGGCACCGCGGCGCTGGCCGCGAGGATGTTGCAGCATTGCGCGCATCGGCCACACGGTCACGCCATTGTAATTTGGTGTTCATGTTCATTTCTTGATCTTTAGTTGAGGTATAAAGACTGCCCCCAAATCACGTTTGTGAGTGGTAAACAGAATCCAAGAAGCTGCATGGAGATAACAGCTTTTCGCCTTGACACTAACGCACAACATGATGGCATAACGATGTTTTAGACCCTTGGCAACGTTGTGGATAAGCTGCCTATCGATGTGACTTCTCCCGCCTTTTCCTGGAAACTGTGCCCCTGAAGCCAGCAAAAGACGACTGGGCCGTTGCTTTGTGCCAAAATCGTTTGCTTGAGTGAACAGGGAAAGGGATTGTCCCTCACGCCCACTTTTGGCTGTAAGAAGTTTGGCGATCGCGAACTTGCGTTGCCCTCGATTGCCACCCCAACAACTTGTCACCCCAACAATTAGGCAATAATTAAGGAAAGCACATAGCTTCCGTGTGCATACAATTGGGATGCTTCAAGGCCCTACACGCTGTTCGCTGCTGAATAGAATCGGGCAAACGTTCCGTCTCTCCTCGACCAGGCAGCCTTACACAGGGCCCGTCAACAAACTTGTTACGCTACAGTTATACCTACCCTTTTTACTGTGGCATCGCTCAACGACGCACGGGGGGCCCTAGCATTTCCTGTTCTCAACGGCACGACCGGCCAGTTCAGTGGAAGCTGCAGCGCGTCTGGCGTGTGTCGACACTTTTGAAGCACGTCAGCTACCATTCTATGCGGCACTTTTGCCCTGTCAGCTCTGCTCTAACGTCGTTGGTCTCCGCTTGCTGCCCAGCTTGAGCTTGCTGCTCCGGGGCTCAACGCTATGGAGACATTGCTTGCTAAGCTGCCTGATGAGGTGTGTAGCTGTCCTTGAAAGCTGGGCCGCGTCAAACCTAATCCGGGTTTGTCAGGGTTTTCTTGCTGAGAATCGTGAAATTCGCTCGATTCCTGACGCCCTTGCCGTCTGCATACCATCGCCCGACATTACCAGGCGCTACTACTTGTGCTGTCATGGTCGGGCCTCAGGACCTGCGCCAGCGCAGCGTCCGCTAGCAAGGCGCTCAGGGCCCATCAGCGAACTATCTTGGCGTCGGCTGACCTAGTTTCACGCGCGCTGCTCGCTGAATGCGGCCCCAACGGTGCACTCATTGCGCTGGCATCAGCAATCTGCGTCGATCCTGCGATGCACGGCCCCAGCACACCGGGCTGGGCGGCGCAGCTCCCGGCCCTTCAAGACGACGTTGCGTTGTCGGCAACCCTGGGCGAGCTCCTTACCCTTATCGGCGCCTTCGGCGAAACCAACTGCCCGGGGGCTTCGCTGCTGGTGCAGCCGCCAGCTGCTAGCCCAGCGCAGCGTGACCTCCGCCCGACACAGCGGCTCGAGCCGTGTGCTGTGGGCTCACTGCTGTGTGCCGCTGCTGCCGCGGGCTTCCCGCGCGTTACGACGACAGCCGTGCGATTGCTGCTAAGGCTGGCAGCCTCCGCAACCGTGGCTGCAGAGCCGCCGGGGGAGGGCAACAGCACCGCCGCCACCGCCGCTGCTGCTGCTGCTGCCGTGCCCTACCATCACCTGTCTTGCTACCTAAGCTCCGCGCTGCTGGCGGCGAGCCGCGGCGGCCACACGGCAGTGGTGGCGGCGCTGCTGCGTGCCGGCGCCGACCCCAACAACGCCCCCGCCTGCTGCCGCTGCGAATATAGCTGCAGCGGCAGCTGCAGCGGCACCACACGCAATGGAGCTGACCCACATTCGCTGGCACTTGCCACAGTCGGCGACTACCAGCTGGTGGCGTCTGCCGCCGTGTCGTCGGGAGGGTGCTGCGGCGGCAGTGGCAGTGGCGGCGCCAGCGGCTACGGCGCCAGCGCTGGCAACGGCTACGGGTGCGGGATTCAGCAGGCGGCTGAGGCGCCCACGTGCGCACTGCTGCAGGCGGCACGCAGGTGAGGCCGCAGCCGCAAGGGCACTACCCGAGTAGCCTGAAACTGGGAGCTCAGGCCACGACCGGGCCCGCAGCTCGTGGAATGGGACCGACTGTGTTTGCGAGCTGCCGAGTCAACGGCTGCCGCGGCATCCAGTCGGCAGCGACCGCTTCGCGCGCATTTCTGATTCCTTGGGGTCTAGTGCCTTGGTGCCTTGGGGACCCGGCGGGATGCGCAGTCTCGGCATCGCGCCTGGACACGGACGCCGGCGTTGAACCCCATTTTGCTGCTCCCTCCCTTTGCCTGACCCTCGGCTGCAGTGGCCATATCGAGGTGGTGCGGCTGCTGCTGGATGCCGGGGCAAGGGTGGACGGAGCCGCTACCGCCACCGCCGCCGACGCGCCCTCCATCTCCACGGCGGCGGCCGCCGCCGGCGCCGCGGCCGCCGCCGCCGCGACCGGCTCAACCGCGCGTGCCTTCCCCTGCCTACCCGCATTCCCTGCACCGTCTGTGCGGGCCGCGGGCATTCAGCGGCCGTGTACCGCCTTTGGCGCCCTGCCGCCAGCGCCAGCGGCACCGCCGCCAGCGGCGTCGTTCATGGCTGCCGTTCCGCCGCCGCCGCGTGCCGCCAGCGGCGCCGCGTCGGCCGTTCCGGCAGCGCCCCTGGCACCGTTGCCATCGCTGCTGACGCTGGCGGGCCTACGCGCATTCCCGCCGCCAGCGGCGGCGGCGCCGCGCCCGCTGCACACGGCGTCTGTGCCGCTGGGCTTGCAGATGATGGCAGTAGCCGGCACACCTCAAACAGTTGCTGCGACCGCCGTGCCGCAGACGCCCGCTGCGCTGCCGCCACCGGTGGCCGCAGGCACGGCAGCGGCAACCGTCAAGCGCCCGACTGCGGCTGGCGCCCCAAGGGCCGATGGCTTGGTCTCGCCGCTGCCGCCATTACCGGCCCTGCCCCCGCTGCCGGCGTTGCCTCCGCTGCGGGCGCTCTCAGCGCAGTCCTTCTGGGGACGCACTGGGGCCGCTGATGGCAGCGGCGCGCTTCCCGCGTTCCCGCCGCCGCTGTTCCCGTTGTCGGCGTCGTCGCCGCCGGCTGCTGCGCCGCCGCCGTCGCCGCTGCTGGCGGCGTGCCGGGCCGGCCACACGGACACGGTGGAGCTGCTGCTGCGCCGCGGGGCCAAGGTCGAGGGCGCCGCCGCCGCCTCGGTGCTGATGGCGGCGACGTCGGCGGTGCCGCCGGCTGCGACGGCAATGACGGCAATGATGACGGCCGCTGCAAGCCGCGCGGCGGCGGCTGCCGCACCCAGGGCTTCCGCCGCTCGGACTAACCTGATGGAGCGTTTCCCGCCTGCGCCCGTCGCGCCCGCCGTGTCCGCAGCCGCTGAGGCGGCGGCTGCGGAGCACGCAGCCGCTGGGGGCTTGTTCGCGCAGGCCGGTGCATCAACTGCCTCGGACGCCGCTGTCGCGGCCGCTGTCGCTGTCGCGGCCGCGGTTGGTGGCGGTGGTAGCGCCGGCTTTGGCAGCGCCGCCAGTATACAGCAGGGTCCTGCAGCGACGGCGGCGGCGGCGGCGGCGGCGCCTGTCAGGAGCCTGTTTGAGAGCGATGGCGAGGAAGACGAACACGATCCCGACATGTGGCCACGCGAAAGCAACTGGGACCCCGCCGGCACCCTGTCTGGCGCCGCTCCCGCCACGCCAGACCGCAGCGCCTCCGACCACCACGGTGGCTCCGAGGGCAGCGCTGGCAGTGACGGCGCAGGCTCCAAGGATTCTCTCAAGGGCGCCGACTGTGGCGGCGCAAGCGGCCCGCTGCAGAACAAGGCCGGCGCGCTGCGGGCGCTGCTGGCGGCGCGCCCCCTGGAGCTGTCCCGCCACCTGGGCCCGGCGCTGGTGGCGGCGGCGGCCTCCAACCGCGACGCCGCCGTGGCGGCGCTGCTTGCTGCGGGCGCGGACGCGGGCGGCGGCGACGGCGTGGCGGCGCTCAAGGAGGCTGCGTACCAGGGGCACCTGGGTGTGTTGCAGCAGCTGCTGGCGGCGGGGGGCGCGCGCCTTGTGTCCAGTGGCGGCGTGCGGGCGGCGCTGCAGCTGGCGATGCAGTGGGGCCGCGGCGCCGCCGCTGAGCTGCTCAGCCGCCACCTATACCAGCAGCCGCAGCAACAGCCGCAACCGGTCGGCGCGTCGGCGCCACAAGTGTACCAGTATGCATGAAATAAGAATCATGGCTGTGCTAATGATATGCAAGCCAATCTGTTCAAACCGAAACTCAACCAACACGAATGCCGGGTGAAAAGGAGCTGCACAACTGAACTGCAACGGCCTTCATCCGGCGGGCCCCGCAGCGCCCTCTAGGGGTTCTTTTTTCAGACGCCCGTGCCACCGCCAACACGCGGGCCGGCGCGAGCGGCGCCCAAACATGTATTGCTGTGAAGTATTGATCCGCGAAGAAAGGGAGGCGGGATCCAGGGATGGTCAAAGACAGCGCGCGGAGGGAGATGGTGGGCGAGAGCGGTGTTTGTGTGCTTCCTTTCATGCCGCAGCAAGACGTGTGCTCCCCCATATCTCTATCAATCGAGCCTGGCGTTTGCATGCCAAACCCGGGCACTGATTTCGAGCTTCTGTGGGACAGTCTTATGCACTTCCCAGCGCCTGTGGCTGTGATACGGCTGTGAACGACAGCCTGCCGTGAGTTTGGGCGGGGGCTCTTGTGGGTGTGCAGTATCAGTTATGTAGCACTTGCGGTCCTGCGGAGTGAGAAGGTGTGGCGGGGCGTGAATAGGCACATAGGGTGGGTTGAACCCGACACGGCATGACAAAAAAACCCGCACGATTTGGACGAACGTAATCAGCAAGATAGATCCGCCCGATGAACGCAATCCATGGGAGAGTGTGGGCCGCCCGCCGGTGGGCGCGGACCCCTGGGCCGGCCCGCGTGCATGTGGCCGGCTGCGTATGCGGTGGCCACCCCCGGCATGACGGGCGACTCATTCAAGGCTACCATGATGTGCACGCGCGTTGCGGTATGATCCGGTTTGTTTTGGGGGTGCAAGATGGGTGTTGCCGGCGATGACACGCAACAGTTGTGCGCTTCCGAAACGGAATGGCGGGTGGCGAGTACAGTCTCTTAGGTCATGGCATGGTGGTGTGGGCGAGTGGACTGGTGAGACGGGGGTTTTGTAGCGTGCCTTTCTGGTGCGGTCGTGATGTGTAAACCCAGCCCAAGGGGCAGGCTTGCACGGGAGTCGTGGGCCTTGGACTGTCAAGTGCCGACCCAGTGCACCTGCCTCGTCCGGAGCCATCAAAACCCAACAACAGAGTGTCTGATATACAACTTTTTATGCGCCGCCCGTCCTTTGTACGCGCCGTACGGTTGGACGTGGAGTTGAGCCAAGTAGTTTGCGTGGGCGTATCTATACCTGCACGTGCAGCGCGTGTGTTGCCACCTCTGCGCGTTTTAGCTTTGATTATGTTTAAGTTTATGCATATATCACGGCTCGTCAATGAGCTTGTTGCGTTTGGGTCGCTGCCTCCGGGGTGCGCCTTCGCATCTGCGCGGAGGCACAATGTCCATGGGCATGAATTTAGAATTTACGTGTCCAGTATTGTCTATTGTCTAGTAGATTCTTCGGGGCATGCGGCCGGAGCGTATGGAGGCGGCTTGGGAGGTGGGGAAGATGCTTGGCGTTGCGACCCCGGCCTTGCGCCGGCGTGCCCGGGTCATGGGCAGCGGCTCCGGCGGGCACAGGCACTGATGAGCAGAATCAGCCAGCGTTCATGGCACGGCTAATTTGCCCCCCGCACGTTGGGATGTGCATTGGTGGGTGTGGGCGGTGTGTTGGCTGGGGCTCCCTGGGTGGCTGGGGAGCACCGTGGCTGCGGCAGCCGCAACACGGTGAGCACGGTCGTGCCCGTTTGCTGTCGTATTTACACATCACCATTTAGTTTCACTTGAAGGTATGAGGAAGAGATGCCGACCAGGTCATGTAGAGCTTGGTTGCATGGCACTGCCACACTGGATTGATATGCCGCCAGCTTCAAGCAAAGGCATATCATGGCATGCGAGAAAGGCATCGACAAAAATGTGTGTGTGTACACATACATGCGTGCGACCAGGGGCTTGCCTGTCTCACGGCCGTTCCCTTGCGTTGCTGTTCTTATGACATTCCTTCTGATGACATTCCTTCTTCAGAAGGCAACAGAGAATAGAGAAAACGAGATGAGGGAGGAGTGTGGAGACACGTGCTACGTGATTGGGCATTTGGGCATGCGCCTTGCGCTTGCTTTGACATACGGAGAAGCGCGGGATTTACTCCGTGCCTCCGTGCATTGATGCCCACATAAGGACGACACGTGTGCCACATGCAACCGTCAAGGCGAGAGCTGTTTGCTGGCGCGGAAGCGACGACCTGCTCCGGAGATGTTGGGTTGGGGGCTTATGTTGATGTTCAACATTGGCGGGCCCCGGAGTTTGCGTGTTGGTAACGGAAACGGAGAGAATTCCCGGCAATCGAGTTTGTGTGTATGTGTATGCGTGTGTGCGTGTGCGTGTGCGCAACAGCGTGGCGGCGGCCACTGCCAGCATGCACGAGAGAGGCTCGCGCGTGTCACGCACTTTTACTGCGGACTGACCACAGGCTCGCATTTGCTACCCCCTCACAGCTGTTGAGTTGGGGAGAGCGAGGAGATGCTTCTTTCTGACCGCTACCGAATTTTTTGCTCTTGGTTAGCGATGTACAAAAATCGCAAGTCGGGCACCTGCTGCCGTAAAGGACACACAACGCACGTCGCATGTGCTTTTTTCTGGTGTTCGGCGGGCAGGCGTGTATGGGCTGGGTATGGGGTCAGGCGGCGGCGAAATGCCTCGGCGCTGCCGGTGTTGCGGAGCGCATCGCCGCCATGACTCAATCCTTCCTTACTGTTGGATTGGCGATTGGATACTTTGACTGCTAGCGTGGTCGCGCGGGCGGGGACGTGAGCAGGCACACATCGAGGAGCGCGCGGAGCCTAGGATTAGGCCACTGGATTGCGTTGGTGGTGGTGGTGGTGGCGGTGATGTGAAGGGGGCACTGGGCATTTGGCGAGGAAGCGAGTTTGCCAGCCAGCAATGGCGGCGTCACGAACGAGCCGTTGGGCGATGGCACGAGAGGTCGAGGACTTGAGGGTACGAGGGTACGCAGAGCGCGCGTGAGCATTTGAGCGTCGGCATCGGGGTTTGGAGCGGTGGCTTGGGGCGGTGCACTCGGCGTGGTGTGGTGTGGTGTGGTGTGGTGTGGTGCGGTGTGGTGTGGTGTGGTGTGGTGTGGTGTGGTGCGGTCTGGTGTGGGCACCTGCCCGCACAGCAGGCCAGTGGGGAGCGGCGGCGGCGCGCGGCGCGCCGACAGAAGATTTTGAGAGCAAGACTGAAACCCAAATGCGACTGGGTGGCGGATGAGATGATGGTAGCGTCGGGGCGGGCTGATGATGGCGGCGGCATTTGGGAGGATTCGGTGTGACTGAGACCACACGCGGCCGAGCCAAGGCGGCGGCACGCGTTGTGCTGCGCGCAGCAGCGGCCGCGGCTTTTTGGCGTGGACACAGTCGAAGGCGAGGGTGGCGTGCATGGCCCTTGGGTGTTGGAGTTGGGTATCGCGCAGCCGGGATTGGCGCGAGGTGCCTGGCCTTTCCAGCGCCAAGGGCCTTTCCGCCCTGTCCATTTTCACGGCTCATGCGTGCGTTTCCGTCCTCATGCGGCGGGCGCTGTCAATGGGCTGTCAATTTACGTGGTTAGCAGCGGCCGGAAGGCCAGATGGAGAAAAGGTGATACAACGAACGACGGCGGTGAGATCCCATATCACATCTGCTGCGCCCGTTCGGGATTTATGAACCTCTTTACGTTTGGCTTGGAGACGTTGCCCGGTTGTCTTACACGACGGCATCTAGGGCCGGTGGCGTCGCAATGTTCTATTTGCGCGCCTTGAGATGGAGGTCCGGTTGATGCTTGAGTGGGGGAGGGGCGGCGTATTTCGCATTTGCGCCCGTTCGGCATTCATGGGCCAGGCCGGGCCGCGCCGGGCCCCTCTGCACTTGGGAGGCAGGGCTGCCAGTTTGCCATGTACGATATTTGTACGATGGATGCAGTCACCGGCGGCGTTGCGGCCACCTAATGATTGCGGGCATGAGGTGGCGATGAGACAGAGGCCAGGGTAATGGGGGGCTAGGGGCAGGGGGCGCCCGAGTTGCAACCTGTTGGGGGCAGGGACGTTGGCGGTCGGTATCTTACGGTGCGGCGACGTGATGTCGCGTGTGACATGTTGATACAGAAGACGTGCGCGGATACTGTACTCGCAAGTGGAAGTGTCCGCGCTACTGTGGGGCGGGCAGGGGCCTCCCAGGCGTGTGCATGTCGCTACCGGTATGGCAAAACGGCACGTCGTGGGCTCGTGGCAATGTAATACTGGTCCCGGTCCTGGCACCGAGGTTGCAGAGCACCACCTATCCTGCGGAATGCACGCATCAACAGCCCATATCAGCTCTCAGGCCTCAGCCCTCAGCCCATTCACCTTTCACGCTTTCAATTTCAGCTTGTTTCCTTGACTACCCTGCTGTCCATCTCCTCCTCTGACTACCCTAATCAACCAATCATTACAGCCATCCTCACTGCTGGCCAGCCCAGCGGCCAACCGCCGCAACTGCTCAATCCTCCTCCTCCACCTCCTCCTCTTCGTACGCCATCACACACCCGTCCGAATCGCCATCGTCCCCATCCGCATCCTGCCCATGACCACCAAAGCCACCAAAGCCGCCCTCTCTCGGGTAATCGCCCTCGCCCTCACTACCCTCGCCACCCTCGCTGTCGCCGGAACCTGGCCCCCAACCGCCGCCACCACCATCGCCACCTAACGCGCCCATCATGTCCAACGTAAACAGCGCCTCGTGCGCCCGCAGCAGCGCCCGTGCCGCCAGCTCGGACTGCATGGGCAACAGCCCGCCCTGCGCCGCCGCCGCGCCCGCCGCCGCCGCGGGGCCCCCACCCGGCCCCGACGCCGCGGCCGCCACTGGCACCAGCGCGCCCGCCTCACTGCCGCCTCCGCCATTGCCTCCGCCGCCACCAGGCAGCTGACCATCCGGCTCCGCACCCGCTGCCGCCGCTGCCTCCGCTGCCTCCGCCGCTGCCTCCGCCCTCCTCGCCTCCGCCGCCTCCGCCGCCTCGGCCATGACGCCGTCCAGCGCCACAATGGCGGCGGCGGTGGAATTGATCTGCTGCGACAGCCGCTCCTCCAGGTTGCGCCGCCGCAGCGCCGCCAGCTGGTTGGCGGCGGTGCGCCAGTCGGAGGGCGTGCAGCTGCGGGTGAAGGTCTGGGTGGTGCCGTTCGACAGAACGCGACGGTAGACCAGGTGGTTGCGTCGGCGGACCGGCTCCCTGTTGGCCGGTAGGTGCGTGCCACGGTAGCGTGAGCGTGAGCGTGTGTGCGGCGTTGTGTGGGTTCTTGTTTGAGAGAAGGGAAGGGAAATGCAGGAAGCAGTCAAGAGCGCAAGAGCGTGCTTGTTGCACGCGCCGCAACTCAGGTAAACAGAGAGAGGGCACAAATGGAGGCGGGATTGACAGGAAAGACAAGAGAGCTGCGCGCTTGAAAGGCTGAAAAACTCACCAGCCCTCTTCCTTGAGCATGTCCGACACCGCCTTTGTGCCGCGGCGCCGCACGCCCTTCTTCTTTCGGTCGCGCCGCCGCTGCCTGTCCCACGCATGGAAGGCTTCCTCCCTCGCCACCACCGCCGCCGCAGCCGCCGCCGCCTGCCTGCCCACTTCGGCCGCGCTCGCGCGGTGGCTGCTGCCGGTGACGATGATGCTGGTGCTGGTGCTGGTGCTGGCGGCGGCGGCGGCAACAGCTGCCTCCTGCCCCCCTGCCGCTGCCGCTGGCGCCTCCTGCGTCAAGCGGCGCTGCTCCCGCTTATCCTCCTTCCTCTGCTGCTTCCACCCCGGCGGCTTCGGCCGTCCGGGCTCCGGCGGCTGCTGCTCGCGGCGCGGCCGCTGCCCCTGGTCAGGCCGGACCGCTGCATCGCTGCCGCCGCTGCCGCCCGGAATCGCGGACACGCGAGCAGCAGCCGCTGCTGCGGGCGCGGGTGTGGGCGTGTTGGCGCATGCGGACAAGGCCACACGCAGCAGCGTCTCCACCTGCGGCGCCCGGGCCTTCTCCAGTTGGCGCCGCTCGCGGTGCTGTCGCCTTGCCGCCACCTGCCCCTCCTCCTCGGCATCATTATCATTATCATTATCATCATCCTCATCCTCATCCTCATCCTCGTCCAACGGCAGCGCCAGGAACGCCGCCACCTCCTCCTCACTGCCCGGCAGCTCCACCTCCACCTCCACCTCCGGCTCATCCCACACGCCGCTGCCGCCGCCGCCGCCGCCACCGCCGCCTTTGTTGTTGCTCTCGCCGCCGCCGCGACGCTGGGCTAGGGAGTCCATGATCGCCCGCACCTCCTCCCCCGTGGAGTAGCCGCGGGTTCGGGCCTCGTGCATGGCCGCCGCCGCCACCCGCGCCGCCCAGCGCCGCCGCTGCGCCTCGGTGCGGCTCCGCAGCGCGTCCAGGTCCACCCTGTGTGTGTTGGTAAACGGAAACGGAGGGAATTGTGTGTGTGTGTGTGTGTGTGTGTGTGTGTGTGTGTGTGTGTGTGTGTGTGTGTGTGTGTGTGTGTGTGTGTGTGTGTGTGTGTGTGTGTGTGTGTGTGTGTGTGTGTGTGTGTGTGTGTGTGTGTGTGTGTGTGTGCGTGTGTGTGTGTGTGTGTGTGTGTGTGTGTGTGTGCGTGTATGTGTGTGTGTGTGTGTGTGTGTGTGTGTGTGTGTGTGTGTGTGCGTGTATGTATATGTGTGCGTTTGTGTGTGTCTCCGGAAGCAGCCGGGGCAGTGACAGCGGATGCTTTTGTCATGGTGTGCTATAACATCACATCAAGCGCCGTGTTTTCGCTGTGCGCCCCATGCATGGCTGTACGTACGGCAGCTGCTGGGCTGCGTGACAGGCCAGCCGCTCATCAGTCGGCTGCTGCCGGTGGTTGTGGTTGTGGTTGTGTGTTCAAGGCTGCGGGTTAAGGCTGTGGAGGTCGATATGGAGGTCGTGTGCACGTGGAGGTCGTGCAGCCTCTCCATGCGTGTGCTCTCTCGCGTGCGTGTCTGTTGGTGTTTTGGTGGTAACTATCAAACCGACCCATCATGCGGCGCACGCGGCTTTGCTGCACAACTACACCTCCCTTTCGCCCAGGATTGCATGTTCGGGTTAGCCTTGGAGGCCCCTCAACATGGCACGCAGCACGGCACACAGCTAGAGCCGCGTCTCGCAGTCCGCATCCCACACGTACTTTGTACAGTTGAACAAGCAGTTTGCCCGCTCCGTCAGCCAGTCCCACTCCAGCGTGCGGTGCGTCGCCACCGCCCGCGCCGCAGCCGTGCCCATCGCCAGATACAGCCCTGCTGTGCCCAGCTGCGGCAGCACGTGCACAGCCGCCGCGCCTGCCGCTGCCAGCCAGCCCGGCAGTGGCAGCGCCGCCGCCGCCGCACGCAGCGGCAGTAGCAGCAGTAGCAGCAACGTATTGGCGGCGCGGCGGTACAGCACGGCGGCGGGCAGACCAAGTTCGGTCTGGTGGAGCAAGGACCAGGCAAAGGCCTGTACGACAAGTGTTGGTGCGCATGTGGCAGTGGCAGAAGCGTCAGCGTCAGGAGGGCGTCAGCAGCAAAAGGGGCAAGCGGGCCACTGCCGTATCCAGAAGCGGTCAGCTTGTGCCAATCAGTAGTCCCCTGGCAATGTGAATGTGCGTGTACTTATTATCAACACCCCACACCCGCACCTCGTGCCCGCACCTCTGGTTGCCAGCGATGCCGATGCCGTCCCGTCCCCGCCACGCCCATCCCGCCCGCCGCAAATCTCCACTACAGCTGCACCCCTCCCCTCCCCTACCTCCACCCTCGCTCCATCCCACCCCACGCCTGTCTACCCTCCCTCTCCCATCTGGCCCCTGCCCCTTCAAGCCCATGTGCCCGTGCCCACCTGCAGCCCCCACATGAGCACCGCAAGGCCCGCCGCCAGCACCACAAACACGCGCGCCTTCAGCCAGGCCGGCGGCTCCCCCTGCCGCTCCACTAACAACTCCCGGTCGCGCCGGACCTGTCGCAAGGGGGGGGGGTTGTGGTTACCAGCCCAAACTAAACCAAGCTAAAGGAAGCTGATGGGGAAAGTAAGCGATGTAAAATGAAGTGATAGTGAGAACCATCGCGATAGCGCGTGCGGAGACCAAACGGCGGCTGGATGCCCGGAGGACATAGCTCAGGTCAGAACAGACAAGACGGCAGACTGGCGTGTTGTTATTGGTGGCGTCTGATTGGGCGATGCAGGTGTTTCCAAAACGTTTGCCTCGTTTTCCCGGTAGCAGGGCGCCGGATTCATCGCACGCGCGCGTGCGCGCAACTGGAAAAGTACCGAACTAAAGCACTGTGCTCACCTGCAGCAGCTCGCATTTGACCGCCGCCTGCTGCGGACGGTAGTTGTAGAACTTGGAGGCCTCCGACAGCAGCGGCAGACGGCACGCGGCCTTGTCCGCCACCTCCTCAGGCCGCGCCCGGCCCGCAGCCGCGCTGGCTAGCGGGGTGGTGCGGTAGGCTTCACCCAGCAGCGGCATAAGGTCTCCCACGAAGGCGTCCACCTCCGCCTCCAGCGCCTTTTGCTGCGCCTTTTTCTGCCGCGCCGCCGCCGCCGCTGCCGCTGCGCCAGCCCCCGCGCCGCCGCCGCCCTCTGCCGCCTGCTGCGTCACCTCCGCTTCGCCAGAAGGCGCCAGCGGCGGCGGCGGCAGCACCTGCATCAGACGCTGCTTGAGCGCCGCGGTCACGGCGGCCCGGCGTCGGCCCTCACGGCCACTCGTCAGGCTGTGGGTCACCTGCGTAAGACAGGGCCGCGTACGTGCGAACACAGCATGCGTGACACAGCGCCATGGCAATCCATGACTGAGCCGAACGGAAATGCGCTTTTGCACATTTGAGATTGCGGTCTCCAAGCGCTATTTGTAGCCGTATCCGGCAGCCCGGCACTATTTGGCCCCCCTTGTCAGGTATGCAGGCAAGAGAGACGCCCGGCCCAGGCCCGGCCCGACACCAAGAAACCCACCGCCGCCCACTCGCGCTGCTGCTCCGCCACCCGCACCACCGGCGCCTGGCTCGCCCCCAGCGCCGCCCAGTGCTCCCAGCTTGAGCCCTCCAGCGCCGCGCCGTTGCAGCCGCCCATCGCCGCCCGCAGCCGGTCCGCCGCCGCCTGCATGAGCCGCAGCCGCATCAGCTCCGCACACAGCGCCGCCGCCGCGCTGAGCAGCTGCGCGCCCCCAACCGCCGCTGTGCCCGCCGCCGGGGCGGCGGTGGTGGTGCTGCTGGGCTGCGCCTTGGGGAAGGGCACCCACACGTACAGCTCATCGGGATCAAACGTGAAGCTGACGTCTGGTCCGCGGTTGAAGGACACCAGCAAGCCCACCAGACCATCCTTGTCGGGTGGGAGGTAGCAGACGTCTGGTCCGCTAGTGGGGGTTGCAGCGGCGGGGACGGGGGCGCGAGCGTGTTTGTTCCTTTTCTTCTTTCCGCCTCTTCCTCCTCCGCCGCCGCCGCCTGATTTGGAGGCGGCAGCGCCGGCTGGGGCGCCGCGAAGCACCACCTGCGTTGGGTTGCAGGTAGGCGCGGGGAGGGGGGACCGCCGGGTGGTGGCCGGTGTTGGGCGTGGGTGTAGAGGGGTTTGGTGGAGTGGGGCCGCGGTGGATGTGGGTGTGGGTGTGGGGTGTTGGTGGTGGAAACGTAAGCAGCAGTCCTTCGTGAGGTCCGAGGCGCCGTGTGGTGCAGTCTTTTGCTTGAGGGCCTATATACTATTCCCTGGCAGATTTCATGTGCCGTCTAGCTATCATCACCAACATAAACCAAGACCCATTATCCGGGGCATGTACGGCACGAATGACGTACGAAACCGGCCGGTCGGCCACACGCACGGCTTGTAGCATCCAACATGTAAAGAGCACCGCATTCCTAACGAACTAACCAACCAACCAACAACCGCTACCTACCTGCTCCAACCGTCTCATGGCCTCCCCGTAGGCCTCCGGGCTGATGGCGCCGCTGTGAACCAGCGCCACCATTACCGCAATCTGGTGGTGGTGCGCGGTGAAAATACGAACATGGGGGGGGGGGGGAGCAGGAAGTTAAAAAGCAGCATGTCTCGAATCTCGATGGGAAATCGGTAGGTGGGATCGATGGTGGCAGCGCACCACCAGCCACGTAATGAGGTGAGGTGACGGTGGCGAAGTGCTGCCCTGCTGTAGCGGCGGGTGCCAGGTCGGGTCCAGCAGCCAGCACGCACCAACGATCCAAAGCACCACCACCACCACCACCACCACCGCCACCACAAAAGTGCTGCCGCTACAAACAGAAAGCGACTGATGAGCTGAGAGGGCGTTACCGTGCTTGCGCTGATTACGGCGTCGTGCTGTGCACGTTGCAGCGCCATGTGTGCGGCACGACTAACATGCATCGCGTGTGTCCTGGTGTGCACGCCCTGCTGGCGCGTGTGCTCAACCTCCGGTGCATGCACAGCAGCAGAGTGTGCAGGTCATTGCACAGAGCTTCACACCATCCCGCACACTACCGCCGCCCTACCACACATGCCGCACACAGCACGCCCTACGCCCGTGAGCTAGTTCCCAATTTTAAGATGAAGTTCAGGTCTGCTGACCCTGCTGACCCAACTTCCTGCTGACCCACCTTCCGGCCTACCCTGCTGACCCACCTGCTTTGCACAGCCCGGGCGGGGGACCCACTCGGTTGTGGTGCGGTCGTGCACGCGCATGCCGGGCAGCTGCGCCTCGATGAGGCGCCGCAGGTGCTTCGCCTGGCCTGCAGGTTGGTGGTACAGGTGCATGGCAGGCTTATCCAAGAAGTTTACATAAAATCCCCTGGCGAATATGGTGTGGGCCCCGTCTAGCCTCCTGGCGCTGCCAGGACTGGCCCCCTGCGGGGGCCTCAAATAAAACCTCCCGCCAGCCGGGCCCCAGGACCCACATCCCTCCTGCACGCCCAGGAGCGCGCCCTGAAATTCCTCCGAGCGGTTTTTTTTGCCAAAACCCCTGCGGGGACCTGCGGGGACCTCGCACACTCCTGGATGGAGAGCACTGGTGGATAGCAATCACCTATGGTGCGCGGCGGTACCTGGCACCAGGGCGGTTCGTTCATGTCGTGTCGAAGTGGGTCCGCTGCGTCGTGTCAGTCCAAAACAAGCAACCTGCTGTCTGACCTCCCGCCCGTCAAAACAACAACAGCAATACTCCAGCAATAACAACAGCAATACTCCAGCAACAACAACAGCAATACTCCAGCACGGCGCGACCTGGCGGGCAGGCACGTAGCTAGGTGGTCCACCTGTGGGCGAGCCAGCGCACCCCGCAGCTCCCCCACGCCACCCCGCCCCCTCACACCCGCACCCACACCCGCAAACGCACACAACGCACCCACACCCCGCACCTGGCTTGCACTTGAGCAGCGCGCTCCACGCCGCCGGCTTTCCGTCACCCTCCCGCGTCGCCACGTCCACGGCCATGACCAGCAGCGCCACCAGTTTGTCCAGCACCCCCCAGCCCAGGTGCGGCAGCGCCGCCGCCACCGCGGCCGCCGCGCCGGGCGAGGCGCCGCGCGGCCCCGCCAGGCCCCAGCCCGCCGACACGTCGGCCGAGCCACGATCCCGCAGCCAGCCCGCCACGACCTCGCCAGCGGTGTACGACAGCGGGGCCAGCGTGCCGCCGTACCCCTCCAGCGACCCCACCAGCCGCGGGGGGAGCAGCTCGAAGAGGTCGGGTCCGAACAGCAGCGCCACGCGTGCCGCAACCCTGCGCGTGTATGGGTTGGCGAGGAGCGGTTGGGAGGGGGCGCTGGGGAGGTGAAGGAGGGGGACGCGGAGATTTGGCGGTAGGTGGTGCACGCGGAGATTTGACAATAGGTGGTGCACGCGGAGATTTGACAATAAGTGGCGCACGCGGAGATTTGACAATAGGTGGTGCACACGGAGATTTGACAATAGGTGGCGCACGGATAAGGGATGAGACGGGATACGGTTACAGAACACGATGCTCACCCTTCAGCGTCCTCCACTCCCGGCACGGGTATTGGAATGACACCGCCACCCACGCCCGCCACCCGCAGCCGCGACACCAGCCCCTCCAGCTCCTCCAGTAGCAGCAGCTTCAGCCGTTCGTGCGACAGCGTCGCGAGCGTGGTCGAGGAGGGGCCCGGGGTGCTGCTGCCCTCCCTGTTGCGGCGCTCCTCGGCCAGCTTCGCAGTCTCAGCTTCCCTGCGTCGTTTCAGAGAATTGCTTATTAACTTGTCGC
This sequence comes from Chlamydomonas schloesseri, assembly GCA_016834595.1. Lineage (NCBI taxonomy): Eukaryota > Viridiplantae > Chlorophyta > Chlorophyceae > Chlamydomonadales > Chlamydomonadaceae > Chlamydomonas > Chlamydomonas schloesseri. Next base: position 1,971,064 of record JAEHOD010000009.1, on the reverse strand, counting down.
ATTTGTGCGCCGGAGCTGCCCAGACGAAATGCAGGACGTGCAGCGCTGTTCAAGGGTTGGTGTCTCCCGCGCGACAGCCTCGCGGTGTCTCGCGCGCAACAGTCCGCAATCTGCCGCGCGCGGAATTAATAAAAACATGTCTTACCACTGCTCCATCTGTTGAACAGCTGCATGCTGAGCCTTTCTCTGTTTTTCCTCTTCCAGAGATTGCACTCCCGACTGGTACAGGCTGTGCAGGTGAATCCCGACCGCAGCTGCTGTGACCACGGCCCCAGCCGCAAGTGCAGTGGTGTGCACCGGCATGGTAAGCGTCTCGAAAGGGCAAAGTGCGCTTTTGAGTGCGCTTCAGACGACGCCCCTTGCCGTGGTTCTCTACAGCCCTCAAAATTTTTGCAGTCAGCGATCTTTACACGGCATCATGTTCAAAGGTAGAATACCCTGGAACTGGTTCGGGCTTATGATAATAAAGGGATAGGGCTTCCGAGTTGCGAGCAGCGAGCTCGTGGGTACTGTGACTTGAAAGTGTATTATTTGGCTGCAACTTATATTTCGTAGTGTGGCCAAACAGCGATGGGAAGGCCGCAAACGCACGCCGATATTCAAAAATCCAGAACCAGACGGTTGTGATGCATTTCAGCAGCAGCAGCAGCAGCAGCAGCAGCAGCAGCAGACAGCCATGCACGCTGGCATATGCGCTATCCCAAATTTAGACGTTTGCAACAAGGTTTTCCGCAAATTTGATGACACCCGGACCCAGTAGGCCACTCACAACGCGGCCAGCGGGCCGCCGGGGGTGTGTCCAGCGCTTGTGGAACTTGGGAGGCACGGCGGGACCTCAGGGACGCAAACGTCCGTCCAAGGGGTGCCGACGCATGTGAAACCCAACCCTCCAGCCACATTAGGACGAGGTAGCCGTGAGCGCAGGACGAACGTTTCCAGGACTTTCCCTCCGGATTGCTTGCTGATCACCGCAGGTCACCGCACGGTAAAGAGATTCAGTCAATGCGCGGCCATGGCGCCTGGGCTATGGGACGGAGGAAGACTCCGACATCAAATGGGCAAGTAATGGCAGGTAATGGGCAGGACGGAGCGACATATGTAGCTCAGGCTCAGTGCGCACGCATGCACTAAGTACGGTATGCGAGCTGCACAGTGCACACCTATGAGAACAGCCATGATCCATGCCCGGGGCCGTCACGGGGCCTTGGGGAGATGAGCAGGCGCGTGCGTATGCCACGTGCGCAGTCGCAGTCGTTGGCCGACGGCATACGGCAGTTACTTGCTGGGACACTGCCACACTGGAGTCCATTGACACGGGTATGAAATCGTCATGCGTTAGAATGCAAATGCGAAATGCGAGAGTGAGGCAGCCGTCTGAAAATGTGAAACATGGTGAAACTGGATTATGGCTCCCCAAGTCTTCCTAAGGCTATGCTTTGCACTGCTATGAGAGAGGATGATCATCTGCAGTATCGAACACCGCGGCACAGCACAGTGGACTCCAGGTTTGGCATAGACTTTTTACTGGCCACGCGTCGGCCTCAGTTTCGGCGGGAAAGCGCGCCCTCAATAATTTCGGTGACAGCACGTGAAAGAAGGAGCTGGTGCTGAATGCAAGAATACTTATACATTACACTGACTCGCCCTGCTACTAATCCTGGCTTCTGCTCTAGCACGCGGGCCATTCGAGTTTGCATGTCCAAGCGAACTCGCCGAACACCCGAAGAACTATCCTGCGCCAGTTATGACTACTCGTATCCGTCAAAAACCCTGGATCTGAGCAGCGTCGCGTTTCTGAGCTCGGGGGAAGCAGCGGGCACATGCCACCAGCATAGCTCTGCCGCGGCGTCGGGCCCGTTGAAGCTCAGTTTATCATAAGCACGCCAAACCACCATAATGTAGAGGCAAGGAACTTGTTGCATCTGGTGCAAAGCTTGCCAGACGAGGTGCGTTGCTTGCAAATTTTGAGCCGAGAAGACGAGAGGGCGTTCACACAAAACACCTTATCCGGTGCGGCGTGCGCTGGCACTGCAGGTCCTGCTCCGCGTGCTGGCTTACAGTGGGCGCTCGGGTTGTGCTGCAGCCGTGACTTCAACGTCCAGCGCCATCGCCGAACTCCGAAGGCCCATGCTTGCTTGTCCGCAATTCCTGGCCCGCGCGCCCGAGCTCGGCGCCAGCGGCGCGATTCAAGCGTTATCCTCGGTGATGTGCCACGACCAGGCAACGCGCGTTCCGAGGTCCGGCAGCGACGCCCGCCGCAGCTTGTCGTCGGACTGGGCGGCATGCCACATCCCGGCAGCAGCCGTGGGGGACGACGCAGCGCTGCCAGCTGACACCCTGCACGAGGCCCTGGACGACCTCATTGGCGTCTGTCATGCAGCTGATTGTCCGCCTTGCAACGGCGATTGCCGGCATATGTTGGTGGAGTCAGCGGCTCCTCCAGGCGGCGCAGAGCGGCAGGCGGCGCAGCGGCTGCTGCAAGGGCGCGGGCGGCGACCACAAGGGGCGGGCGGGCCGCCACCGGAGGCGGCGGCGGCGGCGGCGTTGGGCTCGCTGCCGCATCATGATGACGAGGTGGCGGCGGCAGTGCGCTGTCAACAACACCTGCCTCGCTGCCTCAGCTCCGCGCTGCTGGCGGCGAGCCGCGGCGGCCACGCGGCAGTGGTGGCGGCGCTGCTACGCGCCGGCGCCGACCCCAACAATGCCCCCGCCTGCTGCGGCTGCGGCTGCGACTGCGGCTGCGGCTGCGGCTGCAGCGGCGGCGGCGGCGGCAGCGGCGGCGGCGGCGGCAGCAGCGACGACTGTTCGCTGATGCAGGCAGCCAAAGGGTGAGCTAAGGGCGGGGCGATGGCAATCGCGCCACGCGAGTTGTGCGAGCGTGGTGGCTTCGGTTTCGACCGCGTGCGTGCATTAACCGTTCGACAGCGGCCGTGGGGCGGGCGGGCGGGCTACTAGAGCTCACCAGGGCTCACCTGCCACCATCGTTGGCTCCTGCATCGCCTGTGAGCATGGATTCGGTTTCCACACGAAGCGATCACACTTTATCTCTGACGCCCTGCGACGGACCTGCTGCCCGCCGCCGTCGTCCGCGGCCCTGGGTTTACTTGCAGAGGCCACACCAGTGTCGTGGCGCTGCTCTTGGACGCGGGGGCGCAAGTGGATGGGACCGCGCGGTGGGGCCGCTATGCGGCAGTAGCAGCAGCATGCGGCGGCACCCAGCAGGAGCAGCAGCAGCAACAGCCGCAGCAGTGGCAGCAGCAGCAGCACCCCGCGCTGGTGGCGGCGCCGCCACCAGCCGCCACCACAGCTGCCGCCGCTGCTACTGCCGCCGCTGCTACTGCCGCCGCGGCTACCTTCTGCAGCAGCACGCTCGGCGCCGGCTGGGGCGGTGCCCTGGCTGCCGCCGCCGCTGCCACTGCTGCCCCAGCAGGTGCAGCTGCTGTAGCCGCTGCCGCAGCAGCAGCTGTAGCCGCCGCAGCAGCTGTAGCCGCAGGAGCTGCTGCGGCCCCAACGCCCACACATCGAGGCGCACAGCAGCAGCAGCAGCAGCAGCAGCGCGTGGCGGATGAGGAGGAGCAGCAGCCACGGCAGCTGCACACGCCGCTGAGCCGCATCGTACCCATGCCACCCATGCCAATGCCTGCGGATGGAACACGATCGGGCGCCTCCGCCAGGTGCCTTGCGCCGCAGGCGCCGGCGCAGACGGGTCGCCTCCTGCCGTCACTGCCGGTGCTGCCGCCGCTGTTCCCGTTGTCGGCGTCGTCGTCGCCGCCGGCTGCTGCGCCGCCGCCGTCGCCGCTGCTGGCCGCGTGCCGGGCCGGCCACACAGACACGGTGGAGCTGCTGCTGCGCCGCGGGGCCAAGGTCGAGGGCGCCGCCGCCGCCTCGATGCTGATGGCGGCGACGTCGGCGGTGCCGCCGGCTGCGACGGCAATGACGGCAATGATGACGGCCGCTGCAAACCGCGCGGCGGCGGCTGCCGCGCCCAGGGCTGCCGCCGCCACGGCGGCTCAGCAGCCCTTCTACGACGCAGACAGCAACAACAATGGTGCCACAGAGGCGGCGGCATTGCCGTGGGGGTGGAGTCCGGGCGCTGCAGTGCCTTCACCTTTTGTGGCGGCAGCCGCCGCCGCCGCGGCGGCTGCGGTGCCGCCGGCCGCTGCGCCAATGACGGCCGCTGCAAACCGTGGTGCTAGCGGAGGAGGGCGGGCGGTGAGGCCGGGAGCTGTCGAGCGCCGCCGTGTCTCCACCCCCACAGTGGCGGCAGCCGCCGCCGCCGCGGCGGCTGCTGAACACACGGCCGCCGGGGGCGTCTTCGCGCAAGTGGGCGCAGCCGCCGTTGCTGCCGCCGCCGCCGCCATCCGAGGAGGCAGCACTGCCGGCGGCGGCGGCACAAGTAATAATGCCGCGGCGGCGCCTGCGGCGCTGCCAGCAGCGCCGCCGACAAGCGGAAGCTTGTTGTTCGAGAGCGATGGCGACGAGGACGACTGCTGGGGGGTAGCCTGCAGCAGTGTGGAGGGCGCCCCGGCAACACCATTAGCAGGCACTGCTCAGCAGCAGCCGAGCAGCAGGCCGCAGCAGCAGTGCCACAGCGCGGCGGCGGACGGCGATGATAAGGGAGGCGAAACTGTCGCACCACTGGCGGCGGCGGGAGAGGGAGGCGAAACGTCCATTATCGGGGCGACTCTGTCGGCAACCGTGGCAGCAGCCGGCAGCAATGGTGCTGCCGCCGGCGCGCTGCGGGCGCTGCTGGCGGCGCGCCCCCTGGAGCTGTCCCGCCACCTGGGCCCGGCGCTGGTGGCGGCGGCGGCCTCCAACCACGACGCCGCCGTGGCGGCGCTGCTGGCGGCGGGCGCAGACGCGGGCGGCGGCGACGGCGTGGCCGCGCTCAAGGAGGCTGCGTACCAGGGGCACCTGGGTGTGTTGCAGCAGCTGCTGGCGGCGGGGGGCGCGCGCCTTGTGTCCGGTGGCGGCGTGCGGGCGGCGCTGCAGCTGGCGATGCAGTGGGGCCGCGGTGCCGCCGCTGAGCTGCTCAGCCGCCACCTTCTGCTGCAGCAGCCGCAGCAGCCGCAGCAACGGCCGCAACCGGTCGGTCCCTAGAGAAGCTACACCCCATAACAAGCGCACGCGGGGGCGCAGGCGCTGGTCAAGGCAGCTTTGGTCATAGCACGCGCGCAGTCGCATTACTAATGAGATGCATTTGCGGTCCATGAGCCGCATGCAGCAACGCAGCGCGCATGGGGAACGGCGCGATCAAGTACGAAGCAGTACAGTAGTACTGCAGCGAGGCAGCAAACCTTGATTGGTGCATCAGCCGCTGCGCTTTATTAGTATCAATAAACGCACGTACCCGGCTTCTTCAAATCGAAACGTCGGGCTTTGCCGTGCACCACGCCACAAGTACGCAACTGATAGCGTATCACTCACAGGAGGGTGAAAGGAGCAGGGCGTCGTTTTACCCAGGGGTTTTACCTGAGCGGTGAAAACATTCATAGCATCAAATGGCAGCAGCATCGATTCAGCATCAAGCAAAGCTCGAGGCATGGTGCATTTGACAGACATTGATTCTGAGAGGTACCACCGGTGGTTCTAGGGCTTGAGGACGGACTGGTTTTGAGTCGCGGCCTTGAAGTGCGTAAGTATCGGGATGGGGGCTGCGGAGAGAGCGTGGACAGGTAATAAATAATGAAGGACGGTTGGTTGGCCAGTGTGCATGGTGTGGCCAACAGAATTAGTGTGGGTTATCCCTAGCCGCTTGTCTACCGTAATATGGGTATGTACCATACCATATAGTGAGTTGCATGCACGCCAGAAACAGGTCGAGGAGGTGCCATATTCATGCTTTTGCGGGGCGGGGCTGACGCTTTTAAGCTGTGGTGGTGGCCGGCTGGGGCCTCGGGTACATTTGGGTTATGGTTTATTTGGATGGCGGCTGTATACACCGATTGCACCACGTCAATAAGCGGACACGAATAATAACGCGGCAGCCCGATGGCCTGCCTGATGCCCACCTTTTTGGTTGCCCCACTCCTTGATTTATTTGCTTTCTTGCATATATTACGCGCATGTGCTTAATAAATTGGGGCCGCGCACGTGCGTGTTTCGAGATGACTCATCACGCGGACTACATAACTGCCATGCCTGGCGTGCCAGAGGGTTTCGTCTACTGAGCAGTCGTGATCTTATTCATGCCGCCGCGTTTGGCGCGCATGCATTGGGCTCACTGGCACCTTACTAGAGCGTCTTGGAACTGGGCGTGTGTCTGTCTCAGTGTCTGTCTGTACGGCGCTTGCTACGCCATCAATCAGGGAGGCGCGGAGGCGGCATTGCCGAAGTACGGGCTACAAGAGCCCCCACGCCACAACATGCTGACCTGATAGCCTCAGCCCCGCGTCGGCGGTGTGTGTGCGGGTGAGTGTGTGGGGATAACCATCCATGCGGACGGTGTGGGTCAAAAAGAGGTTGAAGTGCCGACGTTTAGGGGAGTTACTTCATTATGTGCGTGTGTATGTGTGTGTAACACATGTGTTAACATAAACAAAACAAAATGTGTGTGTTAGAGATCACAAGGGAGAGCGCTAAATGTGTATGTGTGTGTACAAGCGTGTGTATCAACGGGTTTACAGGCGGCCTGGCGAGTCTCGTGAACGAGTAACCGTGTTTGTGTGTGGGAGGGGGGGTAGTTCATTCCAGAAACCAAAAGCGAAACGGGGGGCTGCCGTATGTGTGGCACCAAGCAGGTCCCGGTAGCAGATGTTGTAAACCGCAATCATATCAATAGCAAGTCCACGAGTAGCCTGCTGTCAATCAAGTAACGATCTGTTCCAGAACGCGGTTGGCCAATTCATCATGCAGCAGTTACATGCGCGCGCGTTATCGGTTCGTTTGCACTTCTGTCTTTCAATAATCCTTCACCGCTCACCGGATACACACCTAGCACTCCACAATCAGCGCTCCCCATGCACGTGTTTATTGGCACCCGCTTGCCGCGCTGGCGGCCTAGCTATTAGCTAGCTAGCTATCCACGGGAGCTACCCAGCAAAGCAATGCGGTCCAAACAAATTGAGCCTATGCGGCAGCGGTCCACACTCAAAAGTCTGCCCTGCCACGAAATGCACGTCAGCACAAAATAACAAAACATCACGGCGCGCGCACGTATTTCAGAGCTGCCATTTCCCCCACGTCCAGTTCACCGTGCTCTCCATAACGAACCAGAACCGCCACCTCACACGCTGGCCGACCCTCCGCCGCCTCGCTCCTCCCCTACCCCTACCCCTGCCCCTACCCGTACCCCTACCCCTACCCCACCCCCGCCATCACACGCCCCCGTCCCCACCACCACGCATCACCTATTCACCCCTCCTGGTTTCTGGAATGGAGTACCCCCTCCCCCCCTCCCTCCACCACCACCATCCCCACCACCACCCCCATGTCCACACCACCACCAGCACCACTACGCCGCCGTCAGCCCGTGCTTCTGCCGCCACTCCATGATGCTGCTGCGCAGGTTGTGGTTGGGGATGAGGACGTTGCCGCCCGGCATCCTCTGGTTGGTCAGCGGGCTCACGGCCTTGCGCGCCAGCCAATCGGTGATTGCGGCGCGCTCGTATGTGTAGCCGTCCGTGGCGATGACCGGATCCTTCATCACCTGTGCGTGTGCGGTGGATGAGGGTGGGTGGGAGAGAGTGGGAGAGGGAGGGGGCGTGAGGGTGAGTGGGTGGGTGGCGGGGGAAAGAGCGGGAGGGTTGCAGGCGGGGTCGGGAGTTACATGTCGGGCCTACTCTGGTACAGCCCAGGCACAGCCCAGCCCAGCACAGTCACTGCCTCGCACACACACACACACACACACACACACACACACGCAGGCGGCAGCCAACTCACGTCTTGGGTGATGGGGCACACGAACATGGGGTCCGGCACCGGGCCGCCGGCCGCGGGCGCCATGGGTGTGGGGCCTGTGGGGCCGCCGCCGCCAGCCGCCACGCCGTACCCCGTCCCGCTTGTCCGCGCCGACTGCGTCCCCTTGCTCGGCGCCGCCGCTGCGTCGCCGGCGCCGGATGGCCCCGCGCCGGCGCCGTAGGTGCCGCTGCAGGACGCCGCCGCCGAAGGCCCTGCCCCTGCCCCTCCCGCCGGCCCGCAGGTGGTGGTCGTGCTGGGGCCGGAGGCAGTACCCGCCATGAGGTGCGGCGGCACGGGTGGGTCGAGGGGCGGGTTGCCGGGGCGGCGCTGCGTGCGGCCGCGCGCCACCTGTGCAGCGGCGGTGCGCCCCAGGATGCCCATGCGCTGGATGGCCTGTGTGTGTGTTGAGGGGGGGGGCGCGGGCGGGTGGGTGTGATGGTGGTGGTGGTGGGCAGGATGGGTGGGTGGGTGCAGCGTGGGTGGGTGGGTGGGTAGGTGCAGGGTAGAGGTGTTGAAAGTTGGGAGGAGTCAGGATACCAGTGGAAATACCCACACTTGCGCGCGCACACTTGGCCCTGCCGCGCGCGGCATTCACCTCGCTTTCCCAGACCGCAACACAAGCAACAACCGACTCGACAGGTTCCAAAAAGCATGCGTGTTCTCTGTTGTTCACTCACATTATACTGCTCGGGGATCTCCATGAGGGCCCGCAGCGCGAACAGCGCCTCTCGCCGAGATCGGTCGCCCTGAACGTGGTACGAATGTGCGGCGTGTGTGTGTGTGTGTGCGTGTGTGTGGTTCGTAAGAGAGTCGCGGCGTGTTTCCTCCCCCCCCATCCATCAATCTCCCCCAATCCCCCCACAATCCTACAATCCCCCACCTGCGTGCTGGACATGAGCTCGCTGAAGTTGACGAACTGGAAGTTGTCAAAGGCCCGCTCCGGCAGCGCATCGTCAAAGTCCTTCATCAGGTCCCAGGGGCCGTCGCCAACGCCCACCATGATGATGGACAGCGGCAGCGAGCTGTTCGGTTGGGTGGGCGGTTGGTCAGGCGGTTGGGCGGTTAGTTGGTCAGGCGGTTGGTTGGTTGGTTGGGTGGTTGAGTGGGAGAAGGACGGTGGAGGTGGGAGTGGAAAGTAGGGAGGGCAAGTAACCGGTAAAGGCCAGGTGTTTGGGGGCGTTTCTTCAGGCGTCGTCATGTGAGCGCTGGCAGGCTGGGGTGACTCTGCCCTCCTTGTCTTTGGCACGACCTCCCCCACCAAGTCCCCAACCGCCCAACCACCCAACCACCCAACCGCCCACCCACCTGGCCTCCACAATGGCGTCAATGGTGTCCTGCTCCTGCTCCGACTTCACATTGTCCGGCAAGCCGCTGGGGCGGGACACCTGCGTGATGTGGTGGGAGTAGTGGGTGGGTGGGTGGGTCACGTGCGTGCGTGTTTTAACAAACAAACAAACAAACAAACTGGGAAACGCCAGGGAGTCATTGTGTGCGGGTGTGTGCGGGTGTACCGGTATTTGTATGGGGGTGTTGGGGATCCACAGACACAGACACTGACACGGCACGGCGACGCAATGCAGGCAGCAGGGGAGCGCGGCGTGTGGCATCAGGGAGCAGCTCCTAGGTCCTAGGTGTGGGTGAATGTGGTGGGAGGGGGGAGCCGCCGACCTGCATCTTCCGCACACTTCCGACACGCACCGTTTCCCCTCCCCTTACCCCATCTCCTCCCCCTCTGGGATGGCCGGGCTGTGGGTTCTATCGGTTGGCTTGCGTTGGGTTCTGGAATGAGCTACCCCCCCCCCACCCCCCACAAGCAGCAGGATGTGGCACTGCCTCCCCCGCCCCTTCCACATGAACACACCAACACAAGCACCGTCCCCCCCCCTGTGCCCACCTCCTCCCCAGTCCCCACCCACCTGCCCGTCCGCCACCAGCAGCAGGATGTGGTATTGGCCGCCGCTGGCCTCCACGATGCGGGACGCCTGCCGGATGGCGGGCGCGAAGGAGGTGGGGCCCGCCATGCGGATGTAGGGGCACAGCTCGCGGTAGCGCCACAGCGCCTGCTCCAGGCCCCTGCAGGGCGGGTGGTGGTGGTGGTGGCGGGGGGTTTTAGGGGTTTTAGGGGTTTTAAGGGGGTTTAGGGGGTTGGGGTGGTGTTGGTGGTGGCGGCAGTGGTTGTGTTGTTGTTGTTGGTGGGATAGTTCATTCCAGAAACCGTGGGAGTGGCGGGAGTGATATACAGAGAAATGTGGAGAGCGAGGTGTGTCCAGCGGTTGGAGAGGGGGGGGTGTCAACGAATGATGGAACACGCCCATGCCCGCCGACCGCGCCAACCACCACGGCCCCCCGCCCCCCAACTCACACCCACACCCACACCCACACCCTCGCCCACACACGTGCGCGCCCACAGAACGCCCATGCCCCGAACCCCCTGCCTCCCACCAGGAAATTCCCGCAACCCACATCACACACACACACACACGCACACACGCACACGCACACGCACACGCACACGCACACGCACACGCACACGCACACGCACACGCACACGCACACGCACACGCACACGCACACGCACACGCACACGCACACGCACACACACAGGTACCTGCAGGGCTGGTCGTCGGCCAGGAATGAGAAGACACTGCTGTCTCCCGTGGTCACTGTGGGGAGGGGGGGGTTACACGCATTAAGATCAGAGAAGACGTAAACCGTAGCCATGAGAAAAAGCGGGCGGGGGGAGTTGCCATGCAAGTTTAAGCAATGGCGAGGGGGGGGGGGTTACAGGGGGTTGGCGAGGGGGGGGGGGGGGGACAACAGCAGGGGCAGCAGGGAAAAGGGGGAGTGAATTCCATGCATGAAGGGGAGCCAGCAGGGCAAACGGAGCAGTAAAGGGGAGACGAGGGAGGTCGCAAGCTTGGTCGACGAGGATGGTGGTGGTGCCAGAAGTGCATTGCCTTAACCCTCCCCCCTTCCCCCCGCCAAAAACACACACCCTTGCTTCGCTTCCTCCTTCTGCCACCTCCTCCCCCCCCTTCCCCCCACCTCCCCGATCCCGCTCCCCCCAGCCCTGGCCGGCCCTGGGCACCCCATGCACGCACCCCATGCACGCACGCACCCCATGCATGCACGCACCCCACACACGCACCCCATGCACGCACACACCCCACACACGCACCCCACACACGCACCCCATGCACGCACACACCCCACACACGCACCCCACGCACGCACCCCATGCACGCACGCACCCCACACACGCACCCCATGCACGCACCCCATGCACGCACGCACCCCACGCACGCACGCACCCCACGCACGCACCCCACGCACACACGCACGCACCCCACGCACGCACACCCACCATCGCCAAAGCCGTAGCAGGGGATGAGGCCGTCGTCGTCAAAGGCGGACAGCGTGCGGCCGATGACGCCAATGGCCTCCTCGTAGGGGTTGGGCTGGTCGCCAATGGCGTGCAGTGAGCGGCCGCCGAAGGAGCCCTTGCCCGTCCACTCGTTGCTCTGGTGGGGCACAGGGCGTGGGTGTTAGAGATCACAAGGGCGTGGGTGTGTGTGTGTGGGTGTGTGGGTGTGTGTGGATGGGTGGGTGGGGGTGGGGTAGTTCATTCCAGAAACCAGAAGCGAAACGACCAAGAGAACCCGAACCAGCAAGTCCAAGGGGAGGTGTTGAGGGGATTGGGGTTTGGGGGCTGCAGGGGAGTTGGGGGCTGCGCGGGCTGCGGGTGTGTGCTGTAGGTGGGTGGCGGATGCAGTGCGGAGGCGGTGCGGAGGAGGAGGCGCGCGAACCGGGTGTGGTGGTTGGGTGAGAGTGCGCGTTTGTATGTGGGGACACGGGGGCCGGCGTGCCGTCGTGCCGCCCCCGTCACCCCCTCCTGCCTGGGCTTATGGGCTAGGGACCCAGGCCACTAAGGCGCTAGGTTGGCACGAAACACACATTGACGCCTGTGCACCCTTACCTGCCCACTTTCACCCAGTCATGTTCTTCGCGGATTGTTTCTCACCGGGACTGTTTACCAGCCTTTACCCCCCCCTCCCTTCACCGGCTCAACGAGCCTCACCGCAGACCGCTCGCCCGCCGCTCGCCCGCCCCTCCCAAGTTCCGCCCAGCCTCCGCCTGACCCTGCCAAATATCCCTTCCTCCTCCTCGATTATGCCCCTCCTCAATTCATCGCGCTTCATGCGATAATCACACATCCCCCATCCTCATATGAGCCACATCCTACGCCCACCTTGGTAAAGTCCACCGCCACAATCAGGTTGGAGCTCTCCAGCCCATTTTTGCGGAGATCGTCTTGAACCTGCTCCAGCGAACTGTAGCGGTCTGCGATGGCCCTGTGTTACAAAAAAACACGAGGAAGGGGACAAACGCAGACCGTGTATGCAAAACGGTGTATGACCCTGTGCCCTATGTGTGTGTCTGCGCGCGCAACATGCATTGAAATGATAGGGGGGTAAAGGTTCGGACGCGTCGGTGACCGCACAAGTGCGTGCTCGCGTGTGCCCGCCCGCCGATGGTCGGGTCGGGGCCCCCGGCCGGGTTGCGGGTGGACGGCGGGGCCGAGTCGCGTCATGGGCATAAGCTTATCTTCAACGCACCTGAACTTGAGCGTGGGGCTCTGGAACTGGGTGAAGCCCCCGGCGACGGCTGGCGTGCCCGTCGTGGGGATGTTGGCGAAGCGCTGGCCGCATGGGTGCTGCCAGGCGCAGGGCTGCCAGGAGCAGGGCCTGCGGCACCTGAAGCGATTCGACTTGCTGCAATTGGTGCCCATCGCAAGAGCTTCTTGGCGCTTGGCTCGCGGCCCCCGGCGACGCGGCCGAGCTACGTGGATGAAGCTGGGAAGCTGGGTCCTCGGTCTCGCGGTTGCGCGACTAGGAGGCTACGCTTATTGAGAAAGCTTGTGCTTGGTTACAGGTGCGAGGCGGTAACGAGGCTGCTTGTGCGTTTGTGAACAGTTGGTCAAGGGCTTTCTCTTTGCACGCGTTGACGTTATGTAACAATCGAACAGTGTCGTGGAAAAATTGTGAACACAGTGAGCATGCATGGAAGGGCACTTTGAGATGACACTTGTTGACACCACCATCTGTGATGGTGCGAGAAGATGGGGCAACAGGCTGACCCACTCGCGGCCTTCGCCGGGGCCCAGGCATCAGTTTTAGCTCTTGCTTTGCAAGTGTTTGTGATGAGCTACTTCATTTACCACCATCATTTCTAGAATGTAATTTACGGGGCCCCTGCGCCTGGTTTGGCCGGGCTTGGCGCGCAATCGAGTAGCCCATGGCGACTAAAAGGTCCGCACCGGCAGCCCTTCCCTCGGGCCAGCAGCGCCTAAACTTTGAATGCTTCAACCGTGGCGACAAGAAGCCGCGCCCTGGGGGCGGGCCTGCGGGCGGCAGCGGCCGCTCAAAGCAGCTGCGTGGCGATGGCGGGAGCGCGTACACAGCATGCCCCGTGTGCGGCGCCAGGGTGCGTTGAGGCTCCCTGACCACATACGTCATCCGAAGGAGTTGCCATGACTGTAAACACAGCGCGCTCTACTTGAAGCACTCCGGAGCAGCAAGAGCCTCACAGCAACCCCGTGCAGCAACCCTGACCAGGCTGTTTTCTGTGTGAGGTGGCCCGCAAAATTTCGGACCAGGCCCGGCCCAGAAGCGGCCTAGGCAGCCCAAACGACAGACCGGGATGAGGGTTTGACTGTGGTGGGCTGAGCCCCTTTTCCCTGACGGCAGGGGAACACTTATCTGTGTGAGGTGCACGCTCCATAGCTGTCGATTTCATGTAATTCCACAATGTGCCGCAGGTGCCGCTCTCCCTCATAAACCATCACATGGACTCGCCGGGCCAGTGCAGCGGCAGTAGCAGCGGCGGTGGCGGTCCAGCAGCGGCAGTAGCAGCGGCGGTGGTGACGACGGCGGTGGCGGCGGTGGCGGCGGGGCACCGGAAGGCCGCGCAGCAGGGGGCCGCTGCGGTGCCGAGGGGCGGCGCGGGAGGGATGGCACCTGGGATCGCCGTCGCGGCAGCGTCAGCTGCTGCAGCACGAGCCGAAGCACCCACCGCAGCAAGCGCCGCAGCATCAGCGGCAGTAGCAGCAGCGGCAGCGGCAGCTACAGCTACAGCCCTTCCAATGCCAGCTGCAGGCAGGGCGTCGGGGTTGTCGCTGCCGCCTACGGGGCCGTCAGACGGCGGTGAGGCAGCAGCTGCTACTGCTGCTGCTGCTGCTGCTGCTGCTCCTCCCGGGCGGCATGGCGGCAATGGCCCCAGCGACAGCGGGGCAGTGGGTGGCAGCAGCAGCAGCAGCCGGGGTGCAGCAGGCTGTAGCAGCAGACTGTTGCCGCCTGGGCCTCAGCCGGTGGCGGCAGTAGCAGCAGCAGCTGGGCCTGCGCCAGCGGCAGTAGCAGTGGGGGGAGCAGCAGCACGGATGGCAGGGCACGGTGATGACCCCATCACCATCATGGACGACAGCGAGGATGATAATGATAATGATGACAATGATGATGGTGGAGAGGAGGATGGTGTGGATTTAATCTCAGCCAGCAGCCCGGAGGAGGGCGGCGACATTCAGCGGGTTGCCGTGCAGGACGTGAGGGGGCTGCTGCTGCTGGAGACACACCCAGTGCAACCCCCCATGCCCATTCCCATTCCGCCGCAGCCGCCGGATGCCGCCGCGGCCGTCCAGCAACGGCAGCAGCAGCAGCAGCAGCAGCAGCGCCAGCACCGTCCGGACGCGAGAGCGGGAGGAGCAGCACCAGCACCAGCACCAGCACCAGCACCAGCACCAGCACCAGCAGTAGCAGTAGCACCAGCAGTAGCAGTAGGCACAGCATTCAGGGCATCAGCATGTGTGCCGCCGGTGTCGCCTGCATCCTCCGCGCTGCCAGCGCTGGAGCTCGCAGGTCGGGGCAACCCCCAGCCGCCGCCCGGCCACCAGCCGCTCTCCGCCCCGCAGCCACCGCCGCTGCCGCTGCCGCACCAGGCACACCCGCACACGCACGCGCACGCGCAGGCGCAGGTGCACGCCTTCTTCCGGACGCGCCAGGCGCGGCGGCGGCCGGGCAGCGGCGACAGCGGCAGCGGCGGCGGCGGCAGCGGTGGGAACGGAGGAGGAGGCGGTGGTGGGGCCGCAGCAGCAGCAGGGGGCGGCGAGGCTGGGGATGGGGGCTCGGAGGGAGAGGGCGAGGGAGAGGCGGGCGCTGGCGGGGGGCTGTGCGGGCGTCAGCCGCCATGGGCACCGACACATACACAGACACGCACACCGGCTTGCGACACGCCCCCGCCGACCATGCGAATGGTAGGTGCGTGCGCCGGGAGCGATAGCGCTTGCCCTGGACCGCGGCTTAGCTAGCCGGGAAAGGACGTGCCGTCTCGGTGCCCTCCCTAGCCTCCCTAGCCTCCCTATCCTCTCTAACCTCAGCCGTGCTTGCGAACCTCCTGATCCAGCGACTCCCGTCATACCGTTCACCCTACGCCCACCTTCAAACCCCCTCGACGAGTTAGGCACTCCCCTCCTACTCCTGGCCTCGCCGGCCTCATCTGCCCCTCGTGCTGCGGCCCACTGCCGTGCTGTGCTGTGCCCCGTGCTCCTGCCCGCCGGCCTCCCCCCGCTGCCCGCCGGCCTGGCCTGGCCTGGCAGCCTCGTGTATGCCGACAGCCTGCGCCTCCCTACCCCCTCCACGCGCTCCTCTTGCCCCGCGCTTCATTGTCGGCGTGCAGGTGCCGCACCCGCGGCTGCAGGGCCAGGCCCTGGTCCTGGACTTCGTGAGCCCCGAGGAGGAGGAGGCGCTGCTGGACCTGTGCGACGCGCCCCAACCCGCCGCCGCCCAGCCGCCCTGGCTGCCGCCCGCCTGGCCCGAGCTGCCAGGGCCAGGGCCAGGCGCGTGGGGCGGCGCGCACGCGCTCGCCACAGTGCAGCGGAGCAGGTGGGTGGGTGGGTGGATGGGTAGGTGCGTTTGTGTCTGCGGTTATTTTGGGGAATGCGGGATTGGCGGTAAAGCGGGGAATGAGGGGGGGGGGGTATGGAGAAGGGGTAGTGTGCCAGGGGCCGCAGGGCGGCTGAGAGGACTGCGGGGGAGTCGCTCCCAACGTGCGCGTTGTGTATCTATCACCCAAATTCTTACACTCATGCGCACCCGCACCCACACCCGCACCCCACACCCGCACCCCACACCCGCACCCCACACCCGCACCCCACACCCGCACCCCACACCCGCACCCATACCCGCACCCATACCCGCACCCATACCCGCACGCACACACCCGCACGCACACACCACCCCGCACGCCCCCTGACACGCCCGCCCCCTGACACCCGCTGCCTACACCTGCTCGACTGTGCTACACACATCCTTGCAACCCTCCTGTGTACGGGAATATGCAACCCCAACCCCCCAACGTGTGTTGCAACGTGTGTTTTACGTCTACCGCGTCATTACTTAAATGCGTGGAACCCCCCACACTGGTCGTGCTGGAGCCTGGCGCGGTGGATTGTCGGTAACGCCTGCTGTTCCTTCCAAGATTGGCTACGGTCCACGCCTTCTCTAATTCTTAATGCGTGTGCCCCCACCCCCATCCCCACCCCTTGGTCGTTTCGCTTCTGGTTTCTGGAATGCACTACCACCTCCACCCCCACCGGCACCCCCACCCCATACACCCCCACCCCCAACCCCCAACCCCACCCCCGCCCAGGAACAAGCGCTGGGGCGTGCTGCCCGACTACCACCGCCGCGGCGTGGCGCCCGCGACCCACCCGCTGCCGCCGCTGCTGCTGGCGCTGGCGCGGCGGATGCGGGCTGCGGTGGGCGGGCCGCTCAAGGTGGGAGGGGGGGCACCGTAGGGAGGGGCGGCATTTGGGGGTAGTTCATGGGGGGGCAGGGCAGGGCACGGCACGCCTGGGGGTGATGTGGTGGTACCCAGGTACCGTGTGTGTGTGTGTATGGGGTTGGAGGGGGAAGCGGTGCAGGCCTGGCTCGCACGGCGGTGTGAGAATGGGCAGGGGGACGGGGGGACTCCCAAGTCCCAAGCCGCTGCTTTGTTCCTCCTGGTGTGAACGCACAACTGCACAACTGCTCAACCGCCTGCATGACCTGCTGGCACTGTTACTGCTACTGCTACTACTACTGCCACAACAGCGACATTGGGTCCATTTCACGATACGGGGCATGCAGGGTAACGCACTCCGTCCCCCATCCACCCCATCCACCCCTCCCCACCACCCTCCCCACTCCCACCCCCACCACCCCACCACACACGAACACACACGCACACAGGACTTCCACCCCAACGAGGCGAACGCCATTGACTACCGGCGCTCCCACGGCTCCTGGCTCAAGCCGCACGCGGACGACAGGTGCGGTTGGCGGTTGGTCGTTGGCGGCGGTTGCGCCCACTGCTTGGGAGAGGGAGGGGGTTGCTCATTATTCCAACTGCCAGCTGGATCACAGGTTGGGGTGTCGTTCCGATGGTACATATCACATATGTGCTGCGTGGCCCTACGACTGTCTCTACGTGCACCACCACCACCATCACCATCATCATCACGACCTGACGACAGGTGCCTGCATCGCTAACCCTGCGCACTCCTACCTGCAACCCCTGCCGCCGCTCCGACATTCCCAAGCAACCGCAAACGACGTCCAGCAGCAGAATCCGCAGCGGCGAGGCCACGTACCGGATGTACGTGTACACAGACACGCTTTCCCATGCATGCATCTTTCATCCTCGAAACCTCCCCGCCTCCTTCGTTGCCCATCCAGGATTCTCAGCGGCGAGGTAATTGTGAACCTCAGCCTGGCGGGCGACTGCGTCATGACCCTGGCGAGGCTGCAGCAGCCGTCGGGCGGTGGCGCGGGAGGGGCGGCGGCAGCAGCAGCAGCAGCAGCAGCGGGAGGAGGAGGAGGACGAGGAGGAGGAGGAGGAGGAGGCAGTGAGGCTGGAGACGAGTACCGGGTGCGGCTGCCGCGTCGCAGCCTGCAGGTGTGTGTGGGGGGGGGGGGGCGGCTTAGCGTGTGCCGCCTTGGCTCTCGTTGTGTGTGTGTTGGGGGGCGGGGGTCGGGGGCTGGCCACACGGGGGCTGGCCATACGGGGGCTGGCCACACGGGGGCTGGCCATACGGGGGCTGGCCACACGGGAGCTGGCCACACGGGGGCTGGCCACACGGGAGCTGGCCACACGGGGGCTGGCCACACGGGGGCTGGCCACACGGGAGCTGGCCACACGGGGGCTGGCCACACGGGGGCTGGCCACACGGGGGCTGCGGCGCCCCACCCCCCCCACCTTGCGGTGCGGAAAGAATGCAACGGCTGACTACTTTGGCGGGGGCCCTGCCGCATCTCCACCCACCCCCTGCGCCGCCGGCCAGAGAGAGCATTGGAACAATAATGCTGCCGCCGCCGCGCCCATTGTAAATCATTGCCCAATGCCCCGCCATGCCCGCTCCACGTTACCACGCCCCGCCAACCCCACCCGGTCGACGTGCTTCGGTTTCTGGAATCCATGGACTGCCCCACCGCCACCCCCCACCCCGCACCACCACAACCCGCGCGCGCACACACCCCACTGCTGTGTGGATGGCTGCCGCTGGCGAGCAGGTCCAACCAACCACCCCCAACCACCCCCAACCACCCATGTGGCTACCGGTACGTACTGCTGGCTGCTACTGTAGGTGCTGTCCAAGGCCGCGCGCTATAGCTACAGCCACGGCATCTGGCCCGCCGACCTGCTGGACGAGCGGCGAGTGTCCATCACCTTCCGACACTCCCAGCCGCGCCCCTTTGCCAAGTGATAACGTAATATAAATACTGGGCCCAAATAAATACGTCGTGATTATTAGTGGGCCCGATCAACGCTGTTTGTTAATGGAGGGATTTGTTTGTCTGCGTGCTGCTGGTTCGGTGAAATGTGTTCAATAGTGGTGGTTGTATTCTCATGCTGTGATGATGGCAGGGGCGTGTGTGACGGTGCTGCCTCTCTTTACTGTGATGCGCCTAGGACGGACGGCGGAGCCCATGGTAGACGTGCAGCTGGAGAATCGGCGGATTACTTAGCTACAAGATAGAGGCAATCAAGCGGGGGCTGTAGCTACGTGCGCGGCAGGTGCTGGGTACGTCAGTGAGTTCGGCAGTAGAGGACCGGACGTGGGTGTCGCCGGGGGAGTGAAGGGAGGTGATGGGTGATCCTTGCGCGCCTCCTGCTTATTGCTTGCTAATGATTCGTATCAACTGTGTCCGGTGTCCGACCTTGTCATCCGGTGTCTAATTTTGTGGAGGCAGGCAGGCCCCCCCCCCACCGTGGCCGCCGGCTGGCTGCAGGCTGGCCCACTGCAGTTAATAAGTGGCGGGAGTTACTTTATGATGTGCCGGGCTCATGGCGCACAGACGTGGCAGCAGGGCAGGCGCCAGGCGGCTTCATTGCCGTACACCAAACCGTACCGATCCTCATCATCATGCGCATCACGCCGAAAGCAATGCCCATTGCTGACACCAGAGCTCGATGCACGGCTCATGCCTCACGGCTCATGCCTTACCGCCTGCTTCGGCTCCTGCTACATCTCTTGCTGAGTTTGCGGTTGCTGCTGCCGAACAACGCCAACGATCAACAAACAGGGGCGACAGAAGAATACGGTAGCCCAAACAAACAAATGCAAAGCCTCAACGCACGTACGGCTCAGCAGCAGCATCACGTTAACTGCCGGCCCTGACCAAGCAGGTCGCATATACATCATCATCATTATTGGTGAACTGGAAGGAAGTGAGATGATGCGTTTGGGAGGATGGGAGGATTGGGCGGATTGGGCGGATGCGTTTGAAAAGACCAACTAATTCACGTAGCAGAACACACATACGATACATGGCCCCACAGCACATTAACCCCACAACAGGCTTACACACATATGTATATTGTCCCAGCTCACATCCGTCCACATGGCCCCACACGGCCCCACACACACACCATCCACTCATCCTTCAACCCCAGCACCGACCTACCCCACGCACCCCAACCCCATCGCACATGCACACGCCAGTGCACGCGCACTTGACTGCACGTGCTCCACCCCTTGATTGATTGGCGGCCGCCGGTAACAAACCATGTACAGCTTTACGGTATGTATATATGCGTTAGTCCACAAAACGCAGTCACATGCACCTTACTATTACGCAGTCGTGTACCACTCAGCCTGCCCATAAAAGTCAACAGGTAGGCTGCCCTGGAGAGTAAACGGGGCGAAGTCCGTCCTCCACAGGCACTCCAGGGGCTCCTTGTAACTGGCCTGAGGCCCCCATTGCACGAAGAGCTGCTTGCAAGCGCTGACTCCATCGCAGACCGACTTGCACTTTGCAACAGCCTGTGCGAAGGGAGTGCCGACAGGAATCATCTCCTGATAGTAGTTTTGGTAGTTGGTTGCCCCCACACCACCAGCCGGGTAGGATTGAACTAGTGTGTAGGTCTTCGCGGCAACGCCGGCGCACACGCCAGCCGTGCAGACGTCATTGTTGGTGTTGGCGTTTCCATCGTTGCAGGTCTGGCCGTTGGGGGCGGCGGGGTTGGAGCAGACGCCGGTAGCTGCGTCACAGGTGCCGGCTGTGTGGCACTGGTCTAAAGGCTGGCACGTGAGGGGGTTGGCGCCAACGCACGCGCCGTTCTGGCAGGTGTCGGTGCGGGTGCAGGCGTTTCCATCGTTGCAGGTCTGGCCGTTGGGGGCGGCGGGGTTGGAGCAGACGCCGGTAGCCGCGTCACAGGTGCCGGCTGTGTGGCACTGGTCGGACGCGACACACACGACGGGGTTGGCACCAACGCACGCGCCGTTCTGGCAGGTGTCGGTGCGGGTGCAGGCGTTTCCATCGTTGCAGGTCTGGCCGTTGGGGGCGGCGGGGTTGGAGCAGACGCCGGTAGCCGCGTCACAGGTGCCGGCTGTGTGGCACTGGTCGGACGCGACACACACGACGGGGTTGGCACCAACGCACACGCCGTCTTGGCAGGTGTCAGTCTGTGTGCAGGAGTCGCTGTCGTTGCAGGTCTGGCCGTTGGGGGCTGGCGTGGGGGCGAAACACACGCCGGTCAGCGGGTTGCAGGTGCCCGGGACCATGCACTGGGGTGCGGCCGGGCACGTCAGCACGTTCCCCAGGATACATAGGTCACAGTAGCCCCCCGCAGCACCCGCGGCGCGGGGGCCCTGGTAGCAGCGGCTGCCGCTCCAGCAGCAACTGGGTTGGTTGACGCAGCTGGCGCTGTTGGGGCAGTTGCAGGCATTGCCGCAGCCGCCGGCGGTCTTTGCTGCTGAAGCGGCTGTAGCAGCCAGCCCCAGCAGAAGGAGCAGCGCCGCCGCCATCGACACCATCCATGCCGCCCTTGCGGCGCCGGGAGTTGTACTCGGGCGCGCTGTCATTTTCATGGGGCGTGGCGCCTGCTGGCCACACATTTATTGGGGCAGTGCAGGCGGTTGCAGGGCAGTGCTATTATTAGCGTGCGTGGCGGCGGGTTATTACAGAGCGCGTGGTGCGGCTGCGGAGGAGGGGGCACGGGTGAGGGCTTTCCCTAACTGGTTGGATGTGCATGGTGGGCTGCTGGGTCTGGCGGTGGGCGCATGGCAGACGCTTGATTTAGGGGCGATCGAGTGACACGCTATCTGGGCTGAATACGGTGTTGTGCTTGCATGGTTGAGGTAAGTGAAATCAGGCCCAGTGTCTTCTACTCCAGCAGGGCTGGGCGCTCAACTGCAGGTGTGTTCGGGTGAGATGCAGGTGAGATGCGCGCGTGTGTGTGGGGATCTATTGTTGCGATGGGGTGGTTGCATTGGTTGACATAGCGGGCAACAGGGCTCGTATCTTCCCGGAAGAGGCCCGGGAGCAGGTGAAAGATTGCACCCAAGTCCCATCTTTCCCACGGCGCCTCACGACCCGAAATAAAATTGCTATTTTTAGTTAGCGTTTGGGGGGGGGGCTTCACCCCCCCAAACCACCCCAAACAGTGGTGCGGGGAAAGATCAGGGGCCCAAAACGGCCCGGGGACTGCTGGAAAGGAAGGATCCCCAGAACGTCTTTCCAGGGACCAACTCGGGGGCCAAAATCTTTCAGGAGATATGAGCACTGGCGGGCAACGGTCTGGCCCAGCAGTAGTCCCCATGCAATGCTGGAGACGTATAGTCAGGTCCGCAGACCTCCATATAAGGCCGGCTGCAGGCCCAACCCACATGTCTATCTGTCAGTCCTGGGTTGGGCACAGGTCAAACGGGGCTGGGCCGGCGCGAGGCGGGGCGCGTGTGCATTGTTCAGTGCGGGAATCAGTTGATCGATCAATTGGTCTAAACGTTGGCAGCACGCGGGCTCAGGAGTCGGCAAATGGTCGGCGGCGGCGTGCGGGGATCGGTGTGGGGTGTGTGCGGCCCTGGCACGGAGTTCTGGGACTCGTAACGACCAAGGCCGCGACCTCACGCATTGTCAACCGCTGCCGCTTCCGTATGTCCCTGCCCCCCGGGACTGATCCGCGTCAATCGCGCCCGCCGACGTGCGCCTTATATATGATAGCAGATTCTATGTTGTTCTGGATGACTTTGAGAGCCAGGCAACCCGCAACCCGATTGTACCTTCCGATTGCGAATGCACCGTCAGTTGAGGTACCAGCTTACTTGGAACCAGGCCCATGGTGCGTGCTGCTGATATCACGGCGCTTGTATGTGTTTCTTTGCACGCACGTTTCCAGGGTTTGAAGTCCGCCGGGACCTGCGCGCGCTAGTGCGCGCGTGACAGATGGGGCTCGCTTTCGCTGCTGAGGGCGCTCACGCAGTAGGCCAGTGCCACATAAAAGATATAAGCTCATTTGGCTTTGGTTTCTGTCATCGAGAGTCAGCAGTTCGACAGGTAGGGGCGGCCCTCCCTGCCCGACGAAGCCGCAATCCCGAGGCTATACTTACTGCGCACTAGGAATGCAGATGAAGAGCGTCCACCGCAGACGCGACTCTGGGACCACGAGTCGCTAGGCGCCAGCTGTGCTATGCAGGCAGCAGGCTTGCAAAGTTTTGGAGTAATCAATTGGAAGACGACAAGGGAATTGCCAAACTATATGGAAAGCTATATACAGGTCGATGGACGCGTCTCCAGAGGTCTGCAAATCGCCATGCAGCAGCTGTCTAACCGCCGACCACGTTCGACTCGTTGTAACACTGCTTCTGATGTTTAGGTTATATGCGGCGCATAGAATGACAATGCTTGGTGTTGAAATGCTAAGTTGCCTTTCCAGAGGCACGCAACCAACTGCTGACGTGCAACCGACGTGCGTGGCACCTTGGCGTGAGCCGAAACTAGAGCAGTTTTTGGCTGGCTCGTCGTGGAGAGTGGACGGCGGTCAACCTGCTCTTGCGCTTCAGAGCTGAATATCATAAGACCCTGTTGTGGGGGGGGGGGGCGGGCGGGCTTGTGCTTTCGGGGGGCGACTGGGGTCGGGGTAGCAGGTCGGTAGGCGGTCACGGATTCCACGACACCACCACCCCTGGACACCACGAATCATGCTCCGCAATGCGCCCCAAGTCCCTAGTGCAGTGGCGGCAATGTAGGCACGCCGAGGCGACACAGGCCGCCGGCGAGTGCACCCTGCTGCTTCGTTCAGCTGTCAACATGCAACTTCCATAATAAGCAATGGAATGACATCATACGACACAGATGGGCTGTCCTTTATTTGGGACTGCACCTGAAGCAGAATCGGGTTAAGGGGGGGGGGGGCTGCTGCGGCCCTCCGCGCATGACGCCGGTCTAGGGGAGGGACCAAACGGCACGGCGGTTTTGACAGGGTTTACGATGTTGTTCCAATACCAAACTTGAGCGGCAGGGCGTGGATCTTTTTGAACAGCATCGTACCTAGCTGCTAGCACTATGAGGCATTTTGAGATAGGGGCGTGTCTTTCGCAGAGCGGCGGACCACCGAGCTGCACGATGGTGTTGAGCAACACCGGTTAGAAAACAAACATACCACAAGCAATCACACACGCACACACAACCACACCACACACTGTCCGGGGGAGGGCAATTCATAAAGGGGGATAATGCCCGACGGTCCGAAGACTTGAGGCCGCTTGCGCTCAAGCTTACCGGCCGTAGGCAAGCAGCAACCAGGCTGCTGCTTCACACTTGGTCTGCCCGGTTTGGATACGCAGTCCACACCCCGGGCAGCAACCACCCCCCCCGGACCAGCGACCAACAACAACCAACAAAACAACAAGCATACTTCTCGCACCAAAAACGAGTCCAAGGCCACACGGCCGACCCTTCACACCACCCAGTCAACAGCCAGCAAGGAAAAGAGGGGCGGGTGGGCGGGGAAACAGAAGAGAGCGCCAGCGCGCGCACGCAGCCACCTAAACTGCTACGAGCTCAAGCTCAGAGGAGGAACAGCAAATAGGACCTCCGAGCTATATCAACAAACAAAAAGCGAACGCCAGAGAAATTACAGCAGAGAAAAGGCTAGGACCGCAACACGAATAAAGCGGAACGACACACGAACCCTGGCCCTGACCCCCTCTCAACAGGCGCCTCCCGCTCCCACACTTGCCCCTTCTTCAAAACTTATTTTACGCTGCGGCCAGTCGGCAAGCTCCTGGGTCCTTCGCCTAAAATGGCCCTTTGAGATAGGGGCGTGTCTTTCGCAGAGCGGCGGACCACCGAGCTGCACGATGGTGTTGAGCAACACCGGTTAGAAAACAAACATACCACAAGCAATCACACACGCACACACAACCACACCACACACTGTCCGGGGGAGGGCAATTCATAAAGGGGGATAATGCCCGACGGTCCGAAGACTTGAGGCCGCTTGCGCTCAAGCTTACCGGCCGTAGGCAAGCAGCAACCAGGCTGCTGCTTCACACTTGGTCTGCCCGGTTTGGATACTCAGTCCACACCCCGGGCAGCAACCACCCCCCTCACCCATTCCCTCCAATCGTCAGGAAACTACCAACTACAGCAAACTGCTCACGCACACACACACACACACACACACACACACACACACACACACACACACACACACACACACACACACACACACAAGCCACACTCCCCCAGCAGACGGGAAAAACCATGGCGGGGAGCATACGCCCGTCCACCATGCCGTCTGCTGGCGTAACCCCCCACCCCACATCCTGCGTACTGCATTGCTGCTCCTGTGCGCCGCCAGTCCTAGCAACTGTGTGCGTGCCCAACGAGCCGGGGAGCTCCAGTCCCAGCTGCGGCAGTAAGCACCGCCGCAGCTGCCAACGCGCGCGCCGTCAGCCCCCTTGGTCCGCCTTCCCCCTGGCCACGCGCCAGAGCTGCGGCAGTGAGCACCGCCGCAGCTACGTGGCCAGGCCCCCCCACAAATCCCGCACTCAAGAGGTTGCAGCCGTGCGCACCGCTGCCGCCAGCACTACGCCGCCCCAGCTGTTGCGACCCCCGCCCCGCCTGCTTGCTGTGCTGGTGGTCTGCGGCCGCGTCTTCCCATCGGGTCCTCCGTCAAGGGTCGGCAGTTGTTCACCCAGATGCTGAGCTGGGGGCGTTTGTCACCCGGGCGACTTCCTGCCGGGGGAGTTCGTCACCCAGACTCCACCTGGGGCGCCAGTCACCCAGTGCGGGGGAGTTCGTCACCCAGACTCCACCTGGGAGAGTTCGTCACCCAGACTCCACCTGGGAGAGTTCGTCACCCAGACTCCACCTGGGTCTGCGGCCGCAGAGTTCTGCCCTCGACCCTGCTACGCCATGACGGTCCGAGTTCCTGCCCCCTCTGCTTTCTTGATCAAGCCCTGAACTGCTCTGGGCTGGCTCGCGCTGGCTGCTGCTCGCACCGAGCTGCGATCTCCTGGCGCCGAGACCTGCGTGCACTACAAAATTTCGCGCCCAGTGGCCTCGACAGCTTACCGATCACACGTACATCCAAGCAAGACACAAAGAAACAGAAGAGAGCGCCAGCGCGCGCACGCAGCCACCTAAACTGCTACGAGCTCAAGCTCAGAGGAGGAACAGCAAATAGGACCTCCGAGCTATATCAACAAACAGAGAAAAGGCTAGGACCGCAACACGAATAAAGCGGAACGACACACGAACCCTGGCCCTGACCCCCTCTCAACAGGCGCCTCCCGCTCCCACACTTGCCCCTTCTTCAAAACTTATTTTACGCTGCGGCCAGTCGGCAAGCTCCTGGGTCCTTCGCCTAAAATGGCCCTTTGTCCGGGGGGTGCATTTTGCCCTGTTGGCACGGTCCGGCACGACCGTCAGGCCGACCTCGCTATTAGAGTCCCGTAACTTATCCATAATATTATTATGTTATGAGGGTCCCGTATCACTTATTGTTGGGGAAATCGGTGCAGTCACGGTCAACACGCTTCTTTCGCTTCCATAATTGAGTGACTTTGACACCGCTTGCAACTGCCGTCGTCTAAAGTATCAACATGGAGACCAAACGCACATTCCGCGGCCAACAAGACGGACTGTAGCCAAAGCATGCTTTGCGAAATTTGGTGACAGCGACCCTCATAAATTGACTTGCCTGTCAGGAATTAAGATCCTTATATGCTATAATAGCTATTTACTGAGCGGCAGGGGCTAAATTACCGCGTGTGCAGAGAAACACGTGTGGACACGATCCCGCCCCTCCCTGAACCGGCGTCATACCCGTGTGGCCTCCGGGGCTGCTGGTGCTGCCGCTGGTGCTGCTGGTGCCGCCGGTGCTGCTAGTGCTGCTGCCTCCGGGGCAGCTAAGGCTGCTGCGGCCGACACGCCACACGGAGCCCCGCCGGTATATGTGTTCTGGGACCTCGACAATAAGGTAACCGGGGGCAGCAGCCGGGGGCAGTACCCCCCCAGGGGTCCCCACGGTTTTGCGGGCGGATTTGCTAGATTTCGCAGCAAAGCATTGGAATTCCGGCCTGACCCAAACACGAGGCGGTGTCCCGGTAAACTACACAGCGCAATAGAGCTCACTGAAAGGAGTACATTGACACCAACCCGATCAAAAATGGACGAGTTTTAAGGGCTGTACGACAGGGGGTGGGGACGGACTACCCCCCCGAGGGGGTCCCCGGAGATTTTGCGGCATGGGGTCTGGAGGTTTTGTTTCTACCCTCCCCCTGCGGGCGCCATGCTTTCGCTGCGCCTCGCTCGGCGACCCGGCCCGCGCCGGGGTCCGGGGCTGCCTATCCCAGTGTATCCCTTTATTTCTAGACACTTGGGAGAGCTGAGGCAGCGGCAGCTGCAATCAGGTGAGGCGGCTGATCGGTCAGAGTCCCCCAGTGTGGCACCCGCCCAAAAACCAGCCCGCACCTGTGCCGCCACCAGAAGCCGCAACAGCCGCGCCCTGCGCTCGCCTGGATGGCGGCGCCCAGTAGCCGGGGGCAGCAGCCGAGGGCAGTAGCCGGGGAGGAAGGCAGGGTGCTTTCCCAGCGGGTCAGACCTGGAGCCGGAGCGTGCTGTTAGCAATGCCCATGTCATTAATGTGATTTTGGCGTGGGACTGGAAAACAGCGTGGATATGGCAGACCCCAAAGCTGCATCCATCACGTCCAACTAAGTAACCGTCCGCCCAACACCGCAGCCCTCCTCCTTCATTCACCCCTTCTTGCATCTTCCCTGGGCTGTGCCCTGCAGTAACCTGTCACAATGAACTATGCAGGGAGGGGATGGACAACATCAAGTGAGTTGGTTGCGGTGTTGTTGGGTTTTGACCGCGTCCAAAGGCAAAGGGGAAGGGGCCCCGGGGGGGCGAGGGGTCCCGGGGGGCACAGGCCGTTGGAAGGACGCTGGTGGAAAGGCCACATAATTCCATCCCCCTGATGGATAGCTTGGAAACGTGGGAATAAAATAACCCTCCCCGGCCGCACCCACACCCACACCCACACCCACACCCACACCCACACCCGCCTCCTCCTCGCTCCTCTGCTTCCTCCGCCAGGTTTGTGTTTGTGCTCACCTCAGATGACAGCGGCTTCCTGCAGATGCTGGACCGCTTCGTGGCCGAGGGCTGGCAGGTGGTGAGCGTCGGCAACCGCTGGGACCGCCTCGCGGAGCAACAGCTGCTGCTGCTGCTGCTGCTGCTGCTGCTGCAGGGCGAGCGGGGAGATGAGGAGCGAGCAGGGGGAGGAGGACGACGAGGAGGAGGAGGCGGAGGAGGAGGACAAGGCAGAGGAGTAGGAGGAAGGGAAGCAGGAGGAAGAGGAGGAGGAGGGCGAAGAATAGGAGGAGGAGGACGAGGCAGAGGAGCGGGAGGAGGTAGTGGCGCAGGTGGAGCAGGGGAGGCGAGGCAGCAGCAAGCCGGCGCGGGACTGGCCGCGCGCGGCTGTAGCGGCGCGTCGTGTCAGGAATGGACAACGGCCTTAAATAGGCGTACCGGACGGGCAGTAGGGCTAGCGGATTGGTGTTTTGTGGTTGGGCTGGCAGGGCGACCTGAAATTGGGCTGGGAAGCGTCGTTGGCGGGGCGAGTGGGGATGAGGAATTGGCGTTAAAGTTGGGGTGGAGGCGTGTGCCACCACGAAACCCACGAAACCGAGCGGGCGCCAGTGACGCGCCACCGACGCACCCAGAAACCATGGTGTTTGGCCATGAGATCCCGCTGTGTCAATGCTTCGTTTGGCAGTCGCTGGCCAGGTGCTCTGGGCCTCGGGCCGTATAGTGCATGGCCGCAACATGCTCGATACGGTCGTCAAGTAACGGCGCGGCGAGGGCGGTATACCGTTATGTATTTTCGCTGAAATATATGTTACCAGGCTTAAGCTAGCAAACGGCTTCAGGCAAATGACATTGCGCAGGCGCTGATAACCTGCACACCAACCGCCCTCGACAAACAAAATCT
This sequence comes from Chlamydomonas schloesseri, assembly GCA_016834595.1. Taxonomy (NCBI): domain Eukaryota; kingdom Viridiplantae; phylum Chlorophyta; class Chlorophyceae; order Chlamydomonadales; family Chlamydomonadaceae; genus Chlamydomonas; species Chlamydomonas schloesseri. The sequence continues at coordinate 1,942,348 of JAEHOD010000009.1, read as the reverse complement.
GAGCCGAGGGCTAGCGTGGCGCCATGGCGGCCGACTCTGCGGCGGTTCTGACCAGCTTTTTGCTGAACTTGTGAGTTGACGGGCACGGACAAGGTTCCGCTGGCTTGCATCGCTTGTTGCGGGAAGCCCTGAGACGCTGAAGCTCTATGCCTTTGCAACTAATATACACGTTAGAAGGCATGCCATTAACAGGATTTCCGGGACGCAAAGCCAGCGCACAGGTGTTTTCACAATGACGTCGTTGTCGCACTTCCCCCACCACGCAGCTATATCTGCTTGGGATGCTTCGCCCTCTTCACCGTCATGCGGGTGCGCCCTTGGGCGAAGCGCTTCTTCGGGCCGCGAAGGCGAGTGGTGGCGAGCTGGGGGTTCGGCCCTTGGACTCGAACCCGCAGGGAAACGGGCTGAACGTTATGCTGCGGCGGGGCAGGTGGATGGATGACATGGACGCCGCGGGTGGGCGGGGTCGTGCGTGGCTCCAAGGCACGTTGGGCGGTGTGCCATTGAAGGGCCGGGCGTGGAGTGTTCAACGCGCGGTCTCCGTGCGTCTGGGAGCTGGTCTGGGAAACCCCGACTGGCACCGACGGCCGAGCGTGCAGCATCGGGGTCTTTGGTTGATATCGTTAGGATTGCGCCCCACTACGCTAGTACTCAGTTAGTCAGGCGTATCTGTAGCGCGCGTGCTTGCTATGGGATGCGGGCTTGGGCCCATCACGCGGGCCCTTGGGGTGTGTGGGGATGCTTGCCCTCCCTGCCCAGTCCTGACGTCCTCTACACGCGCTTAGGCACAAGCGCTCAGGAGCCCCGCTCTCACATCGCCCTGCAACGCAGGTACTCGAGAGATGTGGACATAAAACCGAAGCGGCTCAGCAACGTTTTGCTGGGCTGGATAAAGCCGGTTATGATGTACAAGGAGGAGGTACGTACGAGCCACCACCGCGCTATCCACTTGCATAAGGCCTGTCGACCTAGGAATGCTTAAAATATAAATGCTGCTCTCGAGGATTGCGATTGGGCCAATATGCATGACACAATGCCACACGAGTGTGCATGCGTGGGGTTGGCTGCGCTGCGTTGGTTACTGATTATTTTCTTGGTCGTTTCGCTTCTGGTTTCCGGAACGAACTACCCCCTGCCCCCTGCCCCCTGCTCCCGCCCCCGCCGCATGTCGCCTAACCAAACCCAGGACATCATTGACGAGGTGGGTTGGAGCGCCTGACTAGCCTGACCGGCGTACGCACGGTATCACCCAGTGCTTGACGGTTTTTGAGGTGTTGCCATGTGGGTTTGCAGCATCTTTCAGGCCGGTGCGGGCACACGTGCGAAGCACGGGCGCCTCCACGGGGCTTGTGAGGCAGAGAGGGGGTGAAACACAGCGCAGGGCGGGTCGAACCTCCAGGACGGCGGTCGTTCCTAATCAGGACCAGTGGAGGGGTGACACACGGGCCGGGCCACGCCACGCGGCCCCATGCAGACCCGAGCCCCACCCCCTCCCGGTCCCCAACCCTCTGTGCTGTTGCAAATGCTGTGGCGGGCGCCGTGTGTGTCTGTGTGTGTGGTGGCCTGCAGGCGGGTCTGGATGCAGCCATGTACCTGCGTGTGGTATGGTTCGGTGAGTTCGTGCGTGCGTGCGTGCGTGCGTGCGAACGAGCGTGCGTGCGTCAGACGGTGCTGGGTTAGGGTCATGAGGGGGCGGGCGCGCCCTCCAACCATGTCCAGTTCACTTTCGTGTGGCGGCGGGACCGCGGTACTCGTAACGTGGATCTCAACCGGCCGCCTCTTGCCCATACCCACGCCATCCCCTATCTAAACGCGCATACACATCCCCGCACGCCTACACAGGCATGGAGCTTTTCTTCGTGCTGACGCTGGTGTGTATCCCGTTAGTGCTGCCACCCAACATGACCGGCAACGAGATTGAGCGGCTTCTGGCCGAGGTGGGTGGCGTTGGGTTTGGGTTGGGAAGCGATGGGGGCGAGCGTGCGTGCGCGTGTGAACGTGTGGACGCTACGTGCATGCGCGGCTTTGTGTACAGGGTTGAGGGTGTGGGGTGTTGGCACCGTGCCTCACACACGCGCGCGCGGTGTGGGGTGGTGGTGGTGGTGGTGTTGGGCCGGCGGCGTGCATTTCCATTCCGTAGGCCCCGAGAGGCCCATGCGGGTACCCTAACCATATCCGTATATGCAAGGAGCGCGCAGGAGGGGGGCCCAAGGAGGGGCCGGCAGCGGGGGGTAGATCCTTCCAGAAACCGCGGCGGCAGGGAGGGGGGGAGGGAGATTAACCCCTTACATACGGCGGCAGGGAGGGAAGGGGGGGGGAGGTTAACCCCTTAAGAAAGAACCCAGCGTAAACCAACCCCTGAGAGCCCAATGCCAACCGTCCGCGGGAAATTCTCGGAGCCCATTCCAGTAGCCCCACATGACGAGGCGTCCTCCCTTCACGTGGCCCTCCCCCCCTACGCACCGTTCCCGCACCACCACACGGCCACACCAGCCTCCATTCCTCCTCGGCCACACCCCTGACACCGACACCCACGCACCGCCATCACCCCGCGCAGGAGCAGTCTTACCGCAACACCACCGTCGCCAGCAACACCACCATCTTCGCCAACAGCGTGGTCGTGTCGTACCCGGTCCAACCAGACGACACGAACATGGAGACCAACACCTTCACCAACGCCCGCATCACCTTCAACGGCAGCCGTACGGACGTACTGCCCAATGAGACGTACAACTACGTGGTCGCGGGTAACGGTACGGCAAACTTCACGGGCACCAACGTGAACACCGGGGCGCTGACGTACTACTTCCTGCGCGCCACCGTACTAAACGTACGGTCCGCCTGGCTGCTGGCGTCTGGTAACCGGGGCATACCCAACGGCACGGTTTTCAACCAGACCGGGGACGAGGTCATGATTGTGTCGCTGTTGTCTCCCAACACCGAGACCAGCTACACGGTGGGTGGGTGGGTGGGTGGGTGGGTGGTTGGTTGGTTGGGTGGGTGGGTGGGTGGGTGGGTGGGTGGGTGGGTGGGCGGGTGGGTGGGTCGAGGAGGAGTAAAAGGGGCCAGGGAAGGTGGCGTCGGTGGGCGTGGGCGTGTGTGCGCGTGTGTGGATTATGATTCTGCAAGGAGGCGAGAGCGCGCAGGACCGAGCGTGTGGATGTGCATGTGTGTGCGTGTGTGAGCCGCCGCCGCCACCACAGCTCCAACCAACCAAATAATCCCACCAACTAACCGGACCAACAACTAGGCCCACCCACCACCAACCCCGCCCATCAGGTCAACGGCGTGGAGTTCAAGTTTACGAATTTCGACAAATACTCGCTGTCCAACGTGTCGCCGGGCAGCGAGGTAATGTGGTGCCACATGATCGCGGTCTACGTCGTCGCCCTGTTCGTGCTCTGGGTGAGTGTTACCGACCGAGGGTGAGCCTCTGGTTTTATGGTTATCGGTGTTTATTACTGCGGCATATGGCTACGCACCGTACGTGGTTGGGTGTTTTATAGAGCGGGGTTGGGGTGGGGTAGTTCTGTCGCGGGTTTTGAGAGTGGTAAATGTTGACCTGGAAACCCTGTTTGCTGAGTTGGCTTCGGGCGGCGGCGCGGGCCACGGTTGTCTGAGGGAACGGAGAGCAAGGAAGCTAGCTAGGTGGGACCCTGCCGCCCCTCCCGGCCCTTTCCAACGCTCCTCTCCTCCCTTGCCCACATCACCCCCCTGCCTCAACCTGCCGCTCCCTTCCCATCCATCCCCAATCCCCAATCCCCAATCCCAATCCCCAATCCCCAATCCCCAATCCCCAATCCCTCCCCCCCATCGCTTCCTTCCTCCCATCCTTTCCTAGCGCCTGCGCACCTACAACCTCCAGTCCGTCTACCTTCGCCTGCTGTTCCTGGGCAACGCCAAGCGCGGCGGCCCCAGCCACACCGTGCTGGTCACCGACGTGCCGTACGTTAACGAGGTGATGATGATTGGTGATGAAGAAGGAGGCAGGAGGAAGGGGGAAGGAGGAGGCAGGGGTTGTGGCGAGGGGGGGCGGCTGGATGTGGTGTGGGGATTACCAAGTTTGGGAAGACAAGGGGACTCAGCAGCAGGCTGTTCAGAGGTCGGGATAGGTGGCTGGGCAGGCAAGGGGGTTCAGGAGGCAGTGATGCGCCCGTCCTGACCAGTTCCGTCCGTCCTGTTTGAGAAACTCTACCACTGCTGCCACCGCTGCCATTGGGATGGTTTCTGCATATCAAACCCGCCCTGCCTGCCTGCCTGCCTGCCTGCCTGCCCGCCTGCAGGCGGTGGGCAAAGCGCTGCGTGCGGAGGAGTACCGCAAGCGCTTCCACATGCCGCCCCTGCCGCCCGCGGCCGCTGGCTCCGCAACGCCCGCCGTCGCCGCCAGCCGCAAGCAGCTGCTGGCCGGCTCACCTGCGCCGCCCAAGGGCGCTCTCAAGGGCGCCGTCGCCGCAGCGGCGATGGCCGATGACGGCGGCGGCGACGACAGCAGCGGCGTAAGCAGCAACGAGGTAACGCTCAAGGATGCTGCAGCTGCTGCCGCCTCGCCGGCCAAGGCAGCCCCCAAGTCGGGCCCCGGCTCTGTGGCTGGCGGCGGCGGCGGCAACGGCAACGGCGGCGGCGGCGACAGCGCCGAGGGCGGGCGGCTGGCGTACCGCCTCAAGATGCTGGGTGCGGACCTGGAGGAAGACATGTTATACAGGCTGGAAGATCCCTCGATCGATCCGGAGTTCGCCAGCACCGGCGGCAAACTGGAGGCGCCGCGCGTTGGCCGCACCGCCGAGCAGCTGCTGACGGACCTGCAGGTATACCTTCAGTACGTACTGTATGCAGCAGGCGGGGCGGGGCGGGGCGGGGCGGGGCGGGGCGGGGCGGGGCGGGGCGGGGCGGGGCGGGGCGGGGCGGGGCGGGGCGGGGCGGGGCGGGGCGGGGCGGGGCGGGGCGGGGCGGGGCGGGGCGGGGCGGGGCGGGGCGGGGCGGGGCGGGGCGGGGCGGGGCGGGGCGGGGCGGGGCGGGGCGGGGCGGGGCGGGGCGGGTGGGTGGGTGGGTTGCTATGACCCGAGCGCCCGGGAAGGGACCACCTGTAATATCCACTTGCTCACTGGCTTGCTATAGGAAGGGGGAGGGGAGCGGGCGAGGGGGTGGATGGGTCGCTCGGGAGGGGCAGGGAAGCGGGCGAGAGGTTGGATGGAAGGGCTGCCGCTGCATCATGGCTTCATCTGCACCCACCATCAAATATTTATTCCGCTGCACTCACCCACCCATCAGCGCGAGGAGCCGGAGCCGACCTGGCTGCCGCCCGGCTATGGGGTCGACACGCGCGTGCTCAAACCCGACCGCCGCGACCTGAAGCGCTTCAGGTGAGAGAGCCGCCGCCACCCGCCCGCCCCCTTCATTCTGGGGTTGGGGGTTCTTGGGATCAAGGGGCGAGTCCGGTACTGGAATGAACCTAATGACGAGGGGGAGGGGGAGGGGGTTAGCCATCCATGGGATGACATGGGTCAATGAGAAGAATGACGGGGGGGGTGAGGCATCTGCCTTCGTTCTCGCGCGTTTCTTCGTGCATGGTGCAAACACGTGGCGCGCGCGTGCTCTCAGGTACGACGTGACGAAGATGAAGGTGCGGAGCGAGACCAAGGAAGCCACCAAGAAGGTGCGTCTGTCTGCATGCGTACGGGCCCCCCCCCCGGGGGTAATGCGCGCTTTACCGTATTAGTCATGTGGATGGATGGCATCCAAAAAGCAGTACATCGGACAGCTGCAGCAGACAGCAACGCTCTCACATGCATGCATGCATTTGCATGCATGCATGCATGCATGCACGGCAGGCTGACGAAAATGTTAGTTAACAAAACACACACGCGGGCAGGTTGCTTGGCGAGCCCGCTAATAATCCTCGCTCGCATGGATAAGAGAATTACGTCCATCGCTGCTGACGTGTTGCCTTGTGGCGCTCCTAACACACGTACGCGGGCAGGTGGTGCGGGCGGCCGAGGCGGTGGGCACCGTGGCCGAGGCGGCGATTGAGAAGGTGGAGGAGGGCATCGTGAAGCCCGCCGGCAAGAAGAAGAAGAAGCCCGCTGCTGGGGGGGAGGAGGAGGGGCGCAAGCGCGGCCGCCGCCGGCGGACGTACGAGGTGGCTGGCGTGGTGGTGGAGGAAGAGGATGACGAGCAGGACGAGCTGGACGAGCACAGCTCGGAGGCGGATGCCGCAGCCGCAGCCAACGACGCCAACGACGGTGCTGCTGGCGGCGGCAAGGGTGTGCCGGCAACCACACCGCCGGCGTCGGCGCCTGCGGCGGCGCCACCGCCGCCCAAGCTGGCGTCTGCCAAGCAACTGCAGCCGCAGCCGCAGCCGCAGCCGGCGGCTGGCAAGGCCTCTCAAGGCGCGGCGGCCGCAGTGGCGGCCGGGGATGAGGATGCGGATGGGGACGACCACGATGAGGGTGCGGCCGACGTGGGCAAGCGGGCTGGCCCGGTGGGCGCCGCGGCCATGGACCCGATTGTGCAGGCCAAAGCGAAGCTGCAGGTGCGTGGCGTGGCGTGGCGAGGGTAGGTGGAGGTGGATGGGTGGATGATGGGGGCGACGGCGGGTGCATTCGATTGCATTGAAGGTGGTGCGGGGTGCGGGGGTGGGGGTGCGGGGGTGGGGGTGCGGGGGTGGGGTGGGCGTGTGGGGTGGGGTGTGTGGGGTGCCATGCATCTGGTGTAGACAGGCGCTAGGCACGGTACAGCAGATCTCGACACAGCAGCGGGTTGGTGGGTTGGGGGTTTGGATTGCGCATGGCCAGGAGTTTGCGTGTGTTGCTCGCTGGGGTGCTGGGGACTCGCCCCGACCTGGCTCATGGATGGCTGAATGAAACGCCTGTGTTCATTTAACTTATGACACCACGCCACGCACGCCTCGTTCGGTTACGTCCTCTTACCCAGCTTCCTTCCTTCCCTCTCTCCCTTCCTCCCTTCGCCGCCCCGCCGCCCCGCCACCCCGCCAACCCCCCTCCTCCCCAGGCCGGCCTGACGCCGCAGCAGCTGGTGGCGCGGGAGTTTGCGCTTGTGTACCAGCCCTACAACATCGCCGCCGTCAACATGATCCAGGTGGGTGCGGTGGGTGGGTGGTGTGGTGGTGCAGTGTGGGGTGCGGTGTCGGGTGTTATGTGCTGTGTGCTGTGGTGTGCGGTGTGATGCAGTGTATACTTTGGATGATATGCTTCAGCATGCATGCATGCATGCAAATGACCCGTTGGGATTGCGCCCTCCTGGGGTTGTTCGGTGAGGTTGTCACACTGAACGCCGTGCTGCTGGCGGCGGCGCTCGCGGCCTGAAGCTTTCCCAAGGTGTTTTGCGACATGCGTGCGCTGAATGTCCGCTAGCTGTGTGCGCCTGCGTGCGCTGAATTCAGTCCGCTGCTGCGGGTGCAATAATGTGGGTGGCGCGCGGTTGCCTCAACAGGACACCAGCAAGCTGGAGCCACTTGTGGAGGAGTACAACCAGGTGCGTGCGTGTCTTCTATCTATTTGTGGATACCAGTATATGGGGGGCTTCGGACACTGCCGGGAACTCGCCTTCTTGCCCCATGCCTACTTCATGAACAGGTGCGTGTCTTCTGTCTGGGTGGCTGGGTGTGTGTAAGGATGCATGCGTGTGCGGGACCAAGTCGTGGATAGGATGTGGGCTGGGGGCAAAATCAAGCGGCGGTTGGGATTACCGTGGCGTGGCTGTGACCTGACCTCAAAACCTGTTCCCAGGTGCAACAACACCCCCACACTTTGCCCTTGATGTTTACATTGTTTTCCACCAAACATACTTTGCTGATTTCTTGTGTTGTTTTACTTTTTTCTATCGTTTTTTTGTTTGCTTTAATTCACAACACGACAGGTCATGCAGGACCTGCAGGACTACCTGGACATGGCCAAGCTGCGCCTCAAGCTGCGCAAGGCACTGCCCGTGGCGCAGGTGTGTGGGGCGCTGGATGGGGTGGTGCTGGGGTGCTGGGGGCGTGGGGCAACAACTCTGGGCAACTAGCTAGCTACTAGCAACCGGGATTTTGAACCGTAATGAGTGTCGGGTGGGGGGTTCCATGCATTTAATTTAATGACGAAGTAGACGTAGAACACGCGGGGGGGGCATGGAAAGAGCCCAGTATTGCGCGTAGGGGTAGGTGAGAGGTTAGAGGGGTAGGGGCAGGGCGGGGGGGGGGGGGGGTAGCGGGGGTTAGTTCATTCAATCCAGAAATCTGATTTGGCCGTTGCATAACTCGACGGAGGCGGCTGGGGTCGCTGGCGAATGGTGATTCGGCGGGCGTGTGGCATGGGTGTATGGGCGTGTAAAACCCATACGTGCATTGACACTACTGACACGCACCCACCCACCCATGCCGCACGTGTGCAGGTTCGCATCTGGCCCAAGCTGCAGGGCGAGGGCGTGTGGCCGCGCGTGAGGCTGGAGATGACCAAGGTCGTCCGAGCGCAGTTCGCGTTCGAGGCGGAGGAATGTGTGCGCAGGTGCGATCGATCGAGAGGGTCTGGGCGGGGCGGGGTGGTGGTGGTGGTGGTGGTGGTGGTGGTTGTGGTGGGGTGGGGGGTGGTTTTTTCCGATGTGGCTGGGTGGTCGGGCGGGTGGTCGGGCGGGTGGTGTGGTTGCTTAAGTTGCTTGGCTGGAAGGTGGTGCTGGTTGCCGCGGCATGCAGCTGCTGCTGCTGCGTGTCTGGATGCCGTCGTCCGCAACCCATGCCGCCACGCCTTGCATGCACCATGCACGGCTGCCTGCATCCATGCGTGGTTGCCTGCATCCATGCATGCATTAATCACGTGCACGTGCACCCATGCACCCATGCGTCCATGCATGCACGTGCAGGTGGCACGCCATGGAGGAGGCGGTCAGGGCGGAGGAGGACCCGAAGGAGAAGGCGCGGCTGGAGGTGTGTGTATGTGTGTGTGTGTGGGGGGGGGGGGTAGTTCATTCCAGAAACCAGAAGCGGGGGGGGGGGGGGATGCGGCAGGGGGCGAGTTGGGGGGGGGGGCCGTAGCCATCCATGTGGACGGTGTGGGTCAAAAGGAAGATGAAGTGCGGACCCACCTCCGATGGCACAGCGGGCACACGCGGTCGGTCCATACCGCTATCGCCGGCGGCGGACTCCCACGCCGCCAGCTCCCCACGTTGCTTGCCTGTTCGCGACTACTAGCTAGGTTTCTATTGAGTGGGGGGGGGACGAAGTGCGGGAGAGTGGGAGCTGGTGAGGGTGCGGGCGGGCTGAGCGGCCGGCAGGGTATGGCATGCGTGGGTGGCTTGGGTTGGGCGGTGGTGGTGGTCCGGAGGCTTGCCTCGGAGGCCTGCGTGTGCGGGAAAAATGGCGGCGCAGAATGAGCACATCTGTTTGCTTCGTGACCGTGCACACATATGCACGCGCCCACACAAGGACACATCACACACGCGAACACGGATGCACCCACGCACGCACGCGCGCGCGCGCACACACAACACACACACAGGTACGGCAGGTGCAGCTGGTAAAGGAGCGCGAGGCGCTTCCGGAGCGCGAGGCGGCGGCGGTGGCGGCAGTGGAGGGCATCCCCGATAAGAAGCTGTCAGCCAAGGTGCGTGGGCGGCGGCGTGACGAGAGAGCAGGGCAGCAGCGTGAAACGCATCTGGGCGTGATGACTGGCGTGAATTGAGCAACCAGACATCTCATTAACCGGATTTGTTTATTCACACATACTATTTAAACCCACACATGTTCGCCAGGTGGACGCCGTGACCTACTGGCTGGCGCGTCTCAAGTACCTTCGGGAGCGCATCCGTACGGAGCAGGCGGTGGCGGCTCACAAGCCCGCGCCCTCCGCCTTCGTGACATTCAAGTGAGCGCGTACGTGCGCAATCAATGTGGTCTCTTGTTTATTTTGGGGTGTTGGGGAGGCGAGCAAGAAAGTGTGTGCAGCAGCAGCGCGTGTGTGAGTTGCCCCTGGCGTCCTGCCCGCCTCCAGCTCGTTCCGTGCTGCACGCACCTTCATGCCTCTTCCTTCTTTCGACGCCCTCACGTTTCGCCATCCACTTCCTCCCCCTCATTACCCGCCCCCCCTGAACACACCTCAACTGAACACCCCTCATAACACCCCTTCCAACACCGCACCCCCCGCCCACACCCACGCCCGCACCCGCCCCCCCACACACACACGCAGCACGCGCATGGCTCAGGGTGTGGCCTCCAACTCGCTGCACGCGCACGACGAGACCGTGTGGCGCATCACTGGAGCGCCGGCGCCGAACGAGGTCGTCTGGCGAAACGTGAGCCCCTGCCTGCCTTCTATCTCCACTCCTTGAGGGCTTTTGCAAGGAAATGCATGGGGTTTGTGCTTGGTTGATAGCAAAAGATTCGAGAGCACTACGCTGCAAATAGGCACGAATAATGCGCGCGCGCGTCCATGCCAGACCAGGCGCAATCTAATACGATCTAATCACCTTCGTCCTGCACTGCCCGCCCTCGCTCCCCTGCTGCCCGCAGCTGCCCATGACGCACCCCGTGCGCAGCGGCCGCCTCTACATCCTGTGAGTCCAGCCACGACCACCACCGCGGTGTATGCGCAATGCATGTGCCCCACCTGCCTGCCTGCCTGCCTGCCTGCCTGCCTGCCTGCCTGCCTGCCTGCCTGCCTGCCTGCCTGCCTGCCTGCCTGCCTGCCTGCCTGCCTGCCTGCCTTGCCTGCCTGCCTGCCTGCCTGCCTGCCTGCCTGCCTGCCTGCCTGCCTGCCCGCCCGCCTGCCTGCCCGCCTGCCTGCCTGCCCGCCTGCCTGCCGGCCCGCCTGTCTGCCTGCCCGCCTGCCTGCCGGCCCGCCTGTCTGCCTGCCCGCCTGCCTGCCGGCCCGCCTGTCTGCCTGCCCGCCTGCCTGCCGGCCCGCCTGTCTGCCTGCCCGCCTGCCTGCCGGCCCGCCTGTCTGCCTGCCCGCCTGCCTGCCGGCCCGCCTGTCTGCCTGCCCGCCTGCCTGCCGGCCCGCCTGTCTGCCTGCCCGCCTGCCTGCCGGCCCGCCTGTCTGCCTGCCCGCCGTGGCCCGAATGCCACCGAACCCAATCCCACCACCTCCTCCTCCTCCCCCCCCTGGCGGTCCCTCGGCGTACGTGCCGTGGCTCTCTCTGACGGCGGCTTTGCCATGTCGGGGACGAAATGATGAGGGCATCGGGAGAACGCGCTGTCTGCATGGGCTCAATGCCAGAACAACCACGTGCTTGTCAATGTTGGTTTGCTTCGCCGTACTTACCCCGCCTGATTGCTTGTATACAGCTGGGTGGTATTCTGGGCCATGGCCCTGTTCTTCATAATCCCCATCTCGGCCATCCAGGTGCGTGTGACACAGAAGGATGCGCAAAGTAAATTTTATTTGTTCTGTTGAGTGCCAGGGCCAACCTAGCTTAGTGCTTAACAGAAACCAGGTGGGCACGGCCGCTAGTTAGGACGTGGGGAATGGGACAGGCCCCACCTAGGCCCTACCTTGTCCTGCTGCCGATGCGCCCCCGCCCCCTTCACGCGCTCACTTCTTAATCTTCCGTGTCCAAAACACGCACGCACCCGCTCTCACATGCACCTCTCAGGCCTTGATCGAGGTGCCCAAGCTGGCATCCGTGCCCGTGCTCGGCGACATAGTCACGGTAGGCAGGCCGGGGAGTATATAGGCGGGAACGAAGCGGTGTCCGGCAGCATCACATTTGCTTTTCCCGGGTTCGTGCATGTGCACGTATATGTGCCCGCACCCACACCACAACACCACAACCCAACACCCCAATCCAACCACACCCACACCACAACACCACAACCCAACCACACCCACACCACAGGCGCCGGTCATTAGCCAGTTCATTCAGGCCATCATCCCGGGTGGGTGTTGGGGTGCCGGCGTGTTGGCATGTGCGGGGGCTGTGCGGGTGTTTGCTTGTGTACATGAAACAATATGAGCTAGCTGTGTGCTGGGCGGGTGCGGGCACGTGGATCGGTTCCGTGGGTGCGGAGGTGCGTGCAACAGCGAGCACGCGGCACATACACGGCAGGCCTGCCATCATCAGCCGTGCTGGTGCATATTCCCTCGCTCACGGCTCTATCTTGTGTGGCTCTTGTGTACTTGCACACTCGGTCTGTCCCCTCTGTAATTCCGCATCCATGTTACCTGCGACCTACGGCTGCTTACGCTTGCCTGAACCGCCACACCTAACCGCCTTACTAACTACCTAACTGACTGACAGGCCTGGTGCTTAAGATCTTCCTGGCGGTGGTCCCCCACATCCTGTGGTGCGTGTGACGGGCGGGCGGGGGTGGGGCGGTGTGTGAATGAGGGCGCACTATGGGAGGGGAGCAGAAGGGACGGACGCTTGCACGCACACGCGCTCATTCATTTCCCTTTTGCGCACAAGCACTCGCTGCTCGCAACAATCGTGTGTGTCATGCCTTGCTCTGCCCTACATTGCGCTGCACTGCGCTGCCCAGCGTCCCATCACCTGAGTAATGGACCAGCCCTTCCCTGAAAACAACAACTAAATCAACATACACGCACACGCGCCCGCACATCCCTAGCATCCGCTGACGACTTCGTCTGTTGTGCTATTCCTTAATGTCACCGGCCCCTACCCCCCCGAAAACCACCATCCATGGATGGCTACCCCCCCCCCCCCCACACACACACACACCCAACAAAATCCCCAACAGGGCAATGGCGCTCTTGTCGGGATCCACGGCTGTGTCGGAGATCGACTTTGGCGTCGTCAGCCGCTACTTCCTATTCCAGGTGCGAGCGCGAGAGCCGGGTGTGTGTGTGTGGTTACCAGCCCAAACTAAACCAAACCACGTTGGTTTACTGAGTTTGTTAGCGCGTGCCAGATTCCGTCATGCTCCAGTACAGGGCAGCACGCCTTGCTGTATATCACAGGGAGTGTGCGTGCGTTTGCCTCGCAGGTCATTGTGGTGTTCTTCGGCTGCATCATTGCCGGCTCCTTCTTCAACCAGGTAGCTAGCTAACTACCTGCTGTAGGCAGCTCGTGACGAGCCGCCGCGATGTACATGCTAGGTGACATGTGTTTAACAAAGATGTGATGTGTGGGGCTGAGGCTGTATGTGGTCGGGTATGTAGGGCCATGTATGTGCGTTGCTGGGAGCGGGCCCGCCCCCACCCGCTGCTCCCTGCCCGCCGCTTCCACCCCGCGCCCTGCCCACACCCCGCCAACCTCATTACGACACTCAAGACACGCACCCAACCAGCCCAACGGCCCTTTGCCCCGCACTCGCTCACGCTCTGCCCACGCTCTTTGAGACGCCTACTTATGCCCCCTGCATTACTCAAATCCGCTTCCTTTAGATTGGTTTAGTTTGGGCTGGTAACCACAGCCCCCCCCCCATCGCATCGTCTGTCTACATCTCCTTCTTCATTAATTTAACATGCATGGAACCAAGACCGCTGCACCAACCAACCCCCCCCCCCCCACACACACACACACATCCGCACGAACAGATCAAGCAGTGGATTGAGGACCCCGGCTCGGTCATCACGGTGCTGGGCAAGTCCATCCCCATGACTGCGACCTTCTTCATCACCTACCTGTTCGTTAACGTGAGCTATAGATAGAACCGCTGCTGTTGACGTGCTAGACGTGCGTACTGCTACAGCTGCTCGGATTGTGGATGGTGGCGCTGGGCTGGGTAGGCCCAAAGCCAGTGCCTGCGTTTCCCCGATTGAGCGCGCCATGACACACTGTCGCATACGCAACACCCTTCATCATGCCTCCATCCTTCCACATGCCCTGCCACTTGAACACGCACACATGCGCGCGCGCACTTCCTCCCTGGCGTCCTATTGCTCCACCCGCACCCCCCTCCCCCTCCCCCGTCTACCTCGTCATTAAATTAAATGCATGGAATCCCCCCCCCACACACACACATAGCTCCAACCAACCAACCAACCAACCACACAGGGCCTGGGCGCCAAGTCCATCGGCTTTGTGCGGCTTCCCGGCTTCATCATCTTTTGGATCCTGTCCAAGTTCGCCGGCAGCCCCCGCGCGCGCGAGCGCATGTGGATGAACCAGTCCGCGCGCTACGGCGTCTTGGTGCCCGACCACACCATCGCCATCCTGCTGGGCCTGGTGCGGCCGTGCGTGCCTGCGTGCCTGCGTGGCGTGTGTGTGTTGGGGTGGTGTGGTTGCGTGGTTACGTGGGGGCTGGGGTCGCATGGTTGGCTGGGTTGTGCCTGGATGAGTAATTTGGTCATGGCGCGCAGTGTGTGGTCTGGTCTTAGTACACGTACACGCTGGTCCGGGCTCCGGCGCGTGCATGGGATGGGGACGACGGTGTACGGCACGGACGTGCGGCGCCACGTGTGCCCCTGCGTGCCCGGCCTCTGTCCACTTCCGCCGGCTGGACGGTACATACTTGACCGCTTCGTCTCCCAGCGCACCTGCGAGCGACACAGGGATTCCCTCCTGCTATCTAGAGCTCGTCTCCTCCCCACCCCTCGCACCCCACCGTGTTCGCATTTTGTTTCTCACCGGGACTGTTTACCAGTGATCCCCACCCCTCCTGGCTACGCCTCCGCTTCTTGACCCATAATGCGTGTGTTACCCTCCAAACCCCATGCACCTCGCAGGTGTTTAGCTGCATGAACCCCATCGTATGCCCGGCCGCGCTCGCCTATTTCCTGGTGGCCGCCATCGGCGAGCGGTACAACTTCATTTACGTGTATCGCCAGGCAGGTGTATACCTTTCGCAGTGTTTCCATTAATGCCCTTTTTGTATGTTGCCTAACTTGATTATGCCTGCCCGGACGGCCCTAATTAATGTTTCGGGGGCCTGGGTCCTTGAGGCGGGCCTACCTGCAGCCAAGCGCCCCCTGTCTGTCTGTTCCTTCGCGTTGGCACAGCCGCCTACTGGACATCATCGTTTATTTTGAACGCCCTTGTGCCTTGCCTGCGTCGTCTGCGGCTGCATGCACGACAATGACCCAACGCGTCCGTCCCCTCCTGCTGTGCCCCCATACGTATACGTGCATGCGCCGCCCACCCGCCGCCGCAACGCCTTCCACCTATTTCACCCGCCAACGAACAGCCCTACGAGAGCGGCGGCCACATGTGGAAGACGGTGCGTGCTGTGCGTGCTGCGCGTTGCCGTGCGGCGCCTTTGCTGCTGCATGTCTGTCTCGGACTGGCTGGCTGCTGACACATCTATGCAATCGACCGGGGGCAGGCAACTGCGGCATTTGCGCACGCACCGGTGCACGCGGACGTTTGGATGCAAGAAAGCCGCGCCCGTTTGCCCCGTCCCCTCCTGCCTGGTTTCTGGAATGAACTACCCCCCATCCACACACACACACAAACATTGCATGCACACTCACTGGTACTGCCACCGTGCACCGTACCCTTTCGCTCGGACTGCCCTCTCGGTATGCTGCTCCTCGTGGCCTGCTGCTCCCCGTGATTCTAACCGCACGCCTCTCCGTACGACATCATTACGCGTACCAGAACACTGTACTGCTGCATCACTTTGTACCGCAACACTGCTGTACTGCTGTACTGCAGGTGTACAACCAGGTCATGGTGGGGCTGTACCTCATGCTGCTGACCATGTTTGCGCTGCTGGCCATCAAGCGCTTCAAGTGGGTGTTCTTCATGCTGCCCATCTGCGTCATCGCCGTCCTCTCGCACCTGGCCACGCTCAGCCTGTACAGCCGCCCCTGGTGCGTGGCGGTGACGGCGGCGGGTGGCGGTGGCGGTGGCGGCGGATGTGGATGTGGGGGGAGGGGAGGGGGAGGGGGTGGGCGGGAGGGGAGGGCGGGAGGGGGAGGGGGGGTCGGGAGGGCGGGAGGGGGAGGGCGGGAGGGGGAGGGGAGTTTCATGCATTTAGGTTAGCGAGAGTAAGTGTAGACAGGGGAGCCGGCCCTGGGGTGTGTGCGTGTGTGGCGGTGGTGGCGATGGCGACAGCAGCCGTGTGGTGTTGCAGGGGAGGGGAAAAGAGGGGAGTGGGGGAGGGGCTGCAGGGCGGGAGACGACGAGGGAGCGGGGGGAAGGACCTACCAGGGAGGGAAGGGCAAGGGGCCCATACATCAGCGTGTGCGGCCGGCCTGTGCCCGTGCGGCTTGGCACGGCACTAGTCGTACCATGTGTATGTGTCTTGAGCGGCAGCGAGGGGAGGAGGCTAGGGGGGAAGAAAGGGGGAAAGGAACGAGGAAAGAGCAAAAGGAGAAGGCAGGCGAGGGGTCGTTGCATGCATACATAGCCGGCGCATCGTAGCACACCCACACATTTTCCGTACATCCATCGTACACCCGCCGTACATCCGCCGTCCGTACACACGTACGTACGCAGGTCGGTCACGGCGCTGCACGACGCCGCGGAGATGGACATGCTGGAGGCGGACCAGCGCCGCGAACAGCTGCTGGCTGCTGCCCGCGAGGTGGGTGTGGGTGGGTCAGGGTGGGTCAGGGTGGGTCGGGATGGGTGGGTAGCCGCTAGTAGCAGCTGGCACCTGCATGTAGCTGTAGCTAGCTGCTGTTGTGGCCAGTGCTGTGTCTGCGTCTGTTGCTGTTTTGGTTTCAGGAAGGCAGGGAGGTTCATGGCGGGCCCCACAGGGAGAATAGAAGGGGCCCAGGGGGCTAGGGCACTGGGGCTAGGGGCATGCGTGGGGCTAGGGGCATGCGTGGGGCTAGGGGCATGCGTGGGGCTAGGGGCATGCGTGGGGCTAGGGGCATGCGTGCCCATTACACCAAGCAAGCCGGTCCACAAATCGCAGGAATCAAAACGAGTCGGTTCCGTGTCACAGCTGCCTGCGATCACCCCCGCATCACTCAATCGACGACTGCACAACTGACGCAACAAATGGATTCACACGCATGCGCATGGGGGGTAATGGGGGGCTTGCCCCCCAAGAAAATGTTTTCGGGTAGATAAATCAGAAGGGGGCATCTACACGGTAGTAGACACCGGGGGCCCAGGGGCATCTACAAGATACGGGCACTGTCCATACGCATGCGGTAATACCGCACAGGAGCGCAAGAAGGGCAAGGAGGCCCAGCGGCGGCGCTACGAGCAGGCGTCCATCGAGGCGGAGAGGCTCGACCTGCCGCAGCCCGACAAAGCCAAGTTCTTCGTGCCGCTCAGCGCGGGTGCGTGCGCGTGTGTGTATGCGTGCGCGTTGAACGTGTGCGGGGAATTCTCAATCCATTCCCTTGGATTCGACCATGGGAACCCAAACCCCAGGAACCGCTGCTGGGGTTTTGGGGGCACGCACTAGGTCTAGCACAAGGAGCGCCCACACACGCAGCAGGGGCTACAAGTGCAGTGGCGCGGCCATGCAGTGGTGCGACCACGGTCATGGCATTGTTGGCCTTGTTGTTATGGGCGCGGCACCGTCTTTCACACCCATACCCATGCCCTGCCAACCCCCCCCCCCACACACACACACACACACAGGCCCGGCCGAGCTGCTGCTGAAGGAGTCGCTGCGCGGCGACGGCTTTGCGCTTAACAGCGCTGAGAAAAAGGAGATCGCGGACATGTACCGCAACCCCGGCTTCACGGTGCGTTCGTCAGCCGTTTCGGCAGTTATGCGTCGGTTGGTTGGTGCGGTTGATTGGTCGGTTGGTTGGCAGGGTTGGTTTGGGCTTACTTGGTTGGGTCGGGGTTTGGTTGGCCCGCATACATGCACTCTGCGGCGCTGTATGTTAGTTCATAGGGGGGTCCGGGCCCCCGCAGCGCTCCCCTTTTGCCAACGCCTTCACGTGTCCCCCCCCTCGATGATTACCATCCACATTGATGGCCGTCCCCCACCCTTGACCACAAGCCACCCACCCAAGCCGCCGCCGTGGTTATACTGCCACCTGCCCGCCCTTTTGTTCCCTCGCTCCCCCGGACTGTTGGGAACAACTGGCAATCATCGTGACATGCACCCACCACCACAGATGCATCTGGAGGAGATCGAGGACGTTGAGAAGCTGGCGCGGGTGGTGCAGCTGCTGCTGCCGCCGCTGAACCACTTCGTGGCAGAGTACAAGACGTACAGGTGTGTGCGTGCGTGCGTGCGTGCGTGCGAAGTGAGCAGGGGGAGTAAGTGACAAGTGCTTGGGAAATGATTGGGAAGTAATGCTGCCTTTTTGGGGCGCGGCGGGGGGGGTGGGTGGGACTGTGGATGGGCTAGGCTCGGCAGCAGGCTAGCGGACCAGGGCATTCTAGCCCGCGGGACCACGACGCATGAGCGCACACTGCGCGACCGCAACACGGCTGCTATGGTGTTGGGGGCGCTGCGGAGCAGGAGAAGGGGCAGCAGGACGAACAGCGCGAGAACAGGAGGAGGAAATAAAGGGAGCGAGCGCGACGGGTACCCCGCCGTTTGTAGCTTCCCTACAAAAAGGAATCCTGCTTGAAACCATTATCCGCCCCTAACTTGACATGCATTAAGACCCCTGGGTTTCTGCAACTAACGTCTTCCCCCCCCCCGTCCCCGACACGTTTCCGCCTTCCCTCACGCCTTCCCTCACGTTACCATCACGCCTTCCCTCACGTTACCATCACGTTACCATCACGTTACCATCACGTTACCATCACTACCATTACCACCAGGCGCAACGTGAAGGCCGCCAAGATTAAGGGCAGCACCGAGGAGGTGCCGGCGCCGCACATGCCCGAGGACCTCACGGTGCGACGCGAAATACGTATTTATTTAGTTTGGGATTGGAGAGAATGGAGCGTCAGAGTTGTAGATTACGATAAGGGTGGGGCGGACTGCTTAGACTGACACGCGGCGTAGTAAACAGCGGGCAGCGGCATACGCAGACGACAGGGGTGAGCGTGATGGCAGCGCCCTGGCCAGGCCTGCTGGATGATGTCGCGTGGTGAGTTTGGGTGGCGCGCCGCGGGCTGCGTGCTCACATCAAGAGTGTGTGCTCGTTTAGCGCCGCCCTACCCGCCGTCTCCCTCCCTCGCACACGCACACGCTTCGCACGTGCATTCCCCACCTTCCTTCCGCGCTGCACTTTACCGCATGCCGTACAACCACATGCGCGATGCACGACACGCACGCGCAGATCTTCGACAACGACCCGCGCCTGCTGGGGCTGGACCGGGAGCTGGCGGAGGGCGGCGGCGCCGAAGACGAAACGTCCAGCCTCGGGGAGCGCGACAGCGGCGGCGGCCTGCGGGACGGCGAGCTGGAGTCCGCGGGGCCTCTGTCGGCGTCGCTGCCGCAGTCGCGGCCGGCGAAGGCAGGGCCGTCGCGTTAGGTGCCGCGCTTACGATGGGCGGCCGGGCGGCCTGGCGGCCGGGCCCCTTAATCGCCTGTTGGGGTGCGTGCCGCACCGTTGCTGTGATACGGCCGAAGGCGTCGGTGTTGGAGTTGTTGGGTGTTGGGAGGAGCACCGGCACCAGGGTGGGGGCGGTGTGAGTTGCAAAGGCTCCTGCGGGATTGGCGAGCATGGCATGCTACAGGCGACGGTGCAGTTGGATTCGTGCTTCTCGAAGTACGCCCTGCTACAGCCGCCGCTTTGTTGTGCCGCTGTAGCAGCAGACCGCTGCATGCAGCAGCGAGCGGTGATGCTTGGTGTTTCGTGGGTGGCGTAATACCCTAAACGCATTGAGGGCGGGTATGGTACAGTATCTGGTGTGTGTGTGTGTGTGATGCAAGGCGACGGCAAGGCCCCGTGCTCTCGATCGAGCTGCTTGCACGGAACCATACCGGTACGCAGTGCCGCCCTCCCCAATGCATTGCCATAAGTTTGGCACGGCTTGTGCCGCACGTGGCCTGTTTGCCACGTCCTTTGGAGTTTGGATTCGCTGCCTAAGAACCATAACCTTGCATGGACAGCCGCCGAGGCGGGCTAGTGCATCACATTCTCGGGCCACATGTGTCGGTCTCTGGTGACTACGCTGCAAAGCATTTCTTCTTGTCACTAGTGTACAGCGTCCCATGATTTTTGCATAGCTTCGTCAAGGCACCGGCATTTTGCACGGGTGACGCATCAGGCACCCTCAGAAGCATAAGTTTATGGGTCCCTTATTGTTTAGCGTTTCTAGTCGGTGCATTTTTGGCGCGAATGAGCACGGCGTTTCTGTACAGTATGTGGGCTGCGTCACTATGGTAATCCAAGGTAAAGAGTGTGACATGCTGCGAAGTTCAACTAGACGTCAAGCCCGCCGCCAGGGGCAGACGTGGCTTCGACATAGACTGGCGCAAGCCCTCCAGGCTCCGGCACTTCACTTTATTACATGTGTATGTGCCAGAGGCCCCGGCAACGGAGGGCACAGATGCACGAGCGGCACGGCTTTGTAGATGTACTACTTCCACATAGAGGGATCTTGTTTGATGAAAATTCAGAGTGGCGATACCGTGGTCATCCTATCTGTGCATTCACACGACGCCGTTGCGACAACCCCACCCTGAGCTGTGTAATGCTGCCAGCACCCCCTCCCCGTGCACAGGCGTGCAGGCCACACAAAAGCACACCGTGATACATACACGTTGCCAGTAACTCAGCCCCCCGCGCACCACCCCGCGCATCCCCATTCCCCATTCCGCCTCCGTACGACACTGTCGTACAGCTTCCAGACCACCCGGCTCCGAACCGCGTGCGCCTGCGCCCGGGACGTCGTGCCCGCACCAAGGTGCTGACCACCCGCGGCAGTCAGAAAGGGCATCCACTCCACCGGGGCCATCACGGAGCCCCCCCCCTCCGCCCCAGCGCAGTCGTGTTCGCATTTTGTTTCTCACCGGAACTATTTACCAGTAAAGCCCCCCCCCGCCCCCGCCTCATTCCGCCACCTGAAAATCATCTTAACCAGCATTGCCGCCAACGGCGCCACCTCATCGTCAGACACGCATCACCGCCAGCCACGCACCCAAGTGCTTCACCTGCACCCGCACCCACCTCCACTTCCGCCTCCACCTTCACTTCCACTTCCGCCTCCACCTTCACCTCCACCTCCACCGCCACAGCCTCTCCTCACCGAATGCTGCGCAGCCCGCCGAAGCCGCCCGCGCCGCCGGCCGCGCCCACCGCCGCGCCCCCCATCATGGCGCCGCCGCCGCCCATCACGCCGCCCAGCTTGCTATCGCCGTCCTTGGCGCTGGGCGGCTCGCCAAACGGCCGCCAGAAACGCAGCGTCTCGTCCGCGCCCGCTGTCACCACGGCGCAGCCGTCTGGGCTGGTGGCCATGTGCAGCACGCGGCCGGTGTGGCCGGTCAGCTCCGCCACCTGCAGCAGCGGCAGCGGTGAGGCGGCGGTGATGAGGCGGCGGTGGTGAGGGCCGAGTAGGTAGGTGGGTAGGCAGGTGGGATGGTAGGCAGGTGGGTAGGTAGGTAATGCAGACGTAATTGCGAGGAAAGGGGGCATTCGTTCGCCCACACCCCGCGCCCCTGCCCGTGGCACTGCGCCATGGCTCGCTTTGAGCTCTGGAATGAACTACCCCCCCCCGCCCTTCTCCTCTCCCTGCCTGCCCGCTTGCTCTTTGACCCAAGACACCTGTGATCCGGGAATTAAGTAACCCTCTCCCCCGTTGCCCCAACCTCCACTCCTTGCCCCAACCTCCACCCCTTGCCCCCACCCCTCTGCACACCTTTTCCAGGCTAGGGTACTTCCACAGGCACAGCTGGTTTTTGGAGTAACCGTGGCTGGACAGCAGCTCGCGCGCGTGCGGGTTCCACTGCAGCGCGCATACCTGCGCAGCGGGGCGGGGCAGGGCAGGGACAGGGCAGGGACAGGGGCAGTGCGGGAAAGGGGCAGGGACAGTGAACACGTTACACGGGGCAGGATGATAGCCGCAGGCGGTTTAAGATAAGGTCTCGCGGCGCACAAGGCCCGACCGAGACCCCTTCTTCATGGCACGGAGCCCCAGCTCAGCCTGAAGCACCTATGTCCAGCCAGGCAATGCTACCTACCCCCTATGCTTGTCGGTACTCACCTCCCCACCCACCCAACACCCGCCACCTCCCCCCAACCCGCCGAACACCTGACACCCGCCACCCACCCACCTGGCTGCCGGTGTCGATGGCGCTGAGCATGGCGCATGTGTGGGTGTTCCAGAAGCGGATGTGGCGGTCGGCCGTGCCGCCGCCGGTGGCCAGCAGGTTGGACTGGTAGGGGCACCACGCCAGCGCCTTCACCGCCGCGCTGTGGGCTTGAACCTGTGTGTGTGTGTGTGTGTGTGTGTGTGTGTGTGTGTGTGTGTGTGTGTGTGTGTGTGTGTGTGTGTGTGTGTGTAACAACGGGTTTACAGGCGGCCTGACGAGTCTCGTGAGCGAGTACTCGGGACAGCCAGCGACAGCGAGGCATTTAGGCTACACGTTGCCGCTATCACGCGTCTCCCCTGCCCAGAGCGCAGCCAAACTCTGGAGTCCACCGGGGGGACGCTCCAACCAACCTGGACCACGCCAGTAGCCTCAGAAGGGTTACTGCTGGTACTACAACGCAGGGCCCAGCGGGCTCACAAAGCTCTAGGCTGGAGGGCCAGCACCGCAGCAACACGAGCACCGGACAGACGACACACCGCACGAAACAGCACAGCGACAGGTGGCTACGGGGCTGAGTCCAGCGACCCCGCAGCCTTTCACAGCCTCGACAACAACCTAACCAGCACTCGACGCCAGGGCAGACTATGCCAAAGGGCAGCCACAAACGCGTCAGACTACCAGGCCGGTCTTGGCCGAGAAACGCCCGGGGTGCTCCGGCACCCAACCCACCCTCAGCTCCGTTGACCCGAAACCCTGGCGCACACTCCCCTTGACCCTCCCAACCCTTCCCAACCCTGCTGGTCCCTAGATTCAGCCGCTATGTCCGCGGCTCATTGCTATGGCGATTCTTCTACTCGAGAAGGCTGATCCCGGTCACTCCTCCAGCTCCAGCTCCATAGCTTGCGGAAGCGCGCAGAGCAGCATCCCGTCCACCACCGCTAGGATCGGGTGGGTGGCGTCAACACCTTCCCAGCCCTTTCGGGGCACACCGAGTTGCGCGAACTGCAGCAGCCGCGACCAAAAGTCCGCGACTGCGCGAGCGCACGCAAGCTCGATGGGGTTGACGCCTGGCTGCGGCGGCGTCAGCTGCGTGGGCGGGACCTCATCTGGGTCGGCGTCCGCCCCCGCTGCTGCCGCCGCCGCTGCCTCGGTGGGTGCTGCCGCCGCTGCCGCCGCTTGGTCTCCCTGGGCCGCTGCATCGCGTGTCATCCCGCGCAGCCGCACCCGGCCGTGTTCTATGGCGGCAAGCGCCGCCATCGCCACCACATCCCACACGCACTGCTGGATGCCCGAGGGCGCCTGCACTAGCCACAGCTGGGCTTGGCTGACGGGCTGGGGCCCCGGGGTGTGTGCGTTGATCTGCGCCACCACCGCCTTTGCCACTGCGCAGCCCCAGAAGTGGTGCTGCCGCGGCGCAGACGGGGTGGCGGCGGCTGGCCCCGTTGTGGCGCTGCCATGGCCGTACTGTCCACAGCCGCACGGCTCACGTCGAGCCGTGGGCATGTGAGTGTTGCCCGGCAGCGGCACGGCGTCGATGGCCAGCCGCCACAAAGTCTCGAAATGGCGCCGCTCCCACCGGACGTGCTGCCACAGGCGCGCAAGGGTGCCCCGAAGAGCGCCGAGCGCCGCTGCCGCAGCTTCAGGCAGGTCCTCACGCCGTGCCTCCGAGCGGGGCGGCAGGCCAAGGGCCGCCCGCTCATAGTCCTCGTGGAGTCCGGCACGGCGTGCCGCTATGCTGTCCAGCTGCAGGGCTGTGGCCATGCGGACGGTCAGCTTCTCCAGGGGAATTTTGACGGACTCGGTGCCGGGCAACACCCATCCCATGCGCGGCATGATGATGGTGCTGATGACGGAGGAGGTGGAGGGGGCGGGGGGCGGGGCGGGGCCGGGGCCCGCAAGCTGTGCGGCGTGGGCCCGTGCGGCGTTTATCCACGCTGGTGGGATGTCATCAACCAGGCCCTGGAGGGCGGCGAGCGTGGGGCCGCGGCGACGCTGGCGTGCGTCTGTTGGGCCCAGGTGGGCTCTCAGCCACCCTGCCCAGTCGACGATGGCGGCCGTGTCGAGCGGGGCGCGCGTCGTATGCTCGTACCAGGTCGCCAATGGTGAGCAGCCGCGCACAGGCACGTAGTGCCCTGTGGCGGTAGTCAAGGCCGCGGCCCTGCGTGTACTGCGCGGCGCTGGCAAGGGTAGCTTCTGGCGCCGGCTCCTCCTCGGCCTCCAGGTCCGGGTCTGCCTCGCCGCCCTCAGCCGGGGGCGGAGGGCAAAGGAGCGGGTTGCCCCACAGGGGTGCCGTGTGTGTGTGTGTGTGTGTGTGTGTGTGTGTGTGTGTGTGTGTGTGTGTGTGTGCGCGCGCGCGCGTTTATGTGCGTGTGCATGTATTTGTGTGGAGGTGAATGTGGATGTGGGCGATGCTGCAGCAGCACGAGGGCTGGCAGCCGGCCCAGCGTGCCGCTCTGCCCTGTCGCGGGCGCCAGCGCCGCCTTCGCCAGCGACACCTTCGCCAGCGCCGCCAGCGCCATTCTTGTGGACAGGCCAAATCCCCTTCTGGGCCCCTGACTGGCTGGCTGGCTGGCTTTGGTCCATGCGGTTGCGTTGCTTTTCGTTCTCGATGACCAGATGCCCTTCTGAGCCCCTGCCCCCTGGCTCCAGCACCAAGCAAGACTCACACCCCAGGACCGCCCCCCCCTTGACCACGCCCCCCCCCCCTGCTCGTAGCGCACATGCACTTCCCAACGACATAGGACCAAGCTAAACTCCCCAATGATCAATGTCGGAAAGGACATAGGTTCGGTTTAGGTTGGGGCGGTGCTTGTAATCCCTACCCGACCCGGAACGGGCCCCACGGGTTTGGTTTCCTGGTTTAGGATGAGCTGGTTTTCACAACCCCCCGCCCCACCTTGTGGCTCAGGCGGAAGGAGGCGTCGTGGATGGCCAGCACGTTGTCGTTCCCGCCGCTGGCCAGCTGCTGCCCGCACAGCGACCACTCCAGACCGCACACCTCCTGTGGGGGCGGAGGGGGGCACGGGGGGAGGGATTACGGCATGTTCAAGGTGTGGCATGGGCGGCGGCAGTGATTGTGGAGTGCGTGTCTGGTGGCTGTGGAGGCAATTGGCGGTGGTGGTATTGGGCAGTGGAGCCAAACAGCAGGGCCGCGGCCCCGCTGACAAGCAGCAGCACAGAGTACAGCTGACACCGGAGGACTACCTGGACTGCTGGTGTCGATACCACAGCCAGCTTCCCTTCACCTACTACCTCGGGCCGTTTGTGGCTGGGCGTTTCCCCATGCCGCGAACGCCCCTGCCCCGGCCGCCCCTCCCGTACCCTTGGGTGCATGCAGCGCCCTTCACCAACACCCCTCACCACATCCCTCCCCCCCACCTGCTCCCCCGGCCCCCCCGTTTCGTATCGGCTGGTAGGTTCGGGCGTCTGGAACGAACCACCACCACTCCACCACTCCACCTCCATCCCTCCCTTCCTCCCTCCCACCCCAGCTCGCACCTGCTCGTGCACGGTGAGCCGCGCCACGCACGCCTCGTCGCGGCGCTTGCGCACGTCCCAGTTGGCGATGGTGGAGTCGCGGCTGCCGCTGCTGAGCACCGCGCCGTTCCAGGACAGCGCCGACACGCGGTTGGTGTGGCCGCACAGCTCGCGCACCTGCTTGCGCCTGTTGCGTTTTTTGTTTTGTTTGGGGGCGGGGCGGCCGTTTGTTTGTTTTTCACGATTGTTAGGCCGGAGAGGGCGGGCGTGGTGAGCAACGGAGCGGCTGGCATGGCGGGGACTGGTGGCGCTCACCGCCCGCCGCCTTCACACCCTCCCCCAGCCAGCCCCGCGTGCAGCAAATCCCCGCGCCCAGCCCCACCTTACGTCGCCCTGCCGTCCCTGCCACCCCCCCCCCCGCCCCGCTGCTCATGCGACGACTGCATCCCCTGGCCCCCTCCCTCCCTCCCGCCAGCCAGCCAGCCAGCCAGCCAGCCAGCCAGCCGCTCGTCCCGCCTCACCCCCGCCTCACCTGCTGGCGTCCCAGATCTGCACCTTGGCGTCGCTGGTGCCCACCGCCAGAAAGTTGCCGTCACTGCCCCACTTCAGCGCTGAGATGTAGTCGCCTGTTTATTGGGTGTGCGTGTGCGTGCTTATGCTCTTGTGCGCAAGGGAAGGTGTTTGTTGCGCCGTTGCGCCAGCGCCGTGGCAAGCCCCGCCCCGCCGCACCACACACACAACACCGCAGCACGTTCAAGGCGCTGTATCCGCCGCCAGCCCCCTCTTGAACCACTCTGTCGGCAGCTTTGGGCCATGCAATCCAGTATCTGCTGAACTCCACCGATTTCCCCACCCTTACGTACCTTCGTTGGGCACGGTGCACAGCTCCTCCACTCCGCCGCTGGCCGCGTTCCACAGGTACACCGAGCGGCCCAAAGCCACGGCGATCTGGGTTGGGCCAGCATTTGCAAATAAGGACGAAAAGCTCAGCCCATCGCACCATCTGGCGGTCGAGGGCGTGTGGCAGCAGCCAGGCACATTCGGCGCCGCACCCTGCGCTAACCCCCTTCCCCGGCACTGCCTGCCCCCACTAAGAAAGGGCTGCCCCCGCGCGTGCGCGGCTGCGTAAAGGAACCCACCAGGTTCTGACCGCTCCAGTCCAGCAGGTTGAGATAGTAGTCGTCCATGAGCTCGGGAGCGTCCAGGATGCGCTCTTGCGTGGTGGGGACGTGCCGGAAGGTCTTCTTGACGGTGGGCGCAAGGTTCTGGTTATACAGCGACTTGAGGCTGTTCTCATACCCCTCCGGGGCTGCTGGCGCTTTTTGCTTGAACGCTAGGATACGGCTAGAGTCGTTGACGCTCAGGCTCGCGGCCAGCGCCTTCTGGTAGGACTCCTCCTTCGATGGCGAGCCCTGCTCGCCCTGCTTATTCTCCTTGCTGAGCGAGAAGTTAGCCGAGTCGAAGTCCATAGCTGAGCGCGTTGGAATGAA
Source organism: Chlamydomonas schloesseri (assembly GCA_016834595.1). Taxonomy (NCBI): domain Eukaryota; kingdom Viridiplantae; phylum Chlorophyta; class Chlorophyceae; order Chlamydomonadales; family Chlamydomonadaceae; genus Chlamydomonas; species Chlamydomonas schloesseri. The sequence continues at coordinate 1,915,420 of JAEHOD010000009.1, read as the reverse complement.
CCGGTCCATCTGCGGAGCGAGCATTGCAAAGGGCGGGCCGTCTATTTGTTGCCCCGAGCACTTCCCACATTTGCGTCAGGCGGGTCGCACCTTCTCTTTGCTCTTGCCATTCCCAGGCGTCTTTGTGCCGAAGTTGAGCTTTACGCTCTTGCTGGTGCCCAGCGGGCTGCCCGAACTCGCATTTCCTGGGGTGGTCGAGGCCATTTCCGCTCGCGAGCCCCAAAGCCCCGCAGATGACTCTTAGCAATCCGCTATTGAACTAACGGTGACAGGATATAAATGACAGCTGAGAAGTCTGCGAGCTGGTGCAAGCTGTCGCGGAAACTTGCCGTCAAAATGTGCGTTGCGTGGTTGTGGTAATACAGTTATGCTATCATACGTGCTGAAAATATGTGATGTGTTGAAAAATTGCAAAATGCTACGCCCAGCCTTGCGCATAGGCGGTCTGGTACCCGCGAGCACCCGCGATCGTGTGCAACCCCCCGCTCTCGCTGCCCGGCGCCCCCAGTCCCACCACGCCGCGCTGACACTCGTGTGGCTTTGCCGACTTCTGGTTGAATACACTAAAGTGATTTCAAGGACCATATTAATCCACACGCCCACGAGTGCGCCTTGCAGGTGCAGGAGATGCCCAAGCGGACTGCCGACTCCATGTCTCGCATGTGTCATCGACCCGGTCGCACCCGGTACCCGAGTCCCGGGGTCCATAGCGTTAAGACCACGACCAGTAGTAAGATTGTGCAGCATCTGTACAATGTATCCGTACAAAGGAGCTGGTGAGGAAGTCGGGTCTGTGTCGGTTTCAGCACCCACCATCGCGCGACGATTTGTAGTGGAGCATCACGGAGCGTGGGGTGGGGTGCTCGGCTGCGCCCCAATCAAGCATACCTTTCTCGGCCTTTTGGCTCAGATCATGTGTAGTATCTGTTCTTATAAGCTTAATCGCTTATATGGTTCTCATTGAGAACCTGCGATTAACTTCAATATTTTAGGGGGGAGAAGCAATGGTGGCGCTTGCGCTTCCGCTGATCCAGCATGGCAGGAGGCTTACACTACCTCTCTTGCCGTGCACCCCAGCCTATAAATCTCTTCAAATTGTCTGCATGCACGACTCCGTTATTCCCTGTGAGGCTCTGGTCATCATGCCTGCGGGCACGGGTCATCACGCCTGGGGGCCAAAGGCACCTGCTGCCTTCCAACGGCTTGGTACTGGCTATAATCGCTCGCCTTGCATCAGGGGAGGCCTTGCATCCCCCGCAGGCGTGGAAGGCGGGCTCAAGGGCAAGGGCTTGGCAAGGGAGGGTTCACTTATCCCCTGCGCCCAACCGCCCCTGTCGGCACGAAACACGCGTGCGGTCTGCGCGCACGTGGCATCCCCGCAGAGAAGCATGTAACATGGCTAGCATCTGACTTGTGCTTGTTTGCCGGTGGCTTTGGCGCCGTGACTGTGAGGGAGCGTGCCCCCAGCGGTGGCCATGCCCTGTCGGAGATGCTCGATGCTTCCGCAGAAGCGCGGACACAACAGGACACGCACCAAACCAATATAACTAGGGCCTGGTTGTACCCTGGAAGGCATGCACGGGCGCCGCTCGCTTCGGTAGCCTTCGGAAGGGCCCCAAAACTGGGCATTTCCGCGACGGGTCGTTTTGGCCTTTTGGCCTGGTTCCGGGGCGGACTTGGAGCAGCGCCCGAGCCTCCTTGATGCGCCGACAAAAACAACGGATATCAGACACAAATGAGAGCCAGTATCGCGAAACGGGAATTTCATTCTTGAGGTTTTGGGTATGACCTATTCTGCGATTGCCGACTTCCTGGTCAAGGTCTGGGCCGCAGACCCAGCAGCTCCAAGGGTTACAAAGTAGTCTTAGGTACAATCTCCCGTGCTCCGGGGCCCAGGCTGAGGGGGCCGACCGCGAGTTGCATACCCCTCCCCCCTGATCCCCCGCGTCCTGTCCCCTTGTGTGGCTGCGTCCGCGTCTGCCGCTGCCGCGCACCCCAGGCTACCCCCCCCCCCCCCGTCCCCCCCCCCTCACTTCTCCGCCCATAACCCAGGCACCGAGCTGTCCCCTGTACTAGTTATCGACATGCACTAAAATGTGAATGCGCCATGCAATGTCGATATCGTATCCAGCACGCAGGCAGCAGTGAAAGAGGTGACTGGCAAGGACAGGCCAGTGGGCGTGTTACCCCAAACGTGACGGTAACTACTGGTGAAATTGGGCATATCCCCACACACGCTGTCGTCATGACCGGAGGCTGCGCTGTGTTGGGCTGTGGTGTGCACGGCAGGCTGCAGTGGCGAGGCCGTGGCGTGGCCACTAGCATACAGGGGGACGGCTGAGAGAGGCTTGCTAGTACATCGGTAGAGTACACCGTACTACCAGTAGAGTACATCTTGGTGTGTTACAGCTGCATGGAGACTTCTGACCTGGGCCCGAAACACGGCCGCTGCAGCCTACTCAGCCCCCTTGAGCCCACCAGCCTCTTTGGACTGGTGAGAGCGCCGACACTTGACCGGCGCACACTACCAAGCCTACGGCGGTACATGCTGACTCTACGGTCCTCGGTGTCACGTTCACCACCTGACTCTATGGCGCATGCGCATTTTTAGAGTATTTTGGAGTCTGTACGGGTGCTATGTACCGTATGCACTATGCAACCCCCTCGCGGGGCTTTTCCTGGTCGTGGTTGGGGATGGAGGGGACAGCGCCACGGAGCGTGTCTGCTTTCCTACTTCTTCATTGGGGTGCACCAGCGGCAGCTTGCGTGGACAAAATCGGGCTTTATGTCATGATAGGCAAGCCGTGTTTGCATCACACAGCCATCATGCGCCCTTTGCGCAGCCCTGGCGCATATCACGGAGCTGCATCCGGTGCTGTCTTTTGGTGGACGACCACAGCACCTAACCTCACCTACCGGTAACCACATGCCTCTCAGTCGATGGACAAGTAAACCTCAGCGTGCGCCTTCGACAATCCCCTCATCACGCAACGTACTGGAACACGCGACATACTCCTCTCAACACTAAGGAATTAGAACGCACGTGTCTCGTCGTCTGTGTCACTTCGCAGCTAACCCAACCGGCCGGGTGCCCCAGCCCTCACATGTGTTAGTTGACCCACACCCACACACCGACGGTGCAACACGCACCTACACCCAAGGAGGCTAGCTGCACGGCGAGAAAGCCGCGCAGCCTGACGCAGACATTAACACCCACCCGGCGCACCACGCTTTCACAGCAAAGCAGCAGAATGTTACTGGTCGTAAAGGAATGAGGATCGAGTGTAAATACAGCGGCTACAGCGGCATAAGTTGTCGTCCGGCAGGTTTGAGGCGCAGTACGTAGTGGTAGGCGCCCCTCACGCCCCTCTTTATTCTACGCAGTACGCACCCGTCCCGCAAACACTTGAAATGACGTCAAGTCTCGGTGCGTGTCTCAGCACGGTAATCACATGAACACTCATCTCGCAGCATGATCTTCCACGTTTCACAACTTCCACAGCCTGAAACCGCTATTAAAGGACAGGGCCCCATGTTGCGGGACCTTCATGAATCCAAGTTCCAGAATCAAGGTCCAGCATCAGAACCAAGGTCCAGCATCAAATCAGCCCTCAGCTGAGCACCCAGCGCGCCATCGCAGCAGCTACGGCGAACACACCTCTCTTCTCACGCGCCTACAACCCCAGCCGCCGCGGCCGCTGCTGGCGCCGCCACCGCCGCCACCGTGCGCGCCGGCAGCGGCGACGCCTGCGGCGTGCGGTCGCGGGCAACTGGGTTTCCAATCGTTGAGGCGGCCGATCGCGCCACCAGAAACTCCATCGCCGCCGCCACCACCGCCGCATTGATGGGATCGTTTGAGTTCATCCGCACCGGCGACTTGGCCATGGGGCTGCAGCTGGTACTGCCTCCCGCCGCCTGCGGCAGTAGCTGCTGCTGCTGCTGCTGCTGCTGCTGCTGCCGCAGCCAGGCCGCGGGCGCGGTCTGCGTGCCGTCGAGGCCCAGGCGCTTACGGTGCAGCGCTCGGCTGTCGCGTGAGCGCTGCACCGGCAGCGGCTCCTCCTCCCCAACATCGCTGTCGTCCCCATTGCCGCCGCCGCCGCCGCCGCCCCAGGCGCCCACGCGGCCGCCGCCGCCGCCTCCGATGGCCTTGGCGGCAAGCGAGGTGAAGGCGCGCCAAGCCACCGTCAGCGCGCTCGCAGACTTTTTCGGCGCGCCCTTCCGCCGCCCACTTTTCCTGCTGCCGCCTCCCGCACCGCTGCCGCCGCCACCGCCGCCGCCGCCACGCCCAGTCTCGTCGCCGTGGTCAAACACCTCACCAAACGTGCGCCGCCGCATCAGGCCTGGGTCGCCGGCGCTGCCGACGCTGGCGTCGCTGGCTGCTGCTGCACCAGTGGCGGCGCCGCCTGCGCCGCCGCCGCCGCCGGCAGCGCTCGTGTGCACACGGCTACTTTTGCCGCCGCGGATGGTCCGGTGCCCAGCGGCGCCGCTCTCGCTCTCGCAGCGCCGGCTGCCCCCCTCAGCCGCCACCAGCTCGCTGCTACCGCTGCCGCGCGCGTCGCGGCTGCCGCCGCGCCGCCGCCGGCCGGACTTGCCGCGACCGCTGCCGCTGCTGCCGCGCGCCTCCTGGGGCGACGACACGTACATCACCTCTTCCGCCAGCTCCAGGGCCGCCAGCCGCGCCTGGTTTCGCGCGCGCTGCATGTTCTCATCGAACCAGGGCTGCCCCTCGCCGCAGCCCTCGCCTGCCGCGGCCCCTTCCTCTGCGGGTTCGAGGTCCAACAGGCGATCCGGCTCCTCCGCTTGCTGCGCGGCCGCGGCTCCGCCGCTAGACAGGATCACGCGCTGCTGCTGCTGTTTGTCGGCAGCGGCAGAGGTAGGGCCGTCGGCGGAAACGGGGACGGCGTCACCGGAGCCGCCCGTGGCAGCAGCGGCGGCAGCGGCAGCCGCCGGCAGCGGCCCTGGCGAAACAGGCCCGACAACGGCATTAGACAGGTTGGATTTCTTGATAGCGGGCTTGGCGGGACCGCGCTGCTGTGCCTGTGACCAGATCTGCTTTGGCGCCGTGTCAGAGCGCAGGACCATGCGTGGGCTGTTGCCCGCGCTGTTGCCCGCACTGCCGCTGTTGCTGACGCGGCCCTCCGCCGACCGCGCGGCGGCGGCCGCCGCCACCGCAGCCGCGGCCGGGGAGTTGGCTGACGACGGCGGCGGCGGCGGCGGCGTGGTAGCGAAGCCGTCCGCCCTCGCAGCGGCAGCGCCGGCGTCGGCCACCGCATTTGCAGCAGCGGCTGCGGTGTCGCCATCCACATCAGGCAGCTCAAGCGCTCCAGCGGCGGCGTCGACGGAGGCGCGGGGGTTCCGTGGGCGGGCCCCTGCGGGCGGCGGCGGCGGCGAGAGCAGCTGCCGCTGCGGCGGCGGCGCGAGGCTGCTGCTGTTGTTGACACCGCCGCCGCTGCTGCGTTGCGCCGCAGGTGCGGTGCCTGCAGGCACCAGCAGCGGCGGCGGCAGCGGCGCGGACGAGCAGCTCAGGGAGGAGCAGCCCAGCGGCGACGGCACCGCCTGTTGCTGCGGCGCCCCTGTCGGTCCCCTACTAGTCATCGCGAAGGCGCCGGAGGTTGCAGCGGGCGAAACCCAGCCGCCGCCGCCGCCGCTCCCAGTAGAGCCGCCGTTGGCTGAGAGCCGCGTCGCCATCAGCCCCGCGGTGCTGCCGACGGCGCGGCTGGCAGCGCTGCCGGTAGGCGGCACGGCAGCCAGATGAGCGGCGCTGTTTGGCCCGCTGCCGCCGCCGCCGCCGCCGCCGCCACTCCCAGACAAGCTGACGCCGTTGCCGTTGCCATTGCCGGTGGGCAGCAGCAGGGTCACGCGAATGGTCTCAGGCGCGGCAAAGCTGCCATTGCTGGTGCACGCCAAAGGCGAGGCACATTGGCTGTAGCTGCCTGGAGCCGCGACTGCTGCTGCTACTGCCGCTGCCGCTGATAGCCGGGCCGGAGAGGCAACGGCCAGTGAGCCGCTGTGGGGCGCCGCGCCGTATCGGGCAGCGGCCGCAGGCGACTGGGGCGTAGCACTAGCATGCACGCCGGAATCCAATGCGGACGCAACGAGCAGCAATGGCGGCGGCGCTGTCAGCTGCTGCTGAGCCGCCATCTCAATGCTGCGTCGGTGCGACATGCCAGGAAGCATGGCGGGCGGCGGCGGCAGCTCCTGCGGCGGCGGCGGCCCGCCCGCTAGCGCTGCTGCCCCCGCTGGTGACATCAGCTTGGGAAGCGGCATCGACGCTGCGGCCGAGGACAGCTCACCCGGCTGTAGCAGCATGCGTGGCAGCTGGCCGCTGCCGGCGGCGCCGCCGTTGGTGCTGATGCGCTGCGGCGAAGCCGACGACGACACGACCGCCGCTGTTGGGCGGTTTGGGAGGAGGTGGCGCGGCGACGCGGGGATGCGCGGGCTTGGGCCAGCGCCCTCCACGGCGTTCCAACCAGCGGAGCTCATGGGGGGCGCGTCGGCGATCGCAGCTGTCGCGGGGACTGGGTTTTGGAGCTCGGTGCCCTCAGCGACGGGCCCCGCTGGCGTCAGCCCCGCTGGCGCCTTGTTCGCTGAGGTCCCGAGTGCAGCATTCAAGAACTGCTGCTCTACTAGGCCATCCACCACCTGCGTGAACAATTGTGACGCATTCGTGCATTTTAAGCAAGTATATAGGAGGCGCGGAGTCACGACCACTCGACATTTTGCATGTTCGACTTTTCCCAGGAACGCAGTGAGGACCTAAGAACATAGAACATTCATGCAGGCGAAATATCGCGCCATCAAGCATCATGTGCGCAACGGTGCACCCCAACAGCGTCTAATAGACTTCACAGACGGTTCATGCGTGGACCAAACGAACGGCCCGAAAATTGTCCCCTCCTCTCCCCGGTAGCAGCCGCACCTGATGCCACCAGTGGTATCCTGCCTCAGCTCTTGGCATGATGGCACAGCGCCGGCGTCACGCAAAAGCGCCGGTGAAGAAGTCGGGAAGAATCCTGACCTCGCGAAGTTCCAAAGCTACGCAGTTCAGTGAATCCCGCTGCTCGCGCAAGTTATAATTGCTCGTTCTGTAGGCCAGGACGTCTTGAGCGCAGGCCGCAGTCAGGAAACGCGCAGCGCGACTGCTAACCAATTGCGCAAAACAAGTAGACCAGACATAATTTTTAGGCCGAAAGTATACACTGCATCTTACGCGTACAGGCTTTTGCCATTTCCAGACCGTCGAGGATGCCAAACCGCATGCTGCCCACCACGGGCTGCGAGCTTCAGAAGCACTGTACAGCAGGCAGCCTTTATCATAATCGCAAATCCACCGCATTGGACGCACCTTGCAGCGCGACATGCCACGTACTGCGTTTGCGGCCCGTCGCCGCTCGCTCGTTGTCCCGCACTTGGCTCTTCTCATTGTGCGCCGCTTTAGCAGCGGTGGCGCACTCTGTTCTCCGCATTGTCGTAACAACGGTATCAACATCTTGTTGCAGTCGTGTCGGCTGCGTCACGGGACGAGGCCCTCCGGAAGCACTCCGCACGCAGCGTGCCCCCTAACAAGGAAGGCCCGAGTCCGTTGCTTGACAACAGGCCCCACGCACTCCTACAACGCGCGTCCCTGGTTGAAATGTTTCACCTACATTCACATTATATAATATTCACCAGTGCCCAATCCACGTCAGAGTCCGCCTCCGCCAATTTGCGCCGCCGCGCAGTACCCCCACCCGCACCACCCCCGCTCCTGCTGCCGGCGCCAGGGAACCCCTGGCCGGCGCTGCTGCCGGTGGCGCCTCCCGCCATCGATGCCGGTGGCGCCTCCCGCCATCGATGCCGGTGGCGCCTCCCGCCATCGATGCCGGTGGCGCCTCCCGCCATCGATGCCGGTGGCGCCTCCCGCCATCGATGCCGGCGGCGCCTCCCGCCATCGATGCCGGCGGCGCCTCCCGCCATCGATGCCGGCGGCGCCTCCCGCCATCGATGCCGGCGGCGCCTCCCACCATCGATGCCGGCGGCGCCTCCCGCCATCGATGCCGGAGACAGGAGCAGGGGCAGCGGTCGGGGGTAGCCTGTAGTGGGGGCAATCGTATAGAGTGACCGGCTGCACGGCCAACGGACAAGCGCTGTACCGCGCCTGTGCCGCCGGTCACACAGAGCCTTTCCTCAGTCCGGAGGACTCCCCAGAGGCCCAGACCGGAGCCGCCTCACCACAAGCCGTGCTCTCACACACAACACAACGCCCTGTCCGACCCCACCCCACCCCATCTTCCCCTTTGACCCGCTGCCTCCGTGCGCTATCCTTCTGCCACGCGCCCACACGCCCCCCACCGGTTCGGTTTGGGTCTCGGGTTTTTTGCTTGGGTTCGGAATGAACTACCCCCACGCCCCCCGGCCCACCTGTCCGCCAGCAGACGGCCCGCACGCACACGGCGCCGCGGGTGAACAGCCATGCCACGTCGGGGGCCGCCATATCCCGCGTGATGGTCGAGGTGGCGGAGCCAAAGTACACCGCGCGCCGCCGCGGCAGCGGCAGCGGGTGTGGCAGCGGCAGCGGGTGAGGGTGCTGACAGGGGAGGGACACGGCAGCGGGCGGCCGTGCAGCAGCAGCCGCGGGCCGGCGCCAGCGCTGCCACCTGTGGACTGGCCTCCTCCTGAGCCTCCTGAGGCCGAGCAGGTCGCCCAGTGTGAGGTGCAGCGGGCCGTCCGGCGTCTGCGGGGAGGGGAAGGAGAGGGGAGGGAGACTGGAGATTGTGAGAAGGCTGTCAAGGCGTCGGCGGCGGCGTCACGGGGTGGCGAGCCCACACCCACACCCACACCCACACCCACACCCACATGCCCTCTTCAACTTGCACTCACCTTGAGAGAATGTCCCGCCGCAACTCGTTCCACCACAGTGTTTCTACGTACCACCCGCACGTTCGCTCTAACCCAACACAACTTCGCACCTCGTCACCCTTCAACCCGCCCCCGCTCTCACGCACCTGCTCCGCGGTGTGCTGCACCAGGAACAGCTCATTGGTCTGGAAGTAACTGCCGTTCAGAGGGAAGCCGCCCCGCAGCGCCGCCAGCGCCGGCACCAGCACCGCCTCGCGCAGCGGCACAGCGCCCAGAGCCGCCACCTGCACCGCCAGCTGTGCAATGTTCTGCTCGAGTCTCGCGCCGTGGGGCCCTAGTCCCGGCGCATGCCGCGTTGCTACCGCCGCTAAAGCTCCGGGCCCAGGGACTTCCGCAGTGGCAGCGGGTACTAGTGTCGTGGCATCGGCAGCAGCGTCGGCCGCGGCTGTAGCAGCTGCGGCTGCGACAGCGGCAGTAGCAGCCGCCTCCGCCTCCACCTCCAGCCAGGCCAGCTGCAGCGCCATGTCGGACAGGCGCCGCAGGTCAGGCAGCTCGGGGCCCAGCACCCGCCACATGGGGGCCGCGGCAGCTGTGGCTGTAGCAGCAGAAGGTGTGCTGCGGCGTCACCGCCTGCGGCGTCACCACCTGCGGCATCCTCCATGACCACGCTGGCGGCCTTGGGCCTGGCGAAAGCGGCTGTGATGGGGCCCTTGCGCGCCGCCGATGCCGCGCCGGTACCAGGTGATGCCTCCCCTGCTGCGCCGCCGCCGCCACCTCCCGTGTTACTGGCCGCGGCTGTAGCAGCACTAGCGGCTGCGCGTGCAGCGGCCTTTGCGGCGGCGGCCTGTGCCTCTGCCACCGCGGCCCTCTTCTCCTGATCCGTTAGCGGCGCGAGCAGCAGCAACACATATGGCATGGCGCCTTCGATTGTTGCTGCCGCTGCCGCCGCCGCTTCAGCGTCACACCTTTGACACCAGCAGCGCAAGCAGCGCACGCGGCAGCCGCCCCGCCCTGAGCGCCTCCAGCAGCCGCCCCGCCCTGAGCGCCACTGGAGGTCGCCACCCACCCGCCGGCTGTGACGGCGCCGGCGCCGACAGCTCCAGCGGCGTCAAGCGCGCCGTTCGCCCCGGCGGCGTCACCACTCCCGGCTCCGACTGCAGAACCAGCGGCGGCAGCCGCTCTGCTGCTGGTGCTTGGGTTGGCGGCGGCGCAAGCATTGACGGGTCCGGCGACGCTGATGCAATGTAAGTCTGCTCAGCAGCAGGCGACTGCAGCGACACGAGCGACCTGGTGACGCTGTGCGGGCAGCCGGTCTGGGGGCTTGTAGCAGGAGTGTCTTCGACACGCCAATCCGGGTGTCTTCGACACGCCACGAACCCTGGGTCACCGGTGGGCTCAGCCCACAGGGCTGCTGCTGGGGCGGCGGAGAGCGCCTGAAGCGCTTCACGCCGCGGGCCCGGCCGCTGCCGGCGCCGTCACTGCCACTGCCGCTGGCATACCCGTCCGCGCGCTGCGTTGCGCCCGCAGTGGCGCCGCCTGAAACGCGCTGCGGTGCCGACGCCTGCTGCTGGGCTGCTGGAGTGCTGGTGGGCAGCGGCCGCAGTTGGGCTGGCGCTTCTGGCAGGACACCTGTACGAGGAGGCATGGCGTGGTGGGGCGTGTGTGGCAGGGTGGTTGGGGTTGGCGGTTTGGCACGTGGGCTGCACGGCGGGTGGGCTGACGGCGACCCATGTCCCACAGCTGCGCACACCTCGCTCCCACTCCCAACCGCCCGCTCCACCTCCTCCGCCCCCCCCTCACCAACACACATCCCGCACCTTGCCCAGCGTGATGCACGGGTAGTGCGGCTCGTACAGCGTGGCGGGTGTCGAAGGCGGTGAGGCGGGTGCACGGGAAGCCGTGCACCGCCGCCTCCTCGGGGTAGGCAACTGCTCCAGCGCCTGCTCCAACTGTGCTTGCAAGGGGGGATGTTAGGGAGAGGAGAGGTGGGCGAGGTGGGAGAGGCGGGAGCGAAGGGTGCGTGGGGGAAGGTGGGAGGGAGCAGCGGGGTAGGGGAGAGGGGGGCGGAGGGAGCAGCGGGGTACGGTAGGGTAGGGACGGGGCGGAGAAAATGTGGTTTGTGCGGGGCAGGGAGACGAAGCGACCAAAGTGGTTCTTACGGGGGGCTGCAAAGCGCCACACGCAACTTGCAGCCCCTGCATCCGGCACCCTGCCCACATCTCCCCACCTGCAGCCGCACCTGCACCCTTACACTCCAGCCCAGGGGGCCCTCACGCACCTCTATGGGTATCCAGCCCAGCCGCGCAAACACACACGCCACGTTCACGTCCACCGGGAACTCCTGCGGCGGGAGGTGGGGGCGAGTTGGGGAGGAGCCGGGTTGTATGCCCAAGCCCAGCGAGAGAAGGCACCATTGTGGAGGGAGCGTTCAGTACAGCTTCAGTGATCAAGACGCATGCGACCACGTGGCCTGGGCGCTGTCCCCAAGCCCCAAAGCCTTGACACCCACTTCACGGCTCCCGCCCATTCCCCCCTTCCCCGCCCCCCGCCCCGCACCTTCTTGCCCATCGCCAGCAGCACGATGCACGCCACGCTCTTGCGGCCCAGCCCCTTCACACCAAGCAGGTACCTGAGCCGGTTTGAGGCGGGAGAGCACCGGTAATACACTGGTTCACATCCGTCTACTGCTGCTCTTGCACCTGCTGTACACGTCACGCTCCTTGCACGCACCCTTTGGCCTCTCTTTGGCTTCTCCCCATTCGCAGCCACTCCCGCCCACGCAGCCCGGCCCCCCGCCCTATCCCCGGCCCCCGCACCCCGCACCCACTTGATCGCCTCCTCGCCACTCACGTCCTTCAGACACTCCAGGCTCATCGGACCGCCGCCGCTGGCGCCGCCGCTGATGCTGCTGCTGGTGCCGCTACCGCCACCGGCGCCGCCACCGCCTCCAGTGACGCCGTCGCTACCCGCCCTCTGCGGCCGCGGTCGGGCTAGCAGCGGCCACTTCCGGTCCGCCGTACGCCCCAGTGCCCCCACCACTACCGCTGACTCCGCCGCCTCCACTGCTGACTCCGCCGCCGCCTGCAGCGGCATCGCCAGCCGCCACGGCGGCGCCGCGTCCAGTGGAGCCCCGCCCCCGGCCCCGGCCTCGGCACTTCCGCCGGCCTCCGCCCCGCCCGCTCACACCGGCGCTGCTGCCTGCGGCCATGCCCAGCTCCTCTGCCGCGGCGCCCCCACCCGTTCCCAATTCGCGCCCTTCCGCAGGTGCATCTGGCGGCCCGGCGGGGCCACCACCACCGCCGCGCTGCTGCAGTGCCGCCAGGAAGGCCTGGATGCGGGTGGTCAGCAGCTCGTGCATGCCCCTGTAGGTGTGGTAGGCAGCAGGTGTGTGAGACGTGCATGTCAGCATGACACGCTGGCGCGTATACGTAGGAATTGTCTCTCTCCCAAAGAACCGAAACCACGCACCGGCAGCGAATGAGGTCCTCAATGCGGCTGGCGGGCGCCGCCGCCGCCACCGCCGCCCAGTCCACCATGTCCTGGCCCACTGGGATCCACCAGCCGCCGCCGCCGCCAGAGGTGGCGGCGGCGGAGGAGGCGGGGCCGGAGCCCGCGGCGGAGCTGGAGTCTTGGGCGGGGGAGGTAGCGCAGACGATTGCGCCACTGCCCCCCGCAGATGCAGATCCCGGGTCGCCACCCCCACAACCCCTGCCGACAGTGCCATCCACCAGTGCAAGCTCCATCCCGCCGCCGCCGCCACCGCTGCCCCCACTGCATGCCATCCCCGCCGCCATTTTCAACGCCGCTTCCACCACCGCCCCCACTGCCCCGGTGTCGGGCGGGGAAGGCCGCGGCCAGGTTCATGAAGGCCGCGGAGGACAGCACGTCGGAGGCGTCCTGGGGGGCAGGGGAGAAAGGAGATGACGAGGGGTAGGGGGGGAGCAGGAGCCGGTGGGAGGAAGAGTTCAACACGTGGACATGTTTGGCGGCCCAGGAAGGGGAAAGGACCGGGCCGACTGACGTGAAACAACGTCAAGCCGACCGGCCGCCCCCCCCACACACACACCTTCAGCGCGGCCGGTTTGTTTCGTCCTACGCTTTCGAACACATCAACCCAGCAACGCCCCCCCCCCCCCCCCCCCCCCCCCCCCCCCCCCCCCCCCCCCCCCCCCCCCCCCCCCCCCCCCCCCCCCCCCCCCCCCCCCCGCACCTGGTTGAGGAAGGTGCCCACCGCCGAGTCCAGCACCGAGCGGCCCCACCTGCACGTGAAGGGGGGCGAGTGTGCAAGTGTGCGCTTTCCCAACACATGGGTGTCAGGCTGTGGCATGAACTCGCCCCGTCCGCGGCCAGTCCGCACGCCCGCCTCTGATGGTGCTGCCGCCGCCGGCGCCTCAGCTTCCGCTGCGTGTGCTACTGCTGCTGCTGCTAACCTAGACCGGCGCCTGGCCCCCGTGTGGCTGGCCACGGGGCCCGTGGGCTCCAGAGCCTGGCTTCCGTCGCCGGCTGCGTGCGATGACATGTGGTGTGGCGCCATGGCTGGCCCGGCAAACCGACAACCGCTTCACGCTGCTGCCGGACGGACGCTGGCCGCCCGCCACCGCCGATCCATCCCCGCGTACGCCCTCGCTTCTCTCTCCCTCCCTCCACCTCTCGCTATTGCGCTTGCTCGCCCTGTCCACCTGGCCCCCTGTCGCCCTGCCCCTTGTCTCCTCCTCCTCCTCCTCCTCCTCCTCCTCCTCTCGCTCTCCCTCCTCCTCCTCCTCACCTGACCACGTCCGGGGTGATGCCGCGCGGCAGCTCCGCCTCGCTGGTGCGGCGGCCGCCCAGGTGTCGGACGCTGGCCGGACAGGTGTGGCTCGCCCGCCATGAGGGACTGCCCAGGGGCTGCATCAGGAGCACATCCCGCCGACTGCAGGGGAATGGATTGTGCCAGCGCCGGGCAGGGGAGCACGAACGCCGCGGTGTGCTGCTACCCTGGCCCTGGCCCCTGCGCCATTTGCAACTGCACTAGTGTGGGATTCGGACCAGTTCCGGTGCGACCAGCATGCCGTGACTGCTGCCGCCGCATGCTGCCCGGCTGCTGCTCAGGCATTAGCCATAGCTCCTGCTGCTCATGTTGTTGCTGATATTGCTGATACTGCTGCTGCGCCACTGCCGCCATTACACCGTACGGCTATGGCCATCCTGCTTGAACACCAGCGGTGAAGCGCCACTGGTGTCATACGCGCGCGACACGCCTGGCAGCCGCAGCTGCAACCGCAGGACTGCACGGCGTGTTGGACTGACGACAGGTTGCCATAGCCGCTGCCGCCGGCCTGAACCGCAGCTGTAGATTGCTGCTGCAGCATAACACCATGTAACTGGGGCGTTAGCGGCTGTAGCGGCTCGGGAACTGCAGGTGGCGGTTACCGAGTTGGGTGTTCCCCAGGCCAGGGTGCCGTCATGGTGCACGGTGGCGCCCCCCGCGGGGCATCCGCTCCCGCCACCCGCCCGCCACTGATGTCATCACGCAGGGCTGCATACTGGACATGGTAGCGTTGCCCGGCCCCCAGCTCGCTCATGCCGCCGGCATTACCGTGCTGCCCACTGCATGCTGTGCCCTCAGTACCCCAGACCCCGCTGCTGAATCTGCCCTACCATGTGCTGCTGCACTGCCTTTGAAGACGGCACATAATGCCGCATTCGTGCCGCATGCGGCTGGGTGTGAGGCGGGCAGCCCTTCTGCTGCAGCTGCAGCTGGCGGGGGACACTGAGCAAAATCTCCTCAGCCCGTGCACTTGTGCTGCCAGCCGCCGCTGCGGGCGCCGGTGGAGGCTTGGGGTGCAACAGCTCCAGCATGCATGGCAAAGCGTTCATCGGATCCGTAGCACCCTTGACACCGTTCCTAGCCTCTGTGGCCATTGTGCGCGGCAGCACATGATGGTGTGCCACGGCGCCACCCGTGCAGCTGGTGGTGGTGACGCTGGGCACACAGGCGCTGTCGTTGTGGTACCGACCTGCTGAGCCCTGCTGCTGCCGTTGCGCCATGCCGTCATGGCCAAACAAATCATCCCTCTCCCCCGCGGCAGGGCGCCCAATGCTGCTTCTGCTGGTGCTCTGGCCATGTGCCCGGCTGTACGTGAAGTGGTGCTGGTGAAACATGTGGAGGGTGGCCAACACACAGTTGTGGCAACACAACCGGCCACGCCGGCGGCACTGCCAGGGCCAGGGCCCATCCATGCTTCTGCTGCAACGGCCAATCTGACTGCTGCGTACGGGGCTACTCTGTGCGTGTGGCCTGGCCATGCTGCGCCGCGCCAGTCGGGCTGCAGCGGGCTGCTGGGTGGGCCGCTCAAGGCCGGCTGCCGGGTGGGGCCAGCAGCCTCGCTCGAGCTGCGGGTTCGCCGCGAGGAGCGGAAGCTCATTTGCTGAGGCTCCTATGTTAGATATCACTTGTTATCCTAGGTGCATTAAGCTATGCCCGAAGGCAAATCAAGAATGGGAGCCGTTCGTTGCGCCCACCGGCCCATGGACGGTGCATCAAGCTTTTACCACCACAAGTATGTGCACTTTGTAATTGGTTTCGGCCTGCGAGCCCATCTCAGCAGCAAGACTTCGTGCAAGCCAAAGTAAGGCCCGTGTTATCAATGTAAAGCTAGTGCCAGACTTAGCATGTAAGATTACGGGAAATGTCCTGTGCTATTCTTGCTATTGCCACGCGCTCGAGCTCTCGCAGGGGCCCCCGCCCTCGCTCCGCCCTCTCCCCTCCGACTTGCGCGTTCCCCTGCGTCGAGCCCCAGTCCATCTGGCCCTCTAGCTCACTGGACGTCCGCATTTCTCCTTTTATCGCGGTATACGCGGGACTGGATTGCGTCTCAGCCTGGGGGAATCGCCGTCGCTCGCCTGCAAGTCGCCCACCAATGACAATGGGCAACCCGCACTTACCCAACCCCGAACCCCGAACCATCACCCTTGAACCGCTGAGCGATGCATATGTGCATGATGCATACGCATTTGACCTTGTAGAGCGTTAGAAACGGTATCCGAATCACCGCAGCGAAGCGCCAGAGTGTCTTGTGGGCATAGCAATAGCTGCGTGTAATATTTTCGTTAGTATATGTTTCTGGTGAAAAGGAAGGATTCGGCAGATCAAACAGAGAGTCGCCCCGAGCGCCCTCATTCTCTTTGCTTTTCATTGGGCTCAAATACTGGCCATCAATGATATGAAATATTTGAGAGCAACTATGAGGCCGCACAGTCTGAGCTGGAGAATACTCTTGCCATTGCTGGCGCTCTGGCTCAGTGGTGCGTGCTCCTCTAACTGGATTGAAGAATACAGTAATGATAACCTTACTGCTTGCCCCGATTCAGGTGCCGGTTCCGAAACCCTGCTGGGCAGCCAGCAGGCCCAGGTGACCGACAGCAGAACGGCAGGGGGGGCTTTCCTCAGGCGCCCATGCAGCAGTCATGCCGTTTCTTCTAGGCAGTAATTTTGTGTGGGGATGTTGGGGCCGTGCGGGGGTGGGGTACCGCCTAGACACGATATGGGAAGCACTCACGGGGTGTCACTGGCGGGGTCCACGGTGCCGGGAGTCATATGTCTGCATTGTGCGAAGCTCAAGCTGGGGGTGTTACTGCTGGTACGAGCCTCCCCACGCTGTATATATGTGACGCCCAGCCGCCGGGCACGGCCGCCGGGCGTCCAGTAAGCCCAGCTCCCCTGCCCAAGCAGTCACGCAGGGGCCACTAGCACGCAGCGGTAACTCAATGTGCAGCCACCTAAGCCACCTTGCTTGACGGGATATCTAGTACGTAGGGGTGGCAACGCGGTACCCTGCTTGTGAGAGTACCTTCTTTCATGCATGAAACGTTTGCATGGCATCTTGAACAGGTGGTTCGACTGGTTCTACATAGCGGGCCGGACCCAGCCTGTCCAGCCTTGGTTCTGGGCCGCGGCCGCGGACTCAGGGTCATCACATCACTGAGATCTGCCGATGATGTGCAGGTCCGTGGGCACGATTTCGTGGGCGTGGTTGCACACACCATACGTGCGCATAAATCATTTTGCAGGTTGTGATTTGCAACAGCATTGAGGAGTGCTCGAGAGTTGAGAAAAGCCTGAAGTTAACATGCCCAGGTACGGGGACTTGGTCTAACCTGTCACCTTCCATTCGATTCAGCTAATTCATGCATCCACCTCCTACACCTGCAAGTGGACCGCGGGACTGTTTCGTGATACGTTTGACTCCGTTGGGTGTGCAGGTGCATCCGTGCATTGGGATCTGGCTAGATCGCAGGACAAACATCGCTTACAAGCACTCCCAGCCATGAATCGGTTGGTGCGGCGGCGGCTAGCAACAGATC
Organism: Chlamydomonas schloesseri; assembly: GCA_016834595.1. Taxonomy (NCBI): domain Eukaryota; kingdom Viridiplantae; phylum Chlorophyta; class Chlorophyceae; order Chlamydomonadales; family Chlamydomonadaceae; genus Chlamydomonas; species Chlamydomonas schloesseri. The sequence goes on along the minus strand of JAEHOD010000009.1, from coordinate 1,898,239 downwards.
AGACTGGTGATTACTACTCAGAGCAGGCAGGGGCTATGGCATTTAAGCAGGATCAGGGCCTACGATGCATGGAATATCACTCAAGGCAAGGTCTCCCAGACTCGAAGCTGCAGGCACTACATCGTTTCAATGCTGTGCACGCAGGTGTTCCAGAAGTTGTTGTTGCTATTATCGACACAGGATGTGACATCAACGTGAGTCTTGCTTGCTTACAGGGCCATGTATGTGTTGTCACCTGGCTCCTTAACCTCCTTTCAATCTGTTTAGCATCCCAACTTCAAGGACGCTTTCTGGACCAACAAGGGGGAGACCCCCGGCAACGGTGTTGACGACGACGGCAATGGTGCGCATGGTCCGGGATTTGCACACCTTGCCATACTAGCTAGCTAATCGCTCGCCTTGCGTACAGGGTATATCGACGATGTGTATGGTTACAACTTTGTTGATCAATGCGGTCAGGGCGATCCGCCTGGAGCAGATTGCGGGCTAAATTCAGATCTCCAAGATCAATGGTCACACGGCACATTTACAGCTGGAATCATCGCGGCCAGAAGCAACAAAGTCGGCGCTGCTGTAGGTGTGGCCCCAAAGGTTCGGCTAATGTGCTTAAAGGTAAGCGTACTCAGCCAGACTCAGCCAGACCATTGTACTGTCCGTGTAACCTTGACTCGTGACTACTAGGTAACAAAAATCGATGGCTCTTTCAACACTTTAGCGGTGCTCAGAGCTCTCAAATATGCCTTAAGGATGGGGGCGCACATTATTAATATGGGATTTGGTCCAGCCGAGGAGCCCAACCTAGCACCAAGTCCCTCAGAGGTGGACGCCATGCGTGATACGACTGTGTTATACAGGTGAGTAACCCGAAGCAAACATAAACATGGATGCGGTCACCGTGAATAAACAGAGAGGCCTTGCAACCTTTGGTTGACAAAAACGTGTTGGTGGTGGCGGCGGCTGGGAATGTGAACTTCAACCTCGACCGGTTGGATCTGTTCAACTCCACATTCCCACCATGCACGCTTTCACGCTTGTTTCCATCAAATATCATCTGTGTCATGGCAACAGACGAGCAGGTATGAACAGCAGTGCTCCGCCATGTAGCAAGCTTTTGTAATGCGCTGATTCTGTGTACCTGTAGGACAAACGCTGGGCTGAGAGATATAATAGCATATTCATCGGCACAAACTTTGGGCCGAGGTATGTACAAATTGGGGCGCCAGGGCGCCAGATTTATTCAACCGTGCCCCAAGTTGCTACCACTACTACCACCGGCTTCAAATCATACGATCACAAGACCGGGTCGACACAGGCATGCGCCGTGGTGTCGGGGGTTGCTGCTCTAGTACTGACGGTGCTGGGTTCTAAGTCTGGAAATTACTACCAGGTAATCATACGAGGGTGAGATGATAGCCAGGCAAGGCATGCAGTAACGTGCTGGCCATGTTGCAGGCTCCACAAGTGAGCAAGATTTTGCTGGAGAGCGGTGACATCTTAAAACTGCCCGTGTCCTCTAGTCGCCGTGTCAACGCATTTGCGGCTGTCCAACAGGCTGTTGGCATCATAAATGGCATAAATGGTACGTATTGCAAAGACACTGGCTGGATTAGAGACGCAATGTTGAATTTGCGCAAATATATCACACACTGCAATAATGCAGTTATATTTCCATCAAGTGGGTTAGAGGAACAAAGACTGACAGTACTGGTCCATGGCTTCCATGAGACGTATATGACCAGAAACAACAGTCAAATTGTTGGCTCTCGGGTGCTGGTGAGCTCTGGACCTGTTGTATTATTGAATTTGGTACCTGTGCAAGTCATAACGTATTGCAGGGTGCATCACCCTTTTTTGGCAATTATATGTACTCAGCTGGCACAACAGTCACAATCGAGGCTAAGCTGTGCCTGCCAAAAGCTGGTGTCTACCTGTTGCAGGTAAGTAGATGTGCCTTATACGCAGTGGGAAAGGTGTGATCTATCAACTATCAACAGGTACTGACAAGCGATACACTGGCAGCGAAGGATATCACCATTGCGATTGGTGGCATCACTGTGGGCATTGCACAGTCACAGCCATATGGCCTGTCTGCTACTCAAGGTAAGTACAGCAGTTTTCACTTGGCATGCACCTGCTGCTTGCTCGTACTTTATGTATTTGTCCTTACACCCTTTTGCGCAGGCTGGTATGATTTCCTGCTACAGTATCAAGACCCGACAGCCTCAGTAACAGTTAGGCTGGCGGAGCCTGGGTCCCAAGACCTCCAGCTGGTGGAATGGTTCTACCTGGCCACTCAGTCAGCCGCATCGGCATATGAGTATGCACCGCCATATGCCCTTTCACGTGTGTTCCAGGTGCGTGTACATGGTCCGCATGCATGCATACATAACCTTGAGACGATCAATGCACTACATGTGTGTGGCAGATATTGACACGGCCTGCAACCTCTGCTGAAGTGACATATCCACGGTTAAACCTCACCCTGGACGACGCTTACAACTACAGTGCTGTAGTTGAGGACATTATGTTTGCTAACTACTCACAATTTCGCAAGCTTGTGTACAATGACCATATGCTCGAACCCGCCGAGCAGCAACTGACCAACGTGATTGGTGTAGCCCACACGACTCTGCTCACACAGCACTCGCCAATCAGGTTTAAGGTAGGCAGCGCACTGATGTAAGGCTATGAGTATGCTCCTGTCAATAAATACCAACGAATCACCTATCACCTCCTACTGCTGGCTGCGGCACTTGAAGGTACTGTGCTCAGCGTGCGCGGTCTCCATCAACGGACTACGGGTCCTGGATGTTGTGTCACGCACCAGTAGTGCCCATATCAGTGAATGTGTGCAGCTTACCCAAGCTTCTGGGGCGCGCGTGGATTTGGACATATCATTCATCATGGCACCAGACGCAGCTTTGGCAGTGCAGTGGCAAGTGTGCGCCATGGTGATGAATGCCACGTCTTCAACCGATTTGCTATGGAGAAGCCTCCAGCCCATAATTGAGAGCCGCGGTTTTTGGAAGCCCCAGAGTAGTGTGGCGGGTAAGTGATTCAAGTGATACATATGGATCTTTAACAAATATATTTCTACTGTGTACATAGGATATGTCCCCGGTATGCAGTGTGACGTGTGGCTAGGACAACTGACAAGCGCTGGGCCACCACTAACTACCTTCCGCTTGCCGGCGGCGTTGGCCATGCCAAGCAATGGAGTCCGTCAGAAGTACAATACAAGCACAAGTACTTTCAAGGACAGGTACAAAGATTTTGTCGTGACTGGATGCGACTTGGATGAATCCAAATCACCCAACTGCACAATGGCATTCACTTTTCGGCTTTCTGATGTGCTTCCTGGATGGCCCAACTCCACGGCACTAATAAACACGCGTTTATCTACTTTATCGTTACGGTGTTGGACCTTCACATCCAAAATTTTCAAGTGAGATACCTACACACCCGCCGCTGACACCAGCCAGTAGCATGTTGGTGACTGTTTCGCGTGTAGGAATGGTCTTGTCTTTGGACCAAATTATACTACAGTTAAAGGCTACCTCGGCACACAGGATGTAAGTGATGGAGATATGCAATACATAACTACCGTTCTGAACTTTTGATAATTTTTCAGGTTTTTATAAGAGGTTATACATTCAGTTCCGCACCACACACCAGCAATAATGTCCCAAACTCAACGTACCTGGGGGGATACTACCAGCTCCTAGCGGTTGAGTGGCTGGGCATTAGCAGTATAACGTCAGTGACTCTCATGAACGGGGGCAACCCGTTTATGATTGATTCATTTGCAACCCTGCTTCCATTTCCTGTGCAGCAGCGGCATAGACGCACGCTCCAGCAGACGTACACGAGCAGTACGCATAGTATGCAGGGTGCTATACTTGATGTATTTAACGTGTCAGCAGCTGCTGGAACGTTCGACCCGTTGGAACCCATAATTCCCAGTATTGTTCGGACAAACTTTGTTAATGACTTTGCATTACTCGCAAGAATCAGCCTCACAAATGGACTACACGGTGTAGTGGGCTATGGACGCATGCCGCGATTCTATGGGCCGCCACCCTACCCACCGCCCAGCAGTCGCCCCAACCATTACCTGTCTCCTCGTTACCCGCCTCCTCGTTCTAATGTCGGCAGCCGTCCCAACCGCTACGTGCGAACTCAGGGTCTTTTGCGGCTGCCGCAGTCAGCAGGTGTTGAATTTTCAGCATGGCACATCCGCGTTCACGCCGTCCCAAATGTCAGCACACTGGTCCAGTTTGGTGGTGTCACCATCAGCAATGCAGCAGAGTTCCCCAATGGTGCAAGAGACACACTCGTCCCCTTGCATTTCCCGGCTGGCACGGAGTTTGTTCCGGCTATCATTGTATCAAAAGTCGCTCGTACAGACGTGCTCGTTGAGTACAATATCTCGCTGGACACTTTGACTGGGCGAGACTATCCATTTGATGGCGCCTCCTGGCTATCCTGGCTGAGATTGGCTGGTAAGTAGTATGGCCCAACCGCCAAAACGTATACAGATGTATATGGTCATTTTGCTTCAATGCAGGCACAATCGACTCCATTCGTCTGGTTGGCGGTCCCATGAATGCCACAGGCCGTCTGGAGGTTCAACTAGATGGCGTGTGGGGAACAGTGTGCGGCCGGGGATTCACAGACATGGAGGCGCGCGTTGTGTGTCGTTCACTGGGTTTCAGTGAGCCCCGAGGGGTTGCGTATCACAACTCCTACTTTAGCCAGTTGGCTGCTGGAGACTTGCCAGTAAACCTGGCCAATGTGTCGTGCACTGGATATGAAGCCTCACTGCAACAGTGCAAAGTTGGCGTCGTGCTAAGTGGCGATGCTTGTGACAACCACAGCTTTGACGTGGGAGTGTCTTGCTCTGGTGAGTGAGTGACGTGGCAAGTTTAAACATGTGACACTTACTCCTTTGGAGTGTGCAGGTAACCCACCGCAAAGGCCAGATCCTCCTGTCAGTGGCTACGCGGCCGAGTGCCTGGGCCCTAACGGTCACGTGGGGAATGTGTCAAATATTGCGAACGTGTGCCCCGGCACAGCCTCGTTGGGCACCTTGTGTGCACGCCTCACCGGTTATGGCTCAATAAACTCACGCTTCCGGCTTGTTTATGAATTTCGTTCGGTTGATAACATCACAACGACATCTTCTGGCCTTAAGGCTCTGTCAGCAACATGCAGAAGCCCCATCCTCATGGCACCTCAGCTCTACGTGCAGTTTGCATTGCCGGTCAGCCTCTATGACAACGGTGCAAGCGCGGTTTTATTGCAACAGCGGAACCTGGATTGTCAAACCGGCACGTGGGAGACCGTCAGACGCGTCCATTTTGCAGACTACCGCATGTTTCTGTACTTCGCAGACGGTGTGCAACCAGTGCCCTGCATTGGACCTGACTTGGGTGGCCGCGGTGAGTGAGAGCCCTGAACGCACGCACATGCCGTAGAAGCTCCTCGTCATAAATAAGTGCATGCTTGGTAACTTGCAGACATGTCGAACCGTCGTCCTGCATCATCCAGTGCAACTCCTTCATCAGCAGGATCTGCAACAGCATGTGCGTTCTGTGTGACTGAGACATTCATATACGCATAGATGTGATGTAACATTTGGCGTTGCAGATTCAGGCACTCCGGCGGTGGCAATGACAGCGGGTGATCGGCATACCTGTGCCATTACGGTGACTGGTTTTGTCGTGTGTTGGGGGTACGTATCATGCATGGCAGCAAGGCCTCTGCTAGCGCCTGCTGACACTTTATTTATTCCCGGTGCAGGTCGAACCTTGAAGGCCAGCTAGGCACTAATGATAGCACCGCAGACTCGATTATCAGAACATCTGGGCTACGTCCTGTACATCTTGTCGCTGGGGAAGTTCCAGTGTCTGTATCTGCTGGTCCGGGGTACGTACAAACGTGCCGTCGGATGAGGTTTCCTCAACTTACGCAAAGTGCATGAACAGATTTACATGTGCCTTGATGGATGCTGGAACGGTACAATGCTGGTGCGTGAATGTTCTGATACGCTGAACGACGACGTAGACGACGTCAACACAACGACATGCTTTATTTCTTGCATGCAGGGGCACGTTGGGGGGGACAGCACAGCTGCCAAGTCCTGTACAACCATCTGTGATTCCACTGAATGGTCACGCTACGGCGCTTGCGGCTGGGCAGGACTTTGCATGTGCCATAGTCAACAGCAGCAGCGCTGCGCACGTAGCTTGCTGGGGATCAAACGATTTCGGACAACTGGGGGCCACGACGGTATCTGGGTTTGGAACCCCTGCTGTGGATTTGGGGCTGGGTCTAATGCCAACAGGCATCGCGGCAGGAGGTTCTACTGCATGCGCTATCTTGCAGCCTGGAGGCATCGTGAAATGCTGGTACGCGCAATCACCGCATGGCACAGTCTCCAGTGCTTGCAAAGTGCAATGCTCGTCTAATTGCAGGGGATATAATGGCAACGGGCTGTTGGGTACTGGTGACCCCTCAGCGACGAGGCCTGCACGAGTGCTACGAGTGCAGCTGGGGCCAGGTCTGGTTGCTGTCAGTCTTGCAGTGTCTGCATCACATGCGTGCGCGGTCACCCTGCCCAAAGGTCGCCTAAAGTGCTGGGGGGATGGATCCCGAGGCCAACTTGGTCGGCCTGCACTAGCCGCCCTCCAGCAAGCCGCATTTGGGATGGCTCTCCCAACGGTGAAGTTGGACGGGGAGGTCCTGCAAATAGCCACGGGTTATAAGTTTACGTGTGCGATTGTCCGCCGTAAAACAGCATTAACTAGCGATGTGGCATGCTTTGGGTGAGTCAGCACTACTGTGCTAGTACTTCTACCAGCTCACATGCTTGCTGCATGCAGGCTCAATGACCACGGGCAGCTCGGGGCTGGAGATACGCTGAATAGGGACACACCAAGCTGGGTCGATCTTGGAGCCGGCGTCAACCCTACAGCTATCTACACAGGCTTGGCTCATGTGTGTGTAATGCTCCAGCCGGACGGGCAAGTGAAATGCTTTGGGTGAGCTGCGGATAGTATTGGTAGGTACTGGACAGGGGTGCGGGGTGGCCAACTCGGTCGGCGGGGGCGGGCAACCGTCACTAACCGCCCCAGGACCCCCTTGCGACCAAGCTCCGCGCGCCCCAAAGGCGATATTCGCTCGTTTTAGGCATAATGTAAGTGGTCTGACTTAATGCGCGACCCAAACGCGTGGGCGGGCGAGCTCGCGCATGCTCGCGACGTGCATCCCGGTCTAGACAACCGGACTGCAGCCGCGTGCGCCTGCCGTGGCCTTTATACCTATAGGGGACATAGCCGGGACCAGGCGCAGGTCCGGCAAGGCGCCCGCGACGACGCCCGGCCTAAAAACATGGTCGATTGAAGCTACGCTCAAGCTGTTTACTTGCCACAGCCCACCAATTGTTCTCCAATCAAATCCGATGGTATCCCATGCAATTGCAGATTGTGATTTGAAGGCCCAAAAGGTTTAATGCGCTGTATCACGCTCAAAGACAAGTCTATAGAACGGGCCCGGTATGCGACTCAGCCCCGTGGGCTCTTTATGAGTATCTAGTTACGCCACAATTATGTTGACGATATGCCCGGGGTTATTCCTCCTTAAACTTCGAACTCCTTGCATGGGATGCATGGGCCAGACAGGTCCAAAAACTTGGCTTTTACTCAGGTCCACGAAGTTGCGTTTAATTGATTCTTGGCTTCTCTGCGCCAGATAACCCGGTATTCGACCTTTATGGTGTATCAATAGATACAATAATTAGTTTCCAGTAGATAATATAGAGGCCAGTGCAAAACTGCATGTCAATGTGACCCCAGAACGCGTGAAGTTGTTATATTTATGCTGCAAATACTTGCAAAGATTGATACGAAGATAGTATGGGCAGCAGCGGTACGCGATTTGCCACGGATCGGTGCCAATCCGACCCCGGCCGCTGGGGGTGCCGAGCGGCTAAGGGCGAAAACAGGGCGGAGAAGTCGGGTCCAGGCCCCCCGTTCTTAGTGTTTAAACTAATATCAATAGCATCAAAACACTGGTTGGTGCAGGCGGTGCATCAAAAAGGCCAGAACTTAAAAAAACGAGATTTAGGGAAGACTTCGCGGACCTGACTTTTACTTTCACAAAGACAATGTAACACGCGATTTACGCTCTAATATATGCACTGAGACACGCTAACTGCCAGAAAGGCTATGAAACCATGCAAGCAAAAGTCGTTTGTACTTGCCGCCCTGTTTTATGCCCAACGAGGCCCAGAATCACCATCTGTAACATATAGCGGTACCCAAACGAGGAGTCCGCTTTTCAGAGGCTCACTGTGGCGCAAAAATAACTTGAGCGTAGGTGCATGACACCGGCAATGGAGTCAACTTGGCGCTCTCTGTTTCTGCGGCATACATGCAATGTTGTTTATGGTCACATAACTGATACCGGTATCTTTTTTAGCAGCAAAGATGACAGGGTGAGCTCAGTCTGGCCTCCCATGATGCTCGAAAGGGCCCGACAGCCTTGTCCCGGGCCGGCCCCACCTATTTTTGTGTTGCAATATGCTTTGCATTTTCTGTGGATCTCATGGAAGTTGAGAGGATAAATTGCGGAAGCTTGCTTTTGGAAAACGGCTTGTCGCACAACTGCATTTTGGTGCGGGCGTCGTCGCGGGCGCCTTGCCGGACCTGCGCCTGGTCCCGGCTATGTCACCTATAGGTATAAAGGCCACGGCAGGCGCACGCGGCTGCAGTCCGGTTGTCTAGACCGGGATGCACGTCGCGAGCATGCGCGAGCTCGCCCGCCCACGCGTTTGGGTCGCGCATTAAGTCAGACCACTTACATTATGCCTAAAACGAGCGAATATCGCCTTTGGGGCGCGCGGAGCTTGGTCGCAAGGGGGTCCTGGGGCGGTTAGTGACGGTTGCCCGCCCCCGCCGACCGAGTTGGCCACCCCGCACCCCTGGTACTGGAGCCCTTATTCATGTGCTTGATTCCTTCCAGGCGAAACAATGCGGGGCAACTCGGATATGGAGACACTGCAGACAGGGGTGCAGATCCACTAGATATGGGCGTGTACCTGACTCCAATGGTGCTGTCAGTGCAGATGCCAAGTAAGCCTGACAGCACCCAGCTGTGTTGCGGCGCCTCACGTCACTTCTCTGCAGGTCCTCCATCACCGCCTTCTCCACCGACACCACCTACACCACCACGACCGCCAATGCTGCAGTCGCCCATAATATCCACAAATCCTTTACCACCACTGTTATCGGCTGATGCTACCGAGCGCCGCCCTCCACCAAGGAGGCGTTTTATACAGCAGCAAGCGGCCCCAAGCTCGCCATCTTTGCTGTCAAGATTGCCGCCCGCCGTAAATACGCCGGTATCAGGAGCAATGGTACCAGTTCTGTGTCAGCTGTCATGGGATCAGGGCTTCTTTGAACTCGTCTGCAACTCTTCCACGGAGCTATCTGTCAAGGTGGGCCAGGGTACAGCAACAAACTACAATATTGTTGGAGCGCGCGTAGAAGCACGCAATGCATCACAGCCCTACAATCGCACAGATGCGCGGACTGGTCTAACTGGTCATGCTAACAGTCAAATGGATGACTGGGGTGTCACTTTTTGGGATGTTCCCGAGCTGGTTATTTACGACAGCCTTATCTCTGGTATTCTGCTGTCTCCGGGCGGACCCTTGCTGCAATGCATAAACTGCACTCGTGTCACGTTCCGCAATTTCACCATCTCAGACATACGGGGCGCCCCACGAAGCACCACGACGGAGCGCGTGTTCCGGGCTGAGGACGGCAGCCTGGAGTTGTATCCACCCGAGCAACTTCTGTTTGGCCCGGTACACATCTCGAATACATCCACTGTGGAATTTAACGGATTCACATGTCAAGACATCGTGGACGCTCATGGTTGGGCGTGCGCTATGCTCGAGTACGGCAACACGGCAGGCAGCTCTCTGTCACTTGTAAACAGCACCTTTAGCAACACGTCAGTGGTGTGGGGTGGTGCCTTGGGGACCCGAAAATTCATTGAAAATTACCGGCTGTCAGATCAGGCAACAGCCGCTGGCATTGTTGCTGGCTTTGGCGCCATGGTGGTATCAATGCTGCCCGTGAACAACCTTGGCAGCACCGGCGGCGGCTTACGGGATGACACTTTCCGCAATGTTCAAGTCCTGGGCTGTGAAGTGAGCCACCTCATCACCACTGGCTCAGGGGCTTTCCTCTCTGTCCTGCAGAGCAGGGAGGACCAGGTCATCATTCGTGACAGTACCATCAAGTCGTGTGCATCCCAGCTGTCTGGTACCATGTTGTACGCTGATGGCACGCTCGGGCGCCTATCCCTTGATAATACGTCTGCCAGTGATAACCATGGCAACCTGCTGCTCACAACCGGTGATCTTGGTGTCTTGGTGTTGAATGACGCGCGCATCTCAAGCACTAAATCTACCTCACCTGGAGCCATCTTGGCTGTTGCCAACCTCGACATGGCTGAACTTAGCGGGAGCATCTTTACCAACAATTCCGCATCTGCGGCTGGTCTCTTTTCCATCCAGGCAACCACAGTGGATGTTTACAGCCTTGACATTTCCGATAGCACACTTGCTTACAACAGTGCGCGTGAAGCAGATGGCGGCGTCCTGGACTGCAGTGGGGGCATTGAGAAAGTGTTGATCCAAAACGCCACCTTGCTGCGTAACAGCGCTCAAGGATTAGGAGGCGTGCTAAGCGCACGTTGGTGTCATGCTCTTAGCATAATCGAATCTGAGTTTGAGGGCAACATTGCGGCCGTGGGTGGAGTGTTCGCTCTGGGAAGCACGGCGGACTCGGTGTCAATTAGCAAGAGCACGCTTGTCCGGAACACAGCATTATTAGGGTCGGGTGGTGCCATTGCCGTGACATCCATGGGGTCATTGCGGGTTGACAACAACAGCACGCTCAGTCAGAATGCCGCACAGCAGGATGGCGGGGCTGTGTACATCGCCAGCACCGCAGGAACCATCACGTTTGATCAACAATCAAGCTGCCGGAACGGCACGGCTGGGTGGAATGGCGGCTGTGTCTACGTTGGCAAGGCGCTTGCTGGTGGGCTCTGGATGCAACACGCCTCCTCCATCAGTGGCTGCAGAGTTAAAAATGGCTCTGGTGGTGGCGTTTACGTTGGCAGCGACGTAGGTGACATCCTGGTGTCTGGCCATAGCACCCTGGACAGCTGCTCCGCCAGGGTATCAGGCGGAGCCATCTGTTGCGCCGGCTCAGTAACAGGCTCGCTGGTATTTAAGTCCGGAAGCCAGGCAGTCAATAACACAGCGTTTGTATCTGGCGGTTTCCTACACGTTAGTGGACAGGTCGCCGACTTCCTCATCCACAACGCCGTTATTGCTGAGAACCAGGCTCCCTCAGGCGCGGGAGGCGCCTTCAACCTGGCTGGCGGTGTTCCTGGCGCCTTGGTGTTAAATGCCAGCTACCTCACCCGCAATGTGGGCGCATTTGGAGGTGCCGTCAACATCGAAGGCAGCATCAGCAGTTTCCAATTACAGGATACCGTCCTGGACGGTAATCTTGCTCTACAAGGCTTGGGTGGCGGTGTTCGCATTGCAGGTTCCCTGGAAGTAGTGCAGATCTCTAACAGCTCGGTCAGCAATCACCAGGCGCTAGACGGAGGAGCTATCTGGGTGGCCAATGGCTTGGGCATCCTGCACATTACCAGTGGCAGCACCATAGAGCAAAACCAAGCGCTGTCCGGGTCGGGAGGTGCCTTTTCGGTATCAGGTACACTTGGCAGTGTCGCCGTCACGTCAGGCACGGTCGTGCGGGGTAACATCGCCAAGTTGTCCGGCGGCTTCCTCCACGTCCAGGCCAACATTAGCTCAATAGTCCGCGTGGAGAATTCAAACTGCAGCGCTAATCAGGCAGGGCAGGGCGGCTTTCTCTCCGCCGCATCTGTGGGCGCAGTCAACTTCACGAATGCCACATTTACATCGAACAAAGCCAGAGGCCATGGCGGCGTGTTGTACATCACCGACGACATAAGCAGCGGCCTGCAGGTGCTAGATGCAAGGATTGAGGGCAACATTGCTAGCAGCGGATCCGGCGGCGCCATCTTTGCAGGCGGGGCCGTGGCATTTCTGGGTGTGGTCAGCAGCGTTGGGATAGCAAACGCTGCCGGTGCTGGAAATGGCGGCTTTCTCCGGGCAGGCTATGTGGAATTTGCGTCTGTGCGCAGCACTGCACTGTGCCTGAACTCTGCGTCTTCTTTTGGAGGCGCAATCTACGCTGCTAGCGCACGCACACTAGAGGTCTCCTCTTAGCCAAAACTCTGCCGGGGCTGGAGGAGGCATTTACATTGCGGCTCTAGAGGAGTCCTTGCTGATTAGTGACAGCAGTGTAGCCGGAAATGCAGCGAAGACAGCTGGAGGAGGTGCTATTTATGTGGCTGTCGCAGCGCTGGCAAACACGACTATCAATGTGCAACGCACCACCTTCAATGCAAACAGCGCCCAGGGCCCGGGCGCGGCTCTCTATGTTCCTCACATCACTAGCAGCAGCTCGTCCCCTCTTGCAGCAGCTGCAATTTTGCTGCTGGTCGAACTCGAGGGCGTGACGCTTGCTAATGGCTCCGCCTCTGCAGGAGGGGCTGTCGCAGTGGTGTGCAATCAGGGCATTCTAGTATGCACCCTGCGCTTGCATTTGGTGGATGCCGTCAGCAACACCGCCACCAAGGCTTCCGGGGGCGCATTCCAACTGGAGGGCATCGCTTTGGTAATCGGGCGATCACGATTTGCCCTAAACTCCGCTGCCATGGATGGTGGAGCGCTTTCCATCAGCTACTCACCTGTTTTGTCGCCAGCATTGTTGATGCCGTCATCTGCAGACCTGTCGCCTGCTGCCAGCCTTGTAGCAATGCCTCCATGGGAAAACTGTTCCGGTGCATTGCGGCAGCTCATGCCATCCGATTCAGCGTGTCAGCCCGACAGCCGCACTTCAGCCGTCGTGGATGTGCGCTGCAGCTGCTTTGAGGGCAACTCGGCTGCACAAGTTGGCGGAGCCTTGCAAGTACAGCTAGTGGCTGGGACATTGAACGGCACCGGCAGCAGTGGCAATGCTAGCGGTGCTTTGTTCATCCCCACAAGTAGTGTGGTCACTACATGGTTCCAGGGCAACAAGGCGTCAAGCGGTGGCGCGCTCTCTCTCCATGCCTCTGTCAACACAACGCTGGATGCTGCTGCTTCTACTGCCATCCATGACCCTATCTTCTCACTCGTGCTGCAGTCAGTGCGCATGTTGGAGAACACGGCCATTGCGGGCCTGCCTGGCGGTGGTGGTGCCGCGCTCTTAAACGGGCCGGTGGCCGTGCGTTGGGAGAATGCTATGATGCATAATAATAGCTCACCTGTGGGCGCCGGTGGGGCCATCCTATGCAGCGGGGACCAGTACAAGGAAAACGGTGGTGCTCCTGTGATGTCGGTGCGCGGCACGACAGTCAGCAGAGGCTCTGCTCTGCAGGGAGGAGCGATGGCGCTCGTGGGATGCCGCCAGGCGCTGCTAAGCAATGTCAGCCTCACCCAAAGCTCGGCGAGCACCGGCGGCTGTTTGTTCGTGGCCGGGAGCGCCCTTATCGGCTTACAGCAGGCAGCAGCGACTCACATGCTGCTTGTGGCTGGCAGCACACTGTCAGACTGCAGCGCTACCGTAGTGCAGGGCAGCGGAAGCACAGCGTCTGCATTGCAGCGGTACAGCGGGTATGGTGGCGCGGTCTTCATTGCTCCCCAGGCAGCCGTCGTGATGGCCAGGGGCACGAAGCTTGACTCTAGCAACGTGGCCAGCGTCGCTGGACCTGGAGTTGCTTCGCTGCAGACTATGGCCAACTGCAATTTAAGCCGCACCTCCGTCGCCTTGCCAGAGGTGCGTTTTCGATTTCTGCCTATTCTGCCTATCTAATCTACCTGCTGAATGAGAGGGTAAAGCACGCACATGACCGCCATACATACATACACTTGACAGCGACTGACAGTGCGTGCCTCTATGCACTTCCCTTGCTGTGCAGGCCAGCGTGAGCGCTATGAGCGCCCATCACGAGTGGTCGGGCACCCTACAGCTGCTGGAGGCTGCCACCAAGGACGGCTGCTGGCCGCTGGCGCTGCTGGAAATTGACAAGTTGCTTCCGCGGACAGCGCCAGACCTTGCATCAGTCCGCACAAGGTCCCTTTGGCTTCAGGATCCAGCCGCCAAGGCGCTGGTTCTAGGCTGCAGTACTAGTATAACTAGTAGCAGTAGCAGCGGTAGCCTGCTGCTGGCTCCTGGCGGCACAGATGCTGGGATTACCGTATTTGTCGGTGACAGGCTGGCCGCTCGCGCAGCAACCGACGCCTTGCAGGTCCTGCAGCAATGCGGCCCCATGAATGAGGGCAGCGGTGGTGCAGCAGACGTGCTTGACGGTCTGCTATCGCTGCAGCCTGTGGCAATCCAGCTTTACATGGATGGCCACCTGGCCAGGTGTCAGAACCAGCAGCAGAGCGGGTGCCAGCTGCTGCAGCTGCGCCCGGGGACACCGTACACCATGCGGATTGAGCTGATCAATAAGTACGGAATGGTTATTGCAGGTGCGCGCCAATAATAGTAGGCGTGTGTGTAATCAGCTGATAGCGTTAGAGAGATTGTTAGATTGTTGGAAAGCGAAAGCAAGTTTGTGCGTTGTGGTGCCTACTTACCAAGTTGACCTACTGCTGCACGCACACGCAGAGCACCCTCCGCTCTCGGTGGAGATGTCGGTGGGCCCGGAGCAGCTCGCATCTCTCAGCTCCAATCCACGCGCGGAGATGGTGCGGGGCCGCGCGGAATTTGAGCGAGTGGAGCTGGAGGGCTGGGCGGGCGCAAACTACTCATTGAGCTTACGGCTCATCCAGGCAATCTCTCCAGGCGGCGCAGACAGCATTACTGATCTCACACAACAGGTGAGTACCTTTGCGCACGTACTACCTATGCTGGTAGGTTTCAGATAGATAGCATTTCAGACACAATATTTCTGTAAATTTCTGCCCGTTTATGCACCACAGATCGCGGCACTGAACTACGACCTGCAGCTCCTGCCATGTGCGTTGGGCCAAGACTTGGCCTCCGGCTCAACCAGCATTGTATCGGGTCAGCAGCCGCTACAGATGCGTACCGGCTCACAAGTCCAAGCACCAAATAGCTCTGGTACAGCAACCGTCAGTGGCGGCACATTCAACCCGTCGCTGTTACGCTGCATAACCTGCTCCTCCATGCAGTACAGCCTGTGGCGGGACACGCGGAGTGCAGGGGTGGCCGCCAGCAGCTCACTCAGCGACAGCCGGGCGTTCCTGGCGGCTCGCCTCAGCTGCAGCCTGTGCCCTTCATACGCCATCTGCCTCGGCGGGCCGGTGCTGGCGCCTGTGAGCGGCTACTGGCACTCCGCGCCAAATAGCACACGTTTCCACCGCTGCCTCAACCCGGGCGCTTGCCCGTCGAGCTGGGGCAGCAGCAGTAGTGATGATAACAGCACGCGTTCAGCAGCAGTAGCGACCGCACCTAGCAGCAACAGCACCCTGGTTGCGTACTCGTTAGTGGACTGCCAGGCAAAATGGTACGCGTCTGACCCACCTGGCGTGGACGTGCTCAGCGCATACACAGCGGCGGCGGCTCGTGATGATCCCGCCGCCCACGATTATTGCCTGCTGTGGGACCAGTCGCCCACCAACGCCAGCATGGGCGGAGTGGACTACATGCAGCGCCAGTGCGCACCCGGCTACCAGGGCCGCCTGTGCGCCACATGCGTCAGCGGCATGTACCTGAACAACGACTATGAGTGCCGCAGGTGAGCGCTGCCGCTAGCGGGGTTTTGGTGCATTTAACATGACACCTTGCCTCAACGCTCTCACCCTGCTGCCTGCTGGCTTCTTCCACCACTTACCGCCGTCTGCAGCTGTCCCTCCAAGGCCGCCAACATCACCCTGGGCCTGCTGGGCTTCTTCGCCTCGGTGGCGCTCATCCTATACACCACATGGACCACGCTGTGGGAGGACCACACGGCGGACGGCGGGGAGCAGGAAGTGTCGGCTTCCGAGAAACTCAAGGCAGGGCCTATCAACCTGCGAGTTGCCAGTTCGTACCGTAGCGCACCGGGCTGATCTGTAGAGAGTCTGTGATGGACGGGGGTAAATGTGGACAATCGACAGCGGGGCAACCTGTCCGACAGGAGAACGAGTGCCATGCTCTTCTAGCACTTCTGCCGCTGCTGGGCTAGCAGCAGGGCGCGTAGCGTAGCAGAACATGTGTGAGGGCGTCCCATCCGACCTAGCTATTAACGGGTGATGTCTTCGCTCATGCATCACAGGTCCTGATCACGCACATGCAGTACCTAGTGATCATCACGCGCCTGAATCTGGGATGGCCACGAGTCATTTACAAAGCCCAGAGTGCGCTGGGGTCGCTCACTGGGGCAGGTAGGGCGCGCATTTGAGACTTCACTTCTTTGTGTGCGTTGCAAGGGTTGCCTGGGTGCTCCTACCTGTTACACGCACGTGCTCATGTCTCTGAGTACTCTGAGGCATTCCACAATGGTCCCTTGCCTATGTACACCTGACCGCAGGCAACATCTTTGCTTTTTCGCCTAGCTGCATGTTCGATGACCCCAGCTCAGAGCTGCGGGCCAGCTCTGTGGTCTTCGGCGGCCTAGTGCTTCCCATCAGCGCAGCTGCGGTGGTGATGGCGCTCTGGTCCCTGCGGTGAGGATTAGGGTATGCAGCTCGCTCGCTCGCAGCCCGAGTAACAACCGCCCCATTGCGCAGGTATGTATTTTTCCGGCAGGCAATGTTGACGCGCAGCAAGGCTGTCAAGAGGCGCCTGGAGTTCTGCTGGGGCATGCTGCGAGGAGATGAGGTCAACGGGGATGACGTGCCTTCACCAAAAGCGACAGCAGGAGCCCCGCCTGTCATGACTGAAGCACGAACAACACAAACCTCGAATGACTGCTGCGCTGCTGTCCCTGGATTTAAGCTCAGCAGAGCGGTGAAGCGCCGTATACTGCTAATACTGCAAGGGTCCGACAGGGCCAAGGCCAAGCTGCCTAGCCTGAGGCCGGCCGGCCCCCAGTCCTCCGTCGTGCAGATGGACAAGTACATGAACCTTCCGCAGCAAGTGCTTCTCGTGCTGCTGATCGCGCTGTTCGTGCTCTACCCCAGCCTGGTGCAGGTGTCGTTGTCCATGTTCGCATGCCGCGTGCTGGATGACGGCACCGGGCCGTACGGCAGTCTGGAGCAGGTGCGTACGGCTAGTACTGCGGTCGCTGCTTCTTGAAGCGCCCCTGGGAAGTTACAAGTGCACGTTTTACTTAAGCAAAGATGTACCCCCTGGTTATATCTGGGCTGGTTTTGGGTTGTGGGTCATCAAGGTGGGTCAAGGTCAAGTCTTGTCTTGGGTTTCGAAATGAACTACCCCTCCCCAGCCCAGCAGGGTTGCGTTTCCCCGGAACAGCAGGGGGATGGAATTGTCGCCTAGGAATTTTGCCCGGGAAGGCCGGGTTATTCGACTTTCAGTATGCCCCCCATCCAGTCCATCCCATCCCCCTTTCCCGCCAATAACTAATTCAAGTACAACAAGCTAGCTAGCTATGCGACCGCTGGCATTTATTACTGCTTTGCAACCGTCATTGTTGCCGTACGTACGTGCCATCTGCCGCACAGGCCACCTGGAAGTACGGCTACTGGCTTCACGACCTAAACGTGGAGTGCTACACCGGTCTACATGCCAGCCTGTACCTGCCCCTGGGCATCGTGTGCACGGTGGTGTTCTGCGTGGCGCCACCCCTGGCGGTGCTGGCAACCACGATGCACCACCGCGCCACACGGCACCAGGAAAAAACCAAGGCCCTATACGGGTTCTTGTATCGCAAATACAAGTGAGTGGCATGCGTGCGAGGGTGGTGTTCTGGGCACGTGCTTCTGAGGAGGCGGGGCTGGGTACCGCCCCTGGTGGTACTACTGGTAAGGCTTGTGTATGTGCTGCGCGTTGATCAAGGTGTGTCCTTGGTTCATGCACTACAGGGACAAGTTCTTCTGGTGGGAGGCAGTGATGCAGCTACAGGTAAGCGGCGGCGCACATTCAGCATCAGTTTCGGGAGCAAGCAAGCAAGTCAATGTATGTCACCTGCTGCTAGCGCAGCGCAGTAAGAAGACGTGCCGCTGCTGAACGCCATGTATTGTGAACGCTATGTATTTGTGCTTGCACCACAACTACTTACGTCGAGCTGCATACATACAACTGCTAATCGTCAGTCCATCGGCGCAACCCCATCCGTTCCATGGCACAGGCGCTGTGCCTGGTGGCGGTGGACGTGTTCGCCCGCGCCATGCTCGAGTACCAGCAGGCGCTGCTGCTTCTGGCAGTGCTGACCGTGATTGGCATGATCAACATGATCACCGCGGCAGCGCACGCAGAGCTCATCCGCGTCATGGAGTTCGCCAGCCTGGGCGTCCTCAGCCTCACCATCACGCTGGGACTGTACTTTGTGGACACAGGCAACAGCGACACGGAGCTGGACAACCCGGTGTGTGCATGCGGGACACATATGTGTGTGTGCATAGAGCGAGAGGTATTGGGCTGTCTTGGGCGGGGGTGTTGGGGTAGTTGGGGGTAGGTGTTGAAAGGAAGAGCGGCACCCGCAAGGGTGGCGTCGGCACTGCCCACTTGAAATTATCCGGTGCCAGCAGGCAAGCAAACTCCACATGTAATGGGGAAGGGGCGGGATGCGGTTACAAGCGGTCCTGCAGGCTGGTGTAGCTGGTGCCAAAGCGGTACACCTCCATCCGCCCAACCCAAGCCTGCCAATCAACCTGCTGTAACGTCCCTCCAGGTGGCGGAGGACGCTGTGGGCCTAATCATCCTCATCCTCAACGTGGTCCTGGTTGTGGTGTACACGCTCATGCTACTGCCCAGCCGTGTACGGGTGCGGGCAAGTAGGTTGCTGAAAGGCTGCCACAAGGGCAGCAACAGCTCGGGCAAGGACGTGGCGGCGACAGCGGGCGGCCCCTCACCGCCGCCGCCACACCAGCAAGATGCGTCCGCAACGCGGCTGGCGGCGGCTACTGCGGCATCAGCAGCAGGCAGCCTAGGCAGCCGCAGTAGTGCGGGTCAACACTCCAGCATAGGCCATCAGCTGGAGGTGGGAAGCGGGCCTCCCAGCGTGGGCTCCACGGCTGCAACCCCGGTGTACAGCACAGCAGGGACGAGAGGTTTGTGCCCCGCCGCCAACAAGGGTGCCCACAGCAGCAGTAGTATTGGCTGGGGCGCGCAAGCCGCTGTGGCTGCTGGACGTGCAGAGTCGGCGTTGCAGATCGGCGTGAGGGAAAGCGCGGCGGCGGACTCTTGGGCTGCCGACGAGGTGGGGCAGGATCACATGCGGACCGGCAGCCAGGCTGGAAATGCAGCAGCAGGTCTGAGTGAGGTCACCATTCAGCTGCACCCAGCAGATGGCTACTAGATTCCGTCACATGTTCACCACAGTCGTAGCAAGTAACATTTTCGGATAGTCTGCGTGAAAGCGAGCGTGGTGACACAACAGGAGTGCGCTTTTCGAGATGCACTGCTAGGACAAGCCTGCTGGAGAGCAGCGGAGTAGCGGCAGGGTTGGGAATTGCCGTTGGGGGTACTGCATTGTGGCAAAGAAGACGTGAAGCGAGGACTGCTTTGGCAAGGCACGTTTCTGTAACACATTAGGTGATGCATTCCAGCTGTGTTTTGAGGTCGGAGCCACCCAGGGCATTCAGTGGGCACTCGTTGGGGGACTCGCTGGGCGACTGGCGCTCCACCAGAGGAGCTAGGAAAGGGGGGTGGGAATCCCCTCCCAGCTAGCTGGGGACGGAGGGGTACTGTACCCCCTGGGAGAAACCCCCCCCGCCCCCTAGTTTGGGCTGGTAACCACACACACACACACACCCTAGCTGGCAAATGTAAACTTAGGCGCCCAGGGGCCCACCCCACACCCAACCACAGACACGGTCTACCGCGCCTACTGCGCGACACACCCGCTACGATATAACCCCCAGGACGTAAGGCGTTGCACCAAAAGCATATGTGCATCATATCCTGCTGCGTCTGGGCCCCCTAGTTTGGGCTGGTAACCACACCCCCCCCTAGCTGGCAAATGTAAACTTAGGCGCCCAGGGGCCCACCCCACACCCAACCACAGACACGGTCTACCGCGCCTACTGCGCGACACACCCGCTACGATATAACCCCCAGGACGTGAGGCGTTGCACCAAAAGCATATGTGCATCATATCCTGCTGCGTCTGGGCCCCGTAGGACTGAGTTAGGGCATGTTGGGGCTCCTCCCGAAATCCCCGAGGTCAGGCTTACGTACCCGGGCCAGCAAGGTTACAGGGCAGGGTAACCCCACACGGGTATGACGCCGGTCTGGGGGAGGGGTCAAACGGCACGGCGGTTTTGACAGGGTAAGCCGTGTTAATCAACCACCATACCGCGGTCACAGCTGCATCACGAGCTGCAGGCCAGCCCCGCGCATGTACCCGAGCAAATTTTGTTGCTTACAACGCGACAACAAGCGCCTGCAGCGGCGGCCTCTGCGAGAAGCGCGCGTCCTCGGCGAAATTTCCCGACCCGACCCGACCGCCAAGCGCGCGCGCGTGGCGCTGCCGCCTGTGCGCAAGCGCGCTTGAACAACTGGGTCCCTTGCGCTGGCGCGCGCCGCGCCGCGCGGCCCCCCACACTCCCGCATACACACACGCTGCTTTCCACCCCGTCCCTCCCCGAATTTGCAACACCGTACAGCAGCCGCATAAAGACACGAGGCACAAAAAACTGGGTCCCTCGCAACCCCACCCCCCTCCCCCCGCCCCCGGCCGCGCCTACGCATTATTCATTTTCCGCTGGGTCCCTCCATCTAAATTACCGTTTTTCTTGAAAAATAGGAATAATAATAATAATAATAGTATTTACGCGGTTCACAAAGGAGGCCGCGTTTCTTAAGGAGGAGTGAGTTTTGCTCACCCCACCGTGGGACGACATGGGTGGACTTAACCAGGCTCACACGGGGCGGGTCCCCCTCGGGCGGCATCGGCCGGGCGTCCAGTGTTGCGCGAGGTTGTGGCTCCCATCTCACGTTCCAGCCGGTAGTACAGCAGTGCCGTTGTGCGGAGGCAAACGACGCTGTGCATGTGAATGCGTGTGCAGCATGTCTGCGCGGCGTGAGGGGTCGCGCCGAGGGTGCGGAGAAGGGGGTCGAGGGTACCGTACTGCTACTACTGCTACGCGTGATTCGTGATACCAGAATTCGTGAAACGCTATTTTAGGGGGTCGAAATATTCACCGGGCGCACCAGAATTCGTGAAAAGACCTGGGCTTGCGCAGGTCCGGATTTTCACCGTGTTCCCAGAATTCGTGAAAATTCCCCGCATTTCCTCACTGCGTCTCCTCCCACCGCATGCATCTCGGGGTAGCACTATTGGGAGTGCACACACTGCATCATGGAGAGAAATTGTGATTGGCAAAGGGCCGGTTGTGTGGGGATCTGTGCCCATCTGCCCACACATGTCCGGGTGGGAGTGTGTGCACGCGCGCACCAGTATTCGTGAAAGGGCGCCTGCAAAAGCCGGTCTGGATTTTCACCTGCTACCAATTTCGTGAATTTTCACGAAACTGGTATCACGAATCACGCGTAGCAGTACGGTATGTGTGACTGTGCCTCCATGCCCTAACGTGACTATTTGTTCCTTCTTGTAGACCACCTCCCAGCCGGCGGCACGCAGTGCGTCGGCGAGACGGCTATGTTGTGCCTGTTTCTGGTCACACTTCTCGCTGTGGTGCAGGTCGGATGTGTAACCAACCTCGATGATGTACACCTTGTGTTGCCGCCGGGCGCTGAGGCTCAGGCCACTCGGCCCATTTGCACCAACTGCGGTTCGTGGCAAGGTTGGGATGAAGAGAATGTCCGGGCGCATTTTTTCCCGGTCGGCTTTGGGGACCTCGGGGCGTAGCATCCACTTTGGTGGGCAGTTGCCGGCACAGTATTCGGGCCGGTCGGCAACGCTGCTTGCGTCCATGAGCATGTAGCCGCCGCCGTTGCTGCCTCGGTGGATGCAGTCGGCGATCATACGGACGGCCGCGTTATGTTTTGCGATGCGCGCCCCCACGAGCTGGGGGTGGGCGCAGTGGCGGACGGCATGTACACCGACGGCTCATCAGTACGCAAGGACAAAGCCGGCCACTCCTGCGCATGGGGAGCCGGTGTGTTCGACGCGCGTGCCAACCAGGGTTACCACATCGATGTCAACCTAGGCACCGCCGGGTGCAACACTATCACACTCTGCGAAGTATCTGCTATTCACCAAGCCCTCCACCTCGCGGCCAAAGAAACCCTGATGCGACCGGACTTGGCCATCTACACCGACTCGGCCGCTTCCCTCTTCCTGATTCGCAAAATTATTAAACAGCCGCATATGCTCACCTTCAGCAAGCACAAAGCTCTCCTCGAAGCCATCAAACTGGAGCTCAAGTTTCGCGCGGTGCACGGGCTCACCACCCGGCCCTGTCACCACAGCCCGGCGCGCGCCCAGCCCAGCTGTCAGCACCGTACAGCTTACAACCCACTGGCGTGTCGGGCCGGCTTTTGTCAGCGGTTACCGTCCCTCTGAGGTAATGTGGCCGCGCACTCCTCCTCACCGCTCACCCTCCTCTCGTGCTGCTTGCTAGAAACGACATCAACTTACTTCCAGTCGGTTTCGCATTTCGCATTTGCAATTTAGCGCATGTCCGTAACAACCATACCGTGTACATCATTGAGGTGGGGTACTGCGCGGACACCAACCACGCAGCCAAAGCGCACGAGAAGGACGCCAAACTCGCCAAGTACCTACGGAGAGCCAGCTGGAAAGTTAAATACACAACACAACATGCGATCAGCTTGGGCTTTGCAGGCACCATACGATTGGGACACGGTGTCGCCTTCTCACCCCTTCATTGCTCCTGGCGGTGGTGGTCGGATGGAGTTGCGGCTGCCGTACGATATCAAATCACCGCCTCCGTCGCCGTGAGTTCATACGTCTTGTGACGCGTTGGTATTGCAGTGCCTCTGCTTCGTGCTGCCACCTGGTACCTGGACGCTTGCGCCCTGGTAAGGTTAGGTTGTACTGGTAGGGTGTACTGTTCGCCTTTGAACTGTGCGGTAATCCCGCTCTTGGAATTGTGGCAGCGATCAGTGCCTGTATCTTGTAGATGCCCTTGGGCCCTCAGTGTTTATATACCGCGTAGATGACCCCTGCTAATCCTTCTACGCTAAAAATGTTTTCTTGGGGGGCAAGCCCCCCAACCCCCCCCCCCCCCAAAACGTCTACACTTCCCCTGATTTGCCCGCCAAAACGTCTACCGGCCGTAGACGTGCGCCCCACCAACCCCTGAAAGCTTCTACGCTTTCGGCCAAAAAAGGGCAAATTTCTACGCGGTAGAAGGAAGATACAGGCACTGGCAGCGATGCAATTGGCGGGGCTCTGGCGGGTTAAGGCTTGGCTAGGATTCGCTAGATTCGCTGTGCGCGGAGTCACACGGACCATGGTGGCGGGAGGGTTTGCAGCAGCTTCCGATGCCCCTTGTGTGCTTGCACACTCGGGTTGTCCCCTCTGTAATTCCGAAACCATACGCGCCTCCCTACCCAAGCTACTTGGTAAGCCCGGAATGTCCACAGCCGCAGCCGCCCGCTGCTGCAGCATGCTCCACGACCACGCAGTGGTCACCGTGCACGACATTGTGCGCACCCGAAGACGTGCCGAAAGAGGGCTCCCCCTCACACCCATGGATGTTTGATAGCCGACCTCCATACGGGCGACATGCGCCCGTCACCCCCGATTCGGCATGGTAGCAGACGCATGTACAGGGGGGCTTGCCCTCCTCACCCTTTGCATGCGTGGAGGAAGGGGCTGGGTTGTAGTCTGGGCAGGGGCCAGGTGCGGTAGCCATACATGCCGGATCCAGGGGGGGGGGGGGTCGTACCCTAAATGGGGGCCGGCGGCCGGGAGCGGGCTTGCTCAAACCTCGTCTTTTTGCACTTTGGTCCGCATTCCCTATTTTTTTGCTTGCTGCACCTCGACTCCTCAGTTTGTAATGTTTCTTCGCCCAAAACTTCATCCCACGTACAGGCAACCGGCTCCCACCCATACCCCACCCCCGTCACCTACCACCGCCGCCGCTAGCTGTGCCTGCAACGCCATGCTCGTCCCCAGGCTGCGTGTCACAGGCCCTCCACATGTCCCCGGCAGCACTCAGGTGGCTCGGCACCGCAAGGGCCAGCCCGCCGCGGTGGCTGCAGCACCCCTGACTGCAGGAGCAAGCTCCCCTCCCTGCCTGCCCATACCCCACCCCCGCCCCCAGCCACCGCCACCGCTAGCTGTGCCTGCAGCGACATCCTCGTCCCCAGCATGCGTGTCACAGGCCCTCCGCATGTCCCCGGCAGCGCTCAGGTGGCTCCGCGCCGCATGGGTAGTTGAATCCGCAGCAAGATTTCAGGTTTACATTTTCCAGCTAGCTGAGCGAGGGGGGACTTATCCGGGGGGGGGGGGGGGGGTACAGTACCCCTTCCCAGCTAGCTGGGAAGGAGATTTTTCCCCCATTCCCTTACTGCTTGGGGGCCCCTTCCGCGGAGTCGTTGCTCCGCCGCGGTCGTGTACTGATGCTCATAGCGTCATCTAGGGCCCAAAGTACAGTCCCATACCACCTCTGACAAGGACACTTAACGTGTATGCGGCGGGTGGTACGAGTTTGGGTTGGGGGAACGTGCATTTTGTGGGGGGACGTGCAGAGTTACATTTTCTGCATTGGGCAGGCCCGGTTTGCAGGACGACATGTAAGTTGCAGTGGTCGCGCAGTGTGCTTAACGCCGATATAGAGTATGGGCATGTTGACGGGAAGTGGGGAAGCGGGGAAGCAGGCGTGGGGAAGGGGATGGGTTGGTCCGTCGCGTGGCAAGCGTGGCAAAGCCGCGAGCAGCGAAGGGAATAGGTTAGGGGGCAGCTGGTGCGTTGGGGCTTTGCAAGTGATGAAAGGCATAAGGGGAGCGGCAGAGAAGCACGACACAAGTGCGGGTGGAGATCAGGGGTTGCATCTTCGGCAGAGAGAGCCAGGGCTGAAAACTCGCCCCTGGGCGAGATAATTTTCTGCGTTTAGGGGTTGCACTCTCGCCGCGTGTGGCTCAATACGGGCCCTAAATCTCGCCAACCACCCCTTACCGGGGGGGTTGGGGGGGGCGCAGAGCCCCCCCCAAACGCTAAAATCTGGGTGTTTTTTGGCCCCTAGATGCCGTGGGCGAGAATGCGGATCCACCCCTTCTCGCCAGCGGCGGCGGCCAACCCCCGGAAGATGCAAGCCCTGGTGGAGATATGTTCGAGACATGGATGTAATGTATGCAGGCCAGGTGCTGCGCGAACAAGGGGCTGCCAGCGGGGCCGTTTACAATTTTTCCAGGTTCACATCCGTGCCGGCCGCATGGGTACGGCGGTCGCGCTGCTTAAGTCCGGCACTTTGCAGCCGACAGGTTAAACAAGACGCTATGCATTTAAGATGAATAGACTACAAGGCACACGAGAATGGCGCGTTTGAAGTTCCGACCGGAGTTCCGACAGCCTTTGCTCACGCATCGAATCCTACTTGACGAGGCCATACTAGGTATACCCATTGCATAACTAAATATATTTGCCAGACAATGATCTGGCCTATTGTGTGTGCTGCTTCTCGGTCTGGAAAGGGTGGGACGAGGCTGGGGATGAGGTTACCGACATGCGCTAGAATGCAAATGCGAAATGCGAGAGCGAGGCAGCCGGGACGAGGATGTCGCATCTGGTAGGCAGCAGCGAAAGAGGTGAGCAGCAAGCAGAGGCCAGTGGCATTTACCTCACACGTGACGGTAAACCGAGGTCCATGCGGAGGGAAGGTATGGACCGGGAGGGGGTTGCAGTGGGCCGGGATTCGTGGCATGCAATGGATATTAGGATGCGGTCAACTCTTAGTAATCGCTCTGTGAAAATGTTAAAGAAAGGGTGGGAAGCGGTCGTGGACCTCGTGGGGAGTGGGCCGGGGTTCCTGCCTGGCATGCGCATGCTCGGGATGTTGGCTGGGAAGTCGCGATCAACTCTTAGTAACCGCTCTGTGAAAATGCTATTAAAGAAAGAGGGCGAAAGAGGGAAGAAAGTGGGAAGAGGTCGTGGACCTCGTGGGGAGTCGGCCGGGGTTCCTGGCATTCGCATGCTCGGGATGTTGGCTGGGAAGTCGCGGTCAATTCTCAGTAACCGCCATGTGAAAATTTTACTGTTCTCCGAAAACCCACAAGGCTAATCGATAGCGCTTGCATACTAAAGCTGATAGCAAAACCCAGGTCGGCCGAAAGGCCGCTGCCACGCAAACTTGCTCGCGATTGTAATCGCTGCAGCAAATGAATTTGTCGCAGACTCGATTATGCGCGAAACGGGCGCGACTTTTGGCGCCTGTGCAACACGGCCTTTCGAACGCACTTGCACGGCGCTCGCGAAACGCGCTATTCAGAAAGTACGCTTGATTGACCCAGGGTCGGTCAAGTTGTCCATCTTGTCTATACATAAGGCAGTGTCCTTTCCTGTAAACACGCAATCATAAACAGCCCAATTCAGGCCGACTTTGGCGACCCGGTGTTGGGCGAACAGTACCCGGCCATTGCTTGTATGGGCGTCCTATCGTCCCCCCGACATGCTCATTGAGTTAAATATCCTACCAGATGTATGCAGACAAAACAGGCCAACAGTTGCGTGCTGCATTGATTACGCCGGGCCCGGCCATGATGCACCATCCTTTGTTCAGCTGACTTGAGAAACGTCGTCCTTCTCGCAATGCAGTCAATAGGTAACTAACAATAAGGCCTAAATCATTTAGTGCGCGCTTGCGAGCGGCTTGGGAAAGCACTGTCGGTATAGCTACGTCCTCGGTGCCTGTGCTCAAGCACGCACCAAGTGATTTAGGCCTGACTGTTAGATATCTATTGATTGCGTTGCAAGACGGACGACGTTGTCGAGTCAGCTGGGCAAACGATGATGCATCATGCCCCGGCGCCAGCAGGATTGACATTAAAGCAACTCAATATATAGACCCTAAAAAATGGAGCCTAAATCATTTGGTGCGTGCTTGCGAGCGGCTTGGGAAAGCACTGTCGCTAAAAGTTGCGTCCGCACCGCCTGTTCTCAAGCGTGCACCAAGTGATTTAGGCCTTATTTTAGTTACCTATTGATTGCGTTGCGAGACGGACGACGTTTTTCCAGCCGGGTACTGTTCGCTCAGCTGTTCGCCCAACACCGGTTCGCCAAAGTCGGCCTGAATTGGGCTGTTCTTCCCGCAAATGTATTCAATTAGGCAATGGGTATACCTAGAATGGCCTCGTCAAGTAGGATTCGATACGTGAGCAAAGGCTGTCGGACGGGGTTCAAACACTGCGTTTCGGACGCATGATGGTAATTCCGCAATCATACTTCAAACCAGGTTCGGACCAGGTTCGGACAGTGGCCGTTCCCCGAATGGAAGGCGATGATGACCGTGCGCTGCTGCTGCTTCAGCAGGTGCGGCAGTAGCCGCAGTAACTGGATGTAGGGGCCTCCACCCATCCCGACTTCCCAGGGGTATCTACCCCCCCACCCCGCTGTCGACATCCAGGGGGGGCTTCGCGCTGGGGGGGGGGGGGGGCTTCGGCGGGCTGTGAGGGGAAAGAGGGGGCCTGCCTGCCGCGGGCTTCATTGCCTCACCGGATTCGCGAAATACGGGACCAGTAGGGGCTTGACCGTACCCCACATGCAATGTTACGAACACAATATTTGTAGCCATATCATGTGTTATTGCGGCTGGGCAGGGGGGAAGGGGGTCGGGAAACAACCACTAGGGGGGTCTTTGATGACGTACGTCGAGGGGCTGGCGAGGGGCGACTAGGGGGGGCAGAGCCGGTCCCCACGGTATGCCTCATAATCCTTCTAAAGTATCCAAAACATGCCAAAACCAACTCCTGAGTGGGCCCTGGGCTCGAATTAGCGCAGAATACCAGGCCGACATGCCGCCGAGCATGCATTTCGCCCGTGCTTCGGTCCCTAGAGCCGCGCTAGGCGTCTGCAGACTGTCGTAAATGCATCATTATTATGCTGATGATTGAAGGCAAAGGGTACTGGTTATGATTTAGAGTACAGACATTTTGCACCAACGAGCAAAGTTAATAAGAATCTCCCCCTCGTCTATTTATGGCGAAAATAAGCCCATTCGCTCAAGCTCATCCGCTTGAAGTAGCCACCCAGCCGGTGACCATGCATGTTGGGGCTCAGCCCATTTTTCAGCTGTACAAAGCTGACACCCCTTGTCTCCTCCAATTTTTGGGCTGAGCCCCCCCAGCGGTGGCGGACGGCTACCAGTGCAAGGTTTAGTCATCATGCCCGATAAAATCATGAAGCGCTGACAGAACTCAGGATGACACGGTAAACCTCGACACGCACGACCACCAACGTGCGTGTCAGGGCGGCGCGGCGCGCAAGTCAGTTGCATTTTTCATCGCTGTTCCTCGCGTAGTGGCTATACTTCTCATTCCCATAAATTTGTCCATTGATACACCAAGAGTTTGATACTACTTTTGCGAGTGCGAAGCCGGCACAGATTAAGCAAGTCTACCGGTGCACCGTAGGAGCATGCTCCGAGTTATTACCGGTCACCGTGCTCTCCATGCTCCCTGCACCGATTGGCGCCAAATCTTTATAGTGTATTAAGCTCATTGAGCATATGCCATTTCCACTTTGAAATTCGCGAAACGTGCGCTGGGGTGATGTTTGTCTCACCAATCAGGCGCGGTGGCCTGCAGAAACTGCCCCCCGGCGCCGGGGGATTTCACACATGAAAATCATACTGTTTTAATAAACGCAACGTGCTATATATATTCCTGAAGCCGCATGTGAAATTTCGAGGCGAGCACGCCGGAGCATGCAACCGCAGGTGTTGTACGGCACTGCCGTACAAAACCGGCAAAGCCATGCTCCGGTCGCTCCCCAACGCATTTTCGCATGCCCTCTGCACTAATGCAATTGCTCGTGGTGTGAGAGGCCATATGCATTTAAAATGGCGCGATTGGAGCCGCGAGTAGTGAAGAGCATGCGTTTTACGGTTTTGTACGGCATGGAGGCTGAGCCCATGCTCTCGTCGCGCCAGGGCCCTGGAAGCTATGGTCTGCTTGGATTCACCGATAATATGGGTATGCTGAGTCTGTGTGTGCTTTGGTCGGGTGCGTTTGGGGCCCGGGGGAGCGCGGAGCATGCATGGTACTCTGGCCCATGCTCCGGTCCCATACACCCGCGTCAGCACACAACCGACAAAGCCATGCTCCGGTCGCTCCCCAACGCATTTTCGCATGCCCTCTGCACTAATGCAATCGCTCGTTGTGTGAGAGGCCATATGCATTTAAAATGGCGCGATTGGAGCCGCGAGTAGTGAAGAGCATGCGTTTTACGGTTTTGTACGGCATGGAGGCTGAGCCCATGCTCTCGTCGCGCCAGGGCCCTGGAAGCTATGGTCTGCTTGGATTCACCGATAATATGGGTATGCTGAGTCTGTGTGTGCTTTGGTCGGGTGCGTTTGGGGCCCGGGGGAGCGCGGAGCATGCATGGTACTCTGGCCCATGCTCCGGTCCCATACACCCGCGTCAGCACACAACCGACAAAGCCATGCTCCGGTCGCTCCCCAACGCATTTTCGCATGCCCTCTGCACTAATGCAATCGCTCGTTGTGTGAGAGGCCATATGCATTTAAAATGGCGCGATTGGAGCCGCGAGTAGTGAAGAGCATGCGTTTTACGGTTTTGTACGGCATGGAGGCTGAGCCCATGCTCTCGTCACGCCAGGGCCCTGGAAGCTATGGTCTGCTTGGATTCACCGATAACATGAGTACGCTGAGTCTGTGTGTGCTTTGGTCGGGTGCGTTTGGGGCCCGGAGGAGCACGGAGCATGCATGGTACTCTGCCCCAGGCTCCTGCCCCCATGCACCCGCCATACCCGCCAGCCTTTGGACAGCCTGCTTGGGGGCTTTCTGAGCCCTTCCCGCTTACCTCTGTGTACGTGAGCCGAGTTCATGTATGCCCATAAAGGTGCTGGCGCGGTTGTGGTCCGGGGGCAGCACAGAGCACGCGTTGTACCCTTTCACATCCGTAGGTCCGCTGTGCACACACACCTTCCCGGCCCCTCCCTCCCCCCCCCTCCAGGGTAACCCAGGGTTTCACCCACACGACTGCTCTTCCCTTCAAGCCACAACACCAGCCCACGCACCACATCCCTCCTTGCTTCGTTGCAGTCCGGCTTCCTCCCGTGTGAAGGGCTCCGAGCCCCCTTCTCACCACCACCTGCTCAGGCGCCCCACGGCTACGTGGCCTCGCCACTTCCGTAGCGCGCAGCGACATGCTTCGTGCGTAACACATCGAACGTGTGCTGGCTGCCGGCGCCACTAAGCAGCAGCGGGCCGGTTGTCCATTAAACAGGTTGACGGTGACGGAGCGGCGCGCCTCGTAGCCCCGTCCACCCGACCATCACTACATGCGTGGCTGGCCGCAGCCGGCAGGGGTAGCCGAATGCAGCAATTGCAGCAGCAGCAGCAGCAGCAGCAGCAGCAGCTGCAGGGTCAGCAGTGCGTGAGCCGGACAGAGCTAGCCGTGTGTCCGTCAGCGGCAGTGCCGCAGCGCGCTCCTGTCCCAGCAAAGTGCTATGCACGCCCCATGTTATTTTGCAGTCACACAGCGTGTTCGACCAGTGCGCTTAGCCAGAGGACTGCTCGCACAGCGTTCGCTTAGTAGTGCGGCCGCATCCAGCTGGCAGCAGGTGACTGGCATGGGTGCCAGCCGTGAAGGTGGTGGCTGACTAAGGGTTAGACCGGAGCCTAGATGGTGGTGGGGCCTTCCGCTTCTCACCCCGTTCCAAGCCACACGCGCGAGCGCAGCAGCAGATAGCGCTTGGCTTGGATGCTCCGGCATACCGTCAGTGCTGTGTGTTGTGTATGGGCTCAGGGCGCAGCTGGTGCGGCACTGGGGCACGCTGCGGCTGGGTCCATCACGTCAAGGGGGTGGCTGCGAGGGCACAGAATGCCTTGTGCTCAACATACCCGGTGCTTATCAGCACCTTCACGTACTTCACACATGCACAAGTGCGGGCTGGTGATATGAGGATGCGTGGTGCGGGGAGGCCATGGGGCGGCTGCGGACAAGGCACTCTGGGTCTCCGGGAGGGATCCACACCATGACCTGTGTCATTTGCCTGGTGGCGTGTCCAGCCCTTCACACGGGAGGAAGCCGGACTGCAACGAAGCAAGGAGGGATGTGGTGCGTGGGCTGGTGTTGTGGCTTGAAGGGAAGAGCAGTCGTGTGGGTGAAACCCTGGGTTACCCTGGAGGGGGGGAGGGGGGGGCCGGGAAGGTGTGTGTGCACAGCGGACCTACGGATGTGAAAGGGTACAACGCGTGCTCTGTGCTGCCCCCGGACCACAACCGCGCCAGCACCTTTATGGGCATACATGAACTCGGCTCACGTACACAGAGGTAAGCGGGAAGGGCTCAGAAAGCCCCCAAGCAGGCTGTCCAAAGGCTGGCGGGTATGGCGGGTGCATGGGGGCAGGAGCCTGGGGCAGAGTACCATGCATGCTCCGTGCTCCTCCGGGCCCCAAACGCACCCGGCCAAAGCACACACAGACTCAGCGTACTCATGTTATCGGTGAATCCAAGCAGACCATAGCTTCCAGGGCCCTGGCGTGACGAGAGCATGGGCTCAGCCTCCATGCCGTACAAAACCGTAAAACGCATGCTCTTCACTACTCGCGGCTCCAATCGCGCCATTTTAAATGCATATGGCCTCTCACACAACGAGCGATTGCATTAGTGCAGAGGGCATGCGAAAATGCGTTGGGGAGCGACCGGAGCATGGCTTTGTCGGTTGTGTGCTGACGCGGGTGTATGGGACCGGAGCATGGGCCAGAGTACCATGCATGCTCCGCGCTCCCCCGGGCCCCAAACGCACCCGACCAAAGCACACACAGACTCAGCATACCCATATTATCGGTGAATCCAAGCAGACCATAGCTTCCAGGGCCCTGGCGCGACGAGAGCATGGGCTCAGCCTCCATGCCGTACAAAACCGTAAAACGCATGCTCTTCACTACTCGCGGCTCCAATCGCGCCATTTTAAATGCATATGGCCTCTCACACAACGAGCGATTGCATTAGTGCAGAGGGCATGCGAAAATGCGTTGGGGAGCGACCGGAGCATGGCTTTGTCGGTTGTGTGCTGACGCGGGTGTATGGGACCGGAGCATGGGCCAGAGTACCATGCATGCTCCGCGCTCCCCCGGGCCCCAAACGCACCCGACCAAAGCACACACAGACTCAGCATACCCATATTATTGGTGAATCCAAGCAGACCATAGCTTCCAGGGCCCTGGCGCGACGAGAGCATGGGCTCAGCCTCCATGCCGTACAAAACCGTAAAACGCATGCTCTTCACTACTCGCGGCTCCAATCGCGCCATTTTAAATGCATATGGCCTCTCACACCACGAGCAATTGCATTAGTGCAGAGGGCATGCGAAAATGCGTTGGGGAGCGACCGGAGCATGGCTTTGCCGGTTTTGTACGGCAGTGCCGTACAACACCTGCGGTTGCATGCTCCGGCGTGCTCGCCTCGAAATTTCACATGCGGCTTCAGGAATATATATAGCACGTTGCGTTTATTAAAACAGTATGATTTTCATGTGTGAAATCCCCCGGCGCCGGGGGGCAGTTTCTGCAGGCCACCGCGCCTGATTGGTGAGACAAACATCATCCCAGCGCACGTTTCGCGAATTTCAAAGTGGAAATGGCATATGCTCAATGAGCTTAATACACTATAAAGATTTGGCGCCAATCGGTGCAGGGAGCATGGAGAGCACGGTGACCGGTAATAACTCGGAGCATGCTCCTACGGTGCACCGGTAGACTTCCTAGCTCCGGCACATGGAGGCACTCTTGATTTTCGGTACATGATAACAGCATATAATATTTTTCAGCATCCATATTGACAATATATGGACGATTTGGTAATATTAACATATAATGCGTGCGTGCGTGCGTGGCTGCGTTGATGCGTCGGCAAAAAAGTATCATACTGGCGCAAACGGTGACTTCTACGTATTGTTATTTATTATTGCCTATTACATGTAGATAGGTGGAAGGGAAACTTCGGGCGGTGCGAGAAGTGCCTTCGCCAGTCCATGGACATTTGGCTTTAGCGAGGTCGCGAGTATAGTCACAAACGCCCGCATTTATGGGGTCTATGAAGCAAACTATCTTGACGGCAAGCAACGCGGGGAACTAAAGCGCCAGTTTGTGACAACTTGCGGAGCCATGTTTGTCGCCCCTGCTGAATGCCGAGGAGCCCCGAGGTCGCTCCCACCCCGCGCCTAGCCCGAGGAGTGTCGGGCATCGGGGAGGTCTGGAGCGTGATAGAGGGCTAGATAGTGCTTGGAAGTGGTGGCAAGGGGGCCCTTGACTCGCGCGGATTGCGTGGGGGATTCAGGCACGCGTGCCTTGTGCTGGCCAAGTCCGCACACTCCGTTGCCCCGAGCTTGCGCATCGTCGACATGGGCCTTAAGCTCACTCGCTTGAGGCAGCCATTCAGCCTATGACTGTATTGGGGCTCAGCCCATTTTCCAGCTGTACAAAGGTGACACCCCTTGTTCCCGCACAGTGCCTGTATCTTCCTTCTGCCTGCCATCCCTTTTCCAGACACTTGAGAGTACTGATGGTGTCTGACGGTGGGGGTGCAACAGCTTGCGTCGTAAGGCTCCGGGACATTGTGCCAGTGGCGGGCCTGGGCCCCGAGGGCTGTTCTGCCCGCTCGGCCACGGCGGTGGAGACTACAGCAACGCCAGCTTTGGCACCGGCATGGCGGCCGACCAGGAGGGTGGGAATTTCGGGGATTGGCGGTTTTGGTGTGGTTGGGGCACCACGACGCCCGGAGATCCAGCAGCTCTGTAACGGGGCGCCCCAGGTCTCCGGAGACCTAGCCGGGGTCTCCTGCCTCCCTGGGTCGGGTCGCCCCAGGGAGGCAGGATGCCTGGGCCGGGGGATTGGATCCCTGGGTCGGGTCGACTGGGAGATCCTGGATGGCGCGGTCGGGGCGACCGGGAGCTGTAAGAGGCCTGGGGCCGGGTCTGCACAGGGGTTTGACATCTCCCTGTTGTTACAGGCATTTCTGCTTCTACAAGGCTCCTTACTGGTCTGGCCACCAATAAGTTGTAACAGCGCAAGAGGATGTACGCGTCCCGCACCTGTGCAGTAACTCCACCACCGCCCAACATCAGCACTCACACCCGACGTGACCTCCAGCCCTCTCCAGCAGCACTTGCTCAGTGCTTCCTCCATAGCTCCCTGCACACACACATACACACAGTCCCACACCCACGTACACGCAACTACAGACAACCACACGCATAAATCAATACCCATTGCGCCATCCTGCACACAAGCCACTACTGTACCAATTGGAGCCAGCGCACTCGGGTTGGCTCCCGGCAGTAGGATGCCTGGGGAAGGGAGGCAGGATTCCTGGGTCGGGTCGACGCAGGGATTCAGGATCGCCGGGTCGGGTCGACGCAGGGATTGAGGATGCCCCGGTCGGGGCGACCCAGAGAGGCGGGAGACTCGGGCGGGGTCTCCTACATGCCCGCGACGGGGCGTGTTCAGGCAGGTGGGAGACGTGGCCGGGCGGGCCGTGGATGCCTGGGCGACTGGATGGCTTTCCAACCCCGATGCCCGAAACCCCTGGCCCAGATCTCCCTCCTACCCTCCGGCCGACCTGGGCCCCAAGGGCCGCTCGGTCGTGGAAGGACGGCAAGCTGCAGGCCGTGGTCGAGGAGCGCACACCGTGAGGACGGTAGCTGCGCCATTTACGGCGATCGCAATGCCACCCACCGGGGCTTGTGCCAGCGGTTCTATATGGGAAGGGGGGGGGGGTGGCGCAAGCTGTGAGGGCTTGATAAAGCGAGAGGATGTTACACTCTGTGCACAATTGCATCTCTCGGGTTCACCTTGCAGTTTCTGCAGCAGTCTTCATGCCATAAACGTCCACGCTGCGATCTGCTATGTTCGAGTGTGTACACGCTGCTTGATCCCTTTTGATTGCCTCTTGTGCTGCTATCAGCTCCTAGGGCCAATAAAACACGGGCCTTGCTGCTGTGAGAGTAACGGCAAGCCATATGGTTGCGGAATTACAGAGGGGACAACCCGAGTGTGCAAGGACACAAGGGCCGTCGGAAGCTGCTGCAAACCCTCCCGCCACCAAGGTCCGTGTGACTCCGCGCACAGCGAATCCTAGCCAAGCCGTAACCCGCCAGAGCCCCGCCGATTGCATCGCTGCCACAAGTCCAAAAGCGGGATTACCGCACAGGTCAAAGGCGAACAGTACACCCTACCAGCACAACCTAACCTAACCAGGGCGCAAGCGTCCAGGTACCAGGCGGCCGCACGAAGCAGAGGCACTGCAATACGAACGCGCATGTCTTTAAGACGTAGGAACTCACGGCGACGGAGGCGGTGATTCGAAATCGCACGGCAGCCTCAACACCATCCGACCACCACCGCCAGGAGCAATGAATGGGTGAGAAGACGACACCGTGGCCCAATCCTTGGGGGGAATACCCAAACTAACAGAAGTATGCAGCCGACCCCAGAAATCCGTCACAACATCAAGCCATATGGCTCTAAAATACCTTCAAGGTGTAAATGTCTTCTCGATAAGCATGCAGCTTGGGTAGGTCCCGATGCATTCAGTCCGCCGTCCCTCCATCTGTCCCGCGCAATACTTCGCAATTTAGCGCATTAAAGACATGCGCTAAATTGCGAAACGAAAGCGAAAGCACGCCACCCGATGTTGATGTCGTGTCTCGCAAGCAGCATGAGAAGGGGGTGAGCGCATGTCCGTAACATTGCTTGCATCCCACGGTTGTGCCTCGGAGAAAGCCAGGCCACAGTGACTGCAGGCGGTTTGCGCGCCTTTCACCAAACACAACAACGCACTAATATGGCGGCAAGGCCCCGTCCCTGTACACATCCCAGTGCTCAGTTCAGTTCGCTTTGACACAAAAGTATGTCCCACACAGCCCACAAACCAACCAGCGGATGCTGCCTGCCTGCCATACATACAAAGAGAAACACATACGCACGTGTGAAGCTCGTAGTATTGCCCCGTGCTTCCGTCGTAGTAGCAGTTACTCTTGGTCGGAGCCTCGGAGGTACGTCCATGCTCACCTGGCAGTTGAGGTGATGAGAACATAGATGAGCAAACGCGGCTAGCCGCGGCTGGTCGCGGCAGGCGGGTAGAGCGCTATGGGGGGTAGGTCGGGTCAGTGTCCTTGTCGGTGGTACGGCAGGTGAGGAAGGGCCCCCAAGAGGGGCCTTGTCTGGACTAGCCCCTCGCCGCCGAGTAAATCCCGCGTGCTGGCAGGTGCAGGCAGGTGGGACCCATGTACCTGGACTTTGACAGGGTCGCTGCAGGTAGCGACCGTCGGACATTGATGCTTGTGAATTTGTGCCTACTTAACTTGTTCTTTAGTGCTGCGTAGTTATTTCTGGCGCTGCCTGTGGGAAGTGACGCTTGACAGCCCAACTTGACAGTGATTCAGAGGGTCGAGTCTCCAAACAGTAAGGTCAGTGCCTGTGACAGGGACACGCCCTAGGCCACGCATGGTTACGGCCAAAGCAAGTTGTGCACATGTTAGGCCTTGCAACGCGCATTGGGCACCTCTCGCCGCGGCACGAAACACGCCGTGTTTGTACGACTCAGCCGCGCGACCATGCCTTTTCCACTGCAGTGTGCCGGCACTGGCTTCACTGGACATAAAAGTGACGGTGCATACATAGACTTGAGGACATTGATGCTTCGCGACTCCTCTTCTTCTCACCTTCGGATTCGACCCCTTGCTTCGGTGCTTCAACTTAATTCATAGACAAATTTACTTGACGTGTGCGTATTATCCTGCCGCCAGTGCCAACCATATCTCACAGTGACGGAAGAAGGCGGTCCCAACTGCAAGACACGGCGCAGGGAGCTATTTGTATGCCATGGCGTCTATCATAATATAACGACGTAAACTGCAGTGGCAATTCATCAATCTAAAACAAGCTGCAAATTGTGCGCTAGGGTCAGACTCTGCCGACTGTCTGCGGCAGAAAGGTTTCCAAGCAACAGGAGAGCCTGCATGCATATGAATGGGTATATCATAGCACTTAAGGATGCCCAGGAATTGGCAGCGCTCAACGGGGTTTCCTTTTATTTTTAGGAGCCCTTGACGGTCGCGCCTCAGGCATGACTGCATCGTCACCGAACCGGCATAAGCATGGCGGACGCGTAAGTGGGGATTTAGGGCGTCGCGAAGGCTGACTGGATGATCCTGAAACCGCACGGAGCTCAAGGGTCCCAAACTTGCTGCGCGAGGTCGCGCGGGGCCCTATCGCATATTGTAGGACATGGCGCTCACAAAGTCATCGTTCCGTATGGCGACTTCGAGTCCGGCTTATCCCGCACATGCTGACGTGCGGCGCCTCACCTGCCAACTTGCCAACCTTTCCCCTCGCTTTCGTCCTCGCTTTCACGCCGCGCAGCGCGGGCTGCTCTCGAGTGGTGGCCACTCCATCCTGCGGCTTGGTGACCCTACGGCGCCGCAGGCGGGCGGAGCAGCAGCAGCAACAGCAGCAGCAACAGGAGCGCCGCCGTCGCCGCAGCTCTCGCCGCTGCCGGGCGAACGCGTCCGCTCCGATGCCGCCGCCCTATCGGGCATTGGCGCCCTGCTGCCGGTGGGCAGCCCCCAGCCCCCTTCCCTGGAGAGCAGCCCGCTGCCCCACTACGGCCGCAGCGGGGCAGCGGCAGCGGCAGGTTTTGGAGGCGGAGGAGGAGGTGTTGGCGGCAGCGATGTGAGCAGTGTGGGCGGGGCGCTGTGCAGCACCCGGGGGGCGACGTCGAGCAGCTCGCGTTATGAGGACCGGAGAGGATGGCATTTGAAGGTGCGTGGCGTGGCGTGGCGTGGCGTGGCGTGGCGGGGCATCAGGGGCCGGGGCTGGGCAGGGCGTGGCGGGGCATCATGGGCCGGGGCTGGGCAGGGCGGGGCGAGGCAGCAGCGCCCGGGGGATGGAGGGCGGCGGAAGGGAGAGGCGGTGCCAGCGATGGTGGGCGTGGTAGGTGGCGGGTGCTGGCAGCGCCAGGCGTGGTGGTGGCAGGTGGCGCGCTGTACCGTCAGGGGTGTCCGGGAATAGGCGCCTAGGAGCCCAGCAATGGGGCCCTGGAATGGGGGAGCACATTGTTCCCGGCATCCGGGCCTCCTCCCTTACCGTACGTGACGGGGACGCTGCCGCTCTGTCGCCCTGCCGCGCGCCTCTTGCTCGCACCGCTCGCAGCGCTCCTTCCGTCGCAGCAGCAAGTCACTCAAAGGCGCGATTGCGGCGGAGGCCGCCGCCGCGGCCGCGCGCGCCGCGCTAGCCGCCGCCATCGGCGTCGGCAGCAGCCGCAACAACAGCGCCGCCAACAGCCCGCTGCCGGGCGCGCACGCCGCCCACAACGCCGCCGCCGCCGCCGCCGCCGCCGCCAGCACCTTCACCAGCCCCATCGGCCGCCAGAACGTGGCGCTGCTGTCCACCATCAGCCTCACCGCCAGCACCGTCCCACAGTCCAACGCCGCCTCCCTGGCCACCACCATGTACGGGAGCTGCGCGGGCACAGCGTACGAGGACGGTGACATGGTGGGCGGCGGCGATGGCTTTGGCCGCATCTCAGCAATGGACGACGGCCGCAGCTCCGCCGGCATGACAGACGCCGACGCCGACGGCGGCGGCTGCGGCGGGCTGCGGCTGCGCCAGGCGCGGTGGAGCCTGGAGCTGGGGGAGTGGCCGCCGCCAGGTGGCAGGGTTGGTCTTGCCGCTGGCGGCGGCTGTGTCGGCAAGGGAGGCCCCCGCGGCGG
This sequence comes from Chlamydomonas schloesseri, assembly GCA_016834595.1. Classification (NCBI taxonomy): domain Eukaryota; kingdom Viridiplantae; phylum Chlorophyta; class Chlorophyceae; order Chlamydomonadales; family Chlamydomonadaceae; genus Chlamydomonas; species Chlamydomonas schloesseri. The sequence continues at coordinate 1,859,180 of JAEHOD010000009.1, read as the reverse complement.
CGGCGGCGGCGGCGGCATGGGCGTCGAGGTGTGCCGGCGCGGCGGCAGCACCACTGCTACTGCCGGCGGCCGCACTGACGACTACGGCGACGACGATGACGGCATTGGCCTCGATGACGAGGAGCGGGACACGTTCGGCAGTAGCAGCTGCCCCTCGGCTGTAGCGGAGGGCGGCCTGCGGCGGGCCGGCGGCGCGGGCGCCGGCGGCCCGCTGGACCGGCTCAGCTCGGGGCGCACGCAGTCCACCTCGATCAGCGGCTTCAGCAAATTCATGGGCAGCCGGGCCTCTTCGGCAGGCGGCCTGTCGCTGGCGACCACGTGCTCGGCGGCGACGTCCGCTGGCGGCGCGTCCCTGGCAGCGACGGCGGGCTCGGTCGGGACCACGGATTCCGGCTACAGCGGCGCTAGTGGCAGCGGCGGGGGGAGGTACGTGCTACCGGGCGGCGCACCGCCGGTGCGGCGCGGCGGGCTGAAGAAGGTGAGCACCATCGGCAGCGGTGCGGCGGCGGCGCGGCGGCGCAGCCGCCGCGCCAGCGTCGACGCCGCCGCCGGCGCTGTGCTGATGACCAGCCGCGCGGGCAGCGTGGTGTCGCAGCGGCAGTCGGGCAACGGCGGCGCCGCCACTGGCAGCGGCGGCGGTGGTGGCGGCGGCGGCGGTGAAGTTGGGGGCGGGGGCGGGCGGACGCTGAGGGCGCAGCGCAGCGTGCGGATCGTGGAGCCGCGCGACATCGAGGCGGCTGTAGCAGCAGCGGCAGCAGCGGCTGTAGCAGCGGCGGGCGTGATGAGCTCACCGGGCGGCGGCGGGGGCGGCGCGCTGGCGCCCATGCCTGCATGGGGAGGACCTTCGTCAAACGGGATGCGCTCCGCGCGGCCGTCAGAGACCGGCGGATCAGGTGGCGGTGGCGGCGGCGGCGGCGCGGACGGCTTCGCGGCGGGCTTTGCCGCGGGATGGGCGGCGTTTGCCGCCGCGCAGCAGCAGCAGCAGCAGCAGGGTGGCCCATCCCAGCCCTTGACGGCAGCCTCTTTGCGGCCGCAGCCGGACGGCCAGGGGCGGCACGCAGTGGCGGCATCGGCAGGGGCCGGCGGCAAGTACGGCAAGTACGTCGAGGACGGCAAGTACGGCGAGTACGGCGAGGGTGGGGAGGGTGGCCTCCAAGAGCTCGCCTTCGCGGGGAGCACCGCCACGGCGCGTTCGTCGGCGCGCGTGGCGGCCCTGGTGGCGGCGGACGACGTGCGGTATGAATCTGCCGCTGGCGGCGGCGGTGGCGGCGGCAGCGGCGGCGGCGGCTCGGGCAGCAAGAAGGTCGGGGGCGCGCGCCGCATCCTGGCGCGTCTTGGCAAATACCGCATCATCGGCTTTGGTGGCGGCGGCGGCGGCGGCGGCGACCGACCGCGCCTGCGGGGCCTACACCACAGCATCGCGCCGGTGGATGAAGACGATGATGGCGATGACGTGGCCAATGCGGTTGCGGGCGCCGCGGCCGCGGCCGCTGGCGGCGGCCGGTTCGGAGGCAGCAAGCTGACGCCGGCTGCGGCCGCTGCCACGACTAAGGCGGCGGTGGCGACGGCGGCGGCGATGCGGCGCAGCAGCAACACCGGCGCAGCGCCGGCGCCGCCGCCACGCGGCGGCGGCGACAGCAGCGGCGGCGCGCTCAAGGCGGCATGGCGTGCACTGACGGACTTTGCCGTCAAGGCAGTTTCCTCGCTGTCCGGGAGCCCGCGCAGCAGCCGAGCCAGCAGCCGCCAACGCGGCGGCGGCCGCGGCGGTGACGGCGATGACGAGGAAGACGAACCGGCGCCGCCCACACGCTCTCGCGACAGCCGCGCGCTCCACCGGCGCCGCATGGGCGTCGATAGCGGCCCGCCTGCCGGCCGCGGCCACGGCAGCGGCGGCGGTGGCGGCGGCCGCAAGATTTACCCGCTTGGTGGTGGCGGCGGCGGCGGCGCCGGAGTGGGTCCTGCCGGCCACGCCGGCGCCGCCGCTAGCGCCCCGCCGGCCGGCGGCGGCGGTGCAGGCGATGGCTGCGGCCTGTCGGCTGGCGCGGTGGCGGCGATGGCGGCGGGGACCATGCGGCAGAGCAGCGTCACCCGCCAGGGGGCAGCCGCGACCCCGCCGCCGGCAGCGGTGGTCCTGGGCGCAGGCGCAAGGAGCGCCGCCGTGGGCAGCGATGACGACGAAGAGGATGACGATGATGGGGAGTGGGAGGAGGACGACACGGATGTGTCATCGGACTGGGCTTCGCGCGGCGTGCTGTCGAACGCCGCGCTGCTGGCGGTCGCGGCCTCCGCGCCCTCCGCCACCGGCCACCCGCTCACCGCCTTCGTCAGGCCGCGCGGCAGCAACCCGGGCGCGCCGCAGCAGGGACAGCAGCCCGGCCAGCAGCAGCCCCCTCCAGCAGGCGGCGGCGCGGACCGGCCGTGGCTGACCAAGACGCCCAGCCGTGGCCTGATCAAGGTGAAGAGCGCGCTGAGCACGGGCCACCTCCACGGCAGCGTCACCAGTGGCGGTGGTGGTGGTGGCGGCGGCGGCGGGCGCCGCCTTAACCACATGGGCGCAGCCTCCCGCCGGGTGCGCATAATGTGCCCCTCGCCCTCGCCGCCCTCGCACACCGCCGTGGCGGCGGCGGCGGCGCGGCGCTTCCGCGCCGCCGGCGGCGGCGGCAGTGGCGGCGACAGCGGCGGCGGTGGCGATGGCGGGGCTTCGGACGTGGTGCCTTTCTCAGAGGCGGGTGACGGCGACGGCGGCGATTTTCTCCTGCCCAACGGCGGCCGCCGCCGCAGCAGCGTTGTGACGTGCAGCGCCGTGAGTCTTACGGAGCGGGACTCCCCCATGGCGGCAGCGGCAGCGCCGGGGCCGCCGCTGCCGCCGCCGCCGCCGCCGCCGCACCAGCTGTGATGACTTTGGCGAACCGGGCAGGTATTGCGGCAGCAGCAGCAGCAGCAGCAGCGGCCGCCGCCGAGGCAGTAACCAGCGGCAGTAATGGTGGTGGCCACCGGAGCTTCACGAAGATTGAGTCGGCTTTGCCCATCAGCAGCGGTGCCGCCGCCGCCGCCAGCGCCTCGTCAGCGGCGGCCGCCGCGGTGGCGGCTGCGTGGTTGCCGGCAGTGACGGCAGTGTACCGGCTCAGCTCTCCGGCGGCGGCAGCAGCAGCAGCAGCAGGAGCTCCAGTAGCTCTCCGGCGGTAGCAGCAGCAGCAGCAGCAGGTGGTACCGCTGGTAGTGCCGCCGGCCCGCCGGCTGGCGCCGCCGCCGGTGCCAGGAGGTAGATAAAAAGCATGCCGCAGCGTTGTGAAGGGCCTGACGTTAATATACGGAGAGCACGGAGAGCAACCAATTTTGAGACGGCTAACACCACTTCATTTGCATTGACAGCATGACGTGCCACGTAAATCTTTGTGCAACCCCATGGTTGATGTGCGCCAGCCCTGCAACCAGACCGCTGCATCCCGCATTCTTCCCATCAGACCCATGCGAGCGAGTGTGCGCGCACGCACACACCCTGCCCCTCATCGTATGCATGCTGCTGCGTGGCAACATGCCGGCATGGATATGCGTGATTACGCGTGACGGTCTTCCGGCAAGCTGAGATGTTACGAGGTGTACCGTACTCGTCCGACGCACGTGGTACCGGTATCTAGCTAGTGACCACAGCAAGTAGTAGGACTTGAGGGCACGTTCGTTGACGCGGACTCGCCTATGACGTGGGGTGGGGTGGCCGGGACCTCTTCCGTCTTCGGGGTGACCCATACATCACACATATGGTACATCCGGGAGCGGCGTAGACACCGGGGGCCCGGGGGCATCTACGGGCCCTGCCATACATCACACGTACGGTACACGTGCATCCGGGAGCGGCGGGTGGAGGCCGTTACGGACATGCGCTAAATTGCGAATGTGAAATGCGAGACCGACTGGAAGTTGACGTCGTTTCTAGCAAGCAGCACGAGAGACCGTATAGTCACGGGGGCCGACTGTGCTTCCTTGGTGCAGTACTTCGTCTGAGGCAGTTTGCTTGCTTGGTTTGGTGGGTGCTGTTTCGACGCCGTTAGTTGCGGCATTCCTACCGTATTGTTGCGGCGGCATTCATGAATTGAGTGGGCATATTGATAGTTGAGGAGCAGGCGGGGTGCCTTCATGCCATGTTTCCATATGCTGACATGCATCGTAAAGCATAATGTGGCTGAATGTGAAGGTATCCCAACCTTCTGCATCAGGACAACGCAGCGGATGGGACATGAACCAATGGCCTTGCTGGGACAAACGACTGCTCGTTGTGTTATCGGGCCTGGGCTTGGCGCGCCCTTGAGTTCTGGGTGGCAGGTTGTGCTGTTGCATGCGCTGTCCTCCGCCGAATGAGGCGGCGGAGTACTGCGAAGGTACTGCGTCATTACATGCGGAACGCACATTAATTAGGACTAATCAAGTGTGACGTTAAGGCTACAGTGGGGCGCTTGAGTCATCTGGCCCCCCTCCAATGTATGATGGTGCGGGTAGGCGATCACTCGATGCAACGCAACGCTGGCAGCAGGCGAGCGGAAAGGCGGAAACGAACACGGGGGCTGGGCGAATTGATGGGTACAGGGGAGACATAAGTGCGACATAAGTGCGACTCGTGGTAGGGCGCCCTGGAGGCACGGGGAGGGCGAGTCATGCCAGTTCCTGGGGAGCGTGACAGACACGCAAAACAGTGCCAGTTGCACCTGTGGGTGATGACGAGTGTGACGGCGAAATTGGAAGCAGACGCGGTTCTGAAGCAGCTGAGGCTGCTGGCACGCATCAGTTAGCCCAGTTGCTATCTACGTATGCCCTGGAAAAAAGTGGCACGATTCTGTGCACAGCGCGATTCAAGCTGAACGATTGACATGACCGCTTGCGCCCACCGAGCCCCATCACTGGTCTTCTTCCCAGGACGCGAGAGAGAGTGCTGTATGCCGTGCGTTACAACTTGATAATTCAGCCGAGTTGTGCGTGACGATGCGTGCAGTTTGGGTCGTGTCGCGGAAATGTCAGATAAGTTGCACCGGGTACCTACAGCTTCGGCAAGGCATTTCGCACATGCGGGTAACAAAAGCAGACATACTCTAAAACCGGAATGGCAATAACACTCCATCCTGCTTCACGTGCTCCCTGGTTGCGCTCGCCCTTCTTTGCCTTCGGCGGGGGAGAGGGGCAGAGGGGGTCGGGGATGGCAGAGGCGCGTGAAGCTGAGTTGGCGATGGAGCTGCGGATGGCCTTGGGGGAGGCGAAATAGGCGCGGGTGATGGCAAAGGCGAGCTGGGTGTGTTGCGTGTGTGCGGAGAGAGGTCGAGGACCGTTGTGTGTCAGGTCCGGGCGTTTCCGTGTATTCCATTTGGTGCCACGCCTAGTGCCACGCGGCTTGGATCCAAAACTGTCGGTCCAAATGGAGGCGTCAGGAACATTTACTGCGTATTATTTTGCTTCGTCTAACACATAATATAAACTATGGGAATCAGGCTGGCCTTCTGAGTTTGTCTGTCAAAATGAATGAAAATGGCCTGAACTCAGCTATTCTGCACATACTCCTCTAAAATGGGCGATTTCAGCGACAACGATGATGATGATTTTGTTGCTCCAGCTTGCCCGCCTGCCAAACGACGACAGCCCGCTCAGCCCGCTGTTCGCGATGCAAAGCGGGCAAGTTCCCATCGCCGCGACAGCGCGCCTGCAGCTCTGGGCACGAAGTCTGCTTCAACAACGCCAGTTGTACGTGGCGCAGTCTTACCAGGCGGTCAGCGGGGACCCTCGACCGCCTCGCAGTCTGCGGGCCGTGCTGGCCTTACAGCGGCCACACGAGGCGGCGACCCACCGTCGCGGACGCCCTTCAGCTCCATCACCGGGGCCGATTCGCTCTCTCCAAACATTACGGCCATACAAAAATCTTTGCATGAGTGCAAAGGTGCTGCGGCGCACATGACGGGTGGGTCACTTCTGCGGCATGCGTACTGGGGAAGGTGGGGCGGAGATGTCTTCAGGCCATGCGCAGGGGCGTGCAAGGGAAGGTCATAGTTGTTACCAGCCGCCCCCCAAGCTGCCGTTTAGCTCTCCCTACGTCTGAGTCCATTCAACGGACATTTCTCAGGCAAAGTATCAACAACAACATCATCAGCAGCAGCAGCGGTCCACCAGTGCGCCCTACCCACATCACGGCCACCGAGCAGCGTGGGTGCTGGCGGCACCCGCAGCGGTGCTGCTGCATGTGGTGGCGGCGGCGGCAGTGGCGGTGGCGGTGGCAGCAGGCTGCGCCTGCGCGCACAGCACGCCTCTTCCCCGCATGCAGCCCCCGCCACCGGCACACCTCTCCGTGTCGGCGCCTCCTCCTCCGCACCAGCGGCAGGCCCCCGCCCCTGGGGCGCCTCTGCAGGTACAGCCCCAGCATTGGGAGGCGGAGCCGTGGCTGTGGCCGGCGGCGGAGGAGCGCCACTGGCACCCCTCTGGGGCCGCACCGCCCGGCCCCAGCCCCAGCCCCAGCCCCAGCCCCAGCCCCAGCCCCAGCCCCAGCCCCAGCCCCAGCCCCAGCCCCAGCCCAGCCCCAGCCCCAGCCCCAGCCCCAGCCCCAGCCCCAGCCCCAGCCCCAGCCCAGCCCAGCCCCAGCCCCAGCCCCAGCCCCAGCCCCAGCCCCAGCCCCAGCCCCAGCCCCAGCTCGCTGCAAGCCGCGGCAACCAAGCACATCCACAAGCAGCGGCACGCGCGGCGCCGGCGCCGGCGCCGGCGCCGCATCCCGCTGCCGCGGCCGCAACCGCAGCCGTGTCCTCGGCGGCGGCAGCTGCTGCTATCCCCGGCGGTGCCGCAGCGGCTAACGCAATGACAGGCGGTATCCGTGGCGGTCGCGGTGCGGATGCCGGCGCCGGCGCCGGCGCCGACGCTGACGCCGACGCTGGCACCGGCGCTGGAATCAGCAGCAGTAGCAACAGCAGCAGCTGCTGCTGCCCGGTGTGCGGTGCTGACCTGGCGGCGCTGTCCCACACGGCCACGGGGCGGCAGGCGCACGTGAACGCCTGCCTGGACGGCCTTGGCGGCGGTCTTGGCGGCGGTCTTGGCGGCGGTGGCAGCGGCGGCAGCGGCGGTGGCGGCGGCGGCAGCGGCAGCGGTAGCGGCAGAGATGGCGGCGAGGGCGCAGCGGCAGATGGCGGCGCCGGTGCCGGGGCGGCGGAGGTGCTGAGCATAGACGAAGACGGAGACGAGGACGGGGCGGAAGAAGCGACATGTGGCGGCGATGGTGATGACGACGACGGGGAGTGGCTGGAGGTGGTGGAGGCTATGGAGGTGGAGCAGCAGGGGCAGCAGCGGCGGCAGCAGCAGCAGCAGCAGCACCACCACCACCAGCACCACCACCACCACAACCACAACCACCAACAGCAGCCGGCAGCGCCTCCCGCAGGAGCAGCGGCCGCCGCGCCGCAGGCCGCGGTCAGCGCCGAAGCAGGCAGCACGTCGCCGCCGCCGCTGCTGGAGGCCGCGCCTGCCTCGGCGCCAACAGCAGGCCGCGTGCCGCCGGCGGCGGTGGTGGGCGCAGGGGCAGAAACTGTGCAGGCATCAGCAGCCGCAGCAGCAGCAGCAGCAGCGGCGGCGGCGGCGGCGGCGGCGGCGGCGGCGGCGGCTCATGGCGCGGATGAGGTGGAGGGTGCGGAGGTTGAGGCGGGTGAGGAGGATGAGCCCTTGTGCGCTCAGCTACCGCCGGAATGGGGCTGGGGCCGGGGCTGCCTGCCGCAGTCGCGCCAGCAGCACGGGATGCAGGGGGATCAAGGAGGGCAAGGTCGGGGGCAGGATGCTTGGGCGCCGTCGGAACGAAAGGCATTGTGGCAGCGAGGGAGCGAGCAGGCGCAGGGTCATTGCCAGCAACCGGGGCAGGGGCACCAGGGGCAGGCGCAGGACCAGCCGCAGCGCAGCAGGACGACGCAGGATGGCGCAGCAGGGCACTCGGAATGGCAGGCGCAGCAGCAGCGGCCGCAGCAGCAGCAGCAGCAGCAGCAGCAGCAGCAGCAGCAGCAGCAGCAGCAGGCAGCAGGCAGCAGCAGCAGCAGCAGCAGCAGCAGCAGCAGCAGCAGCAGCAGCAGCAGCAGCAGCAGCAGCAGCAGCAGCAGCAGCAGCAGCAGCAGCAGCAGCAGCAGCAGCAGCAGCAGGAGCAGCAGGAGCAGTGGCAGGACGGCGACGCGTTTGCGGTGGGGTGGCTTCACGCGGCGGAGGGTGAGAGCGAGGGTGAGGAGGTGGCGTACGTTGCGGCTGAGGAGGAAGGCGGCGGCGGCGACGGCGGCGGCGAGGCGGCCGAAGACGAAGACGATGACGGCGGCGATGGCGATGGCGAGGACGACCCGATTGGCGCCTGGTGGGTGCGCCTGGTGGCGGTGGTTGTGCGGGTGTGCGTGTGTGTGTGTTTTTCTTGAGGGAGCGCACGTTCGTTCAGGTGCTGCAGGGGAGAGTAGGGGAGGGGAGGGGGTTGTAAGTACCAGCGCCCAAGCTAAAGCAAATCCAACTAAACAGGTCAAGGGAGGGATGGCATGTGTGGCTGGAGGTCGCAAGCCGAGGGTTATCTTGGGCGGGGGGGGGGCGGGGCTCCGGGAGCACGTGGACCTGTGGGGAGGCTGTGCTCGCCCCCGGGTGCGTGGGCACACCTGCCAGGCCCCTTCCCAGCGTCACGTCCACTCACCGCCGTACGCACCCCACCGACTTGACTTCACCCGACCCAAGCACCCGAATCACAACACGCCGTGTACTCCCGGCCCCCCATCCTCCCCTCCCTCATCAACCCCCTCACTCCCCAACTCCACGCCCCACCACACCTTCCCATCACTCCACGCCTCACCAACCCCAAGCCCAACTCCGACCCCCAAACCCGCCCCGAACACCACCAAGCATCCCGCTGCCCACTGAACTCTTCAACCACCGAACAAACCACCTAACCAACCAACCACCTAACCAACCATCCACCAGGCTGCGGCGCCACGGGCTGGGCTGCTGGCTGCCCGCCTTCCGGCGGGGTGAGGTGGAGCCCGACCCCGAGCTGGTGGCGGCGCTGGAGGACAGCGACCTGCTGGTAGGCGTGTGTGTGTGTCTGTGTGTGTGTGTGCGTGTGTGTGTGTGCGTGTGTGCGTGATAGCCATTCATGGGACGGTATGGGGTCAATTTATGGTGGACGGTGGGATGATGGGGATAATGGTGGACGGGGGGGGGGCGGGAAGAAGGCGGGGAGGGGAAGACTGCGGGAAGACAAAGGGAGCTGGAGCTTGTGCCTGCAGGCTTTTGTTGTAGGGACGACGATTTGATGACGCTGGTGAAGAGGGGTGAACAGAGAGAGGGAGATCAGCAGGGAGGGGCGCGAGGAAGGGCGTAGGGCGTAGGGTGGGGGGTGGAGGGTTTGGAGCGGAGGAGGACCATGTGCACGGCTCGTGCTGCTGTTGTGGGCGCTAGGCAGGTGGTGGCCTGGGTTGCTCTTCTCAGACTCCGAGCATGCGGTTGCTGTCCAGTGCTGCTCACTGACCGGTACTGTGCCCCCATCCCACTAATCCCACTAATCCCATCACCGCTTGCTCGGCCCGGCCGGCCCTTCGCACGCATCCCTTCCCACCCAACCCCCTTCGCATCATCTGCTCCTCCCCCTCTGCTGGACACAGTAACCCCCTTCCCCACCCCGTCCTCCCGCTCCCTCCTCCTCCTCCACCTCCTCCTCCACCTCCCCCAGGCCTTGGGCATTGACTGCCCGGTCGCACGGGCCACCATCCTGGCCGCCCTGCCCGACTTCGCCACCTACAGCAGCGAGGAGCGCGCAGAGCCGCCGCCGCCGCCGGCGGCCCTGGCAGCTCAGCCGCCGCCGCCGCCGATGTCGCTTTCGGGTCCGGCTGCTGCAGCAGCAATAGCAGCAGCAACAGCAGCAGCGGCAGCGCGGGGCATGGGTGGACCAGCGGCGCCGCCTGGGCTCATGCCGGCCGGCGGTGTCGGCGGTGGCGCGACGTGGCAGCAGCAGCACAGCCACCACCACAGCCACCACAGCCACCACAGCCACCACCACCATCCTCCGCAGCCGCAGTTGGGTCTGCCGCCGCAGGGGCCGCCCTCGCGCCCTCACCACCAGCCGCCACATGCACAGCACCCGCAGCCGCAGCCACAGCCACAGCCGCAGCCGCAGCCACAGCCGCAGCCGCAGCCGCAGCTGCAGCTGCAGCCGCAGCCGCGGCACCACCACCACCACACCTACCAGCACCGCCCTCCACCAGCCTGGGAGGCAGGGGAGCCCGGCCAGGCCCCGCGGCTGGCCCCACCGCCAGCAGCCACTGCCCCTGCCGCACCCGCCGCCTCAGCTCCAGCGGCTACAGCTGCCAGTGCTGCTACAGCCGCTGCTACAGCCCCTGCTGCAGCCGCGGCTGCAGCTACAGCCGCTACAGCCGCGCCCTTCTCCTACATGTTCCGAGCCCGGCCCGCCGGCCCCACCCGCATCACCCAGTACCTGGCAGCGGCTGGGTCGGCAGCAGGAGGGGCGGCTGTAGCAGCAGGAGGGGCGGCTGTAGCAGCAGCCGGCGCTGGGCCAGCAGGAGGCGCGGCAGTAGCAGCAGGACCAGTGGGGAGCATGGGCGGTAGCGGGGCGCCGCCGGCACCCGCAGGTGCTCATGGCGGCGGCGGAGGGAGAGGCGGCGCCGGCGGCGGCGGTGGCGGCGGCTGGCGGGGAGGCCGGGGAGGTGGCACTGGCGGCGGCGGTGCTGGGGCTGGCGCAGCGGGGCAGGGTGCGGCACGGGTGGCGGGAGGCGGCGGGGGTGCGGCGGGGGCGGGCGGTGGCGCGGTGACGTCTCTTCGCTCAGTGCCTGTATTCCACACGATCCCCGGCACCAAGTGAGAAGGGCGGCGGCAGTAGCAGGCGGTGGCAGTAGCAGGCGGTGGCGGTAGCAGGCAGCAGGGGAGGGAAGCGGTGTCTGTTTACCGATGGTGGCGCTGCGGTCCCTCTCTCCGTCTCCTCTTCCCAATGACCCCCTCGCCCCCGCCCCCGGAAGCTCAGCCTCTCTCCGCGTTGTATCCACCCTTACCCTTGACGCTCCGAAACCCGAAATCCCCACATCCCACACAAACCTCCCACCCACACGTACCCACACGCCGCCGCCCCCCACAAACACACGCAACTCCCCCCACCCCCCACCCCACACACGCAACCCCCCCCCCACCCCACCCCACACACACATGCACACAGGTTCCTGGTGGACTACTTCAGCCCGCCCAGCCGCGCCATCCCCGCCGCCCTGGCGCCCTTCCGCATCCTCACCCACTTCCACGCTGACCACTACAAGGTGAGGGGGTGCGGGCGTGTGCGTGTGTGTGGGGGGGGGGCGCGGGTGGGGGTTGTGGGTCTGAGTGCGGGTGTGGGTGGAGTGTGAAAGTGCGTGGCTGGGGTGCGAGAATGTCTGGGTGTGAGAATGTAGGGTGTGGGTGGAAGGGAAAGGGGCGAACCAACCAACCAACCGCCACGTCACACACCCTGCCATCATCACCAACCACCCCACATCATCCCAACCAACCTCCCTCCCTCTCTACCTCCCTCTCAATCCCCCACTCCACCACCACCACTATCACCACCACCACGATCACCGTCACCAACGCTACCACTATTACCGCCACTACCGATATCACCGCCACCACCATCGCCCCTCAAAATCATCCCCCTCCCCCCTGTGCCCCCCTCGCTAGTTTGGGTTTTTTATCATTAGCATGGGCTGGTATTTACAACCCCAACCACCCAACCACCCGACCACCCAGGGCCTGACCAAGTCCTTCGCCGGCGGCACCGTGCTCGCCTCTCCAGTCACCGCGCGGCTGGTGGCGGAGCGGCTGCGGCTGCCGGCGGCGCGACTGCGGGCGCTGCCCATGGACACCCCCACGGTGGTGGACGGTGAGAAGGGCGCCCTTCAAAGGGGGTGGGGGTAATTCATTCCAGAAACCGAAGCGACCATTGCAACCCAAAACAAAACACAACAGAACCCAGAACCCAGGGCGCGGGGGAAGGAAGGAGGAGCTGCTTTGGGGGGAGGCTGGGGCCCATATGGGTTGGCTAACATCGCCGATCTGCTGGGTGTATACCATGCAAGTCAGACTGGGGAGATGGATTTGGGTAGTGATTTTGCAGCCGCTAGGCCGTTCTCCGGTTGCTGTGGGGACGGCGAATGCAGGGGCTTGGCTTTCGCACATGCAACCTCAATTCCGGCAGCTTCCCGCAACGCAAATGTCCTAAAACGACAACGCAGGCGTGACGCTGACGCTGGTGGACGCGAACCACTGCCCGGGGGCGGCCATGGTCATTGCCGAGCCGCCGGCGCCGCCACTGCCGACAGGGCCTGGCGGCGGCGGCGGCGGCACCGGCGGCGGCGGCAGCGGCGGCTCGCGGGCGGCCCCAGCCCCGCCGCCGCCGCCGCCGCCTCCGGTGCTCCACACGGGCGACTGCCGCCTGTCTGAGCACGTGAAGGACCACCCCGCGATCAAGGTGCGCGCGTGCGCGCGTGAGCATGAGTGCATGAGTACGGAGCTCATGGAAAACAAAACGAAAGTAAAGACCGTACGCGTGTGTGTACGTGTGTGTGTATGTTTGGGTCTCGGCCCCCATTCCCCTGCCCCAGCGCCTTCACCCCTCTTAAACGTTCCCATATCTCTCCGCCCACCGGCCGAGCCTCGTCCTCTCGAATCGCCCTCCGCGGCCCTACTACACCCTCACAGCCCCTCCCCTGCACCCTTGCCCCTTCGAACTCTGCCCCCCCCCTCCCTCCCCCTGCAAGAGAACCCATCTCCCCCCTCCTTCTCCCCACCCACCCTCTCCCTCATCTCCCTCATCTCCCCAGCCAACCAGCCCGCAACCAACCAACCAACCAACTGCGGTAACCAACCACCAACCGACAGGCGCTGGTGGGGCGGCGCTGCACGCTGGTGCTGGACACCACCTACTGCGACCCCGCCTACGCCTTCCCCCCGCAGCAGGCCGTGCTGGACGCGGTGCTGACGGCGGTGAAGGCCGAGATGTTCAACAAGAGGTAATAGGTGGGGCGGTGCGGGTGCGGGTGTGTGTGTGTGGGCGGGGAGGGGTAAGGGATGGAGGGGGTGGGGGAGCGGAGGGGAAGGGTGTGTACGGGAGCATTGGGGGGCTTGGCCGCTCAAAGTGAGCAAGCCGGCGCACATTGCATCGCGGTCGGAGCGGAAGCCGATCGAGAGACCCGCAATTACCACAAAGCAATTAAACAAAATATTCATCGGCTATCAGACTGCCAAACGACGCCTGGGTCTTCAAAGTGTCGAGTGGCATTCGCATGTCCGCCTGCCGGCTCGCCAGGCGAGACCTGTGACGCTGGTCGTGAAGATTGCAGGTGGTTGCTGCCGCCTCAATTAGATTTGATTGCTTGCATTGGAAGTGTGGCACAGCGTTTGGCTGAGCGCGGCGCCCAGCAATGCCGCCGTGCCGTCTGCCGTGCGGCCGTGGCAGCATTTTCGTGCTTGTTTCCCCTTGCGGGGCCCACTTGCGGCGCCAAAGCCGCGCACGAGGCCCGTCACTGATACCTCTTATTGTCGGTACACACGCGCACCCAATCACCCGGCATGGCTCACCGCGGCAGGGGCGGACTTCTTCGCGTTCCTGTTCCTCGGCACCGTGCGTGCGGGCGGGAAGCAGTTCTGACAACGACCAACATCTATGGGACGGAGCCCCTGCTGACCCGATACAACGCCATGATGTTATACATAAGGATTTATGAGCGAGGCAATTGGGGGGCTTGGCCGCTCAAAGTGAGCAAGCCGGCGCACATTGCATCGCGGTCGGAGCGGAAGCCGATCGAGAGACCCGTCAATACTTTGACATAAATTAAAAAAAATAAGGTATCAAAACTTGGCCTTGAGGCAGGTGTCAGTTCGGAGTAACGGCGTCAGTTCGGAGTAACGGCGTGACCAGTCGTTATTGATTGATGGTCTTTGCGCTCACGCGGGCCCTATTAAAGTCCTTATGGCAAACCGTGTCATTGCTGTTGACCCTTTTATATAACAACTATCTGGGACGTGGCCGGGGCCCAGCTTATATGGACAGCGCTATGCCATGTCGGAACAGTTGGCCATTACTCGAACCCCAGCCACGGCCACCTCCCCCCCGTGTTAATTCCCAGCTACCCACCACTTACACATTGGAAGCCCTCGCGCGAACGTATCGTCCGCAGCAGCAGCAGCAGCAGCAGCAGCATTTTCGTTAGCATCACCCCAATCCCACGCTCCCAACAGGGCCCTGTTCGTGTTCGGCACCTACACCATCGGCAAGGAGCGCCTGTTCCTGGAGGTGGCGGCGGCGCTGGGGCAGAAGGTGGGGGAAGATGTAGCGGTAACGGGTACGTGTGCGTGTGTGAATGTGCGTGGAGGCGGCGCTGGGGGCAGAAGGTGCGTGTATGTGGCTGGGAGCCTTCTCCGCTCCCTCAACCCAATCCCACCCATCCAACTCCCGCGCGCCCCCTCTCACTACCCTGCCCTACGCTTGGCCCTACCCTCCCCCCCTTCCCATTTTGGGTTGCAACGGTCGCTTTGGTTTCCGGAATGAACTACCCCCGTAGGGCGCCCGGATTGGCAGGGCTGTGGGGAGCCGGACACAGCCCGCACCCTGCCTATCCTCTAACGACTACCCTCCTCCTCCCTGCCTTGGCCCTCGTGTGGCCCCATTCCCATGCATGCTTATATCTGCTGTTGCAAGCTAACACCCCTTTCTCTTTTGCCACCCAGGCTCGTGTTCTTAGGATACCGTGTTGCTTTCTCGCCGACATGCCTTTCCGCTCACACCGTTTACCTTCCCCCTTTTTGCACCTGCCGCTGTCCCGCCCTGGCGCTGGCGCTGGTCCCCTGCCTGGCGCCCGGGCTCCATTCATGACTATTAGGTGGGTATACAATGCGTGTCTAGCCTGCACTGCTCGTTAGGACGTGACGTTTGTTGTGCGAGCCTGGGTGGCATTAGCGAAGGCGGCTGCCGTGAACCCTGCCCGAGACCCAGGTGGTCATCACCAACTTGGCGGGGGTGCGGGGACGTTCGGCGCCGGTGCCGCGAACAGCGCCCCTCAACTTTCGGATCGATTTGCCACAAGCGCCCGAATGCTCCCCCGAAATATAAAAATATTCGAATAATTTCAGCTATTTGGCGAAGCCCTCTCGAAAATTCAGAAGCCGAAACCTTTTTTATGACTACGGTACGCTGCAGGTGTACGTGTCCAAGGAAAAGGCCGCCACGCTGTCCGCCTGCGGCCTGGCTCCGCGCTACGCCTCGCTGCTCACCACCAACCACCTGGAGGCAAACATACACGCGGTGAGAGGCCGAGTAGTTGGGTAGCTAGGCCTAGGTGTGGCAGGGGGAGGGGGGGACGGACGACAGGGAGAGAGAACACGGACCAACAGATGACGAGGAAAACGATATAGAGCATGTGTGTGTGTGTGTGTGTGTAGGGGGGGGCGCGGAAGAGGCGCGAAGGGAAACCCGAAGTGCCCGCCCGCCGGCTGCCCTGACCTGCTGCAAACGTGCCGTCACCTCTGCATCGCCCACCCACCCCTGCACCACTACTCCCGACTATCCCGAGCCTGTCCGCCTGCTTTTGATTGCCCACCTCGATACGCCCCAGCCACCCCAACCCCTGCCCCCACCCCGTGCTGCCTCGCCCCCGCGCAACCCACCACCACCATCCAACCCTAATTCCCTCTCCCGCGCCCTCCCTCCCTCCCTCCCGCTGCGCCCGGCACCCAGCAGGTGCCGCTGTTCAAGGTGACGCTGGACGGGCTGTCCGCCATCCTGTCGCAGTACCGCGGCCGCTTCAGCGCCGTCATCGGCTTTTCGGTAAGTGCGGCGGTGCGGTGCGGGGCGGTGGTGGTGCTGCTGCTGCTGCTGGTGGTAGTGTGGGGTGGGGTGTTGATGTGGCAGGGCGCTTGGGGCCCGGCTTGTGGGGTGGGGCGGGGCAGTGAGCGGGTGGGGTGGGGTTGGGGGGCTAGCCATCGACCCAATGCGAAGGGGATGGGATCAGGGGGGCAGGGGCATGCTGTCGTCGTCCCTGCCTGTCTCGCAACGTGGCGCATGGCTGGCGGTTGGTGACGGTTGGTCTGCATAACGGTTGACGCTTGGTTGGTTGCTCTTGTACCTCTGCTGAGCCGAAGCCATGCCTACACGCCTACCTTGCTTGGTGCGTCCCTCCATCCGCCGCACGCAGCCTACCGGCTGGAACCACACCAAGGGCGGCCAGCGCGGTCTGGGCAACCACAACACCAGTGGTATCGGTACTGGCAGTGGCAGTGGCAGTGGTGGTAACGGCGATGGAGCGGGCGCCGCCGCCACCGCCGCCGCCGGGGCATCGGGTGGCCGTGGCGCGCGCGGCAGGGGCGGTGGTGGCCGCGGCGGGCGAGGTGGCGGCCGCGGCCGTGGTGCTGGTGGTGCCGGCGGCGGCAGCGGCGGCGGTCTGTCGCGGGAGACTGCAACCGCGGTGATTGGGCGGCGCATGGCAAAGGGCACTGCCGTGCTTTATCAGGTGTGTGACATAGGCTGCTGCGGTGAGGGGGAGAGACAGGGGAAGGGAGGCGAGGGAGAAAGGCAAGGGGGGCGTGGGATCTGGGTCGTCATGCGGGTGGCATGCGTGCGATGGGCCCGGGTCTGGATGCAGATGCTCGCACCGCGGCAGCTGCCAGCCGTTGATCAACTTGCACGCCAGTCCTGCTGGGTTGCTTGGAGTGGGGGTGGCTACTGGAGGTTGTGGAGCGGAGCGGAGCAAAGCGAGCAGCAGCGCATCACAGCAGGAGGCGAAAGGGTGGAATTAAGGTCGAGGGCACTCTCCTGTTACCCGTACCGACCTCGTGCCTGTACCTCGTGTCTGCCGTACCATGCATGCCGTACTGCATATGCAACACGTGCCGTTTACAGGTGCCGTACAGCGAACACAGCAGCTTTGCCGAGCTGGCGTCGTTCGTGTCCTGGCTGCGGCCCGGCCGCATTATTCCCTCCGTGAACGCAGACGTGTGGGAGCGCGGCCCGCGCAGCCGCCGCCTTGTGCAGCTGCTGCTGCAGGCAGCGGCGCCCGCTGGCGGTGGTGGCGGGGGCGATGGCGGGGGCGATGGCGGGGGCGATGGTGGCGGGGTTGGCGGGGCGGGTGGAGGAGGAGGCGGCGCGGGGGGCGGCGGACCGCCGCCGCCGCCGCCGCCGCCCAAGCGGGACATCCGAAGCTTCCTGGGAGGCGGCAAAACGGCTGGTGCTGCTGCGGCTGCTGCTGCAGCAGCACCAGGAGCATCAACGGCACCAGCAGCAGCGCCAAGTTAGTTGCAGAATCTTACTGTTTGGTAGAACGCGGCGGGGGTCGCAATTATATTGCGGCACCGCATCCAGGGCGGGGCAGGTGTGATGAGCTGCGGCGGCATGAGTGGACTTCTGCCGTGCATGCCTGGATTGCATGCATGGGGACGGTGCGTGCACAGGATAGTTGGGTCCGTTCCGGTGGGCTGGCTTGTGATTGGAGCGGCGGGCTGGAGCGGGTAGGCAAGGCTGCGGCAGGTAGGGGCCCGCCGGAGGCAGCAGCAGCAGCAGCCTCATGCCAGTACCGTATCTACTGACGCGACGCATGCGGCATGCTGCATGCGGCACAACTAAGGATACGGGCCAGCTGGCGGCAGTACGTATATGTGTAGCGGGCTCACTACGGTAGGCTGACGAACGGTTCAGGTGCACACGTTAAGCGTGCTGATGATGCGCTAGCTGGTGTGCTTCGCTTATAAAAATTCAAAAGGCTCGCACAGGGGGGCTCGCACCCCTGGGCTCGCACTGCTGCTGCCGCTGCTGCTGGAAGGTCCTGCTGATAAGCAAGTATGCCCCGAGGGCCTCCTGGGTGTGCCCATATGGACAGGGATAGGGCGGCGAGGCACCCGCCACCGCACCAAAGCGGGCGCGCATAGCGCGCACGCGTACAAGTTAACAGGCGCACATGTGCTAGCTAGCTGCTTGTGCGCGCAGGGGGACATAGAGGGGCGGCCGCCCAAAGCAAGTCATTTTATCAGTCGATTCCGACCTTACATTCATTTATCACCACATGCCGCGGCCAACCCGGGCTCACCCGTGTCGTGCCCATGCGCCCGGCGGTGTCCAAAGCCCAATCGCTCCCAAATGCCCAAGAATGTTATAATGATGCTGTTGCAATTCGCTTTGCACGCTTTCCTGGTAGTTTGGCTCGTCGCGACTGCCAAATGTCACGACATTTCCCGACCTTGCAGCAGGAAGAGCATATTTAGCCAGCGCGCAGCATTTGTACCCGCTTACTGTGACTTGAGAATGCCATGGCATCGGTCTGTGGGACCTAACAAGCGCCTTCTTGGGGTCCGAGCTCGCGAAAGGCCATTCGACAGAACCTCGCTGGCAAGCTCCGGGCCATGCGTGATGTGATATTGGATGTATATATAGTATAAAAAAGTAGTATGTCTTGGCAAATGTGCGATTTGGCTTGCTTGACCGTGCCGACACGTACCCTGGGGTACCCTGACCGGCTGGCTGGCACCACGAAAGCCACGAGTTCTGCACGCTAGCGAGGTCGCGCCAAGCCCCAACTTGGTACTTATCATGATATAGGGTATATGGGTGCCACTGCATAGCGGGGGCAACGTTCGGGGCCCATTTCTGTGTCGGGGGTGCTGCCTAGGCACCGTTTAGACCCCCCGCACGGGAACGGCCGTATGGCATAGGCGCACGCAGGGGGGGGGGGGGGGCAGGGGGGGGAGCAGGGGGGGGGGGGTTAGAAACAAACTTTTTTGACCCCAGGCCACAAAACCTCCCGGACCCCCCGACCGACCGACCGACCGACCCCCATGGACAAAACCGTGTGTTTCAGGGGGTTTTACCCATCCATTTAATGCCGGAGTGGTGCCAATCGACTGCTCTTGATGTGCTCTTTTGAGATAGGCGGCCCGCTGACGGAGACAGCGACGCGCGGACCACTACTGCTACCCCGGCCCACCGAGGTCCCCACACTGCTCTCGCCCGCACCCAGGGGGGCGGTCGGAAGAGGCTTCAAGCAATAGTAACAACACGCGTTCGTCTGCCATGCAACCGCTTCAAGAGCGTCCTTTCCTCTCTCTTAATTAATGCTAGCCCGGGAAACAGGCAAATGAGAATGGGGGATTGCGGCCTGGCCTTGTTCGCTTTCGCAGCTCGCGCCCTGGCCCGCCGCAGCTCCACTGGCTGCGGCCCTGTGTCTGCCTGGCGGCCCCACTCGCCGCCGCCAGGCAGAAACCTTCCCCCGAGCTAGCACAAAAACACCAAACGCCCCGCAAACCGAGAGAAAGACACACAACCACAGCAGGCTCAGGCAACGCCACCCAGCAACAGCAGCAACCAAACGAAAAGAAGGGCGGGCGGGTGGGAAACAAAGACACTCCTAGTCTCAGAACACGCTAGTCAGTCAGCAGAAAGAAGTAAGTTAAAGCCTGCACCGTTGAGGCTTGCGATAGTCGTTCCGGGAGCTCGCTCCCATGCAAACACACGTACCCTGATACGTTCTAACCCCATCCCGATGCTGCGGGGTCCCCTCCGCGCTCTCCTCCTACGCAGGCCCCTCCTTCAAAACGTATTTTAATCACAGTTGTTCTTAAAATAGGAATTTGAGATAGGCGGCCCGCTGACGGAGACAGCGACGCGCGGACCACTACTGCTACCCCGGCCCACCGAGGTCCCCACACTGCTCTCGCCCGCACCCAGGGGGGCGGTCGGAAGAGGCTTCAAGCAATAGTAACAACACGCGTTCGTCTGCCATGCAACCGCTTCAAGAGCGTCCTTTCCTCTCTCTTAATTAATGCTAGCCCGGGAAACAGGCAAATGAGAATGGGGGATTGCGGCCTGGCCTTGTTCGCTTTCGCAGCTCGCGCCCTGGCCCGCCGCAGCTCCACTGGCTGCGGCCCTGTGTCTGCCTGGCGGCCCCACTCGCCGCCGCCAGGCAGAAACCTTCCCCCAAACCCTGATCCTCACATCTGCGCCACCGCCTTTTGCCGGTTGCGGGCCGACTTTTTGATGTACGCACTGCGTCAGGCCGCCACCGGCCCTGCTCCCGAATAACGCCCATGGACACCCTCGCCTCGGACACTGCTGTCGCTCCCCCGCGCCGCCGGCTGTGAGCAGTGCGGCACGTCGCGTCCAGCTGCCCCGACTGCGCGGCCGTGGCCTGCAGCAATAGGCCTTGCAGCCGCGACGTAAACCACGCTCGTGGCGTGGCAGTGCCCCGCACGCGCCCCGCCGTTCTCACCATGGCCCTCGGCCGCTCCGCTGCTGCCACCGTTGCCCTCGCTGCCCAGCTGCTGCCGTCACGGCCCTCGCCGCCCAGCTGCTGCCACCACGGCGCTTGCCGCCTCGCTGCTGCCGGCATGGCCCTCGGCCGCGCCGCTGCTGCCCCCACGGCCCTCGGCCGCCTCGCTGCCGGCCCCACGGCCCTCGCCGCCCTGCTGCTGCCACCACGGCGCTTGCCGCCTCGCTGCTGCCACCACGGCCCTCGGCCGCCTCGCTGCTGCCACCACGGCCCTCGCCGCCCCGCTGCGTGCTGAATCTCCACGCCCCGCCTGCTCTGCTCCAACGCGGCAGCCTCAGCCGCCGCGGGCTTTGATCACCCAGCGCCACTGGGGCAACTACTTTGTATCGCCGGGAGTGCTGCCGGCCTGCGTTGGTCACCCGCCGCCACCGGGGCATCTAATTTGTATCGCCGGGAGTGCTGCCGGTTAGCGTTGATCACCCAGCACCACTGGGGCAGCTAGTTTATATAGCCGGGAGTGCTGCCGGCAGGCTTTGATCACCCAGCGCCACTGGGGCAGCTAATTTGTAAAGCCGGGAGTGCTGCCGGCCTGCGTTGGTCACCCGCCGCCACCGGGGCACCTAATTTGTATCGCCGGGAGTGCTGCCGGCCGCGCGCGGGCTTTGATCACCCGGAGCCACCGGGACCTGTGCACCTGTGTACACACGGCGAAACACGGAACCTGCCTCCCCCTCACCCATTCCCGCCAGCGCTCGTAACCAAGCGTTATAATACCTCGGGCCCCAAAAGCGACTCCCAATGCAAGAGGTGCCAACCTGAGGTCGCCGAG
Organism: Chlamydomonas schloesseri; assembly: GCA_016834595.1. Lineage (NCBI taxonomy): Eukaryota > Viridiplantae > Chlorophyta > Chlorophyceae > Chlamydomonadales > Chlamydomonadaceae > Chlamydomonas > Chlamydomonas schloesseri. The sequence goes on along the minus strand of JAEHOD010000009.1, from coordinate 1,838,096 downwards.
ATCGCAGCGAGAGAGCGAAAAGACCGCAACGCTTTGGACGTGGCGTGGTAACACGCTTTTGTGTTAATCGAATGACGAATAGAAGAAAGGGGGAAGAAACGACAGCCTGCAACGCTGCGAATTCTTTCTGCATGTCCGCTGAGGGCTTTAAGTAAAGGAGGGTCTAAACAAATACACTCCTAGTCTCAGAACACGCTAGTCAGTCAGCAGAAAGAAGTAAGTTAAAGCCTGCACCGTTGAGGCTTGCGATAGTCGTTCCGGGAGCTCGCTCCCATGCAAACACACGTACCCTGATACGTTCTAACCCCACCCCGATGCTGCGGGGTCCCCTCCGCGCTCTCCTCCTACGCAGGCCCCTCCTTCAAAACGTATTTTAATCACAGTTGTTCTTAAAATAGGAAATCACGCTGTGCGATTTGCCGGTCGTGCACGCGACTTCGACATGTGCAAAATTCTACCCATGGAAACGTCCCCGGGCCTGACCCACACCAGCCAACAATGAAACAGGCTAAGCGCATAGCGACACGAAACAATAATATGCTCTCTCGGTTGGTTTACCGCGATTGGACTGGGGTTTACCGCGATTGGACTGTGGCGGCGTGACATGTGGCTGGGTGACATGCCGACATGTCAACAACAATTCACGTCATTGCTTCCTGCAGTGTCCTCCATCGCTGCAAACATTGCTACAGTGTGTTGCAGTTGCACACGCAGGCTTACAGAAGCGTTTGGTGCTCGTGGGACAAAGTTTTGCACAAACCGTGACAAAACCTTGGGGGACCCTGGACCGACCGACCGACCCAAAACTTTGGAGGCCCATAACTTTGCACCCAGTACCCCATTTTTTTTTCTGAAAGCGGATTTTGAACGCTCTCGTTGAGCTCTATCCATTTGAAGCATGGGGTATGTTTCGGAAGATTCTACCCCCCCCCTGGGGGGAGAAACAAAACCGCCAGACCCCATGCCGCAAAATCTCCGGGGACCCTCCCCAGGGGGTAGTCCGTCCCCTCACCCTGTCGTACAGCCCTCAAACCTCGTCCGTTTTTGGTCGGGTTGGTGTCAATGCACTTCTTTCAGTGAGCTCTATTGCGCTGTGTAGTTTACCGGGACACCACCTCGTGTTTGGGTCAGGCCGGGATTCCAATGCTTCAATGCGTCTGACCAGGGGTGACCGGGCGCACCCAGAACTGGCCACCAAAATGCATGTGTAACCTCATGCAACTACCAAACTGACAACAAACTAGGGTTGCAGCGTCCTTGGATGCGTTTTGCGCTGTCCTGGAGGGTGCTGGGTTTGGCATGCCGGAGACATGTCACGATGACATGTCACGACCCACAGCTGAAGACGCACGTAAACCCATGCCTGGCGACGCAGACACGTGCCCCCGGGCCTAATATACCTTTCTCATTACTTGTGGATAGCTTCTGTGTGCATTTGGCAGCGTTTGAGGCCCAAAGACAAAATCTAGCAAATCCGCCCGCAAAACCGTGGGGACCCCTGGGGGGGTGGGTCCGTCCCCCAACTTTAAGGCCCCATATCTTTGCACCCAGAAAACAGTTTTCAGGTTTGAAAGCGGATTCTGAACGCTCTCGTTAAGCTCTTTAATTTTGGACCATGGGGTATGTTTCGGAAGATCCCCCCCCCCCCCCGTGCCCTGCGTAAGTCTTTCGGCCCCTATACCGTAGGTTTCCAAATGTTTTCCGCGCCAAAAACATTCCGCACCCCCGGAGGGAATTTTTGGAAAATCCTTTAAGATTTCCGCACGCCAGAAACATTACTTTGATATAATTTTTAAGATTCCGCAGCCACCAGGGGGGCTCTTACATTCCGCAGGGACGTGTCGATCACCAAACTCTCAGCCACCCAGACTAGTCCACCATGCCACACCGTCTCTCTACACCGTCTCTCACCACCGGCTACTGCTAACATGCGCACTCAACCGTATTGGCCCTCATACGGTACCGTATTTCTGTACCTCGGCCACAAGGTTATTGCCGCAGCCGCCAGTGCGGCCAGGTGCGGCCTTTGCTTTCTTGCTTTTGGTGCCTGCCGACTCACGGCCTCCCCCAGCCGCGTCCTTGCCAGCCTTGCCCCTCCATGGCCCCGGCCCCTTCCAACCCCACGGCCCCTGCTGGCTGCTGTGCCACTGCTACTGCCGCGGCCCCTGGCTGCTGCGCCGCGGCCCCTGGCTGCTGCACCGCTGCTACTGCCGCGGCCCCAATTATATTTTGTATATGGGTTGTTATTGTAAGCATTGCAAATGTCTCCTAGAGGGCAACTAGAAATCGGCGATGAGCGACACTAACCCGGCAGCCCTTCGGCAGCCCCGCAGGGAACTTTCCGCACCCCGCCGGGGATATTTTGTATATTTCTTAATCAATTCCGCAGGCCAAAGAGTAATTTCCAGAAGATTCCGCAGACCTTAATCATTAATTATTTTTGCGGAAAACATTTTGGAAACCTACGGTAGTTTGCACTGGTTACAGGAGGGAACATACATATATTGTGTCCCAGGGCGCGAGAGCGAGCGAGCGAGAGCGAGCGTAGCATGCAAATGAAGCGGGATGCTTCTGTGGCTTCTTTGGCAGAAAGTATGCGAGTGCCCTGCAGGGGGGGGGGGGTAGAAACAAACTTTTTTCACCCCAGGCCACAAAATCTCCCGGACCCCCCGACCGACCGACCGACCGACCGACCGACCGACCCCCATGGACAAAACTGTGTGTTTCAGGGGGTTTTACCCCTCCACTTAATGCCGGAGTGGTGCCAAACGACTGCTCTTGATATGCTCTACCACGCTGTGCGATTTGCCGGTCGTGCACGCGACTTCGACATGTGCAAAATTCTACCCATGGAAATGTCCCCGGGCCTGACCCACACGAGCCAACAATGAAACAGGCTAAGCGCATAGCGACACGCAACAATAATATGCTCTCTCGGTTGGTTTACCGCGATTGGACTGGGGTTTACCGCGATTGGACTGTGGCGGCGTGACATGTGGCTGGGTGACATGCCGACATGTCAACAACAATTCACGTCATTGCTTCCTGCAGTGTCCTCCATCGCTGCAAACATTGCTACAGTGTGTTGCAATTGCACACGCAGGCTTACAGAAGCGTTTGGTGCTCGTGGGACAAAGTTTTGCACAAACCGTGACAAAACCTTGGGGGACCCTGGACCGACCGACCGACCCAAAACTTTGGAGGCCCATAACTTTGCACCCAGTACCCCATTTTTTTTTCTGAAAGCGGATTTTGAACGCTCTCGTTGAGCGCTATCCATTTGAAGCATGGGGTATGTCTCGGAAGGTTCTACCCCCCTGGGCGCACGCCTCGGACTTGACTTTTGACACGCCAGCCGTGTGACACTCCAGCGCATACACATTGTGGGATGCACAAGGTTGAATTCCTAGTGTACGTGTTCCTAGGTGTGCGCCACTGGTTCCCCTGGCAGCCCGGGTTGGCCGCGGCGGGCTCTGCTGTATGTGCGCCCTGTCTACACATGCGACAATCGACAACCCGACATGTGACAATACGACATATAGCCTAAGGAATTATACCCACTAGAGCCCACCGCGTATGGATATGTGAAGCATTTAGTGGCGAATGAAGCGTCCTGCGGCTGTCTGGCTCCGCACCATAGCCTGATGGCTTGATGCGCCCCCAGCACCACCAGCACCACCCACACAAGATGTGGCTCCAGCGGCATAGCTGAGGCGTGTGGCGCCATGCCACGTTCACCAATTGCATCAATGCATATTTTGGCAAACGGTGTGGAGCATTTTGGTTGGTTTTGGCCGTATGTGCATCTGTCGCGATGTCACATGTCGGGATGTTGCATGTCGTGATGTCACATGCCGGGGGGTGCCAATGAACTTGCAACCTGCTATATTTAGCTACTGGGTGTCTGTAAGTCCACGCCGTGCTTGGGGTCACGTTCTGTTGTGGACGCGTCACACAGTGCACGGAAGGGGGGGGGAGCAGTGCGCGCGGCCAGGGGAACCCCGCTGGCGCGGGGCTCAGATAGGACTTTCCGCTGCTGCCAATCGGGGAAAAGAGGCCTTGAAGGAAAATCCGAAATTACAGGAAGGGGGCGGTGAACTTCACAGGAAGGGGGGTGGACTTCACAGGAAGGGTTTTCCGGAAAAAACGAGGATAAGACTGAGGGACCTTTAGCCCTATGATATCGCGTACACATTGTAATTATATACATATTGGGGCTAAATACTATCAATAAGCTATCACTTCCGCATGCGCCACAGTGCATCCGGGGCTTGCCAAATAGGTTTATTGGTAATTTATGGTAATAGCACTAAATAGCTTGTCAGGCATAGACTTCACCACGAAACTGTCATTTTCCTGGCCATCGTTGCTTGCTGTCTTCCTTACATGGCGGGCGGGTGGTTTCTGGCCTGCCACGCACTCCGGCCCGCCGTTTCTCACCCGGCACACCCTGCGATTTGCCCCAGGGGTGATTTCCCCCATATTTCCCCCGTCTACAGAAAGCCATAAGACGAGAGCTCCAATATTTCACTCCAAAACACCCGTAAACCTCCTGGCATCATCATAATAATAGCGCAACCATGATTAGCGCACGTGCTTCAGCACCTCTGAGTGGAGTAGTATGAATTGTCTCAGCATGCCTTGATTGAAAGAAGGCCTTCTTGTAGGCCATTACTTACTTCGACCAATCTTATTAACGCATTCTTACCCCCATATCTCTTAATCAAGAGCATATTCATCCACACAGTGTCACCAGGGGAGAGGGGTATGCAACTCGCGGATGGGCCCCTGCACGTGGCCTGGATCCAGCCTAAACCAGTGTTCGGACCCCACAAACCGAGCTCCAGAGCATGTAAACTTGTATCTATGACTAATATATAGATGCTGGAGCCACTGGCGCCCCGGCCTAGCCCTCGACTGGGAAGTCGGCAATCGCAGAATAGCTCAGACCTAAAACGTCACGAATGAAAATCCTGAAGCGCGTTAATGCCTCTTCCATGTTACTGCTATCCACTGGTTATGTCGGTACATCAATAAGGCGCGGGCGCCGCTGCCCGTTTTCCTTGGGACATGCCGAACCGACCCGTTTCGGGAATGTCCCGTTTTGGTGTCCTTCCGAACCCCGCCGAAACGAACGCCGCGCGCCAGTGTCTTCTATACTATTCATATTAACAGCTTGCATGCTTCCCTGACCGCGCCCGGCCGCGCCCGGGCTGCCTCAGCGCCTGTCGCGCTGGCGTTGGTACATGGCGACAGGGGAAACGCTTGATCGTGGACTTAGCACTCTCGCGCCGCCATCAATGCATTCCTGCATACACATACGTGTCAACGGTGCCCACGGGACACTTGACGACAGTCGACTCAAGTCCGGACATTGGTTACACGCAGGGGAGACGTGTGCACCCGTGTGCACCGGCCTGGCACCCCCACTCCTCCCAGTCCCCCTTGTCCCTGGCCATGACATCATTCCTTCCGGCAAATTAGCTTGCACAGCACTAGTAGTGGCTCATCCTAGCTTCCTCCGTCTTCCCCTGCTCCAGCATTCACGTCCTCCCACTTCTCCCTTTGACCCTTTCCTTTGATCCCCTGCCCCAATTTAGCGCATGTCTGTAACACACCCCTACATAACCCCCCGCCCCTGCATGAACTTGACCAATGTCATAACATAAAGGGACAATTCGACCAAGCATTGCATATGTAGGCTGTTCCTGCATCGATGTTGTCAGATTGACACTGATAGCCGCAGGGCAGGCAGCTCCAAACTGGGGTGCACCCATAGGCAGGCTCTAGCACCAACAATCTATGTTGCTGCGCAAGTCCCAAAAACGCTAAGCGAACACTACAAACATGCACTATGAATGCCTGCTCATCACATGTCTAGGCGCGCCGGTGCAAACCTCTTGCGTGCCGGTTGCGCACCCGTAGGCTCCAGTGCCGCAACTGGAGCGATCTGACCACCCAGCTGCACCTCAGTACCCGCCGCGGCGCGCTTGCCCCGGCCGTGTTGGGGCGCCCCCGACGGCCCTGCGTCCTCAGGCAGTGCGGCCTCTACCCCGACGCGCCCAGCCTTGTCCATCTCGCCCGCTGCCGCGCCTGCTACCAACAGCGGTCCCGCCGGCTGCTGCGGCTCCACAGGCGCCGCCGCCGCTGTCATGGTGCGCTTGCCCCGGCCGCGTTGGGGCGCCCCCGACGGGCCTGCGTCCACAGGCAGGCGAAAAACGAATTGATTGCAGAGCATTTTGCAGTACGTACCTCCTCACCTTCGCCGGCAGAGTACATGTCGTCGTCGTTGTTCCGATCCCGGCACCGGCGGGGCAGACGACGGGCGCAGGTGCGACGACGGGGCACCGCGAGGATGCGGGCCGGAGGCGGCGGTGGCAGCAGCAGTAGGTTGCTGCTGGTGTTTGCGCAGCGGCAGCCTGCTGGGCGGCAGCCTGCTGAGCGGCAGCCTGGTGAGCGGCAGCCTGAGCGGCAGCCTGAGCGGCAGCCTGTTGGGCGGCAGCAGCCTGGGCGGCAGCGTGCGCTGCGGCAGCAGCTGCGACCTCAGCGGCCGGGTCCATAGCTAAAGGGTCCTATAACGAAGGGCGCACCACTGTAACGGACTTAGACGCAAAACATAAGCTACCTAAACGTAACAACCGAAACGGACTTAGACGCAAAACATAAGCTACCTAAACGTAACAACCGAGAATGGTGGTGTTAAGATACACCGGGGTGTTTCCGAGGCGTGTATATAGCCCGGTGGGCACGGTTGGAGGACCGCGACAGAACGTGCTCACCGCACGTAAAGCAATGCTTCTCCTTCGTCCCGCCTATGGCGACAGCAGCACTGCCTGTGTGGGCATGGGCGGCGAGAGGGCATCGGCAGCGTGTCACAAGGCCGCTGGTCGCCAACCCACATGCTCAAAGCGAACCACCACATTGAAGCATACCTGCACACGTACCTGGGCACTTCCTGGCCCAACCCACGTGCCCAAAGTGACCACCGCGCCAACTAGTCAGCATCCCTTGCGTACGCGAGCGACGATTACTCCGCGTGCGCACGGAGGGATGCCTATCCGAAGACGTACAGCGCTTCCTATACACACTGTGAGGGGGCCCTCACTCATAGCTAGATAAAATCGTGTGTGTCGCGACTGCGCATTTCGCATGCATCAAGGCATTTCCGTTGCGGACTAATGTCATCGTCTTCCCCTGCAGCCGCGCGCCCAGGGCTATCAAAAGGATAGCTGCTAACGATATATGGTACGAAACTCGAGGTTGGGAGCAGGCCCAGGCTGGCGACCTGCGCCGATGACCCGGATTCCGCAGATTTCCAGGCGAGCTGCGTGTTTATGACGAACAGCCCTCCAGTCTCCGCCGCGCGGGACTGGTTTGCTTAGTTGCGATATCGTGTTGGGGCCACGCGCTTAAGGGTAGAGAAATATGGAGGGCGCGGGCGACACGACGGAGCCAAAGTCGCAGGGTTTCGCGCGCCCAAACCCAAGCGGAGCCCAATTGAAGTCGCCCCCGGACGTATTTGCCTTTTAGCAAGGCCTGGGCCTTCGTACTTCGTCATAGAGCCCTAAGGCACCGTCTGTCCGGCTGTCCGTCCCTCAGAGGCAGGCCGGCTCGCGACAACGGTCAATCCTTCCCCCTCGCTCACCGTTAGCACCGCGGCCTGCAGCCTCCGCAAGGTTCCACGGCCCCAGCTCTCCTCCATCTTACAAGTACATACTACAGCGGCCGGCTTGGTTACAGAAAAGGCGACACAGTTCTCAAGCAAACGATGTATCGCGACTACTGCCGAGGCGGCTATCCTTTAGCTCCAATATATATAACGTAGTCACAGTTACAAATTTAATTTGCTCCGGGGCTTGGCTGGGGGGTCCGAACACGTTTTGGGTACTCCCCATGCAGCCCATGCAGCCCCGGTCCCCGAGTTGCATACCCCTCTCCCCTGAGTGTCACAGTCCGTTAGTACTTGCAGTGCATCGTGATCGCACGAGAGAACTGCTTGAGAGGCAGGGTTGCTGGTTCAAATGTGCGAGTAGAAGTGCCCCGTGAACGAGTGCGAGATGGCAGGATAAATGCAGGTAGGCATGAGTCTACTTACTCAATGACTTGCATGTCACACGAACGCCCGGCAGCGGGTAATGTATGAATCCTTGTATGCCAAAATGGTTCCATGCAACATATTCGATCGATCAAACTGCTCAAGGTGCTAGCCATGCATGCACCCTCGGCGCCTTTCCTGCAAGAACCACTGGCGTGTCGCCAACGCTTGGGGCACCGCCATCGCTCGCAAGAGCCACCGGCACGTCGTCAATAATGCTTGGGGCGTCGCCATCGCTCACAAGAGCCACCGGCGCGTTGCCAACGCTTGGGGCACCGTCATCGCTCGCAAGAGCCGCCGGCGCGTCGCCAACGCTTGGGGCACCGCCATCACTCGCAAGAGCCGCCAGCGTGTCGCCAATGCTGGAGGCACCGCCACTGTTTTGGACAGCCGCGTCCAAGGGAACAACACGCCTGCCAGCCCGTAATACGACCACGGCTGCTGCCACCACCGCCACGAGCGCCAACATGCCGCCGGCCACCGCGACACCGGCTACAACGGCAGTTGGCGGGCCGTCACCACCGCCACCACCGCCACTGGCGCCAGAGCCATTGTCGGCTCCACCTTTACGACTGGTATCACCAGTGCTAATGAGTGCCGGCGGCAGTCCAGCAGCGCCAGCATCGGCGGCTCTGGGCGTATATGTCGATGCGGGGGAGGTAGAGGTGGTGGCTGCTGCTGTAGCGCCCGCTGCTGGCGCCGGCGGCGCGGCACCCTTGTCGACAAGAGGTAGGGCGGCAGGACCGACAGCTCGGATGTTTGGGCTAAAATGTTCTGAATCATCAGTGGTCAGCGGTGCGGGCGCGGCTGGAGCAGGGCTGGGAGGGCGTTGCGGCGGCCACGGCGGCTGAAGGGGTGATGGGCGTGGAGAAGGCGGAAGCTCAGGCGAGGGCGGGTGTGGAGGGCGCGGCGAGGGAGGCGAGGGCAAAGGGGGTCGCGGCGAGGGCGCTGGCGAAGGAGGCTGGGGAGACGGCGGCTCAGGCAAGGGTGGGCGTGGAGAGGGTGGCTTGCATGTGGGGTCCACACACGCGCCGCAGGTCAGCCGGCAGAAGTTGTTGCTTGTGAACCAGGTCGAGTTGCAGGTGCCATTGTTCATGTAGCTTTCGCAAGATGTTGTGTCTGCGTGCCAGGCAGTTGCAGCGCCAGTGGATATGTTTCTAAGGTGTGCATCCAGGCAGCGAAGGGCAATCAACGGATAGGTCATCATCGGCTGGAGCTAGCTAGCGAGGACCCGCATCGCATGCAGAACGCACGCACGCAGCCAGACATGCAGCGCCGCATACTGTGGACCAAATCGATAGTAAGCATCCAGCCACGCACGCTCAAGCAAACGAGAATTAAACCTAACACATACACTGCAGCTGCATCTATCTGCAACAATTGCATGTGATGATGCACACACGCACCCACCTGATGCGGGCAGGTCCACACAGGGCAGCCCCGCCCCGCTGCACACGCCGCACGTGTCCAGGCAATAGCCCAGCGGCGCCAGCCGGTAGCACAGCCCCAGCGGCGCCATCTCCGCGCACGTGCGATTATCTGGCGATGGCGATGGCGATGGCGTAAGCAAGGCGGCAGGTAGAGTATGGCTGTGTGCAAGTTTATTGAGACCCCCCTGGTTGCGACATGCGACAATCGACAACCCGACATGTGACAATACGACATATGGCCTAAGGAATTATACCCACTAGAGCCCACCGCGTATGGATATGTGAAGCATTTAGTGATGAATGAAGCGTTCTGCGGCTGTCTGGCTCCGCACCATAGCCTGATGGCTTGATGCGCCCCGCACACCCCCAGCACCACCACACAAGATGTGGCTCCAGCGGCATAGCTGAGGCGTGTGGCGCCATGCCACGTTCACCAATTGCATCAATACATATTTTGGCAACCGATGTGGGGCATTTTGGTTGGTTTTGGCCGTATGTGCATCTGTCGCCATGTCACATGTCGGGATATCGCATGTCGCGTTGTCACATGCCGGGGGGTGCCAATAAACCTGCAACCTGCTATAGATCGATGCGCGATCGACACATACAGAAACACACATATGTGTGTGTGTGTGTGTGTGTGTGTGCGGTATCCTTGCTTACTTGTTGTGCAAATATGTAAATATGTTAAACCGGACCGTAATATTGATTGATTGGTTTGCATGCGCACCGAAACAGCAGCATGATATGCCCATGTACGACGTGAAGTTGCACAGCCACACTGCTGAACGAACGTGAAACTAACAGCACTTTTATGGTTGGAGATACTTTTATGGTTCGAGATACTTGCGGTGGCTTCACTCACTCGACACGCTGAGCGGCATGACTGGGATGTTGTTGCAGCGCTCATCTCCATCGGTGCAGCGGCTGCAGCTGACGGAGCAGTAGCCCTGCGTCTTGGCCACGTTCGCCGCCAGGTTGGCGTCGCCAGTGGCAGCCAGCCACGCGCCGCCCAGGCCCAGGGCCGGGCAGTTGCCCTGCTGCTGCAGCGCGGCGCAGGTGCAGTCGGCGGCCGCCACGCCCATGAAGAAGCACAGGCTGGGGTGCGGCGCCACGTCAGCGCAGTAGGGGATGGTCCACTCGTTGTAAGGGGCGGTGATGGCGGGCGGGAGGTAGTCGTCCACAGTACCCTGTTTCCGTTGTGCGTGCGAGCGCGGCGGGTGCAGTAGTGCAAGGGCGGGGGGTGGTGCCATGCATGTTTAATCAATGACGAGGGAGATGTAGACAGGCGATGCGACACAGAAGGCATACCGATTGATGACCCGAAGGCGTAGGGGGGGTAGCTATCCGTGGATGGTGTTGTAACACAGGTGCTATGCGCCTTGTGACAACTAAGTTACCATTTTCCCGCGTTACATTGGTATCGGAGACCTTGCTAGGCGGAGATCGCAAGATCGCACCCTAGACAGTACGATTTGGGGAAAAATCGCGTGGACTATGGTAGCTCTCGGTAACGAGCTAGAGGCGCGTATGGAGGGCCGCGACCTGACGCAGACATTCCGACGGAATCCTGTGGCTCACACGCACTGCTGCGACCCGATGGGCGCCCGGGGCGTGCGCTCCTAAGGGGGGGGAGTGTAACACAGGTGCTATGCGCCTTGTGACAACTAAGTTACCATTTTCCCGCGTTACAGGTGTAGACAGGCGATGCGACACAGAAGGCATACCGATTGATGACCTGAAGGCGTAGGGGGGGTAGCCATCCATGGATGGTGTTTATCAAATGTTTGTGAAGTGGGGGGAGGTGAACGGGTAGGTGCACAGGATGCATGGAAGAGGGTGAATTATTACTACGCCAAAGGAGGAAAGAGAGTAGTGGTTCGGGTCTCTTTTGATGAGTTTCCCAGCAGCTATCGTGTCGAGCATATATTGACTCACGTTCATGGCACAGAACTGCCCGGAAAAGTCCTGACCGTTCTGGCTTGGGTAGGGCGAGGTTGAGCAGTTGGGCATGCTCGCATCCACCTGCAGCATGCGAAAGGCAAATGTATATATGAGCCATGGCCACATCAGGCAGCAGGCAAGCACAGCGTCAGTGGATAGCCGCGCACACGTACGTGGCTTGCTAAAACCTTGCATGCACAGATGATTTGTACCCATCACAATTCTCTTCACGGGCACTCAACAAGATAGCAAGCATCTGTATGTACAAGCAACTCCTTGTCTTCATCAAACGCAACGCACGTACGCCTGCCAGCATTCACGCACGCACGCAGGCAAGCACCCGCCCACAAGGCTCAAGACTGCAGGGCGCCCAAGACACAAGGGTTAAGACCATACCACCTCCTCGCTCTGGGCTGGGTTGGTTTGTTTGATTGGGTTCGTTTGGTCGTTTTGGTTTTGGGTTGTGGACTGTACACCCACGCACCCACCCACGCACCCACCCACGCACCCACCCACCCACCCACCCTGGTCACTTTGGTTTCTGGAATGAACTACCATCCACCCACCCACCCACCCACCCACCCACCCACCCACCCACCCACCCACCCACCCACCCACCCACCCACCCACCCACCCACCCACCCACCCACCCACCCACGCACGTACCTGGAGATACAGCCGCGTCCGGGCGCCAGGCACCATGAGGCCTGCACCCGCGCCCACGCCGCGCGCGGGCTCGCGGCCAGGGTACGGCAGCTCCCACGTGTCCACCACCTTGAAGAACAGCAGCCGCCCGTCAAAGTAATAGTAGTCCCCGGAGTCGCTGGCCAACATACCGGCCAGGCTAGAAGCCTGCAGCAGCTGTGCGTCCGGGACCAGGTTATTCTGGGCGTTCCGGGTGACGTTGAAGGTGGTGCCGGGCGGGTAGCGCGAGGCGTAGAGGATGGACGTGCCGCGGGGCACAGTCTCCGCCCAGACCTGGATGGTCTTCGGCGCGCCCAGGCGCCAATGCACGTACCAGCCACCACGGCCGGTGAGGCCTGTGACGCCCTGTTGGAGTGTAGGGGAGACAACCATGATGGATAAGCAAGGGCTGTTGCCGCCGGGCACAGGATGGACACAGATAGACCTGCGACCCCCCCCCCCCCCTCTCTCTCTCTCTCTCTCTCTCTCTCTCTCTCTCTCTCTCTCTCTCTCTCTCTCTCTCTCTCTCTCTCTCTCTTTTTTACAGCTTCTTGGGTGCGTGCCACACGGGTATGACGCCGGTCTGGAGGGGCCAAACGGCACCGCGACTCTCTTTCTCTTTTACACTGATAACTGAAACCCATGCCCGCATGGCCCTTCATCGCCGCAAACGCACCTACCTCGAGGCGTGTGATAACCATGGCGCGGCGGTTGGCCCCTGTCAACCCAAACTGGGTGACCACCCCCGCATCATAGATGTTGACGTTGTTAACGGGAGAGGGCAGAAGGTTTGACTGTTGCAACTGCGAGCGAGCAAGCAAGGACACAAGTCATCCCACACGCACGGCAAATGCACAGGGACACTTAAGCAAGACGCGTACCCCTGACTTTCTGGAATCACTTTCCTTTCATGCGCCGTACATGATCCACGTACCGACAAGGTGTATGACGGAATCTTCAAGCCAAGCCGTGCGACGGTGCGCCACGGATGCCTGCACACCATCAGGAGGCAGCATAAGAGCACAGCCTTCGACCAGTGATAAAGAAGCAGGCGCCAGCCCCACAGCATATTCAAGTTCTATCTTGCTTCCGCGTGTGCGGACACGTCATCTGTAAAAGTCCTTTCTTACCAGTCGCAGGAAATGACGTTGGCCGTGGCATCCCTGCACACGTGCGCAATTAACGCAGGCGTCCCAACCAGGGGTTCAGTTATATGTTCAAATATATATAGTCGGACAAGTGAGCCTTGCTTTGAAGAATTTCGGGGTGGGCAACTTTTGCCAACAGCTGAGCGGTAGCTAGTAGGTGCGTGCCGCCGTGCCTATTATTGACACGTTAGCTCGCGGGGCACCCCAGAACTCTCCCCCAACACACACGGTCATGCATGTTGAGGGTCCCCGGGCCACAGATTATATGCACTTTACTACAAGCGCCGAGCGCCGCGCAAGCCCCGGCCCCGGCCCCGGCCCCGGCCCCGGCCCCGGCCCCGGCCCCGGCCCTGGCCCCGGCCCCGGCCCCGGCCCCGGCCCCGGCCCCGGCCCCGGCCCCGGCCCCGGCCCCGGCCCCGGCCCCGGCCCCGGCCCCGGCCCCGGCCCCGGCCCCGGCCCCGGCCCCGGCCCCGGCCCCGGCCCCGCCATTACTGACATGTTGGGTGTGGAGATCGTGCAGGCGTCGGGGTCAGTCATCCACCAGGCGAAGGGCGAGGTGCAAGGCACCAGAGCGGTGGAGTCGCAGGCCCCAGTGCTGTTGGTGGCGGAGTAGGAGGCAACCAGGGTGGGGCGCCGTGTGCCGGTGAATGAGCCGTCCACGTCTGTGTACGCGTGTGTACATGTGTGCGAGGACACAGAGGACAGACGCAAGGTTTGATGTCTCACATAGGGTATACATACAGGGCGTTGGTGCTTGGTGGAGCCCAGCAGCAGCCACATGCAGATACACCAGTCGTGCGGCAACAGTATCCCTTGCTTGTTGATTGATGGCTTAAGCACGAATAGCACAAGCAAGGCGTTGCATCTTCGCAGCCCGCCGCATACACACCTAAGAGGTTGTAAAAGCGCCAGGCGCCGGTGTTAACTTGAGCGTTGCTGAGCACCTGGGACCTGGGCACGTTGACGAGGTTGATGTTCTTCATTGAGGCGGTGTGGGCGGGCTTGGTTTGGTCGCTGAACACCGTCGACAGGATCGCAGCCTGCACAGTGCTGCATGCAAAACAGTACGGGGGGGGGCAGTGCCATTTTGGGGGGCCAAATTTCTACATGTTCGGAAGCGACGTCAAAGCTGAAACTTCGCACACGTGTTCCATATGTAAAATTCTATACGTAACCAGCCTTGACGTCGCCTCCCGATGGTATGGTTTTGGGCTGTCAAGGGGGGGGGGGGGGGGGGTTCCCACAGGAAAACCGGCACGGCGGACACGCACGCGAGTTGGGGACCCTACCAAACTTCCGAGTTAGATCCCCGGACTAAGTATGCTGTGAAGGTAGGATACAGGAAGCTTGTATGACTCGGTATTGTGTGCTTCGGCGACTGTCACGACTTTGACTGCACATTACTGAGACTCATCAGTGAGAGAGCCCCCAACGTGCCCGATATAGTTGCCGTCGGCTGAATACTCTACAGACAATCCAATTAAGTAAAGCTGATAATAATTGCACGAGGTCTGAGGGACCGACATTTGTAATTTCTGGTCCCTGGCTCTGGCGATTTCGGCACGGAAAACCAGCTTAGCATGATTTTATTAGCTTATTAGACCATATACAGTTGATAGACCGGAAAGGGACAGGTCCGGGTAAGCTCGAATAACCGGGCGTGTTCCCCATGTGTGTGTGTGTGTGGGGGGGGGGTGTTGCGTGTGGAAAACGTCGATGCGCTAAGGCAGGGCAGGACGAAACGGACGGGCGCGTTCGTACTATATGTATGCGCGCAAATACGGTACCGTATGTAATAGAGTAAGGTCCTCTTATCGAGTGTGCAACATACAGCTATGGCTGTATGCAACTTGTTTGAGTCCGGTCAGGTTGCGACATGCAACATGTGACACTGCGGCATACGACCATGCGACATACTAGTCTCAGACCGTCCTTGCGGTCCTAGAGCTTGATCATATCATTCAATTACCATCACCACAGTAATGGGGCTGTGCACCATGCAAACACAGCCGCCAGCTAGCCCCTCCCACCTGGCCCGCACCCCAGCCTTATGGGTATGACGCCGGTTCAGGGAGGGCGGAATCGTGTCCACACGTGTTTCTCTGCACACGCGGTAATTTCGCCCTTGCCGCTCAGGAAATAGCTATTATAGCATATAAGGATCTTAAGTCCTGACAGGCACGTCAAATTATGAGGGTCGCTGTCACCAAATTTCGCGAAGCACGCTTTTGCTACAGTCCGTCTTGTTGGCCGCAGAATGTACTTTTGGTCTCCATATGGATAGTTTAGACGACGGCAATTGCAATCTGTGTCAAAGCCACTCAACTATGGAAACGAAAGAAGCATGTTGACCGCGACAGCACTGATTTCCCGAAAACAAGTGATATGGGACCCTCATAACATAATAATGTTATGGATAAGTTGCGGGGCTCTAATAGTGAGGTCGTGCCGGACCGTGCCGACAGGGCAAAATGCACCCCCCGGACAAAATGCCCCATAGCAAGTAGGTGCGATGTAGTACCAAAAATCCCACGTGAGCCGCGGGTAGCTGACACCTGCCACCGCGGTATGGTATTGGTACTGCATCGCAAGCCCTGTCAAAACCGCCGTGCCGTTTGAACCCTCTCCCAAACCGGCGTCGTACGGTACCCGTGTGAGCCGCACCCCAAGCCACGCCAACACAAACTTAGCACAAAGTGACGCGTGTGTGGGCCGGAAAGCCGCACCGCATTCACCATATGCACTTAAACGTGTATACGCAATGGTTTTGGGGTGTGCAGGGGGCTTTTGACGATATATGCATATGCCTTAATGTCACATGTCGGTATATCGCATGTCGGGATGTCACACCGGGGGGCGGTCAAACAATTTGCAACCTGCTATAGCATCAAACGCCTTACTTGGCGACCACATCACGGATGGTAACATTGGCCAAAAGGTGGCGGTAGAAGTTGTCGTAGAACTGCAGGCCGTAGCGGTAGTTGGTACCAAGGCTGCACGTGCGTTGCATGCGTGCGTGAAGGGAGGGCGGCATTCATTCGATCGGCTCGCACTTGTGATGGAGTCATGACGAGAGACATCCATGTACGCGCACGCGTGTCTATATTCGCAGCACATAAGCATTCCACCCAACGGCACTCACTCTCCCGGGATGTTGGAGGTAAGCCACGAGCCATGGGGTGTGTTGATGTGAAGGAGCGCGTTGTAGAGCTCGTTAGGGTTTCCACGGACGAGAGCGCCCATGGTGCTGTCGTAAGATGCAAGGCCGTCCACCTGCGTGTCAGAACACACATACAATCAGCAGCAGCAACTCTGTGGTAGTTTGCGGCTTGCATTTAGGGTCCATTGTACGCGAGCAGGGTAGATAGGTAGGAGAGCTGCGGGAACGGCGACCCCCCCTTTCCCAGAGTGCTGGGCGACGGACGGACGGGCGAGTGGCCTATCTATGCGGGCGTGACTTCGTGCGTTTTGGACAGCCATACGTGCCGGTGAAAATCCCGTAGCTAGCAGCAGCATGCGGAGGAGGGCAGGCCAGGTGAACACGGGTATGCACGCACTACTAGCTGGCACGAGGCAGGAGCAAGGGCAGGCTTGGTAGGTAGGATGCGGGTGCGTGCGCAGCGTACGGTTGATGATTGGCGCAGTAGGCAGTAGGCAGTTAGAAACGTAATTCCTTCCCTGCTGCATGCATGTCGGGCATGACATGGCACCTACTAGCAAACGGTCGCCGTAGCTCAGTAGGGACCCGCCGCCCAGCCAGATCCTGGAGTCCCGCAACTCGAACTTGACCCTTTGTGTGGCATTGTTTGGATCCCTGCAAGAAAGAAAGATTGATACGCATGGAGACATTGCCGCCGGCAGCTAGCCACGGTAGGTAGCTGGAACGATCATTATTAGGCTTACGATTTGTTTTTAGGCTTCATCCTTACAGAGTTGGACGAGGGGGATTGGCCGCCGCTGCTACCGCTGCCCCAACGCCCTCTTGGTGGATGGCACGTGTGTGCGCAGGCGGCACCACATGCCATCATCCGTCCGTCCATCCACCCGTACGTACGTGTGGTGCACGTCTGATTAATACGTCTGTCACACACGCATGCATCCCCGCGCGCCCCGAGCCCTGCACCCACTACTGATGACTGATTGGTGGACAACACCAACCAGCAGGCACCGGGGATTGATAACCTGCCTGGGGTCAAACACGGTGCGCGCAATCTTGTACACGAGCGTCCCGTTGTCTGCTGGGTCGTATCTCAAGTCGCCGCCGCAATAGATGGCGGCGCCCCCGGACAATTGGTAGCCTGAGCTGTGGGCGGTATTGCCGCGGAAGGACAGCGGTGGCCGCTTGAATGGTTCGAGTAAAACGTCGCGGTTTAACTGTTGGTTGATTGGAAAAAAAGGTAAGCGAGCAGGTTGGAGGTGGGTGTGTGCGTGATAGGAGGTGCAAGATAGAAGCAGGTGAGTCTCGGTGCCTCAATTGACACGCACCCAGTCGCCCCCGCCGCACGCGGCCGTGTAGGCCGTGCGTGCCGCCGCCAGGTCACTACTTCGCTCGGCTGTCCCTCGCTCACCCCGATGGGCAGGGGCTGGTTGAGGAGCATGAAGCCGCTGACGCCGCCGCTGGCCGCGTTGTTCTCAATGACGTTGTAGGCGTTGCTGTATGTGTTCATGTGCGTATGCGTGGGTAGCGTGTGCGTGCGTGTGCGGAAACATTGCATGTATGTGGGGCAGAGGTGCATGCATGGTGTACGTAGTGTACGTACATACGTGGGCGAGCGGGCGGGATGCATGTATGGCCCAGCACGCAGGGACACGCACACACGCACCCACGCACGCATGTGTGCGCGCGCGCATGCGCACACACACACACACACACACACACACACACACACACACACACACACACACACACACACACACACACACACACACACACACACACACACACACACACACACACACACAGAGTCACACTAGTCACACGACTGCCCCTGCTTTCATCCAGCCGCCACCCAGCCCGACATACACACACACCAGCCAACCCACCTCACGTGGAAGCCCGCCGCCCCCCAGTCCGCCGGCTGCAGCAGCGTGGCGGAGGAGCGGATGACGGGCGCGGAATACAAGCTGCCGTTGATGGCGCAGGTATCGACCCGTCCCAGGGGGTGCACATAGCCCGCAAAGTTGCCGGTGATGCGGTTGCGCTCCTCTATGCCGTCTTCAGTGTAGAACGCCGAGCCAGCCACGTGGAAGGCCGTGTTATTTGCCACCGTCAGCGCGTGCGTGCCGTGGATCGTGAAGGCTGCAGCAGGCGGGCGAGCGGGAGAGGGAGAGCAGGGCAGGGCATGCCGTGGGTAGATTAGGCTAAAACCCTAAAACCCTAAAACCCTGACACTCACCCCGCCAGTAGCTGGCGTACACGGAGTTGTCGGTCATGTAGGAGTCGGGTGGCACCTCGCCCGCCATGTGGAAGTGGAAGGGGTAGCTGCCCATCTGGAACTGCTGGCCCATGCGGTAGCCCAGCACGCCGCGGATGCGGCCGGTCTGACGCATACAACAAGATGGGGATTTGACTACCAAGTCAGCGCAGCGAGAACGCAACGAGAACGTCCAGATAGATAATAGGCTTTGTCGTTAGGTCGTCTGAGCAAGCAACCGCTCGCTGAACCCCAAGCAGCCGTCATCTTGATCGCCCAGCAATCTAGCACGCATATCACGCGGCACCTGCTGTTCGTTCCCGGCCTATGCAAAAAATAAGATAGAGCTCAGTCACTGATAGTTCAGGAGGTGTATGCACATACCTTGCTCTCGATTCGCAGGTGGCCACCCGTCAGGTTGGCGGCGGTCTCATTGCTGCCCTGCAGCAGGATGCTGCGGCTCAGGAGCACCACCTCCGTCTGGTACTCAGGACCGCTGTCCGTACATGAGCATGGGCGGGTGCACGAAGCTGTTGGGGCTTGGGAATCGGGAGTTGGTTGGGGCTGCCGGGTTTGGAGTCGGGGACAGCAGGGGGAAGTGGCTTTGGATGGAGGGGCGTCGGCGGCGCGCGCAAGAAAGATGTGTGACTTGCCGCCTGCCTTGGGCACGGCGGTTAGTTGCTTCGGTGGCGCACAAGACCTACGGTGGCGGCCTACCTATACATGGCACAAATGGCACTCCATCCTCAGCTACTTCAAAAAGCTGTCTGATCCATCTGCTTATTAGCCGCTTAGATAGATAGATCACTCACGCATAGTGCATGAACTGCAGCGGCGTTGTGAATGTGATGTTGCGGCCGTCGGTGCTGACGTTGGCAATCTGCCTGACCTCGTTCTGGTTGCGGCACTCGTCCTTCCACAGGCTGGTGGGGACCGCCACAAGCTGCCCGGGCCGCCAGTTGACGGGCTGCTGCAGTGTGACGGTCGAGGTGCCGGGCGTCGCAGTCTGGGCCAGGCGCGTCCAGGTGGGGCTGAACAGCTCTCCGTGGATGTCCACTGTACTGCCGTTCATGCCCTGTGCGGTGGCGTGAGCTTGTATGTAAATATTGTTGATAAGGTTTGGTCAGGTGATGAAAGAGGCATGTGGGCGGAAAGGTATAGCAGGTTGCAAATTGTTTGACCGCCCCCCGGTGTGACATCCCGACATGCGATATACCATGTGACAGTAAGACATATGCATATAACGTCAAAAGCCCCCTGCGCACCCCAAAACCATTGCGTATACACGTTTAAATACATATGGTGAAAGCAGTGCGGCTTTCCGGCCACACACGCGTCACTTGTGCTAAGTTTGTGTTGGCGTAGCTTGGGGTGCGGCCAGGTGGGAGGGGCTGGCGTCTGTGTTTGCATAGTGCACAGCCCCAAAACTGTGGTGATGGTAATTGAATGATATAACCAAGCTCTTGGACCGCAAGAACGGTCTGAGACTAGTATGTCGCAGTGTCACATATGTGACACTTGTTTGACCGGTCAGGTTGCGACATGCAACATGCATGCATGCATGCATGTTGCATGTCGCAACCTGACCGGTCAAACAAGTTGCACACAGCCATACATACCCTATAGAACGCTTCATTCGCCACTAAATGCTTCACATATCCATACGCGGAGGGCTCTAGTGGGTATAATTCCTTAGGCTATATGTCGTATTGTCAAATGTCGGGTTGTCGATTGTCACATGTCGCAACCAGGGGGGTCTCAATAAACTTGCACACAGCCATATGGCAGTCTTTCCCCTCCTTAGCCCCCCCTAAGGAGGCCCCAAGGAGGGGGGGCCTCCTTGCACCCTCCTCGGGGGTACCTGTCACTTTTAATCTCCTTGGCCTCCTTGAGGAGGGTACGAAGGAGCCCCCTCCTGCCTATCTACTTGATTGCATATGTGTGCGCGCATGGATGACGTGAAGCGCATGTAGCGCATGCACCCGCCCATGCCCCGCACATACCACTGCTGTGCTGTGTGATGATGAAACACACCGTCACGCATTCACTATATAGATACATTCACCTTCATGGCGAGCACGCGATCGAGCTAGCACGCACTCACGCACCCTCAGCGCCATCATCTGGTCTGTTGCTACTCCGGCAGCGGGCGCGAAGGTAATGGAGATGGCGCTGCGCAGGCGGCAGGTGGGGGAACCCATGCTGAGGGTGCCGTATACCAGCAGCGACGTGAGCGTCAGGTTCAGGGGCGCATCATCGATGACCAGCTGGGAGTGGGGGCGGGGGGGGGGGAGTGGGTTGGGTTGGGGTTGGAGTTGGGTTGTGTCGATCGTGCTTACGGCAGGGGGACGGGAGGGGGCAGCTTTGAGTCAGCCGTATCCAGCTAGTGCGGCCTCCCAACCGAGGAAACCCAGCCTACACAGTACGCTAGTATGTAAAACCTGCATCCTTCACACCTTGCTGCCCTCAGGGACGACAATACGTCGAAAATGCGAACCAGTGTTCGCGCTCAACATGCAGCCCGACAGCAGGACGCTGGAGCCCGGCGGGATCGTTACATCAACATCCGCACCAGAGACAGGTATCAAAGTGCCTCTATTAGTCCAGGTGGCATTCGAGTCCCAGCGCAGGAGCGAGCCGTCGCAATGTGGACACGACGCATCCGGACACTGAGGTTGCAGGGGACTCCCGCAAGAAGGTAGGTTTGCCGATGTCGCTGGAGTAGGGTAAGATGCAGCATCAACACAGCCAGAAACGCCGGCGACGTTACCCAAGCAAGAATGGGTTGCAAGGACTGTTCCACAGTCTGCGACTAACAGTAAAGCTAGCAGAAGCAACACCATCATATATCAGGTTTGGGCTTTGGAATGCCTCAGATCATTTGGCGGGCAACTTGCTTTCGTGGCCTGGAATTGGGTTCGGGCCAAGTGTGTCCGCCGAAACGAATTCCCTCACATGCGCTGAAACCGCCCCAGTGCGACTTCACTGAGACCTCCTCCTGCATTAAAATGCTAAGAAAAGCAAATGTTTAACAAACAGATTGGCGAAATGTATGGCATGAGCGTGCAGGTGCGTACGTGCAGGGAGCGTGCTGCGAAGCCTTCAAAAAAGTTACTTCATTATATAAAAGCTTATGCGTAATTTATACATTCAACCGGTTATGACCAAGTCGCCCTGGAGCGGTTTTACCGCTGCATTTAGGAAGTCGTCGGAGACGGCATTCACAGATAAATACCGAAGCTCGGCTAGCACGTATAGTATTTAAGCCCAGATATCTGCGTATGTCAATGAAAATGTGGCACAATTTTGTGCGTCGTCGCGAACAGCGCGATTCAGAAGGCACCGATGGAAATTAACGATCGCCCATAAATTGCCATGATGTATACATGAATTGTGTCCCAGGGCGCGAGAGCGAGCGTAGCATACAAACGAAGCGGCGGGATGCTTCTGTGGCTTCTTTGGCAGGCATGCTAAAGGTATGCGAGTGCCCTACGTCAGTCTTTCGGCCCCTAAAGGTTAGCTAACCTTACTCCCCCCCTCGTAACTGCCCCTCCCCCCTCCCCCCGCCGGCAGTCGCCTGGCTCCCCGGTCGGCCGCAGAAGCATCATCATTTTTTATTTGTTGGGAATGATGGGTAGATTGCGTATGAACAGGCGCGGGTGGCTAACTCAGCCCGCACATACTTCAACCACGCTAGCCCCTGGACCCAACTGGGGTCCCTAGCTAACCGCCCCCCCCCCTAACCCGCCCCTCACGGTACTCACGGTCGCATGATGGTGGGACCCCGCCCACTCGTCCCCGCCCAGCCAGGCGGGCGGCAAGGCGGGCGGCATGGCGGGCGGCATGGCGGGCGGCAAGGCGGGCGGCAAGGCAGGTGGCACGGCGCGTCAGGCGCTGGCCGGGAGGCAATGATGGCCTGTTTGTTTAGAGAGATGGATTGCGGGGGCGGCGGGCGGGGGGGAGGGGCAGTACGGAAGGCTGCACATGGTGTTATGGTGTGCGTGCAATGTGTAAGTCTGTTCAAGACTGAAGGCCATGCCACAAGGGGCTGGGCGGGGCTGGGCCGGGAGGGCTAGGCGAGTGCAGCGGGCGGGCGGGACGGGGCCGGGAGGGCTGGGTGAGTGCAGCGGCACACGGGTATCACTCAGCTGCTGAGGGGCTGAGTCCAGAAATGCCCCCTCTTTGGGCGGGGGGGGGGGGGTAGAAACCAAATCGCCGGACACCATGCCCCGAAACCCCCCAGGACCCCCTTGGGAGGGACGACCGAGTCCCCCTTGGACAAAACCGTCTCAAAAAAGGGGTTATACCCCTCCATTTAATACCAAAGCGGTGCCAATCGACTCCTCTATAAATCCATGCCATCTGCAGGCCTGTCCTGCAACTTCGACACGCGCGGGATTCCATCCATTGGAATTCCCGCCCCACCCCCGCCACGTGAACGGACCCGTATCCACTCTCGAATCCATCACCGGTTGTATAGATGCTATATTGACACCTGATTGGGGGTTATCAGGCCGTTCTGGGCCTCAAGCCCCTCGCCAGCCAGTGCGCATGTGTCAATGTGTGGGACATGTGCCGACATGTCCACGTCCAGGCGTCAAGTTGGACCTTCCCAGGGTGTAATTGTGCGAGGCGTGGCACCAAATGCATCTACATATCACATACTGCTGCGTTTGTGCCCCGTAAGACTGAGTTAGGGCATGTTGGGGCTCCTCCCGAAATTCCTGAGGTCAGGCTCCCGAAACCCCAAGGACCCCCGGGGGGGACGACCGACCGTCAACTTTGGGGGCCCAGAACTTCCTCACCAGACACCCCCTGAAAAACTAAAAGCACGTGCGCTATTATTTTGTTGAGCTCTATCGTTTTAGAGCAGGGGGTAGGAAACTTTGTTTTCTACCCCACCCCCTGCTTTGGGGCCCATTTTCCCCATTCGCAGCACCTGCAACAAGGATACTGACCAGAACTTCCCCTCAGACGGCAAGCAACCAGGCATCCATATGTGCAAGTATGAGCATTGGATGGGGCTAAGTGCGACGGGCGCCGCGCCGCTGGTTTTACATGACCACTGTCGGGCTTACATCCCTGTCGCACAACTTCAGATTCTGATGCGATTCCGACTATGTTGTTGGCCAATTCCTGCTAATCGCGCATGGGATAGGCCTAGGGAGGAAAGGACATGCCCGCTGTGCACAACCAACGAAGTGGAGGACGAGCGTCACGTTCTGATGGCATGTACGGCTTACGACCAGCTGAGGACAGACAGTGGCCTCGACTTTAGCAAGGGCATGCAGGAAGTGATGCGGAATGCGGACCCGGCTAGGCTTGCTGCACTGCTCAACACCATATGGGAACTTAGGAGCAGGGATGTGCCCCTTGCGAGGGCCGGCCAAGAGAGCTGAACAACCAAGTTAGTTAGGCGTTATAAGGGTCACCCCGGCCCGGGCCTTTCACAGCAGGAAGGCACGAGAAATGCGCACCACCTTGTAACCACACACACGAAGAACTAACCCCCATGACCTTTCACGCTGGCTAGTCGGCATCCTTGTTGGAGGTGCTGCAAATGGCTGAATCGGTGGAGGTCTGCTGGCCACGACATATAGCAATTCCACCTCGGCTCTCGCTTGATTTAGAGCCGGGGAACTTGTCAGAGAACTAATACATGTTCGAATCAGGGGGGGGCAGAAACATTAATTTTTGACCCCACCTTACAATACCTCCCGGACCCCCATGGACGATGACCGACTCACTGTGCACTGTCGTACACCCCCTAAAACCCTCTAGTTTTTGTCAGGGCTTTGTAAATCAATGTCTTTCAGAGGTCTCTATTGTTTGGCGTAATGAGCGGACCGGTCAGCCCACTCCTTGCCAGGTCGTGTCTGTCCTTCCATCCATGGCACGAACCCAACGCCCAGCCCACGTTTCTCCTACGGTCACTTCGATCAACGGCATGTGTTAATCTTTTATGTTGCATATAGATGTCAGTATAATGTGTTGCACAGCTGTGCGCTCGACCACAACGGTTACCAACTGTAGACATGTCGGGACAAGTCGGCACACATGCTGGCCCCCACGAGCCGGTAACCACTCTCCATCATACAGAATATATGCCCGCAATGCCCAGAAGTGCTTATAAGTGTTGCACGCATTGATTTCAGGCTCTTTTCCCTGCTGGGAGGCGCTCAGACAATATCTTGTGATAGGCCGTGACAATACCGTTCCGGGCCCAGGGGACGACGACCGACCCTCAACTTTGGGGGCCCATACCTTTGTAGTTTCTACCCTGATTGCAACTCTGAAAGCGGATTCTGAATGCTATCGTTGAAATCTTTTGATTATAAAGGTGGGGTACTTTTCGGAAGGATTTGCCCCCCCCCCCCTGTTCGAATGTGATGTTCCGATGGTCTAGGTTCATGGACTCATGTCCCTAGGGACTTGCCGGAGTGATACCCGCGTGTACAGCGGGCAGGCTGGGCGGGGCGGGGCCGGGGAGGGTGTAAAGGAGGGGTTACGGGGGGGGGGGGGGGGGTAGGAAACAAAGTGCCAGACCCCATGCCCCGAAACCCCCCGGGAGCCCCTGGGGGGGACGACCGAGTCCCCCGCGGACAAAACCGTCTCAAAAAGGGGGTTATACCACATGGGGGGCGCGAGATTCCCCGTAGCGTTTCGGCAGCCAAATCCAGCTTCCGTGGCCTCGAGGGCTTGGGCTATACACATACAACCATGTGGTATAGTTTCTCTAATAAATATCGCTGTATGGTGATGGTCCTGGTGTCGGAAGGTGCCGAGCTGCGGAGGTATGGGATGGGAGCGGGCACGATGAGCCGGCGCCAACGCTATTCACGCGCTTTGAACAACCAGATATGTTTAATGAGTATAATTTGGTCATGGTTAGCTATAAACACACCCAAACGTGTTAGGAACGGCAGAAATTGCGTCGACATTGCCCCCGCTGCGACCCTCGCCAAACAGTTCAACAATGCTTCCTATAGTTTCCTAGATCTCTAAAATGCTTTCTGGTGCTAGCTGCGGGCTCAAAAGGGCACATGTCGGCCTCACCCGGTCCAAATTGAAATTGCCGGTTCGTCGGATTGAGCTCAGGCCGCCGTTACGGAGCGCCCGAATCCGTGTTACTGATATTTTGCATGTTAAAGGCTCCACGGCACTTCAAAGCGCGACTACGGTGGCCTTGTCGAGTGCTCGCATGCTCGATGCATGTCGCGACCTCGCGCGAAGCCCTTGCGGTGGGATTTCCATGGGCCTATGAAGATCTTAGCATATAAAGTGTTGATTGACGGCGCTATGTGGGGCTATCCAGCAACTTTAACATCGGCAGCACCCCGTGTAAGGCGCTCCCCCCATGTGGGGTTATACCACACGGGTATGACGCCGGTTCGGGTAGGGGCAGAATCGTGTCCACACGTGTTTCTCTTCATATGCGCGCATTTAGGCCCCGCCTTTCAGGCAATAACATAATAACTATATATGTATCTCAAATTCTGACGGGCAAGTGAAATTGTGGGGGTCGCTGTCACCACATTTCGCGAAGCATGCTTTTGCTGGAGTCCGTCTTTGTGGCCGCGGAATGTTTTTTGCAGCTCCATATGTATATGTTAGTTGACGGCAATTGCAAGCGGTGCCAACGCCACTGAAATATGCGCGCGAAAGAAGCATGTTAACGGCGACGCCACCGAATTGCCTCAAAACACGTTCTTTGCAGTCCTTATAACATATAAGCAATACTTATAAGCTATCGGGACCTATTGGCGAGGTTGACCTGACGACCGTGCCGGCCCGTGCCGACACGGCAAAACGCACCCCCTGGACGCCAAGCGTGTTAGCAGCAGTGTTTTTTTTTTCGGTAACTACGGTACTATCCGGTAACCAGAACGGGTCCGAGGGTCCTGGGGCCTGTACCCAGCGCGCCGAAGGCGCGTCACCTCGGTTACCGGCCGGCTGGCCGGCCGCCGGCCGGCCGGTCGGCCGGCCGACCGGGCGGGGCGGGGCTGGCGGTGCCCGGAGGGCACCCCGTGCCCAGGGGCACGGTCCCGGCACGGTCGCATGGCTTCACGAGTGTTGACCAGGCCGGCGACCACCGGTCATTTACTTAGTTATTTAATACACAATGCATAAGTAGATATGGCACCAAAGAAGCCGTTATTGCTCGATACTCTATTGAAACAGAAAGGACCGCGCTTCCCCCCGAGTATTCGCACACAAATATCAAGGGCTGGGCCGGTACTCCCCGTTGTTCGCAAATTAGTAAAACGCATCTTCAAGCGCATTCTGGCTTCTCAGGCCGCGCCTACAACAGCCCCAGCGCCAGCACCGATTGCCGAGCCTCAGCCAGAGCATCAGGACGTTGACTGTGGACAAGTGTGGACAAGTCCTCAGCGAAGCGCAGCCGCACTGAATGGGGCGCTAGTGACGATACCTGGCGGTGGTGGTGGTGGGGGGCGGGGCCCGTGGCAAGCAGGGCAAGAAGAAGCCGCCCCCACCACCACCTGCCACGACGCCACGACGCCACGACGGGGATCCACCTGGGGCTGTGCATGCGCATGACGTCGCTAAAATTGCTGAGCCAGGAGGCGTTCCCCTACGCGACGGCCCTGGAGCGCTGGGAGGCGGCAGCAAAGAAGCGGGGCCGGTACCTCATGTCGTGAGCTGCATGTCGTGTGCGTGTGATCGAGTGGTGGCTTGTTGGTTGTACATAGCGTGAGGTACTGGCTGGACTCGTGGAGTCATGACGGGTGTGGAAATGCGGAATTGCGGACGGGAGCAATGCAGGCAAAGAGACATAACATGTGAATGCGAGTGATGACGGTGCCCGTCACAATGTCATGGGGGTCCGGGGGCTTGCCCCCGGAAAAAAATTTTGGCAGGTAACGGCACACGCCGCAGTGCTGTTACTCGTTACATCAGTAGTAGCAAGTCGGCAAACCCCCGTTTTGAAAAAAAAAACACTGGTTAGCAGCCTATAGGCCGTGTTGATCAAGCACCGCCACGTGATCCGTTTGGGGGCTGATCAACACGGCCAACCCTGTCAAAACCGTCGTGCCGTTTGGCCCCTCTCCCAGACCGGCGTCATACCCGTGTGGGGTTATACCCCTCCATTTAATACCAAATGTCGTGCGGGGCACCGGTGCATGTCGTGCTGGGCACCGGTGGCGCTGGCGATTTTCAGGTTGGTCACACCTCGAGCCAGGCTGCGCCAGCCCAGCGCGCCCTCAGCCCAGCAGTCCGAACCGTACGCGTATAGCTTACAGCCTCCTGGCGGTATTCGGCCGGCTCATGTCAGCGGTTACCGTCTCTCGGAGGTAATGTGGCCGCGCACTACGCCTTACCGCTCACCCTCTTCTCATGCTGCTTGCAAGACACGACACCAACATCGGGTGGCGTGCTTTTGCTTTCGTTTCGCAATTTAGCGCATGTCTTCAAAGCGGTGCCAATCGACTCCTCTCAGCGTGCTCTATCACGCCATGCCATCTGCGGGCCTGTTCCGCAACTTCGACACGAGGACCTAACCGGCCCATTCGGCGTCCACTAATCCAGTGGCCTGGCGTTTCCACTGCCGGAGTGGGAAGCCGTGTCCACGCATGCAGTGGACCAGGGGGGGGGGGTAGGAACAAACTTTTTTGACCCCAGGCCACAAAACCTCCCGGACCCCCTGACCGACCGACCGACCGACCCCCATGGACAAAACCGTGTGTTTCAGGGGGTTTTACCCCTCCATTTAATGCCGGAGTGGTTCCAATCGGCTGCTCTTGATGTGCTCTATCACGCTGTGCGATTTGCCGGTCGTGCACGTGACTTCGACATGTGCAAAATTCTATCCATGGAAATGTCCCCGGGCCTGACCTGGCCTGACCCACCCCAGCCAACAATAAAACAGGCTAAGCGCATAGCGACACGCAACAATATTATGCTCTCGGTTGGGTTACCGCGATTGGACTGGGGTTTACCGCGAATGGACTGTGGCTTGGTGACTTGTGGCTGGGTGACATGCCGTGGTGACATGCCGACAGGTCAACAACTTTTCACGTCATTGCTTCCTGCAGTGTCCTCCATCGCTGCAAACATTGCTACAGTGTGTTGCAGTAGCACGCGCAGGCTTACAGAAGCGTTCGGGGCTCGTGGGACAAAGTTTTGCACAAACCGTGACAAAACCTTGGGGGACCCTGGACCGACCGACCGACCCAAAACTTTGGAGGCCCATAACTTTGCACCCAATACCCCATTTTTTTTCTGAAAGCGGATTCTGAACGCTCTCGTTGATCTCTATCCATTTGAAGCATGGGGTATGTTTCGGAAGATTCTACCCCCCCCCCTGAGTGGACGCTCATCCTGCGCCAAGTCCCCACCCCCCGCCCCACCCCACCCGCTATTTTTGACAGACGATGCTTCTCAAACAGCGCGCGGTACACAAGCGTTCCAGGGGGGGGCTCAGCCCATTTTCCAGCTGTACAAAGCTGACACCCCTTGTCGCTCCATAGTATCCTATTCAAACGTATGGACAGCTCCGTGCTGTCTGTTCGCGCGCGTTTGCGACCGGCTCTGTAACAATATCCTTTGTTATGACTGCGCTTAAGCGAATGCAAGCGATGCATGCTTTATGCGAAATCGTCGTGGCGCCGTGTGCAGACCAAGAAATGCCTGGCATTGCAGGCATGGACGCGTCGCCTTGCTGCTGCGCGGCAGGGCAGCGCTCTGCTCGTATCGTTATCATAACATAACAACAGAACGATCCGAGCGGGCGGTCACGCGCAAGGGTCGGTTTGGCCTGCCCGCAACGCGTGGCGCGGGCCCCCACCCCCAGGCGGGCCCCAGGGTTTAATGTTACAGCTGTGGGGAGACTTCTGACCCGGGCCCGAAACACGGCCGCTGCAGCCTACCAGCCTCTTTGGACTGGCGAGAAAGCCGACAACCTGAACGGCGCACACAAACCAAGCCTACGGCGGTCGAAACGCACACGACGCTTGACCTCCGTGAAACGCAGTGCGTCTGCCTCCAATCGTCAGACGCAAGAAAAGGAAGGCAGCTCGCTCGCATCACCCGCACATAAGACAGCACACACACACAGCAAGAAAGAGAACTCCCTGATCAACCCCCAGGAGCCACCGCCTGTCCACCCACCACCGTTCAGCCAAAACCTATTTCCAAAGCCGGCGAAAACGCTAAAAGCCACCGCACACGGGACAGGACAAGCTGACTACTTCTCAAAACAGCAAACAAGCCAGGCCCCTAGAAGCAAAGAATGGCATCCCCTCGCTCTCTGCCCCGAACAGAACTCATTGCAAGCATCGTACTAACTGCACACACACAAAAACACCCCGCTTGTTCCAGCGGTTGCGAGCTGCGTCAAAACCGTCCGAGCGCACAAGTAGCGGCTGCACACCTTGTCTCGAGTTCCGCCCTGCTATTCTCCAGGCTGGCGTACCCTGATGCGGCCAGCCTGCACCGCTAGCAAAGGATGCCCGACGCCCACTTCCCGCCACCCCTTCCGCGGTAGCCCTAGGCCTGCAAATTCGTGCAGCCGCCTGCAAAAACCTGTGACGGCCTCTGCCTTCGCCACCTCTAGCGTGCTGGGAGCGCCCTCTTCAACCTCGTCATTGGTGCCACCTTGCTGTTGCGCCGCTCTAGTCCCCGCCCTCAGCCGTCTCCTCGCATGCTCCACGGCTGACAGGGCGGCCAGCACCACCACATCCCACACCACTTGCTGCATCCCCTCCGGCGGTTCTGCTAGCCACAGCTGGCGACGGGTGATGGATGTCGGCACCGCGCTGTCAATCTGCTCCCTCACTGCTTGGGCTACAGCGCACTCCCAGAAATGGTGGGCTCGCGGCGAGCAGGGTGCTCCGTGCGCTCCTCCGAAGGTGCCACAACCGCATGCCTCCACGCCTGCGCTAATGTTACTGTTTCCCGCCAGTGGCACGCAGTCCATTGGCAGGCGCCACATGATCTCCAGCTGCTCCCGCTCCCACCGCACTGTGCGCCACATCCTACGCTGCATCGCGCGCACTGGGGTTGGGTCGGTGGGAGCTGAGGGTGGCGGTACCGCCTGCTGGCCTCCCTGCTGCTGCGCTTCTCGCACGAAATCCGCGTGTAATGCCGTACGCTGCAGCTCTATCGGCCGCATGAGCATGGCTGTGGCCTGACTGACTGTCAATGCATGCAGCCGTATGGGCGGGATGGCTGGGCCTCTGCTCCATCCCAGCCTACTCACGATGTTCGCCCGCACCGTTGCCATGGTTTCTGTCGGCGCCGCGGCACCGTTGCTCATGCGCTCTTCCACCGCGCCCGCTGCTGTCCGCCACTCCACGCTGATGTCCTGCAGCAATAGCCTGATGCACTGTAGCGTCGTGCTCCGTCTGAAGGTGGTGGGGGCTGCGGGGTCGAGGTTTGTGATCACCCACTGCTGCCAAGCTGGTGCCCCCGCGGCGTGCAGAGGCGGTGAATGCGCCCCTATCCCCTCTATCATCCGCCCGAGCCGCACCGCGTCTCCCACTGTCTTGAGCGACCGGCAGGTGCTGAGGCGCACATGCCTCTGCTCCATGCCTGGCCGCTGCGCCGTGTTGCTGCCGCCGCCTGGCGCAAAGTCAGGGTCCGCTGCGTTGTTCTCCTCAGTGGCCTCATCTGTCGCCACGGTAGTCGCCGCGTCTTGCAGGCCATGATTGTTAGGTAGCAACGCGTTGGCCCACAGCGGCGCCGCCCAGCACCAGTCTCCAGCTGCCATTGGTGTTTCCTCCACGTCTTCCAGCGGAGGTAAGCGACCGAGAGCTGTCATGATGCGAGCGATGTCTGCTGGCAGTCCGCTGCAGGGCCCCTGCTGCTGGGCGGCTGCGTCTGCTCGCAGAGTTGTTGTGGACGCCGGACAGAGGTGAGGGTGGTGGCTGGGCAAGTAGCTATCCATCACCCTCTCCCAGGGGTGTTGCTGCGCTGGTGGGTTTTGTGCGGCTGCTGACCTCACTGCCAGCCGTGCCGCCCACAGGGCATCACGGGCTTGCAAGTGAAGCGTCAGGGGGAGCTGCGCGAAGCCTCCCGTGCATGGGTGGCCACACAAGAGCTGGCGCGGCACACCTGTCATGCGTTGCACTGTGTGGTTGGGGTCGATGCGACGATCCACGACACCTGCTGCTGCCCGCTCTAGCTGTTCTACTGTGTCGTCAGCAGGCATCCCCGCATGCTCCATATGCCACGTGACGGTTTGCAATGCGTATCCAGATGCAGCGGCTGCGCGCCCAAAGGTGCTTAGCGGCAGGCGCGAGACGCATCCCATTCGCCGCTTGGCTTCCTTTGACCTTGCCATCCAGTCCGGCTGTGCGGGCTGAGCTGGATTGTTGTCTACCGGCACATTGAGTGCTGATGCCAGTGGCACACACGTCGGTTGTAGTGCTGGTGATGCGGGTTGCTCCTGTGGGCTCTTCGGTTGCACCAGCGCGGGCGGCGCGACCCCTACATGAAGCAGTTGCACCTTGTCCAGGTTGAGTCCGACGCCTTGGCGAATGTGTCCATGGCCGCGAGGAAGGGGCCCAGCTCTGCCATGCTGGCTAGCAGCACATGGCAGTCAACCGCAAACTGGATTGCGGTGGTGATGTCGGCTCCGTTGGGATCTAGCTTGATGCCAACGCCCTGGCCCCGCAGCCAGCACAGGAGTGCTTGGGCAACCCCCAACCCAGGCCGTCAGGTACTCAGCAGCTGCGCACATCTGAATCAAATCGAATACCGACTGTGCAACCGTGGCAGGCGGGGCGCCGGCGGTTCTAGTGCCACAGCGCGTGTGTGGCGGGGCGGTGTGGGGCTGGAGAGGGGGGGCAGGGCAGGGCACAATAAGGCCTAAATCGCTTGGTGCACGCTTGAAAACAGGCGCCGCGGACGCAACTTTAGCGACAGTGCTTTCCCAAGCCGCTCGCAAGCACGCACCAAATGATTTAGGCTCCGTTGTTTATCGTCTATATATTGAGTTGCTTTACTGTCAATTCTGCTGGCGCCGGGGCATGATGCATCATCGTTTGCCCAGCTGACTCATAAACGTCGTCCGTCTTGCAGCGCAATCAATAAATATCCAACAACTAGGCCTAAATCACTTGGTGCGCGCTTGAGCACAGCACCGAGGACGTAGCTATACCGACAGTGCTTTCCCAAGCTGCTCGCAAGCGCGCACCAAGTGATTTAGGCCTTACTGTTAGTTGCCTATTGATTGCATTGCGAGACGGACGACATTTTTGAGTCAGCTGAACAAACGATGGTGCGATCATGGCCGGGCCCCGGCGTAATCAATGCAGCACGCAGCTGTTGGCATGTCTTGTCTGCATACATCTGGTAGGACATTTTACTCAATGAGCATGTCGGGGGAACGACAGGACTGCCATACAAGCAATGGCCGGGTACTGTTCGCCCGATACCGGGTCGCCAAAGTCGGCCTGCATTGGGCTGTTTGTCCGGCAAATGTATTCAATTATGAAATGGTTATACCTAGTATGGCCTCGTCAAGTAGGATCCGATACGTGAGCAAAGGCTGTCGCCGTGTAGGAACTCTGGTCGGATATTCAAACGCGCTGCCATTCCCGTGTGCCTTGTAGTCTATTCACCTTAAGTGCATAGCGTCTTGTTTAACCTGTCGGCTGCTGAAGCGCCGAACTTTGGCACCGCGACCGCCGTACCCATGCGGCTCGGCACGGATGTGAACCTGGAAAGATTGTAAATGGCCCCACTGGCAGCCCCCTGTTCGCGCAGCACCTGGCCTGCGTAAATTACATACCTGTCTCAAACATATCTGCACCCGCAATTGTGCCGTGCTTCTCTGCCGCTCCCCTCATGCCATCAGTTTATATGCCCCAACGCACCAGCTGCCCCCTAACCTACCGTATTCCCTTACCTGCTCGCCGCCTTGCCGCCCGCTTCCCACGAGACGGACCCGTTAATCCCCTTCCCCACACCTGCTTCCCCGCTTCCCCACTTCCCGTTGACATGCCCGTACACAATGGACGTAACACACACGGCGCGACCGGTGCAACTTACATGTCGCCCTGCAACCGGGCCTGCCCGATGCAGAAAATTTTAATTCTGCACGTCCCCTCACAAAATGCACGTTCCCCCAACCCAAACCCGTCCCACCCCCCGCATACACGTTAAACCGAGGAATAGACTGAGGGACCTTTAGCCCTATCGCGTACATATTGTAAGAATATACACATTGGGGCTAAATACTATCAATTAGCTACCACTTCCGCACGCGCCACAGTGCATCCGGGGCTTACTTGCCAAAGAGGTGTATTGGTAATTTCTAGTAATTTATGGTAATAGCACTGAATAGCTTGTCAGGCATAGACTTTACCACGAAACTGTCATTTTCCTGGCCATCGTTGCTCGCTGACTGACTTGGCGGGCGGGTGGTTTCTGGCCTGCCACGCACTCCGGCCCGCCGTTTCTCACCCGGCACATCCTGCGATTTGCCCCAGGGGTGATTTCCCCCATATTTCCCCCTTCTACAGGAAGTTATAAGAAAAAATCTCCAATATTTCACTTCAAAATCACCCGTAAACCTCCTGGCATCATCATAATAAGTGCGCAACCATAGTTAGCGCACGTGCTCCAGCACCTCTGAGTGGAGTAGTATGCTTTGTCTCAGCATGCCTTGATTTTTGAAGGCCATTACCTCGACCAATCTTATTAACGCATTCTTACCCCCGAATCCCCGAAATCAAGAGCATATCCACACAGTGTCACAGTCCGTTACCGTACGTTCCCTAATGTTTTCCGCACCGAATGTTCTCCGCACCCCCCGGGGAATTTTTGGAAACTTTTTTAATATTTCCGCAAGCCAAAAGTATTTCCACATATATATTTTTAGGTTTCCGCAGGCACCCAAGGGCCTTGAACTTTCCGCAGGCAGGTACCGCTCAGCGCCAGCCACCAGCCTAACACCTGCACCCACTAGGGCCGCTACCCACCAGCCACAGACACCACAGACGCAGCTGACAGCGCACGACCATTTGCAACTTATGTAATGTCCATTTTTGCATCCGTCACGTAATGTTACGCACACACAAGCCTCTACGCACAATACACCCTTGCTTGCGCCCCCCGAGGCCCCGCCAGGGAGATTTCCGCACCCCCGGCGGGAGTTTTCGGGTATTTCTTATATATTTCTGCAGGCCAAAAAGTATCACTCTGGTGATTCCGCATTAAGTATTTTTGCGGAAAACATCAGGGAACGTACGGTAGTACATACCTGCAGTGCATCGTGATCGTGCGAGATAGAGAACTGCTTGAGAGGGTTGCTGGTTCAAACTGCTCAAGGTGCTAGCCATGCATGCACCCTCGGCGCCTTTCCTGCAAGTCGCGCAGTCGCGTCGCCAACGCTTGGGGCACCGCCATCGCTCGCAAGAAGCACTGGCGTGTCGCCAACGCTTGGGGCACCGCCATCGCTCGCAAGAAGCACTGGCGTGTCGCCAACGCTTGGGGCACCGCCATCGCTCGCAAGAAGCACTGGCGTGTCGCCAACGCTTGGGGCACCGCCATCGCTCGCAAGAAGCACTGGCGTGTCGCCAACGCTTGGGGCACCGCCATCGCTCGCAAGAAGCACTGGCGTGTCGCCAACGCTTGGGGCACCGCCATCGCTCGCAAGAGCCGCCGGCGCGTTGCCAAGGCTGGGGGCACCGCCCTTGTTCTGGACAGCCAAGTCCAAGGGAACGACACGCCTGCCAGCCCGTAATACGACCACGGCTGCTGCCACCACCGCCACGAGCGCCAACATGCCGCCGGCCACCGCGACACCGGCTACAACGGCAGTTGGCGGGCCGTCACCACCGCCACCACCGCCACTGGCGCCAGAGCCATTGTCGGCTCCACCTTTACGACTGGTATCACCAGCAGTGCTAATGAGTGTCGGCGGCAGTCCAGCAGCGCCAGCATCGGCGGCTCTGGGCGTGTCTGTCGATGCGGGGGAGGTAGAGGTGGTGGCTGCTGCTGTAGCGCCCGCTGCTGGCGCCGGCGGCGCGGCACCCTTGTCGACAAGAGATAGGGCAGGACCGACAGCTCGGATGTTTGGGCTAAAACGTTCTGAGTCATCAGTGGTCAGCGGTGCGGGAGCGGCTGGAGCAGGGCTGGGAGGGCGTTGCGGTGGCCACGGCGGCTGAAGGGGTGATGGGCGTGGAGAAGGCGGAAGCTCAGGCGAGGGCGGGTGTGGAGGGCGCGGCGAGGGAGGCGAGGGCAAAGGGGGTCGCGGCGAGGGAGGCGAAGGAGGCTGGGGAGACGGCGGCTCGGGCGACGGGGGTACCGGCGGGTACGGGTACGGAGGCGAGGGTGAAGGAGGGCGGGGCGGTCGCGGCGAGGGTGCTGGCGAAGGAGGCTGGGGAGACGGCGGCTCGGGCGACGGGGGTACCGGCGGGTACGGGTACGGAGGCGAGGGTGAAGGAGGGCGGGGCGGTCGCGGTGAGGGTGCTGGCGAAGGAGGCTGGGGAGACGGCGGCTCGGGCGACGGGGGTACCGGCGGGTACGGGTACGGAGGCGAGGGTGAAGGAGGGCGGGGCGGTCGCGGCGAGGGTGCTGGCGAAGGAGGTTGGGGAGACGGCGGCTCAGGCGACGGGGGTACCGGCGGGTACGGGTACGGAGGCGAGGGAGGCGAGGGCAAAGGGGGTCGCGGCGAGGGCGCTGGCGAAGGAGGCTGGGGAGACGGTGGCTCAGGCAAGGGCGGGCGTGGAGAAGGCGGCTTGCGTGTGGGATCCACACATGCGCCGCATGTCAGCCGGCAGTAGTTGTTGCTTGTGAACCAGGTCGAGTTGCAGGTGCCATTGTTCATGTAGCTTTCGCAAGAGGTTGTGTCTGCGTGCCAGGCAATTGCAGCGCCAGTGAATACGTTTCTCAGGTTTGCATCTGGGCAGCGAAGGGCAATCAAAGGTAGGTCATCATTGGCTGGAGCTAGCGGGGACCCGCATCGCATGCAGGACGGACGCACGCAGCCAGACATGCAGCGCCGCATACTGAGGACCAAAACGATAATAAGCATCAAGCCACGCACGCTCAAGCAAACGAAACTAAACCTTACACGTACACTGCATCTGCAGCTGCATCTATCTGCAACAATTGCATGCGATGATGCACACACGCACCCACCTGATGCGGGCAGGTCCACACAGGGCAGCCCCGCCCCGCTGCACACGCCGCACGTGTCCAGGCAATAGCCCAGCGGCGCCAGCTGGTAGCAGAGCCCCAGCGGCACCATCTCCGCGCACGTGCGATTATCTGGCGATGGCGATGGCGTAAGCAAGGCGGCAGGTAGGCCGATGCGCGAGTGTATGTAAATACGTAAAACCGGACCGTGATATTGATTGATTGGTTTGCATGCGCACCGAAACAGCAGCATGATATGCCCATGTGCGACATGAAGTTGCACAGACGCACTGCTGAACGAACGTGGCACTAACACCACTTTTATTGTTCGAGATACTTGCGGTGGCTTCACTCACTCGACACGCTGAGCGGCATGACTGGGATGTCGATGCAGCGCTCATCTCCATCGGTGCAGCGGCTGCAGCTGACGGAGCAGTAGCCCTGCGTCTTGGCCACGTTCGCCGCCAGGTTGGCGTCGCCAGTGGCAGCCAGCCACGCGCCGCCCAGGCCCAGGGCCGGGCAGCGGCCCTGCTGCTGCAGCGCGGTGCAGGTGCAGTCGGCGGCGGCCGCCACGCCCATGGCGGAGCACAGGCTGGGGTGCGGCGCCACGTCAGCGCAGTAGGGGATGGTCCACTCGTTGTAAGGGGCGGTGATGGCGGGCGGGAGGTAGTCGTCCACAGTACCCTAATTTTCGTTGCGTGTGCGCGGCGGTGTAGTGCACGGGCGGGAGGGGGGGATAGCCATCCATAAGATGGTGTTTATCAAATGGTTGTGAAATGCCGATGTCCAGGGAGGTGAACGGGTGCACAGGAAGCGGGTGAATTACGCCAGAGGAGGAAAGTAAGAGAGTAGTGGTTCGGATCCCTTTTGATGAGTTCCCCAGCAGCTATCGTGTCGAGCATTTATTGACTCACGTTCATGGCACAGAACTGCCCGGAAAAGTCCTGACCGTTCTGGCTTGGGTAGGGCGAGGTCGAGCAGTTGGGCATGGTCGCATCCACCTGCGTGCGTGCAGCAGGCAGAAGGCAAACGTATGATGAGCCATGGCCACATCAGGCAGACAAGACCGCACAGCGTCAGTGGATAGCCGCGCACACGCACGTGGCTTGCTAAAACCTTGCACGCACAGATGTGTTGCGCCCATCAAAACCAAACCTCTCTCTTCACGCACTCAGCAAGATAGCAAGCATCAATACGTACGTCTCCTTGTCTTCATCAAACGCAACGCACGTACGCCCGCCCGCCCGCACCCACGCACGCACGCACACAGGCAGGCACCCACCCACAAGGCTCGCTCAAGACTCGAGGGCACCCAAGACACAAGGGTTAAGACCATACCACCTCCTCGCTCTGGGCTGGGTTGGTTGGTTTGGTTGGGTTCGTTTGGTCGTTTTGGTTCTGGGTTGTGGACGGTACACCCACGCACCCACCCACGCACCCAACCACCCACCCGCCATGGTCGCTTTGGTTTCTGGAATGAATTATCACCCACCCACCCACCCACGCACGCACGTACCTGGAGATACAGCCGCGTCCGGGCGCCAGGCACCATGAGGCCTGCACCCGCGCCCACGCCGCGCGCGGGCTCGCGGCCAGGGTACGGCAGCTCCCATGTGTCCACCACCTTGAAGATTAGCAGCCGCCCGTCAAAGTAGTAGTAGTCCCCGGAGTCGCTGGCCAACATACCGGCCAGGCTAGAAGCCTGCAGCAGCTGTGCGTCCGGGACCAGGTTATTCTGAGCGTTCCGGGTGACGTTGAAGGTGGTGCCGGGCGGGTAGCGCGAGGCGTAGAGGATGGAGGTGCCGCGGGGCACAGTCTCCGCCCAGACCTGGATGGTCTTGGGCGCGCCCAGGCGCCAATGCACGTACCAGCCACCACGGCCGGTCAGGCCTGTGACGCCCTGTTGGAGTGTAGGGGAGACAGCCATGAGGGATAAGCAAGGGCTGTTGCCGCCGGGCACAGGATGGGCACAGATAGACCTGCGACCTCTCTCTCCCTCCCTCCCTCCCTCCCTCCCTCCCTCCCTCCCTCCCTCCCTCCCTCCCTCCTCTCTCTCTCTCTCTCTCTCTCTCTCTCTCTCTCCCTTCCTCTCTCTCTCCTCTCCTCTCTCCTCTCTCTCTCTCCTCGTCTCTCTCTCTCTCTCTCTCTCCTCTCATCTCTCCTCTCTCTCTCTCTCTCTCTCTCTCTCTCTCTTCTCTCTCTCTCTCTCTCTCTCTCTCTCTCTCTCTCTCTCTCTCTCTCTCTCTCTCTCTCTCTCTCTTTTTTACAGCTTCTTGGGTGCGTGCCACACGGGTATGACGCCGGTCTGGAGGGGCCAAACGGCACCGCGACTCTCTTTCTCTTTTACACTGATAACTGAAACCCATGCCCGCATGGCCCTTGATCGCCGCAAACGCACCTACCTCGAGGCGTGTGATAACCATGGCGCGGCGGCTGGCCCCTGTCAACCCAAACTGCGTGACCACTCCCGCATCGTAGATGTTGACATTGTTAATGGGAGAGGGCAGGAGGTTTGACTGCTGCACCTGCGAGTGAGCAAGCAAGGACACAAGTCATCCCACACGCACGGCAAATGCACAGGGACACGTAAGCAAGACGCGTACCCCTGACTTTCTGGAATCACTTTCCTTTCATGCGCCGTACATCATCCACGTACCGACAATGTGTATGACGGAATCTTCAAGCCTAGCCGTGCGACGGTGCGCCACGGATACCTGCACACCATCAGGAGGCAGCATAAGAGCACAGCCTTTGACCAGTGATAAAGAAGCAGGCGCCCGCCCCACAGCATATTCAAGTCCTATCTTGCTTCCGGCGTGTGCGGACACGTCATCAGTAATGGTCCGTGCTTACCAGTCGCAGGAAATGACGTTGGCCGTGGCATCCCTGCACACGTGCGCAAATAACGCAGGTTTAGTTATAATTAGTCGGACGAGTGAGCCTTGCTTTGAAGAATTTTGGGGTGGGCAACTTTTGCCAACAGCTGAGCGGTAGTAGGTGCCGCACTGCCGCCACACCTATTATTGACACGTCTGCTCGTGGGGCAGCACAGAACTCTCCCCCAACATACACGCACGGTCACACGTGTCGAGGGTCCCCGAGCCACAAATTAAATGCACTTTATTACAAGCGCCGAGCGCCAAGCGCTCCGCCCCCACCACCGCCCCCGCCCCCGCACCCCCCGCACCCGCACCCGCACCCGCACCCACACCCGCCCCGCCCCCCGCCCCCGCCCCCCCCGCCCCCGGCCCCCAGCACCCCGGCCCCCGCGCCCCCGGCCCCCGGCCCCCGCGCCCCCGGCCCCTGGCCCCCGCGCCCCCGGCCCCCGCGCCCCCGGCCCCCGCGCCCCCGGCCCCCGGCCCCCGCGCCCCCGGCCCCCGCGCCCCCGGCCCCCGGCCCCGCGCCCCCGGCCCCCCGCCCCCGCCCCGGCCCCGGCCCCGGCCCCCGACCCCCCACCCCCGGCCCCTGGCCCCCGCCCCCGGCCCCCCGGCCCCCACCCCCGGCCCTGGCCCCCGGCCCCCGCGCCCCCGGCCCCCGCGCCCCCGGCCCCCGCGCCCCCAGCCCCAGGCCCCCGCGCCCACCCACGCCCCCGGCCCCCGCCCCCGGCCCCCGGCCCCCACCCCCGGCCCCTGGCCCCCGGCCCCCGCGCCCCCGGCCCCCGCGCCCCCGGCCCCCGGCCCCCGCGCCCCCGGCCCCCCCGCCCCCCCGCCCCGGCCCCGGCCCCGGCCCCCGACCCCCACCCCCGGCCCCTGGCCCCCGCCCCCGGCCCCCGGCCCCCACCCCCGGCCCCTGGCCCCCGCCCCCGGCCCCCGGCCCCCACCCCCTGCCCCCGGCCCCCGCGCCCCCGGCCCCCGGCCCCCGCGCCCCCGGCCCCCGCGCCCCCGGCCCCCGCGCCCCCGGCCCCCGGCCCCCCGCCCCCGCCCCGGCCCCGGCCCCGGCCCCGACCCCCACCCCCGGCCCCTGGGCCCCCGCCCCCGGCCCCCGGCCCCCACCCCCGGCCCCTGGCCCCCGGCCCCCGCGCCCCCGGCCCCCCGCCCCCGCCCCGGCCCCGGCCCCGGCCCCCGACCCCCACCCCGGCCCCTGGCCCCCGCCCCCGGCCCCGGCCCCCACCCCCGGCCCCTGGCCCCCGGCCCCCGCGCCCCCGGCCCCCGCGCCCCCGGCCCCCAGCCCCCGGCCCCCGCGCCCACCCACGCCCCCGGCCCCCGCCCCCGGCCCCCGGCCCCCACCCCCGGCCCCTGGCCCCCGGCCCCCGCGCCCCCGGCCCCCGCGCCCCCGGCCCCCGGCCCCCGCGCCCCCGGCCCCCCGCCCCCGCCCCGGCCCCGGCCCCGGCCCCCGACCCCCACCCCCGGCCCCTGGCCCCCGCCCCCGGCCCCCGGCCCCCACCCCCGGCCCCTGGCCCCCGCCCCCGGCCCCCGGCCCCCACCCCCTGCCCCCCGCCCCCGCGCCCCCGGCCCCCGGCCCCCGCGCCCCCGGCCCCCGCACCCCCGGCCCCCGCGCCCCCGGCCCCCGGCCCCCCGCCCCCGCCCCGGCCCCGGCCCCGGCCCCCGACCCCCACCCCCGGCCCCTGGCCCCCGCCCCCGGCCCCCGGCCCCCACCCCCGGCCCCTGGCCCCCGGCCCCCGCGCCCCCGGCCCCCCGCCCCCGCCCCGGCCCCGGCCCCGGCCCCCGACCCCCACCCCCCCGGCCCCTGGCCCCCGCCCCCGGCCCCCGGCCCCCACCCCCGGCCCCTGGCCCCCGGCCCCCGCGCCCCCGGCCCCCGCGCCCCCGGCCCCCGCGCCCCCAGCCCCCGGCCCCCGCGCCCACCCACGCCCCCGGCCCCCGCCCCCGGCCCCCGGCCCCCACCCCCGGCCCCTGGCCCCCGGCCCCCGCGCCCCCGGCCCCTGCGCCCCCGGCCCCCGGCCCCCGCGCCCCCGGCCCCCCGCCCCCGCCCCGGCCCCGGCCCCGGCCCCCGACCCCCACCCCCGGCCCCTGGCCCCCGCCCCCGGCCCCCGGCCCCCACCCCCGGCCCCTGGCCCCCGGCCCCCGCGCCCCCGGCCCCCCGCCCCCGCCCCGGCCCCGGCCCCGGCCCCCGACCCCCACCCCCGGCCCCTGGCCCCCGCCCCCGGCCCCCGGCCCCCACCCCCGGCCCCTGGCCCCCGGCCCCCGCGCCCCCGGCCCCCGCGCCCCCGGCCCCCCGCGCCCCCAGCCCCCTGGCCACCGCGCCCACCCACGCCCCCGGCCCCTGGCCCCCGGCCCGGCCCCGGCCCCGGCCCCGGCCCCGCCCCTGCCCCCGGCCCCCACCCCCGGCCCCCACCCCCGGCCCCTGACCCCCCACCCCCGGCCCCTGACCCCCGCCCCCGGCCCCCGGCCCCCACCCCCTGCCCCCGGCCCCCGCGCCCCCGGCCCCCGGCCCCCGCGCCCCCGGCCCCCGCGCCCCCGGCCCCCGCGCCCCCGGCCCCCGGCCCCCGCGCCCCCGGCCCCCGGCCCCCGGCCCCCACCCCGGCCCCTGGCCCCGGCCCCCGCGCCCCCGGCCCCCGCGCCCCCGGCCCCCGCGCCCCCAGCCCCCGGCCCCCGCGCCCGCCCCTGGCCACCGCGCCCACCCACGCCCCCGGCCCCTGGCCCCCGGCCCGGCCCCGGCCCCGGCCCCGGCCCCGCCCCTGCCCCCGGCCCCCACCCCCGGCCCCCACCCCCCGGCCCCTGACCCCCACCCCCGGCCCCTGACCCCCGCCCCCGGCCCCCGGCCCCCACCCCCTGCCCCCGGCCCCCACCCCGGCCCCGGCCCCCGCGCCCCCGGCCCCGGCCCCGGCCCCGGCCCCGGCCCCGGCCCCGGCCCCGGCCCCGGCCCCGGCCCCGGCCCCGGCCCCGGCCCCGGCCCCGGCCCCGGCCCCGGCCCCGGCCCCGGCCCCGGCCCCGGCCCCGGCCCCGGCCCTGGCCCCAGCCCCGGCCCCGGCCCCGGCCCCCGCCACCAGCCCCCGCCCCCGGCCCCCAGCCCCCACCCCCGGACCCCGGCCCCCACCCCTGGACCCCGGCCCCCGCCCCTGGCCCCCGGCCCCCACCCCCGGCCCCGGCCCCCCACCCCGGCACCCACCCCCGGCCCCGGCCCCGGCCCCGGCCACTACTGACATGTTGGGTGTGGAGATTGTGCAGGCGGCGGGGTCGGTCATCCACCAGGCGAAGGGCGAGGAGCAGGGCACCAGGGCGGTGGAATCACAGGCCCCAGTGCTGTTGGTGGCGGAGTACGAGGCAACCAGGGTGGGGCGCCGTGTGCCGGTGAATGAGCCGTCCACGTCTGTGTACGTGTGTGTACATGTGTGCGGGGACAGACGCAAGGTTTGATGTCCCACATAGGGTATATATACAGAGCGTTGGTGCTTGGCATGGGTGCTTGGTGGAGCCCAGCAGCAGCCACAGGCAGATACAGCAGTCGTGCGGCAACATTGTCCCTTGCTTGTTGATTGATGGCTTAAGCACGAAAAGCACAAGGCGTTGCATCTTCGCAGCCCGCCGCATACACACCTAAGAGGTTGTAAAAGCGCCAGGCGCCGGTGTTAACTTGCGCGTTGCTGAGCACCTGGGACCTGGGCATGTTGACCAGGTTGATGTTCTTCATTGAGGCGGTGTGGGCGGGCTTGGTTTGGTCGCTGAACACCGTCGACAGGATCGCAGCCTGCACGGTACTGCATGCAAAACAGTACGAGGGGAGGGGACAGTGCCAATTTTGGGGGCCAAATTTCTGCATGTTCGGAAGCGACGTCAAAGCTGAAACTTCGCACACGTATTCCATACATCAAATTTTATACGTACCCAGCCTTGACGTCGCTTCCGGATTGTATGGTTTTGGGCTGTCAAGGAGTCCCCATAGGAAAACCGGCAAGGACACGCGAGTTGGGGTCCCTACCAAACTTCCGAGTTGAATCCTCGGACTAACTATGCTATGAAGATAGGTTACAAGAAGCTTGTATGACTCGGTATTGTGTGTTTTGGCGACCGTCGCGACTTTGACTGCTGCACATCGCTGAACGTAGAGAGCCCCCAACGTGCCCGAGATTGTTGCTGTAGACTGACTATTCTACAGATAATCCAATTTAGTAAAGCTGATAGTACTTGCACGAGGTCTGAGGGACCGACATTATTTGTAATTTCTGGTCCCTGGCTCTGGCGATGTCGGCACGGAAAACCAGCTTAGCATGACTTTCTGAGCTTATTAGACCATATACAGTTGATAGACCGGAAAGGGACAGGTCCGGGTAACCCCGGGCTCGAACCGGGCGTGTTCCCCATGT
The DNA here is from genome assembly GCA_016834595.1 of Chlamydomonas schloesseri. NCBI lineage: Eukaryota > Viridiplantae > Chlorophyta > Chlorophyceae > Chlamydomonadales > Chlamydomonadaceae > Chlamydomonas > Chlamydomonas schloesseri. Next base: position 1,794,012 of record JAEHOD010000009.1, on the reverse strand, counting down.
GTGTGTGTGGGGGGGGGGGGGTGCGTGTGGAAAACGTCGATGCGCTAAGGCAGGGCAGGACGAAACGGACGGACGCGTTCGTACTGTATGTATGCGCGCAAATAAGGTACCGTATGTAATAGAGTAAGGTCCTCTTATCAGGGTGTGCAACATACAGCTATGGCTGTGTGCAACTTGTTTGAGTCCGGTCAGGTTGCGACATGCAACATGTGACACTGCGACATACGACCATGCGACATACTAATCTCAGACCGTTTTTGCGGTCCAAGAGCTTGATCATATCATTCAATTACCATCACCACAGTTTTGGGGCTGTGCACCATGCAAGCACAGCCGCCAGCCCCTCCCACCTGGCCCGCACCCCAAGCCACGCCAACACAAACTTAGCACAAGTGACGCGTGTGTGGGCCGGAAAGCCGCACTGCATTCGCCATATGCACTTAAACGTGCATACGCAATGGTTTTGGGGTGCGCAGGGGGCTTTTGACGGTATCTGCATATGTCGTAATGTCACATGTCGGGTATATCGCATGTCGGGATGTCACATCGGGGGGCGGTCAAACATTTTGCAACCTGCTATAGCATCAAACGGCTTACTTGGCGACCATATCACGGATGGTAACATTGGCCAAAAGGTGGCGGTAGTAGTTGTCGTAGAACTGCAGGCCGTAACGGTAGTTGGTACCAAGGCTGCACGTGCATTGCATGCGTGCGTGCACAAGGGGCGGCATTCATTCGGCTTGCACTTGTGATGGAGTCATGACGAGAGACATCTATCCACGTACGGGCACGCGTGTCTACCTACATTCGCAGCACATCAACATTCCACCCAGCGGCACTCACTCTCCGGGGATGTTGGAGGTAAGCCACGAGCCATGGGGTGTGTTGATGTGAAGGAGCGCGTTGTAGAGCTCGTTAGGGTTTCCGCGGACGTAAGCGCCCATGGTGCTGTCGTAAGATGCAAGGCCGTCCACCTGCGTGTCAGAACACACATACAATCAGCAGCAGCAACTCTGTGGTAGTTTGCGGCTTGCATGTACGGTCCATTATACTGTGCGCGAGCAGGGTAAGTAGGTAGGAGAGCTTCGGGAACGGTGACCCCCCCTTTAACCAGAGAGCTGGGCGACGGACGGACGGGCGAGTGGCCTATCTATGAGGGCGTGACTTCGTGCGTTTTGGACAGCCATACGTGCCGGTGAAAATCCCGTAGCAAGCAGCAGCATGCGTAGAAGGGGAGGCCAGGTGAACACGTACGGTTACGCACGCACTACTAGCTGGCACGAGGCAGTAGGGCAGGCTATTCGGGGAAAGCCCCCTGTATTCGGGGAAAGCCCCCTGTATTCGGGGAAAGCCCCCTGTATTCGGGGAAAGCCCCGCTTGGTAGGTAGGATGTGGGTGGGGGGTGGGTGGGATGCGGGTGCGCATGCACGTATGGTTGATGATTAGCACAGTAGGTAGTAGGCAGTTAGAAACGTAGCTCCTTGCCTGCTGCATGCTTAAGCTAATGCCGTACGCACGCAAGCGCGCACGTAACAACATGCATGCCGTCAAATCACGGCATGTCGCATATCGGGCATGACATGGCACCTACTAGCAAACGGTCGGCGTAGCTCAGTAGGGACCCGCCGCCCAGCCAGATCTTGGAGTCCCGCAACTCGAACTTGACCCTTTGTGCGGCATTGTTTGGGTCCCTGCAAGAAAGAAAGATTAATACGCATGGAGCCATTGCCGGCAGCTATCCACGGGAAGTAGCTGGAACAACATTACTAGGCTTACGATTGGAAGGCCGCCGCCGCTGCCCCAATGCCCTCTTGGCGGATGGCACGTGTGTGCGCAGGCGGCACCGCATGTCATCATCCGTCCATCCATCCATCCATACGTGCGTGTGGTGCACGTCTAAAATCAATGCATCTTGCGAACACGCATGCATCCCCGCCCCGAGCCCTGCACCCCCTACTGATGACTGACTGATTGGTGGACAACACCAACCAGCAGGCACCGGGGATTGATAACCTGCCTGGGGTCAAACACGGTGCGCGCAATCTTGTACACGAGCGTCCCGTTGTCTGCCGGGTCGTATCTCAAGTCGCCGCCACAATAGATGGCGGCGCCCCCAGACAATTGGTAGCCTGAGCTGTGGGCGGTGTTGCCGCGGAATGACAGCGGTGGCCGCTTGAATGGTTCGAGTAAAACGTCGCGATTTAACTGTTGATTGATTGGCAACAAGCAAAAGGTATGCGAACAGCAGGTTTGAGGTGTATGGGTGCGTGGAAGTGCAAGATAGAAGCAGGTGAGTCTCGCCAATCGGTGCCTCAATTGACACGCACTCAGTCTACTCAGTCGCCCCCACCGCGCGCGGCCGTGCGTACCGCCGCTAGGTCACTACTTCGCTCGGCTGTCCCTCGCTCACCCCGATGGGCAGGGGCTGGTTGAGGAGCATGAAGCCGCTGACGCCGCCGCTGGCCGCGTTATTCTCAATGACGTTGTAGGCGTTGCTGTGTTCGTGTGCGTATGCGTGTGTAGTGTGTGCGTGCGTGTGCGGAAACATTGCATGTATGTGGGGCAGAGGTGCATGCATGGTGTACGTACATACGTGGGCGAGCGGGCGGGATGCATGTATGGCCCAGCACGCACGCAGGGACGCGCACACACGCACACACGCACGCAAGTGTGTGCGCGCGCGCACACGCACACACACACACACACACACACACACACACACACACACACACACACACACACATGACTGCCCCTGCTTTCATCCAGCAGCCACCCAGCCCGACATACACACAACCCAGCCAACCCACCTCACGTGGAAGCCCGCCGCCCCCCAGTCCGCCGGCTGCAGCAGCGTGGCGGAGGAGCGGATGACGGGCGCGGAATACAAGCTGCCGTTGATGGCGCAGGTATCGACCCGTCCCAGGGGGTGCACATAGCCCGCAAAGTTGCCGGTGATGCGGTTGCGCTCCTCTATGCCGTCTTCAGTGTAGAACGCCGAGCCAGCCACGTGGAAGGCCGTGTTATTTGCCACCGTCAGCGCGTGCGTGCCGTGGATCGTGAAGGCTGCAGCAGGCGGGCGAGCGGGAGAGGGAGAGCAGGGCAGGGCATGCCGTGGGTAGATTAGGCTAAAACCCTAAAACCCTAAAACCCTGACACTCACCCCGCCAGTAGCTGGCGTACACGGAGTTGTCGGTCATGTAGGAGTCGGGTGGCACCTCGCCCGCCATGTGGAAGTGGAAGGGGTAGCTGCCCATCTGGAACTGCTGGCCCATGCGGTAGCCCAGCACGCCGCGGATGCGGCCGGTCTGACGCATACAACAAGATGGGGATTTGACTACCAAGTCAGCACAGCGAGAACGCAACGAGAACGTCCAGATAGATAATAGGCTTTGTCGTTAGGTCGTCTGAGCAAGCAACCGCTTGCTGAACCCCAAGCAGCCGTCATCTCGATCGCCCAGCAATCTAGCACGCATATCACGCGGCACCTGTTCGTTCCCGGCCTATGCAACACGTAAGATATCATAGAGCTCAGCCACTGATAGTTCAGGAGGTGTATGCACATACCTTGCTCTCGATTCGCAGGTGGCCACCCGTCAGGTTGGCGGCGGTCTCATTGCTGCCCTGCAGCAGGATGCTGCGGCTCAGGAGCACCACCTCCGTCTGGTACTCAGGACCGCTGTCCGTACATGAGCATGGGCGGGTGCACGAAGCTGTTGGGGCTTGGGAATCGGGATTGGTTGGGGCTGCTGGGTTTGGAATCGGGGACAGCAGCTAGGGGAAAGCGCTTTCCCGGGAAGTGGCTTTGGGGGGCCGTCGGCGGCGCGCGCAAGTAAGATGTGTGACTTGCCGCCTGCCTTGGGCAAGGCGGTTAGATGCTTCGGTGGCGCACAAGACCTACGGCGGCGGCCTACCTATACATGGCACAAATGGCACTTCATCCCTAGCTACTTCATGAAGCTGTCTGATCCATCCGCTTAGCCGCTTAGATAGATCACTCACGCATAGTGCATGAACTGCAGCGGCGTTGTGAATGTGATGTTGCGGCCATTGGTGCTGACGTTGGCAATCTGCTTGACCTCGTTCTGGTTGCGGCACTCGTCCTTCCACAGGCTGGTGGGGACCGCCACAAGCTGCCCGGGCCGCCAGTTGACGGGCTGCTGCAGTGTGACGGTCGAGGTGCCGGGCGTCGCAGTCTGGGCCAGGCGCGTCCAGGTGGGGCTGAACAGCTCTCCGTGGATGTCCACTGTACTGCCGTTCATGCCCTGTGCGGTGGCGTGAGCTTGTATGTAAATATTTTAGGTTATAAGGTTTGGTCACGTGATGAGAGAGGCATGTGGGCGGAAAGGTATAGCAGGTTGCAAAATGTTTGACCGCCCCCCGATGTGACATCCCGACATGCGATAGACCGACATGTGACATTACGACATATGCATATACCGTCAAAAGCCCCCTGCGCACCCCGAAACCATTGCATATACACGTTTAGATGCATATGGTGAATGCAGTGCGGCTTTCCGGCCCACACACGCGTCACTTGTGCTAAGTTTGTGTTGGCGTGGCTTGGGGTGCGGGCCAGGTGGGAGGGGCTGGCGGCTGTGTTTGCATGGTGCACAGCCCCAAAACTGTGGTGATGGTAATTGAATAATATAACCAAGCTCTTGGACCGCAAGAACGGTCTGAGACTAGTATGTTGCATGGTCGTATGTCGCAGTGTCACATGTTGCATGTCGCATCATGTCGCAACCTGACCGGTCAAACGAGTTGCACACAGCCATACATACTTGGTTGCATATGTGTGTGCGCATGGATGATGTGGGCGCATGCACCCGCCCATGCCCCGCACATACCACTGCTGTGCTGTGTGATGAAACACACCGTCACGCATTCACTGGATAGATACATTCGCCTTCACGGCGAGCACGCGATCGAGCTAGCACGCACTCACGCACCCTCAGCGCCATCATCTGGTCTGTTGCCACTCCGGCAGCGGGCGCGAAGGTAATGGAGATGGCGCTGCGCAGGCGGCAGGTGGGGGAACCCATGCTGAGGGTGCCGTATACCAGGAGCGACGTGAGCGTCAGGTTCAGGGGCGCATCATCGATGACCAGCTGGAAGTGGGGGCGGGGGGGGGGAGAGTGGGTTGGGTTGGGGTTGGGGTGTGTCGATCGTGCGTACGGCAGGGGGATGGGAGGGGGCAAGCAAGGGTTAAGAGAGAGTAGGCTGGCTTTGAGTCAGCCGTGTCCAGCTAGTGCGGCCTCCCAATCGAGGAAACCCAGCCTCCACAGCACGCTAGTATGTTAAACCTGCATCCTTCGCACCTTGCTGCCCTCCGGGACGACAATGCGGCGAAAATGCGAACCAGTGTTCGCGCTCAACATGCAGCCCGACAGCAGGACGCTGGAGCCCGGCGGTATCGTTACATCAACATCCGCACCAGAGACAGGTATCAAAGTGCCTCTATTAGTCCAGGTGGCATTCGAGTCCCAGCGCAGGAGCGAGCCGTCGCAATGTGGACACGACGCATCCGGACACTGAGGTTGCAGGGGATTCCCGCAAGAAGGTAGGTTTGCCGATGTCGCTGGAGTAGGGTAAGATGCATCATCAACACAGCCAGAAATGCCGGCGACGTTCCCCAAGCAAGAATGGGTTGCAAGGACTGCTGTTCCATAGTCTGCGACTAACAGTACAGCAGCTAGCAGAAGCAACACCATCATATATCAGGTTTGGGCTTTGGAATGTCACAGGTCATTTGGCGAGCAACTTATGTGGTCTGAAATTACTGGCTGGGTTCGGGCCAATTAGGGGACTCCTCTGGGCGGGGCCAATCAAGTGTGTCCGCCGAAACGAATACCCTCACATGCGCTGAAACCGCTCCAGTGCGACTTCACTGGGTCCTCCTCCTGCATCAATAAAATGAGCAAAGCAAATCTTTATCAAACAGATTGGCGAAATGGCACGAGCGTGCAGCAGCAGGTGCGAGGAGGGAGCGTGCTGCGAAGCCTTATTGCTTTATTATATGAGCGCTTATGCGTAATTTATACATTCACGTGTTTTGACCAAGTCGCCCTGGAGCGGTTTTACCGCTGCTGTGTCTGGAAGTTGTCGGCGGAGACGGCATTCACAGATAAATACCGAAGCGCGGCTAGCACGTAGAATGTTTAAGCCCAGGTATCTGCGCATGTCAATAAAAGTGTGGCACAATTTTGTGCGCCGTCGCGTACAGCGCTTTTCAGAAGGCACCGATGGAAATTACATAACGATCGCCCATAAATTGCCACGATGTATACATAATTGTGTCCCAGGGCGCGAGAGCGAGCGTAGCATGCAAATGAAGCGGGATGCTTCTGTGGCTTCTTTGGCTGGCAGAAAGTATGCGAGTGCCCTGCAGGGGGGAGGGGGGGGGGGTAGAAACAAACTTTTTTTACCCCAGGCCACAAAACCCCCCGGACCCCGCCCCCGACCGACCGACCGACCGACCGACCCCCGCGCCCATGGACAAAACCGTGTGTTTCAAGGGGTTTTGCCCCTCCATGTAATGCCGGAGTGGTGCCAATCGACTGCTCTTGATGTGCTCTATCCCTCTCTATCACGCTGTGCTATTTGCCGGTCGTGCACATGACTTCGACATGTGCAAAAATTCTATCCATGAAAATGTCCCCGGGCCTGACCACCCAGCCAACAATGAAATAGGCTAAGCGCATAGCGACACGCAACAATAATATGCTCTCGGTTGGTTTACTGCGATTGGATTGTGGATGGGGGCCCCGTCACGAGTTCCAGCGACTCCACACCTCTCCACACGGCCACCATCCCACTCCTGCTCCGGCTGGGCGACATGCCGACATGTCAACAAAATTCACGTCATTGCTTCCTGCGGTGTCCTCCATCGCTGCAAACATTGCTACAGTGTGTTGCAGTGTGTTGCAGTTGCACGCGCAGGCTTACAGAAGCGCTTGGGGCTCGTGGAACAAAGTTTTGCACAAACCGTGACAAACCTTGGGGGACCCTGGACCGACCGACTGACCCAAAACTTTGGAGGCCCATAACTTTGCACCCAGTACCCCATTTTGCAATCTGAAAGCAGATTCTGAACGCTCTCGTTGAGCTCTATCCATTTGAAGCATGGAATATGTTTCGGAAGATCCTACCCCCCTCCCCGTGCCCTGCGTCAGTCTTTCGGCCCCTATAGTTTGCATTGGTTACAGGAGGAAACTGCCGACGCAGTTCACGAGCCAGCACAGCACTATAGGTTAGCTAACCTTACTGGGCCCCCCCTAACTCCCCCCCTGATCCCCTCCCGCCCCCCGGCAGTCGCCTGGCCCCCCGGTCGGCCGCAAAAGCATCATCATCTTTAATTTTTTGGGAATGATGGGTAGATTGCGTATGAACAGGCGCGGGTGGCTAACTCAGCCCGCACATACTTCAACCACGCTAGCCCCTGGACCCGACTGGGGTCCCTAGCTAACCGCCCCCCACCCGTAACGCGCCCCTCACGGTCGCAAGATGGTGGGACCCCGCCCACTCGTCCCCGCCCAGCCAGGCGGGCGGCAAGGCGGGCGGCAAGGCGGGTGGCACGGCGCGTCAGGCGCTGGCCGGGAAGCAATGGTGGCCTGTTTGTTTAGAGAGGTGGATTGTGGGGGCGGCGGTACGGAAGGCTGCACATGGTGTGCGTGCAATGTGTAAGTCTGTTCAAGACTGAAGGCCATGCCACAAGGGGCTGGGCGAGTGCTGGGCGGGGCCGGGAGGGCTGGGCGAGTGCAGCGGGCGGGCGGGACGGGGCCGGGAGGGCTGGTTGAGTGCAGCGGCACACGGGTATCACTCGGCTGCTGAGGGGCTGAGTCCAGAAATGCCCCCTCTTTGGGGCCCATTTTCCCCATTCGCAGCACCTGCAACAAGGACACTGACCCGAACTACCCCCCACAACCTTTCACGCTGGCTAGTCGGCATCCTTGTTGGAGGTGCTGCGAATGGCTGAATCGGTGGAGGTCTGCTGACCGCGACATATAGCAATTCGACCTCGGCTCTCGCTCAATTTAGAGCCGGGGAACTTGTCAGAGAACTAATACATGTTCGAATGTGATGTTCCGATGGTCTAGGTACATGGACTCATGTCCCTAGGGACTTGCCGGAGTGATACCCGCGTGTGCAGCGGGCAGGCTGGGCGGGGCGGGGCCGGGGAGGGGGTAAAGGAGGGGTTACGCGGGGGGGGGGGTAGGAAACAAAGTGCCAGACCCCATGCCCCGAAACCCCCCGGGAGCCCCCTGGGGGGGACGACCGAGTCCCACCCGGACAAAACCGTCTCAAAAAGGGGGTAATACCCCTCCACTTATTACCAAAGCGGTGCCAATCGACTCCTCTTAGCGTGCTCTATCACGCCATGCCATCTGCGGGCCTGTCCCGCAACTTCGACACGAGTGGGATTCCATCCATTGAGATTCCCGGCCCAACCCTTGCCACGTAAACGGACCCGTATTCACTCCCAAATGCATTACTTGTTGTATTAATGCTACGATGATACCTGATTGGGTGTTACCAGACCGTTCTGGGTCTCAAGTCCCCCGCCAGTGTCATGCGCATTTGTCGACGTGTGCGACATGTGCCGATGTGTCCACGTCCAGGCGCCGAGTTAGGCCTTCCCAGCGTGTGATCGTGTGAGGCGTTGCGCCAAAAGCATATGTGCATCATATCCTGCTGCGTCTGGGCCCCGTAGGACTGAGTTAGGGCATGTTGGGGCTCCTCCCGAAATCCCTCAGGTCAGGCTTACGTACCCGGGCCAGCAAGGTTACAGGGCAGGGTAACCCCACACGGGTATGACGCCGGTCTGGGGGAGGGGTCAAACGGCACGGCGGTTTTGACAGGGTAAGCCGTGTTAATCAACCACCATACCGCGGTCGCAGCTGCATCACGATGTAGAATTTGATATGTATAATATTGATGGATAGCGCACAATGCTCTAGCTGCGGCGTCAACAATCGCGGTCAATAGCAATGCGGTTTGGGGTGTTTGGAGGATGAAGCAACACCTCACGATGTCAGCTACCCGGGGCGCACGTGGACTTGGCCGATCAACACGGCCTCCGGCATGTAAATTGACTTGGCGTCTTGGGGGCGCGTTTTGCCCTGTCGGCACGGTCTGGCACGGTCGTCAGACCGACCTCGCCTTTAGAGCCCGGCAATTTTCACATAGCATTATTATGACACAAGGACTCCATATGGCTGTGTGCAAGTTTACTGAGACCCCCCTGGTTGCGACATGCGACAATCGACAACCCAACATGCATGTGACAATACGACACATAGCCTAAGGAACTCTACCCACTAGAGCCCACCGCGTATGGATATGTGAAGCATATAGTGGTGAATGAAGCGTTCTGCGGCTGTCTGGCTCCGCACCATAGCCTGATGGCTTGATGCGCCCCGCACACCCCCAGCACCACCACACAAGATGTGACTCCAGCGGCATAGCTGAGGCGTGTGGCGCCATGCCACATTCACCACTTGCATCAATACATATTTTGGCAAGCGATGTGGGGCATTTAGGTTGGTTTTGGCCGTATGTGCATATGTCGGAATGTCACATGGGATGTCGCATGTCGCGATGTCACATGCCGGGGGGGTGCCAATAAACTTGCAACCTGCTATATGAGTTTTTTAACGGATGATTGGTGACATCGCGGTCAACATGTATGCTCAATTAATTCACGCAGGTCAACAGCTTGTTTTTTTGGTGGGATCGGAGTGGTTGGGGTGGTGGCCGCGTCACACGTTAGTTGCTTATGCACGGAGTGGGAGATAACCAGGGGGCCGGGCGGGCGCCAAAGCAAGTTATTTATTAATTGACTCCGATCTGGTTACAATCATCTATCATCACATGCTGCGGCGGGCTCTGCATGTGCGCCCCACACGCCCGCAAGTAAGCGCCGCATGCGGTGCATGTCACAGGGTGGGGATTTCACCCCTACCTAGCTAGGCATAGCCAGGAGGAAGGAAGGCTGCTTGCAGGCCGCTTTGGCACCCAGGCCATCCAATTGTACGGTTGCGGCCCCAGCCCCCACGTACGCACCGTCTCATGCCAGGGCCTGCTCCCTCTGCACCCGCTCCGTGCCATCCCCACCCGCGCATGCATCTCGCTACGCACGCCTGCCGCGTGCGTGCCACACACACACACACACACACACACACACACACACACACACACACACACACACACACACACACACACACACACACACACACACACACACACACACACACGAATACACCCCGCCCGTCTTCGTCCCCCCCTCACAGTGGCACGCTAGGCACGCACGGCGGGCGGAATTAATCAGCCTGGAAACGTATGTCAGTGATACCTTTAACCTTCTTGTTCGATCACATTGATGTGCGTGCATGGAATCACAGAAATCACGAGAACCTTGCGAGTCCGTCCCACGCACAACACGTGGCGGTGATCACCGGCGGGCAACCAGATCAACGACTAACGAGCATACCGCATAATGGTTCCATGCCCATGTTCCTTTCTTTTCATCACGGGAGTCACATCCGTTGCTTTTATGGCTCACGCACTGCACCTACCGCACCGAACAGCACCCACAGCACTTACCCCGGCACTTGCGCTACTTGCACGCACCCACAACTGCCACCGTCGTCCGGGTTTTTCAGGCCCTTTACTATTACCAAACATCTGGGCCACCGTGCCCTACTAGTGAAGCCGTGCCACAAACGCCAGCGGCGTTCGAGGCCGCCGCCACAGGTAGCGAAGCTGAGGTCGAGCTGACGTCTTGTGTCCGTGCGTAGTGCTGGAAAGCCGAGAGCGAGCGCCGCGCAGTGCAGCAGGGCGGTGCCAAGGGTGGTTCGCTCTGGGCGTTGTCGCTTAGGCGCCGGCACCGTCAATCTTGCCGTTGGTAACAAAATCCGTCGCATCCAGCACCTGCGATAGATGTGGGTAAGGGGAGGCAAGCCGTATGGTCGTCATGGCAGGTAGGTAGGGGTTCTGGGACTGGAGGAAGAAAGGCGACCAGGTAGGCTTTCAGGGGCTTTCACACCACAGGCACGCCTTGTTACGACATTCACGGCTATGACACACACCAAGCAGACACGACATACATACACACTATGCACGCACACACACACTCTCTCTCTCTCTTCAACGAACTCACCCCGGATGCGAAGTCCACCCACTGGATGATGCTGGGCGACAGCGCGTTCACCAGCACGTCCCTGTTTTTGGTTGGTTTGGTTAGTTTGGTTGGTTGGCAATCAATTAGTTAGTAAGTTACGGATACGGCTTATTACTTCGGGGACTTACAACGACACGAAGGACACGCGGATCACATCCTTCATTTCAATTAGGACACGAGATGCCATGCACACGCGGCATACGCCAGCCAACTCACTCCTGCGCGCTGCGCGCCAGCTTGTCAAACTGGTCCACGTTGACGGTGCTGTTGCCGTTCTTCTGTTATTATATGTTTGATTGGGAGATAGGATTGGGGAATTCATTTTGGGGGAATCACTTTGGGGGATTATTCGGTTTGGGGGAAACCGTTTGAGATCATGGTTCGAAGGTCGGTCATCAGCATGCAGCAGGTCAAGTAAAGGCAGAGTGCCTGGGCAGCAGGTAGGCAGCGTGCCCCAGGTAGGTAGGATAATACCTCCATGCGTGCTAAATACCCATCTATCCCACAGCACGCAAGGAACGCACCTTGGCCTCAGAGGACTTCAGGCCTGCACATGCGTGCAGCGGCAAACAAAAAGAATATCAATAGCAAGGGCATAGTTACACACAGCAGATAGATGGGGGCACCGCTGACAGGAGTTCCCCCGAACACGCGTGCCATACACACATACTTCCCCCCCCCCGTGGCCTTTCCCCTCCCCCCCCAAAAAACAAGTCCCACTTTCTCCCTCACTTTTCACGCCCGCGCCCAGCAGCAGCACGGTGGCGCCTCCAACCTCTCCATCCCGACACGCGTGCCATACACACATACTTCCTTCCCCACGCATGCTCTTTCCTGCCCCACATTCCCACCCCCAAACTCGATCTCCCTCCCCGCCCCCTCGCTCACCGTCCACGCCCGCGCCTAGCAGCACGCTGGCGCCGCCAATGAACAGGCTGCCGCCCACGATGCCCAGGATGGAGGCGGCCAGGCCCAGGCCCAGCGAGGTGAGGGCCAGGATGGCGCCGGGGCCGTTCTGGATCGATGGGGTGGTTGGTGGTTGTGGAGGTGATTGTGGGGGAGGTTGTGGAGTGGGCGGGCGAGGGTAGGGGATCTCAAACGGTAGACACGGAGGGGGCCAGTCAGGAAAGCGGGGCGGTGAGGTCGATCGACCTGTCTAGCCAAAGCCAGTGTTCCTCGCGCCTTTGTTCCGCACCCCGCACGCCGGATCCCCGCACGCCGCCTTCCCACACGCTGCATCCCTCCCCCACACGCCACAATGAACTACCCCAACACGCCACCCCTGATGGCACCCCCGGATGGCGCCGGGGTCGTTCTGGGGTGCGTGGTTGTGGATGGAGGGGGCGGGGTTTGGGATTTGGGAAGGGAGTAGTTGGGCGTGGGGTCGGGTCAGCTGGCGCACCGGGCGTGCGGCGGGTTGATTGATTGACCGCAGGTTGGGTTTGGAAGGCGGGGAGGTGTTGGAAGACAGTCCCCAGTCCCCATCTACCCCAGCGGTCAGGCCTAGCGAGCCGTGTTCAACTTCGCGCCCGCCTCTCGCTCATTTGCTCCCCAAATCCCAAGCCTTCGTTCTGTCCGACACGCCGCCTCGCTCCCTCGCACACTCGCCCTGCCCTCCTCCACCCCTTCCCCTATCCGGCCATCCCCCATCCGGCGGGCCCTCACTCCATAGCCCCATGGCTCTGTGTTCTGGTTTTTTTGGGTTGCAACGGTCGCTTTGGTTCTGGAATGAACTACCCCACCCTACCCCACACCACACCACACCATACCACACAACACATCACCGCCCCACCAGGAAGGCGTCGATGCCCAGGTTGCCGAGCGTGGCCAGCGCCGCGCCTGCCATGCCGGGCCAGTTCCATGGGCTGGTGGCCTGTGGGGTGGGTTAGGGTGGGGTGGGTGGGAGGTGTGTGGCACGTTAGGTGCGGGAGGTGTAGGTGGTGTGGGAGGTGGTTTGGAAGGTGGTTTGGGAGGTGGTGTTGGAGGCGTGGAGGTGTGGAGGTGGGGGAGATGTGTGGCGGGGGCATGTGTGGAGTGTGTGGAGGTGCAGATGGGGCGTGCGGGAGCGTGTTGGATGTTGGTAAGCGTGGGGTTTTCAAACCTTGTTTGGGGAGGTAGGCTTGCGACTTCGAAAGCAGTCCAACGCCCCGTCACACACGCTCCATGTACTCGTCCCATTGCGACCATACACCGCTACACTCCCTGCCTGCCTCCCATTCCCGCACCCGCCAACCCCCACCCCCCAACCCTAACCCCCCAACAAACACACACACACACACACGCCCCGCTGCACCCGCCTGCGCCAGGTTCGCGGCGCCGCCGATGCGCATGGCCCCGGCCAGGGCGGGCAGTGCACTGCTGGCCATGTCCTGTGTGTGCGTGCGTGTGCGGGGTTGAGGGCGTGAAGAGGGTTTTTGAGAGGGAAAAAGGGTGTGCGGAAGAGGGTGCATACTTGCGAGCGGTTGTGAGGATGGGTGCGTGGGATAAAACGAGGAAATGAGGCACATGCATTGGCTGCGAGGAATATGTGTGCTACCCGGGCGGGAAACAGTGCGTGTCACGGTGTGCCCTCTCGTTTTAAACCCATGCCCATGCCCATGCCCATACCCGTGCCCATGCCCGTGCCCCGGGCCTCGGGCCCGCCCTCTGCCCCCCTCAAGCATGCAATCGCACAAGCACACAAACACACACACGATTACAAAACACGGCACGGGCAACCCACCGCGCCGGCTCCGCGGGCGTTCTGCATCGCGTCCGCCAGCTGGCTCCAAGTGGACAGCGTGGCGCGGGAGGAGGCGGGCAGGACCAGGCCCAGGCCCTGTGTGTGTGTGAAGGGGGGGGGGAGGCAGTCGTGTGTGTTTTTTGGGTGTGTGTTTGCGGGGAAGGGCGTGGGGCGTGGGGCGGGAGCGAGTAGTCAAGAGGGTTGAGGCCGAGGCACTGGCCCACCCCCAACTAACCCTGTCTTTACCCACCACACCTGACACCTCCCCAATCCGACATCTCGCAACTGCCTCCTGCTTCCCTGCACCACCCCACCTCTCACCACGGCATGTCCCATTACAGGCTTGGGCTTCTATCCGCACCCTCCCCCCAACCCCCCCCCATCCCCATCCCCCTCCACCCACCCACCCACACCACACGCCCGCCCACCCCCCATTCCCCACGCTTTTACTTCTGGAATGTACCCCCCTCCCCACCCCGCCCACCCACACACACATAATGAACTAAACCCCCCCCCCGCGCCCTACACACGCGCACACACACACACACACACACACACCTATCTTTCCACCTACCGTACCTGGGCGGTGTCACGCAGCTCAGCGAAGGCAGACATCAGCTCGCCGTCCGTCACGCGCCGGATCATGCCGCCGCTGCCCAGGCCGCTGCCCAGGCCGGCACCGCCGCCGCCCGCCTGCTGGCCCATGAGGCGCCCGCCCAGCACGTTCTGAGGAAGAGGAGGAGCAGGAGGAGGAGCAGGATCAGGAGGAGCAGGAGCAGGAGGAGCAGGAGCAGGAGGAGCAGGAGGAGAAGCGGCGGCGGGAGGCGCGAGGCAGTTGGAGGTGGGGAAGGTAAGAGGTGCGGAACCGTACGTGCAAGAGAGGTATGGACGTATGGGCGCAGGCGCTTTCCGTTGGTCGGGAATCTTTCCGTTGGTCGGGAATCTGGATGGGGCATAACTCCCGCACCCCGGAACTAACCCTGACAATCATCAATGATTAGTACTCACTCCCTGCTGCAAGTTCTTGCCGGTGCCCACGTTGCGCAGGAAGTCGGCGGCGGACTGGGCCATGGAGGTGATGGGGCCTGTGGGGGCGTGAGCGTGTGTGTGTGTGGGGGGGGGGGGGGGGGGGGAGTCGGAATGGTTGCGGGAGGGGAGGGGGAGGGGGAGGGGGCTGGGTGCGGGTGGCTGCTGATTAAGACAAGCAGCATTGCAGCTGTATGTGGTGTGAACTGGCGACGCAGAAACGCGACCCAGATGCGTATTTAGACGCAGGCGGCCCCAACCCAACCCAACCCAACCCAGCCACCATCACATCCCCGAGCCCCTGTCGCCCCACGCACCCAACCCCAACTATTCCAACCCCCGATCGAATCCCTCGCCTACCCGCGGTGCGGCTGGAGCCAGCGGCGGCGGGTCGCGCCAGCGTGTCGGCCATGGTCTGGGCCAGGCTGTTGGACAGGGAGCGCCAGACCGATGCGTCCACCTTGCCGCCAGGCGCAGGGGCAGGGGCAGGCGTGGGCGTGGGCGTCGGATTGGTGGTTGCGGTGGCTGTGGTGGTGGCGGTGGTGGTGGCTGTTGCAGGGGTAGGAGTGGGGGCGGTCACGGCGGCGGGCGTGGAGGAGGCGGCGCCGTCGACGGCGGGGGTGGTGGAGGAGGAGGAGGAGGAGGGCACGGGGGCGGCGGTGGCCTGCGCCGCGGCCTGGTGGGCTGTGAGCAGCATGAGCGCGAAGGCCAGGGCGGTGCGAGCCAGGCCGGAGGCGGCGGCGCTGCGGCGGTGCAGGCGCCCCGCGAAGGCCGCGGGCGTGGCGGCGGAGGCGGCGGAGGTCATTGTGCGGAGGGTGGTATGCCGGGAGGCGGGTTGGCGGGCTATGTCGGAGTATGTAGGAGTTTGAAACGGCGGGTAGGCGACTTTGGAGAGGAAGAGCAGTAGGGCTGGCTGCCTGGATCGTGCTGCTCAAGGGAGGAAAACCTGAAACAACTTTGCAAGGGCCCCGCGCGCCGTGTCGCCTGTGGTCTGAAGGTGCGGGCTGCTAAGGTGCCGGTGAAGGCCCTGCCGCGACGTCTGAGGGCTAATAACCTCGGGGGCCCGCGACCGCGATCGTGGGATGGGCCGGGATGGGCCGGGTTGGAGCCGGGATGGCGTCGCGATGTGGCGATGGGCGGGAAGTGCCCTCTCTCTCTCTCTCTCGGACGGGCACGCGCGCCAGCCGGACGTACGACGACGGGACCGAGTTTTGCAACAGCGGCTGACGTGGCGGCTCGCGCGCTGCCCTTGCTCTGCCTCGCTAACCACTGCAGCCAAGCGCTACGCGCACTGCGTTCGCTCTCAGCGCTCACGGGGAGCGGTGGCGCGCCGCGCGGCGCGGCGCGGCTTGGGGCCGGTCCGAGTGTGGGCGTGTCAGAAGAGTCGAGGCCGGTCCCGTCGTGGCCGAAGGCCCAAGTACGAATTTCCCACCGCCCCCTCCGTCCCGCGACCCGTCGCCCCCCTCAGGCCGGCGCGGGCTTTCGGAAGTCGGCCGTGCCGAGAACGGTTGCAACCCCGCGCGATGGACGCAGCCGCCCCCCATCCCGACCGGGGGCGGCGTTCCTTGGGGCTTAAATAGAATAGGGTAGCCCTCCCCGCCTCACAGACCCGCCCACGACCATCGCGTTCGCCACCCGCTTGCACCCGCCCTGCGCATACCACGCACGGCCTTCCCCAAAACCTGCACTCCGCGCACACGACGCCCTCAGCCGCGCTCAGCACCTCAACTCGCTCCGCAGTGAGCACCCACACCTCCAGCACCTCCAACACCATGCGTCGGGCCTCCTCTTCCTCCTCCTCGGCGGCGCCGGCCTGGGCACTGCTGGCGATGCTGCTGACAAGCCAGGTCCGCGGGCGGCCGCCGTGTGTAGTTAGCTGTAGCTGTGTGACCTGCTAGCTGTGTGACCTGCTAGCTGTGTGACCTGCTAGCTTTGTCACCTGCGTGTGCGAGGACGAAGTGCTCGGCGAGCGGGGGTGCGTGCGTGGGGGCGCACGCATGAATCGTAGACATGAACAGCAGAAAAAATGGGGTTGGAGGCTGCTGGGAGGAAAGCCAGGACGCATGGATGGAGGGCCTACAGTGCTCCGAGTCCGAAGGAGGAGGCAGCTTATGGCTTTCTTGGTTCCCCGCAGCCGCCGCAGCAGTAGCAGCCGCCGCAGCAGTAGCAGCAGTAGCAGCCAGCAGCCGCCGCAGCAGTAGCAGCAGTAGCAGCCAGCAGCCGCCGCAGCAGTAGCAGCAGTAGCAGCAGTAGCAGCCAGCAGCAGCCAGCAGCCAGCAGCATGCCATATTGTGCAGCTGGTTTGGGCATAGCGGGGATGCCGGTGCTGCGATGCATCCATGCGTCCCGCGTGCCCGGCACGATGCCGGTGCCTGCACCCAGTGGCTTTGTGGCTTAAATGGCCTATGGCCCTGCCACTCCATCTACTGACCTGGCCCCTTGCTTGTGCCTGTCGTGCTGCTGCCGCCGCTGCTCCCTGGTTCAGGCCTTGGTCATGGTCGCCCAAGCCAAGAAGAACAACAACAACAATAACAACAACAATAATAACAACAACCAGAACAACCACAACAACAACAACCAGAACAACAACAACAACAACAATAACAACAACCATCAGAACAACAACAACAACCAGAACAACCGCACCAACCTGCACAACTTCGACAATTTTGGTGAGTAATACTCCGGTCTCACCTCCTCCTCCTCCTCATCCTCGCGCAGCATTCATGCATGCTCATGCATGCTCACGCCGCCGCGATCAGGAGTCCAGCCGGCGGCGGGTTGCGTTTGTTTGAGAAAGGAGAGCAACTTGCGGGCCGGAGCTGGGATGGCATGGGTGAAACCCGTGAACCCTCAATCAACATAACCGGTACTCCTGCCGTCGTCTGCATGGCAACATACAGGCAAGCCGGACGGCATGATGGCCAACAACAACAACAACCAGAACAACAACAACCAGAACTGGGGCGGCCTGCCGTCTCACTTCTCAAACGACACCACCTGGGCCATGTTCCAGCTCAACCCCTTCCAGGTCGGTGCCTAGCGGCCCACGTGTGGTGTGGTGTGGTGTGGTGTGGTGTGGTGTGGTGTGGTGTGGTGTGGTGTGGTGTGGTGTGGTGTGGTGTGGTGTGGTGTGGTGTGGTGTGGTGTGGTGAGGTGTGTGGTGCGGTGTGGTGGTGAGGAAAGGCACATTCCCCCTTTCAGAATTTCTCGATACGGTAACTTGCTGCGCTGCGCATGGAGGGAGGCGGCGGCCGCGTGTGCGAGCTACGGTACATCACCGTATGGGCAGGGGGGAGGGGGGAGGGATAACCAGTGCAGGCTGGATGCGGGTGCGTGTGTGTGTGTGTGTGCGTGTGTGTGTGCGTGTGTGTTTGCGGCGTGCATTATCATCAATGTGCCGTAGAGAGTGAATAATGCTTCGCTGTGCGGCGTTCCGTGCCACACCATGCCTTCCCAACCCTTTTCCACCCCCCCATCCCCCTGGGTTTTGGTTCTTCGGGTTGCAATGGTCGCTTTGGGTCCTGGAATGAAGTACCCCCATCCCCCCAACCCCTCCCCCGCAGGGCCCGCCCCA
This sequence comes from Chlamydomonas schloesseri, assembly GCA_016834595.1. Taxonomy (NCBI): domain Eukaryota; kingdom Viridiplantae; phylum Chlorophyta; class Chlorophyceae; order Chlamydomonadales; family Chlamydomonadaceae; genus Chlamydomonas; species Chlamydomonas schloesseri. The sequence continues at coordinate 1,775,508 of JAEHOD010000009.1, read as the reverse complement.
CACGGGCAACCCTGCGCGCGACAACGCTGCGGAGCAGGCCAAGCGGCAGCAGGTGCAGGAGGTGCTGCACGTGAGTAAAGCAGCAGCAGGATGTCCGTATTGAAACCGGTGGTGGTGGTGGTGGTGGTGGTGGTGGTGATGGGTCGTGCGTATAGGGCTCGTGCGTGTCTGCGCGTCTCATGTCGTCGCTCTGCGTACCCCACGTGCGCGGCAACCCGCCACAAACCCCGCCCTCCGCCCCTCGCCTCGGCACCGCCTCGGCCTCCATGCCCGCCCCCCCTCGCACAATGCCGTTCCCATGTCCGTCCCCACCCTCGCACACATTCCCCCCATTCCCCCTCGCCCCCCCCCACAGCCACGTTATTCGCAGTTTGTTTCTCACCGGGACTGTTTACCAGTAACTCCCCCCCCCATCTGCCCCTGCCATCCCTTATTACACACCGACTCACAGAAAGACCCGGCCGTGGCGGGCGTGGTGGCGCCGGCGCTGCTGCTGTCCTCCTCCATCCTGTTGACCGTGTCGCCCTCGCTCGCCACCGCCTCCACTGGGGTGGGTGGGTGGGTGGGTGGGTGGGTGGGTGGGTGGGTGCGTGGGTGGGTGGGTGGGTGGGTGGGTGGGTGGGTGGGTGGGTGGGTGGGTAGGGGCCTTGTGCCCAATGGGCATTAATGAAGACATGGGGGGGGAGGGCCTTGCGGGGTAGGTAGCTGCGACCTATCTGTCTCCTCCCTCCCCCTCGTCTCCTGCCTCTCCTCCTGCCTCATGGCCAAACCCTCAACCTCCACCTGGCTCGATCCAACCACCCCAACACTGCACCAACCAACCAACCCTGCCGGTACCGCAATAGCACCTCGCTCAACCACCCAAACCAACCAATCGTCCGCACGCACCTTATCGCATCTTATCTCTCTTCTCTCCTTCAGCCTCACATCTATCGCCCGTATGTGACCATAATAATCATAATCATAACCATCATCAGGTGGGCCTCGTGTCAGCGCTCATTGGCAACATCGCGGCCTGGACGCGCTTCATTAACGATGCCGAGATCTTCTTCCTGACGCTGGGGTGAGTGGATAGGTATAATGGGAAAATAATGAAGCTGAGATGACTAAGGTCGCGCTAGAATGTGACGGATAACGATAGAAGCAGCAGTAGTGGAGCGAATGAGGAGCGAACGGATGATGCCGCGCGCTGGAAGGGGGCGGGGGCGGGGGCGTGGGCGCGGGCGGGGGCGGGGGCGGGGGCGGGGGCGTGGTCCACGCACCCCGGTCTCCCCCCACACACACACTCACACGCAACCGAACTGCCACCGCCTCCAACCCCCACATCACCCCCACGGCGCACACCGCCTTCCACCCACCCACCCACCCACAAAACCTAAGTCCCCTACCCTACCTTCCCCTCCCCTTCCCTCCACTCCCCCCCTCCCCCCCACACACACACAGCGACAACCGCCGGCGCAGCCTGCTGGCCGACGACGGCGACGGCGCCGACAGCGAGGGCGCGGGCGACGAGGACACCCTGCTGGCCCGCAGCCAGGTTAGATGGATAGGCGAGGCGAACCTCCGTGCATTCCTAGTCATGAGCGCCCCCCCCCCCGCGTTGACGTTCGGTCTGCGGCTGGGGAGGCCGCCAGTCGCGCCCTGCGCAACTTGCTCCATTCTCATTAGCACCTCCCCTCCCCTCGCATGCATGCAACACCTTCGTTCCCACCACCCCTCTCTTGGTCGTTTCGCTTTTGGTTTCTGGAACTACCCCCCTTCCCACCCCTTTCCTCCCCGGCCATGTACTCTTAACTCCCCCTCTTCCCAACGCACGCACGCTCCTCCCTCCTCCCTCCTCCCTCCCCCCCCCCCACACACACTCCTCCCTCCTCCCTCCTCCCTCCCCCCCCCACACACACCGCCAGCTGCTGGACCAGCTGCGCTCCGCCACCACCCAGATGCAGCAGTGGGGCGGCCGCGTGGGCGTGCTGCGCAAGAGCCTGCAGCAGGGTGGGTGAAGGGAACGAGGCAGGGAGAGGGGACAGAGGCAGGGTGAGGGGAGGGATAGGATAGGCAGGGAGATTGGACGGAGGCAGGGCGAGGGGAGGTGAGTATTAGGCAGGCAGGGCAGCTTCCGGCGCGGTGTCTCCCTTGCAAACATTTCTCCCTTCCTGTGCCCTCGCTTCCACCTGTACCTTCCAACGTGCCCACCTCTAAACCCCACCTACCCCTCCCACCCCAACTTCCTGATCCCCTCCCTGATCCCCTCCCTAATCCCCTCCCTAATCCCCTCCCTAATCCCCTGCCTAATCCCGCCCGCCCCCCGCCCCCACAGCCCCCTTCCAGCAGTACATGTCCCAGCAGCGCAAAGCTCTCAAGACCGCTCGCGACGCCATCACCGCCGTGCAGGGCACGGACCTGGGCAAGGTGGGTGTATGTCAAGTGTGTGTGTGTTTGTGTAAGGATTTACAAGGAGAGAACAAATGTGCGTGTGGGGGGCGCAGGGTGTGTGGGGGGGGGGCGGGGGGTTCCTTCCAGAAACCAAAGCGACCGTTGCAATCTTGGGGGGGGGGGGTGTTGATCCTAACCAGGGAGGGTGAAGGAGCGGGAGGGTAGGTGATCTTGGAAAGGCGAGCGGAGGGGCGCCGGATGTGTGACCGCGCGTTCCCGAACACTCTCCATCCTGCTCCCCTCTCCCCCCCATCCATCCGTGTCTCCTCCACCCTTCCTGCCCCTTTACCCAGTCCTCAAACCCCTCCCTCCCCTCCCTTCCCCTCCCCATCCCTCTCCCCTTCTCCCCCCTCTTTTCCCAACCACACACACACACACACACACACACACACACACACACACACACACACACACACACACACACACACACACACACACACACACACACACACACACACACACACACACACACCAGGCGCTGGGCATCCAGGGCGTGGGCCTGCCCGCCTTCGACGGCAACAAGTGGCTCACGCAGCTGCGCTCCGCCGCGAAGGACGCCGCTGCGAGCGGCGGCCTGGGCGGCGGCCTGGGCGGCGCCGGCTCCGGCACCAACTTCATGCAACGGCTGTCTGAGATGATGGGCAAGGCGTTCCAGGGCTAAACACGTTACGGCGTGTGTTTCATTCAGCTCTCTAATGAGTTAATGCATGCGCCGGGGCGGGGGTACCGGTACCATCGGGGGGTGATATCAGGGAGGAGGAGGTTGGTGATGGTGGTGGTGGTGGTAAAACCCAATGATGAGGATGCGGAGGCGTGATCCATGTCAGTAGTAGGAACCGGGTGCGGGGGCTGGGGCTACTGGGGAAATAAAAGTGGAGTTTTTGGGGGCTGTGTGGGTGTCAGCAGAGCCGGGCGTGATATCTTTCTCTGTCTCCGGATACATCATGCACAGTCAGTCATGTGATCAAGCTAGCAGCAAGGCGGGTGATGGATTGGATGGGGAAATGCAACACCTAGCCTGTGTGGGCGCCGCGTGGCGCGGCGCGATGGTACGCACACGCGTGCCTGGCTGCAAACGGACGCACGACGGGCCGGCCGCAGTCGGTCTGGCGATCTAACTGCTTCTATTCTAGGCCTGGTGAGCATGGGCAGTTGTTGCTGGCTCCATGTCCACGCTGTAAGTGCGTGTTGCCTAAAATAATGAGCCATGTGTGTGGGTGTGGTGGTGATGGGGCGGGGGAGTTCGGATGAGGTGGGCACGTGGCGCAAAGCACAACAAAGCACAACAAAGCAACACATGCATCCAGAGCTAACAGGGGCGTGTGGGGAGCGGCGGCGGTCGCTCGGTTGCTGCTTGGCCGCCGCGAGGCGTGCATGGCCTTGATTGGGGCGGGCACGCATGGCGGCCGCCGCCGCGCCCTGTACCCCGCCGCCCCTCGTGATCCGCATCTGGGCGGGGGTTCAACGGCATTGGCACGCACACGTGTGTCAGGCACGCAGGTTATGGTGGTGGCGGTGGCGGGCGGAGGGCTGCGTGTGTGCGTGAACGTTGGATGGACGGATGGATGGATCTGGTCGACGACGCTGTGTTTGTGTGTGTGTGGGGGGGGGGGGGCTGCCGCTGGTGCCCGAGCTGGGGCTGCCAGGGCGCTCTCTACAGTAGCGCACAGGCGCGCAGCAGTTCTAATCATAGCAGCAAAAGGAGTTGGTGGTGTGTAAGGCACGCGAGGTGAGGAAGCCGGGCGCACGTCATTTAAGCCCCCAGCCCCCTCCAGGGCGGCCCGTCCAGGCTGTCCGAATACTGCAAGCCCGGCTTGGGCACGTACTCGAGAGCCGTAAGCCCCACACCGTGGTGCCTGGATGAGGCCCCTTCCCAAGCCCCCTCCCCCCCACAGTGTATCAAGTCCTGTACGTGATAGGAAGTCAGGACGACCAAAGGGCGTCATATGTTTATGATGGCCATGCTGGCCGTTTCTGAGCATTCCTCCGGGGATCGAGGGTTTCTGGACACGGACTTTCTTAAGCTGGGTTTGACGCGTGTTTTGTCTGACTAAGCCCCCAAACCGCTGAGGGCCCAAACCAGCCCCTAACCACATCTGAGGCTTTAAGGCAAAGCCCTCGAAATGAAGATACATACGGGCCCCGCGCCCCTCTCACTCCCATTCAAGTCTGCAAAGTAGCCTGCTGATGTGAGTCACAGCAGCTCAGCACATACACAGTGCGATCCACGATTGCCGCCCTTCCTCGATGCGGTAATACCCGCGGCCTTGGGTTACACACGCGTGCACACACGCACTACGACCCCGCACACAGCCCCTCCCACCCTGTCACACGCCCGGCACCCAGCCGTGCCGCGTGTCCCCCCGCGCACCCAGTTCCCCTCTTCACCGTGACAAATCGTTGCCCGCGAGCGATTGTAACCGTGACGTAGAGCAGAGTCGGTTAAGGCGGTTTTGCGTGGCGGTGCTGCAGAGCGTTGCCACAGCTTCAGCCCCCGAGCTGGACACAGGATATTGGGGGCTACTGGCAGAACCATAATAAGCTGGGAGGCCCAGCAACAGCGCGGTTGCAAGTGCGATGCATTAGCCGGGCAGAAAATAACAGCCGCCCAATCGAGCGCAACTTGGTCAAAGGCACCTGGCATGGGAGGAAGCCAGTACTTAGGAAGCATATAAGCACAGGTGAGCGACGGTGGTATATAGCCAAACACCGGAAGCTCAGCGTTTAGCAGACTTGCTGAGCATTTCCATCTTCACTTCGCGCGGCGCGCGCTTTACTTGCTGGGGAGGGTGCCATGAAGTAGAGCATTATTACCTTAATGCGTATGGTTGCTTGAGGTGGCGTAGGAAGCCTTGGTAACCGGCGCCAGCGGCCCTGACCGAGATGGCGGGTGTTCACGACTCGGCACCTGGCGCCGAAATGCAGCCTCAGGGTACCGCGTCTGAAGCTCCCGGGGCGGCTCCGCCTGGCGCGGGCGGGCACCCGGGCTCGCAGGGCGGCGTTCCTGCCGAACAACGCCCATTCGTCGCTCCGTCTTCGGCAGTCGCGCCCGATCAGTCGCATGACAACTTGCAGAGCGCCCCAGCAGCCCAGGAAAGCCGAGCTGCTCAGCCGGCGCCCGGCCCGGTGGTCGCCGCTTCCGCGCTAGGGGCCGGTGCCGCAAGTGGCGCCAGCGGCGCTGACCAACGGGCAGCTGAGGCGATGACTGCGACCGCTGCATCCACCGACGCTGGCAAGCCTGCCGCTGCGGCCGCGCCGCAGTCCGACCAGACCAAGCCAGCGGCGAATGGGCCCCCCGCTGCTGCGGCTGCGGCTGCGTTGGCGCCGGCGCCGGCGCCTGCCCCTTCTTCCGGGGGCGATGGCGCCAGCGCGGCAGCCAACGGCGTTGCTGCGCCTGTGCCCGGGGCGCCTGTGCCCGCAACCAAATCGGCGCCTGCGCCTGCGCCTGCGCCTGCACCTGCACCTGAAGCACACGAGGAGAAGGAGGAGGGGCGGCATCAAGCCAAGGGCCCCAAAGAGCAGCCGCAACCAAAACAACAACAGCAGGAGCAGCAGCAGCAGCAGCAGCAGCCACAGAAGCATCAGCCACAGAAGCAGCAGCAGCAGCAACCTCGGAGGCAGCCGGCCACGAAGGGCCGGCGCAGCGGCGGCGGCTCCGAGTCGGCCCCCCTCACAGAAGAGGGCGACGGCGACGGCGACGGCGACGGCGGTGACGACGACGCGCGGGACGGCGACTACCGCGCCACCGAAGAGGAGGACGACGGCGATGCCTGGCAGGACGACAGCGGTGATGAGGATTACGACGACGATGACGCCGACGACGAGGACTACCGTGTCGGCGGCGGCGGCGGCGGCGGCTCGCGCCGCCGCGGTGGCGCTGGGGGCGCCGCCGCCGGCGCCGCCGGCAGCCGGCAGCAGCCCAGGCGCGGCGCCGCCGCGGCGGCGGCGCGGCGCGGCTACGCGGAGAGCGAGGGCGGCGACGGCGAGGGCGGTGGTGGTGAGGGCGGTGATGGTGGCGGCGAAGGGCGCGGAGGGCCGCCGCGCAAGGCCTCCAAATGGAAGCAGCCCGTGGTGCGGCCGGACAACGACCGCGCGCGCAGCCTGCGCTCCGCCGCGCCGCCGCCGCCAAAGCCCAAGCCGCCGCCGCCGCCGCCGCCTGCTGAGGCCGGCGGCGGCGGAAAGCGGCCGCGGCTGCCCCGCCCGGGTGGCGAGGGCGGCGGCGGCGACGACGCCGGCGGTGAGGGCGGCGGCAGCGGGGGGCTCCGCAGCCGCTCCCGCACCGCGGAGCCGGAGGAGGGAGGCGGCGGAGCCGGCAGGGCCGGCGCTGGATCCGGATCGGATTCGGAGCGGGATGTGGACGGCATGTACTCGGATTCGGAATCCGGGGACGAGCGTGGATCCCGCGGATCCGACTCTGAGCCCGACGACCCCGCGCTCATGTCGCGGCACGTGGCGGAGGAGGTGGCGCGGGCGGCGGTGGAGGAGGTGGCGGGGATGTGGGAGGTGAGCCGCAGGGGTAGCGGTAATGGTGGTGGTGGTGGTGGTGGTGGTGGTGGTAGTGGCTGTGGTAGCTGGGGGGCGCTGGGCTGGGGCCAGGGGTGGGGCTGGGATGGGGCTGGGTGGCCTTTCGTGGGGTGGGGCTGGGGTGGTGTTCTGGGGGGTGGGGCTGGGGTGGGACTGGGGTGGGCTGCATTGGGCTGGGGTGGGATAGGGTGGGCGAGAGGTTTGAAGGCGGGCGTGTGTATGGGCGTGTGTATGGGCGTGTGTATGGGTTTGCGTGAACCCAGTCCCACCTGACCTCACCCCGCCCAACTTCACCCAACATCCGCCCTCCTCTCAACCCTCCGCCCGGCGTCGAGCAGTTTGCGGCGGTGCTGGAGTTCCTCAGCGCCTTCCGCGCGGAGCTGGTGGCGGAGGAGGCGGAGGGCGGGCAGGAGCTGATGGCGGGTCTGTTGATGGTGAGGGGGGGCGGGGGGGCGGGCAGGAGCTGATGGCGGGCCTGTTGATGGTGAGGGGGGGCGGGGGGGCGGGCAGGAGCTGATGGCGGGCCTGTTGATGGTGAGGGGGGGGGCGGGGGGGCGGGCAGGAGCTGATGGCGGGCCTGTTGATGGTGAGGGGGGGCGGAGGGCGGGCAGGAGCTGATGGCGGGCCTGTTGATGGTGAGGGGGGGCGGAGGGCGGGCAGGAGCTGATGGCGGGCCTGTTGATGGTGAGGGGGGGCGGGGGGGGCGGGCAGGAGCTGATGGCGGGCCTGTTGATGGTGAGGGGGGGGGGGTAGTTCATTCCAGAAACCAAAAGCGAAACGACCAAGAAGAGAACCCGAACCAGCCAGCCCAACCCGGGGGGTGCCATGCATGTTTAATGAATGACGGGGGAGGGGGGGAGCGGGGTTGGGGGTTAGGAGGGGAGTTGGGGTGAGCTGTGGGGCTAGGGGTTAGCCAGCCATGGATGTAGTTTAGCAAGTATGTCAAGTGAATTGTTGCGGGGATGGCTGGAAAGGGCAGGGGGGCTGGTGGCTGGGGGTTGGGGCGTGGGGTTGGGGAATGAGTGGAAGGGGCGGGGGGAGGGACTGCTGGTGGCAAGTGGGTTGAGGGCCGTGAGGGTTAAAGGGATACGAGGGGAAGGGGGAGGGGCTGGAGAGGGGGGAAGAGGCGATTAGGGAGGAGGGCATCAGGCGTGGGCGTGTGTAAGAGGGGAGGGGGTACTCCGTTTGACTTCTGAGATTGGTGGGCGGGCAGGGCGCCGGGTTGGGGGGTTGGGGAGGGAGTGCCGGAACAGCACGGAGTGCATCAGCACGTTGCCCGCCGGCTGCCAGGAGGAGGGAGAGGGAGGGAGGTGGCTGGCGTTGATGGCGCCGCCGGGCAGGTTGAACACCTGGGGGGAGGGAGGAGAGGGGGGGAGGAGGGGGTGGGGAGGGTGGCAGGGGAGGGGAGGGTAGTTCGTTCCAGAAACCAGAAGCGAAACGACCGAGAGAACCCGAACCAGCCAGCCCAACCCCGGGGGGGGGGGGGGGCCGGACCGGGCCATGGACGCGAGTGGGAGGTGGTTGGTCGGGCGGCACGGCCGGCCTGCGTGCGCCCCCGCCCCATGCCTTGTGCAACTTCGACTTTCCGTTCTCCAAACATGCATCCTGCCTTCCTTCCTTCCTTTCTGAGGCACCCATCCCGCCGCCTGCCTCTGCCTCTGCCTCTGCCTCTGCCTCTGCCTCTGCCTCTGCCTCTGCCTCTGCCTCTGCCTCTGCCTCTGCCTCTGCCTCTGCCTCTGCCTCTGCCTCTGCCTCTGCCTCTGCCTCTGCCTCCTCTGCCTCTGCCTCTGCCTCTGCCTCTGCCTCTGCCTCTGCCTCTGCCTCTGCCTCTGCCTCTGCCTCTGCCTCTGCCTCTGCCTCTGCCTCTGCCTCTGCCTCTGCCTCTGCTCTGCCTCTGCCTCTGCCTCTGCCTCTGCCTCTGCCTCTGCCTCTGCCTCTGCCTCTGCCTCTGCCTCTGCCTCTGCCTCTGCCTCTGCCGCTGCCTCTGCCTCTGCCTCTGCCTCTGCCTCTGCCTCTGCCTCTGCCTCTGCCTCTGCCTCTGCTCTGCCTCTGCCTCTGCCTCTGCCTCTGCCTCTGCCTCTGCCTCTGCCTCTGCCTCTGCCTCTGCCTCTGCTCTGCCTCTGCCTCTGCCTCTGCCTCTGCCTCTGCCTCTGCCTCTGCCTCTGCCTCTGCCTCTGCCTCTGCCTCTGCCTCTGCCTCTGCCTCTGCCTCTGCCTGCTTGCCTGCCTGCCTCTGCCTCTGCCTCTGCTGCCCAGCCCGAGCCCGGCTCCGGCCCCACCGCTGGCCGCTGCTGGCCCTGGTCCTGGTCTCCCGACATGCTGGCGGACGAGCTGGTGCGCGGCGTGGGCGGCCCCGGCAGCCTGCTGGCGCGGCTGCACACCGGGCTGCTGCAGGTGAGGGGGAGGGGGAGGGGGAGGGGGAGGGGGAGGGGGAGGGGGAGGGGGAGGGGGAGGGGGAGGGGGAGGGGGAGGGGGAGGGGGAGGGGGAGGGGGAGGAGGAGGGGGAGGGGGAGGGGGAGGGGGAGGGGGAGGAGGAGGGGGAGGGGGAGGGGGAGGAGGAGGGGGAGGGGGAGGGGGAGGGGGAGGCGGAGGAGGTGGAAAGGGGGAGGGGGAGGGGGAGGCGGAGGCGGAGGAGGTGGAGAGGGGGTAGCCATCCATGGAGGGTGTTTAGTCAATAATGAAGTGCCGGGGGAGGGGGAGGGGGAGGAGGAGGAGGGGGAGGGGGAGGAGGAGGAGGTGGGGGAGGGGGAGGGGGAGCAGGTGGCGATGGAGGTGGAGAGGGGGGGAGGCAGGGGATGTGAATGAGCGAGGGGCGAGGAGGTGGGAGGGGGTTACACGCATTAGAGTTAGAAGCGTGGGGGCGGGGAATACGGTTACCAGCCCAAAATAAACCAACTCCAGTTGGGGTGGGAGGGGGGGAAGGCGGGAAGGGGGCGGCGCGTCCATTGGGACTGTGTGTATCAATGCGAGGAGAATGAAGTGCCGGGTGGGGGAAGGGGCGCGGGGGGCCGGAACGGGGGTGGGCGAGTTGGTTGGCAAACAGGTGTTCCGCTGTTGCGGGCAGAGGCTTCAAGGAGGTGCTTCAGGCAGAACAGAACAACCGGTTGGGGATCCCCCACCATGACAATCGCCACCACCATCACCCAACACAACCATCACCACCTCCTCCTCCACCACCTCCTCCTCCTCCAGGGCGTCTCGCGGCGCAGTGGCCGACTGGAACAGGCCACCTGGCCGGCGGTGCTGGCCGCCAAGATTGCGGCCGAGTACCGCCTGCTGCACCCCGGCCGACACCCCCGCGACCACTACCACCCGCACCCGCCGCTGGCGCCGCCGCCGGCGGCGGCGGCGCCGCTGGCGCTGCCGGCGGCGGCGCCTGGCGGCGCCGCGGCGGAGGGCGCGGCGGTCAAGCTGGAGGAGGCGGCGGAGGCAGCGGCGGTGGCGGCGGCGGCTGAGGGCGGGGCCGTGAAGATGGAGGTGGAGGGGCATGGAGCGGCGGCGGCAGCGGCGGCGGCACCGGAGAAGGACGCGGCGGCGGCAGCCGGCGGCAGCGGCAGTGGCGGCAGCGGCAGCGGCGGCGGCGGCGCCGCGGAGGCGATGGAGGTGGACGCGCCCGCAGCGGCTGGCACTGATGCCGCCGACGACGCAGCGGCGGCGGCGGCAGCGGCAAAGCCGGGGCCGGAGGCGGCGACGGAGGCGGCGCCTAAGCAGGAGGAGGAGGCGGAGGAGCCCAAGCCGGCGGCGCAGGGCAAGGGCGCAGGGGCTGACGTTGACGCAGGCGCAGGCGCTAAGGTGGAAGCGGCCGCAGCAGCAAAGCAGGACGAGGAGGCGGTGGCAGAAACTGACGAGGACGAGGAGGATGAGGAGGAGGAGCAGCAGCAGCAGTCGCCAAAGGGCAAGGGGCCTAAGGACAAGCAGCAGCCAGCCAAGGGCAAGGGGCCTAAGGGCAAGGCGGCGGCCAAGCAGTCGAAGCAGCAGGACAAGCCCGCGACGGCTGCTGCTGCTGCTGCGGCGGCGGCGGCCGCCTCCACTTTAGCAAAGAAGGAGGAGGGGGACGGGAAGGGCGAGGAGGAGGCCACGGAGGAAGCCGCCAAGCCCGCGCCCGCCTCCGCAAGCGGCCGCAAGCGCGGCGCCTCAAAGCTGCTCGCCTCCCTCCCTCCGGTGGACCCGGGGCGGCTGCGGCGCGGCGCGGCGGTGGCGGCCGCCGCCGCCATCAGCAAGACCGAGGCCAAGAAGCCTCGCGTCAGCGGCGCGGCGGCGGCGGACACGCCGGCGCCGGCGCCGGCGGGCACGCCTGCCAAGCCGTCCGCTGCAGCTGCCGCCGCTAAGAAGGGCGGCAAGGGCAAGGAGGCGGAGAAGGGCGGCGGCGGCGGCGGCGGCGCCGCCGCCAAGGGCAGCGGGCGGAAGGGCGGGAGCAAGGAGGTCGCGGGTGCTGCTGGCAAGGCCGGCAAGGGCAAGAGGGCTGCTGCTGCTGCGGCTGTCGCTCCCAAGGGCGGCGGCGGGAAGGGGGCGGCGGCGGCGGCCAAGGCCAGGTCAGCGGCAGCAGCAGCCGCCAAGGGCGGGCGTGGGCTGAAGCGGCCCGCGAAGGCGCAGAAGGGCCCCAAGCGCGGCGTGAAGCGGGCACGGCGCGGCAAGGGCGACGAGGATGAGGAGGAGGACGATGAAGACGAGGAGGAGGAGAGCGGCAGCGAGAGCGATGAGGAGAGCGGCTCGCAGTCGGGCTCTGAGGAGGAGAGCGGCAGTGGGAGTGGGAGTGGGAGTGGGAGTGGGAGTGGAAGCGAGGAGGAAGAGGAGAGCGGCAGCGGCAGTGGCAGTGGCAGCGAGAGCGACGACAGCGGCAGTAGCGGGAGCGGCAGCAGCAGCGGTGAGGAGGACGAGGACGAGGACGAGGAGGCGAGCGGCAGTAGCGGCAGTAGCGGCGAGGAGGAAGAGGAGGAGGACGGTGGCAAGGGCGGCGCGGTGCGTAAGCCGCGTGCGCCGCGGGCGCCGCCGCCGCGGCCTGAGGACCCGCTGCTGCCCTTTTGGGCGGAGAGGGGGCATGAGTGGCGGGAGTACGCGCGGCTGCACCCTCGGAACAGGTGTGTGTGGGGGGGGTTGGTGGGAGGTTGGGGTTGGCTGTCCCCTTCGTTTCAAAGAGAGATCGGCGGGGGGGGGCCGGGAGGTTGGGTTTGGTGGGAGGGGGGAATGTGTAAAGTGGGGCAGGGATTTGATTTCCAGCCGCAGCTCACCACATCACCCGCCTCCACCACCACAATCACCGCCACCATCGACTACACCAACCGCCAACCGCAACTTGCCCCGTCACTACCACACATCCAACCACCACATTGCCGAACCGCCTGAACCACCTGAGTATCCCGCCACCTGAGCACCTATAAACCACCTGATATGCATACTACCCCTGCGTAACACATTGTAAATCATACCACTGCGGAACATATGTCACACCTGTACTGTCCTGATGACTCGCTGCCGCTGCTACTGCTCCCGCTCCCGCTCCCGCCGCTGCTGCTACTGCTGCTACTGCCACTGCTGCTACTGCCGCTGCTACTGCTGCCACTGCTGCTACTGCTACTGCCGCTGCTGCTGCTGCCGCTGCCCCTACTGCTGCTACTGCCGCCAGGGTGCTGGCGCTCAAGCTGCTGGTGGACCTGCGCCTGGAGCGCGACGACCTGCGGGCGGCGCTGGACACGCTGCTGGTGCCGCCACGAACCAGGGAGGCGCGGGAGAAGGCGGAGGCGGCGGCGGCGGCCCGCGCCAAGGCGGAGGCGCGGTGAGGGAGGAAGGGACGGAAGGGGCGGGAGGGGCGAGGAGCACGGGGGAGGAGGTAGAGGTCGGGTCTGAGCGTGGTGGCCAGAGGTGTGGGGGTTGCGGCGGCGCCGGGTTGGGGTATGTGGGGGGTTGTGGCGGCACCATACCTCAACCAACCAACCACTAACCAACCAACTGACCGCATTGTGATTCAACCAACCAACCATGCATGGCGTTAGGAGCCGCAGCCGCCGCAACGCGGACGTGCCGCCGCCGGCGGTGCCGCTGGGCGCCGAGGAGGCGCGCAAGGAGGCGCTGGGGCCGGACGGCGGCGGCGGCCGGCTGTGGCTGGTGGGGCGACCCGGCGACCTGGGCCTGCGGCTGTACCGGGAGGGGCCGCCCACCTGGCCCAAGTGAGTCTCTTTCTGTCTATGTGTGTGTTTAGAATATCACAAAGGAGAGGACAATGCAAAAGACGTGTGCGCGCGAAAGCGACAGGAACGTGTGCGTTCGGTCGTTTGGGCTCTGGTGGACGGGTGGAAGTGGGTTGCGGGGCGGTGTGTCTGCGCGGAACAAGCTTGCATGTGCAAGATGGCTTGTTTAGGAGATGGCGCGTAAGGGACCGATGGCCGACATGGAGCTGGCGTTGGGCTGTGCGCTGGCTGGCCTGGGAACCGGCTGGGAACCGACAACGTCGCTGCTGTGGTGAACGAGCGCGAGCCTGCGCCGCCACCCTCCTGAAGCCCACACAGGCTCGGCCATGTCACAACGCCCTCCCTCCCTCCCGGTCTTGTGCATTCCTTGACTCCCGGTCTCGTCCACCCTCAGGCCCAAGCGCGTGCCCAAGCCGCCGCCGCCGCCGCCGCCGCCGCCCAAGGGCAAGGGCGGCAGGGGGCGCAAGGCGCCCAAGGAGCCCGAGGTGCCGCTCTACCTGCGCTTCCACCTGCGCCCGGAGGCGGTGCCAGGTGCGAGGGGGGCTGCTGTTCGGCGGGGCTGGGTTGGGCCTGGGGGAGTGTGGCCGCAGGGAAACGCGCTGTGGGCTACCTCGCGGTCCCAAAGACCCCGCACCGGCACCTTCGATGCGCCTATCATCTTGTGACCCTTTGTCCTTTGTCCTTTGTCATTTTTTACCTTTTTTCTTTGTCAACTACTATTCAAACTGCAGGTCGCTGGGAGCTGTTGGGCGTGGGTGCGGAGGGGCTGGGCGCAGCGGCGGAGGGCATGCGGCGGGCAGCGCATGAGGCGGCCGCGGCGGCGGAGGCGGAGAAGGCGGCGACCGCCGCCGCCGCCGCGGCCGCGGGGGCCGCCGCCAAGGCCGCCGCCAGGGGCGGCGCAGCGAAGGGCGGCGCAGCGAAGGGGGGCAAGGGGACCGCAAAGGGCGGCGGGAAGGGCGCGGCAGCGGTGGCGGCCGCCGCGGCCGCTGCTGCTGAGAAGGCGGCAAAGAGCGCGGCGGCGGCAGCTGCGGCGGCGGCCGTGGCGGCGGAGAAACGGATGAAGACGGACCTTGCGCTTGCTGACAAGGTGTGTTCGTGCTTGTTTCATGTCCATGCACACGCTTGCTGGCGGGCAAGCCTGCGGGCTGTCGGCAGGAATTCCCTTCTCGGGGTCACCTTCATGGTTTCAAGGTGCCTTAATCAATGGCGATGGGTGCGCTCGCTAGGGTGTCGGCCACACCGCCTCCACTCACAACCAACCCCAAACCACTCTTACCCGACACCAACCAACCCAACAACCTGAACCAACCGGTACCCAACTCAACCACCAACCACCAACCACTCCAACCAGATCTCCTCCGAGCTGGTAGCGCCGCTGGTGGAGGAGGCGGAGAAGAAGGCGCGCAAGGCGGCGCTGGAGGCAAAGGTCCGTGTGGCGCTGGGCGCATGCATCGGCGAGTACTGGATCGACAGGTGGGTGGGCGCGGCGCGTGCGCGTGCGCGTGCGCGGGGTGGGGAGGGTAGGGAAGGTGGGGAGGGTGGGGAGCGTGTAGTAGATGCCAGCCCGTAGTATTGATCCAGACGTAGTGCACAGTAGCCGGGGGCCGGCGGCTGCGGCGGGGTGCGCGGGGTGCAGCTAGCTGCGGGGTGCGGCGTAGGCGCAGGCGTAGGCGCGGGCCGCACGTGAGGTTCCGCGCGCGCAGTTGGATGACGCGGCCGTTTGTTGATGTGGTCATGGGTGGTGCCGTGGTGGTATAGGGGTGGCGTCGTGAAGAGCGATGAGAGGTTGGCTGTGAGGCCGGCAGGCCGTGAAATGGATGTGATGCCCTTTCATGTGATGCGCCTGCGCTCCCGCCGCCTTGCTAGGACAGCTAGAGACCTGCACGCGCGCGCTCCTTTGTCTCCCGCTCCGCTTCCCTTGGAACGCATACTTTCGTTAAACATGTCAAACGTGTTCAATCGATGTCCTCTAATGATGCCTTTCTTTTTTGCCCACAGGCCGCGGCGCACTCGCAAGGAGGTTGACTACAGCACGGCCGCGTACGACAAAATTTTGAGTGACGCGCTGCGGTCCGGCCGGGCGGGTGCGGCGGCGGAGCCGCCGCCACCGCCGGCGGCGGGGACGTCTCGCGGGGCAGCTGCAGCAGCAGGAGGCGGAGCAGGAGCAGGAGGAGGTGGCGGGGGCGGCCGGAGCTCCTCTCGGCCGCAGCGCGGCGGGTCCGGGGCCGGGGGCAGAGGCAGGCGGAGCGTGTCACCTGATGAGGACGAGGAGGAGGAGGAGGAGGAGGCGGAGGCAGAGATGGAGGAAGCGCGGGAGGCAGGCGGTGGCGGCGGTCGCGCCGGGCGGAGTGCGGCCCCGCCGGGCCGGAGGCAGGAGCGAGTGCAGGAGCAGCAGCACCAGGAGCACCAGGAGCAGGAGCAGCAGGTAGAGGCAGGTGGGCAGCTGCAAGAGCAGGAGCAGGCGCAGGCGCAGGAGGAGTCTCAGCCTGCAGAGCAGAGGCATGGGAAAGATCAGGATAGGGCGGTAGACGAGGAGGAGGCTCAACAGCAGCAGCAGGTGGAGCAGCAGCAGGTCGAGCAGGTCGGGCAGGGGCAAGGGCAGGGCCCCATGGATGTTGACGCGGCGCCGCCTGCAGCGCCGCCGGCCGAAGCCGTGGGCGCCGCTGATGCAACCTAAGACATTCATAGCGTGTCTTGCTAGGTGTCACTTGCGTGGTGTAGGCATGCGCATGGCGCGCGAGCCAAGGGTGGACTGTAGGCATGGCTTTGTTTTTTTGTTGGTTTCCCTTGCGGTAGGGCCAGGCGCCCGCGGCACCGCACTTTCGAGTGCAGTGGAGATGCGCCCAGGTGCGGGCAGTTGACAGTGTCGGCCGTGATGCGCCCGCACATTCTGATGCCGCGATGGTGGGTGCGGTGTGTATGTGTGAACCAGCCACTGGGGCTCCCGTCGGTGGTGCAAGCAAGGGAAGAGGTATGCGGCGTCCCTGGAGTGTCATCCCACCCCCTCAAATACCGTCAAAACATGAGCAGTCGGGACAGAGGCAAAAATTGCGCGCTGTGGCTGTACCGACTGAGGTAGCAGCCAATGGGGCTCCGGTATGCTGGTGATGGGCAGGTTCTGGTGCGGTCCCCTGGGCAATGGGGGGGTGAGCCAGGTGGCCTGTAAGGCACGCGTGTAAGCCCGTGTCAAGATGTGCGGCCGCACGTACGCACCGGTATGCGCGCCAGCGGTTCCCCACAACCCCACCTTCCCAAATCTTCAAGTTTCCGAGTTCCCAGAGTTGGCGTACTCCAAGAGTCCGACATAAGTCTAACATGGCGCGCTCCGGCCTGGCAAACTCAGCGCGCCCCCTTGTACCCTGCTTGGGCCCGCGCCAGCGCAACCCGCCCCCCCCCCCCCAACCAATTGATAAACACCACCCGATGGATGGCTACCCCCCCCCGACTTGTCGCCGGGTCTATGGGCTAAGGCTTCAAGACAGTCTACGATATCCAGGCCAGTACCTTGGGCTTGATGCGAGACCCCCGTGCACTCGCACGCCGGCACACCGGGGCGCGCGCCCCCCGAACCCCTTGAGAAAACGTAAGCAAGGTACTTGATAACTTGATGAGTAATCTTGAGGGCAATGCACTGGCACACAGCCTGCATGGGGAGTGGGACCTACCGCAAGCTGGTCGGCGTGGCCAGGAGTGCGTGCGGTGTGCTTGATGGCAGCGGTTCCATGTGTCGTTGTGTCCCTCTTATAGAGTGCATCAAGTGGCGAGCGAGACCAGGGTGCGCAACACCCTTGAGGCCCCTCATGGCGCTGGCATGTCACCGCACTCGGCTCGCTTGCTGCTTAACCGCTGGTGTGAGTGGTGCCCCATCCAGTGGCCGGCCACACGCATGGGGGCGCACGTGGTGAGGACCGCGGCGCGCTCAGCGGCTACTGGTGCAAACACAGGCTGAGTAACGGTTCGCGGCAGCTTCTCGTTTACCGTAGTTGATGAGTTAGGGCTGGGGGCATCATGGACACTGGGTAGGGCGGCATGGGCCCTGCCTGGAGGAATTTAGCGCACAGCCGGAACCCGGTTCGGTGTCATGATCTGAGGCGTGATGGCGCTACCATGGTGTGCCTAGCTATTTGCTCAGAACAAGACCGGTCATCAGAGCGCGCTGCGCCAACGGCATTGACATTGTGGCCAGTTCCTGTAACGCGCCCGCTTTCGCCTCTTCCTATCCCCACGCTGCCCCACGTCTCTCGTTGCCGTCGGCCAGTACCACGACTTCAACCGAGGACTGTTGTTCGCGCGTCCAGTTCGCAACCTCTCAGCAAGAAGCAAGACAAAGCTTGGCTTCTTGCTAGGCAGGCTTAAACCAGCACAGCATTGCCGTACGAAGTCATCAGCAAACGGGCAAAGGGCGCCATGACCTAAGCATACGCTCGAGACAAGACCTCAAGTTGTACGGACAGGCAAATACACGATACAAAGGGCTCAAATCAGCATTACGCGAGTGCATAAACGCTGTCCCCTTCTTGTAACCAGCACTCATAAACGCGCTGACGTCACGGCCTGTCAGCTTCTGGGCACGTAAACGCACCATTTGCACAGCCCAAGAGGCACGCACACGATTCATGTCACCATACCCGTGCTCGGGTTGTCCCCTCTGTAACACCGCAATCAATCATATCCGCGGTGTTCCACCCCGGGAAGGGACGCACGCAAAACTCAGCTTCAAACTACGAACTCACACGCAAAACCCTGACACGCCTGTCCCGCACCGACCAGCTGGCTTCCCCCAGAGGCCGGTAACACGCCAGGACCTTTCACACTATAGTCGATAGCTCGTGGCATCGGGGCTTGCGGGTTGCAGCTTGCAAGAAGAATGGCCCGGCGAAGGCGGTACGCAGGGGGCGCTCTCAGGAGGGAGTGAGCAGTTGAGCACAGGCATGCGGACTGTGAAGGATGTCGGAACGGACGGACAGCGGGGCTAACTGGTCACGCAGGTGAATGTGGCGCCATGGACCACTGACCAGGCAGACCAGCCGTCTCGCAGGCCACGTGGCCCACGTGGCCCCAGGCGCCATGACGCAGGCACGGCCTGACGGCCCGCATGTGCAAGTCCACGCAGCCGTAGATGGGGGCGACAGCTCGACAGCTCGACAGTTGTAATCTGTCTCAAGGCCCTCCACGTTGGATACTGGAGGGACTTGGAAGTGGGGATCTGGGGACTCAAGTTCCCGGAGCCCCACGCCCCCACCCTGCGGTATGCCTCCCCGCCAGCAGCACATGCAGCATACGACACAGCCCACGCTGAAAGCACACTGCACGAGCTCCGAGTCCAGGAACAGCGCCCCTGGCCAGGAGCGCAAGTCTCAGGCGACTTGGGCTGGGTGGGTGGGTGTGTCGCTGAAACGGCAGCAAGCGGGGGGCAGTTGTAGGCGCTCGTTGGCCCAACCGCCCCAGCCCTTCCTGTCTGTGAGCGTTGGGACAAGCCGGCCCCGCAAGTCCAGGCACCACGTGCTTCTGGGCTACCCGCGATGCCGGCTGGTCTTTCGCATAACGGGCTATCCCCTTCGCTGTCTTTGCTTTGCAAGGAGCCAACATTTCCCGGACCCGTGCTTCCCGGACCTTCCCAACGCCCCGCCCCGCAGCACCTAGCCACGCGATATCATCATGCTTGCTGCAATTCAGCTGTGTTAGGGCTGAAAATCGAGCTCGCAAAGAAAGATGGACCGGCCCCAGCCCCAAACACAGGGCGATTGATCGTCTGTTGGTACCAGGTGTTGCAAACAGGGTACGAGCCGGTGTCGAGCCAGCGCACTGGCCTCCGGCTGCCCTCCCTGCATCACTGACGCTTGAAATTCGCACATGTCGGGTTCCTGTCCCGTCACGCCAAGCCCCAGCTTCAGCTTGGTCTGCGCCTCGAACCACTAGCTCTGACGTCCCATGCCCCAGCCAGGCGGCAAGGCCGCAGGGGCTGCGAATGCGCGCGGGGGACCAGGTGGGCGAGCCCCGCCAGGGACGCGCATGCGGCCGCACAAGCTATTCCTGGCGCTTCAGGAAGCTAATCCACATGCAAACGGCCCGGCATGCGCGGCACAGAGCGCAAGGCGAGCGGCCTTCCATCATGGCTCCAGGGCGACCGGGCCCCCATGGCGGTGGTCTGCAGCGAGCTTAGCAAGGTCGCCCTGCGCCCCTCCCAAATAGTTGACCTGGACACAGACTAGTTGGCCTCTAGCGCCGCGAGCCATAGAAGGCCAGACTTCCAGCGAGGCAGCATCACCGCCGCGCTTGCTCTTGGCCAGTCTGCGCAGCTAGTTCACGCCCGCCTGGCAAGCTCTATTGACTACTGATTGCTTAGACCTACTGTTTTGGTCGTCCACCGGACAAGTGCGGAGCCAGGAGAGCGAGGAGCGCGCGGCTTACAACCGACTGCCCAAGTGAGACCGGGCTTGACCGGGGGGGCTGCTCCCGCGCTGTTCGCCCTACCGGGCTGCTTCCTGGCACGTTGGGTCCTTCATATGCGTCTTTGAAGCCGTGGGTGCTTTGTTGGGTGCTGCGCTGGGGCGGCAGCGAGCTCCACTTGAACACTCGGTTGCTCATGGAAGCGCTTGAAGCGGGCAGGCCTTCCCACTGCCCGCCATCCTCCACAACGAGCACTCTTTACTAGTGCGAGTTGATGTGGCAAGGCGCTCGGGCATGCGACCGCGCGTTTGAAGGGGCGGGCACTGCCTCCAAACCGAACTAGTCCGCGGCCTTTCTCCGCGCCTGGGGCTCCTCACATCCTGCAGCCCAGCTAATCCTGCCACATCAGCATGTTTCTTCAGCATGGTGCCTCGTTCTGACCGTGAGCGCGCTTCCCTCCTGCCGTGCCCTCGCGATTCAGGCCCGTACTCCGTCAACGCAAGGCTTGAAGACGTTTCCGATCGTGCTGGAGCCATGAGTGAGGAAGTTCGTAACCTCAAGCGTCGCCGCAGCGACGAGGGAGAGGGCGCCGAGGACGAGGCTCCTGCCGCAGATGTGGCCGCTGATGCCGTCGCCCAGGAGGCCCCTCAGCCCGAGGCTGTGGACGCTGGCGTAGCGCCTGCACAGGAGGAGGCGGCTCCCGCAGGGTGAGCGCGCTTCGGTGGTACCGTTACTTTGAGTTGACCGAATAGAATCTCCTCCGCGCGTTCGCTGTTTACTTCATTCTGATGCGCGAATGCTGAGATCATGTCAGCTCCTTGTCATATGATCGCTTGGGATAGGCCTGGGTTCCTGCGCGCGCCTTCTTGAATGTTCAATTTTGACTTGCGGTCGCCTGGGCGAGGGCCAGTTCTATCCCTGCTCGTTGGCACCTACATGCACTTGTCTAATCATTCCTATGCTGTCTGGCGGCACGCTGCTCGCAGGGACGATGTCGGTGCTGCGGCTGCTGTTGCGGCTGCTGCTGAGGAAGCCGCTCCGGCACCTGTGGACGACGGTGCCGCGGCGGCCGCCGCTGCCGAGGCCGCTGAGGCCCACGCGGCTGCTGAGGCCGCTGCCGCCGTTGAGGCTCCCAAGGTGGAGGAGCAGGCTGTGCCCGCGGCCGTGCCCCAGGCCTACGCCGTCGCGGCGGAGGCGAAGCCCGCCGAGACCTACTACAAGACCGAGGCCGCCCAGCCCCAGGTGCAGGCGCAGGCCGCTTACGACGCCAACGACTACACCAAGGTGGCCGCGGCCATGCAGCAGCAGCAGGCGGCGCAGCAGGCCGCGGCTGCTCAGCAGGCGGCCGCGCTGCAGCAGCAGCAGGCGGCGCAGCAGGCCGCGGCCGCCGCTGCCCAGCAGCAGGCGGCTGCTGCCCAGCAGCAGCAGCAGCAGCAGCAGGCGGCCGCTCAGCAGCAGGCCGCGGCCATGGGCGCCTACGCCGGCGTCAACATGAACCAGCTGGCCGGCCTGAACGTCAACCAGCTGGCCCAGATGGGTGTCAGCATGAACCAGCTGGCGGCCCTGGGTGCCGGCACCTCCGCTGCCGACCTGAACCAGCAGGTGCTGCTGGCCCAGCAGCGCCAGTATGAGCTGGCCCTGAAGATGCACCAGCAGCAGGCGGCGCAGCAGGCCCAGCAGCGGCAACAACAACAGCAGCAGCAGGCCGCCGCCATGGCCAAGGCCTCTGGCGCGAGCGGCCGCAAGTCTGCGCCGGCGTCGTACGAGCCGCCGGTGTCGCTGAGCGCCTCTGGCCGTCCCCAGCGCGCCCGCCGCGTCAATTACGCCGAGCTGGCTGGAGCCACGGTGAGACCGTGCCTTTTTTGGCCTGACGTCGCCGCGTTTCTGAAATCTTGTAGTCACCGTATCGCTCAGCACCTGTACATGCCGTGTTCGCCTATCGTGATTTGGTGCCTCTGACTTGCCTTCCGCACTTGCGCTTGTCTGCCCATACAGAACGAGGAGGAGGAGGAGGATGACCAGGCCAACCTGGTGCCCAACTGGGCTCGCCGCCGGCGGAAGAACCAGGACCAGGACCGCGACTACGGTCCGGGCATCGGCAGCAGCTCGCGCGCCAGCGCCAACGCCGCCCAGGCCGCCAACGCCAACCTGTACGGCCTGGGTGCCAACGCGTACGGCCAGGCCGGCGCCCGCGCCGCAGCGCCCGCGGCTGCCGGCGTGAACCTGTACGGCCTGGCAGGCCAGCAGGGCATGCGCACCGCGGCCGCGGGCGGCGGAGTCGCCGGTCTGCAGGCCGCCAACCTCGCGGCCGTGAACAACGCTGCCCTGGCCGGCCAGGTTAACTGGCAGAACCAGGCGGCGTGGAACCAGGCGGCGGGCATGAACCAGGCGTACGCGGCGCTCGCGGCGGCCCAGCAGCGGCCACAGATGGCGGCGGCCCAGCAGTACATGCTGCAGCCCAACGCCGCGCGCACGATGCAGGACATGCAGCAGCTGATGATGCGGGGAGTGGACGGCCAGGGCGGCCTGCCCGGCCAGCAGCGGTAGACGGCGCAGCGGCGCATGTCAACCACTGTCAATTTCCGTGCCAATAACTCATCGCACTGCGAGACGCACGATTCCTCTTCTGCTGATAGGGTAGCGCGGTGGTCGGAGGTGGCGAACACGATGACCTGTCAGCTCATTGCGAGGGAGTGTGCCCACAGGCAAACACTGATTATGCGCCTCTGAGACTCCTGATTGAACACGTTCCTGACTGATTGACGGGGTGCACTAGGACTGATGCGGACTATTAGGTGTCTCGCGCGTGCCCCAAGCACACATGGTACAGATCGGACCGAGCCCATACGGACATGCTTTTGACAATGACAGGACCTCTTGTTTAGGCTGACGATACATTGATTCTTTTGTGGAGAGCGGCGGCTAACACGCTACGTACACCTACGGCACGAACCTGTAACACACATGGGGGCTTCCTTGGATGCATCTACCATCATGCCTGTTCGGGGCCAGTCACACAGCAGTGGCAAGGGACTGCCGGGACACCGCAGGGAAACAACTATACCGCACCCATGTATCGTCATCGAAGCATGCTAGAAATGGCGTTGCGATATGTGGCTTGCACTAATGAGCGTGGTGATTGGAATGGAGTGCAGCGCGCCCTGCTTCAAGATCAAAAACTACGCCGGCATCCGGACTGAGCAGTCGGAGTCACTGTCTTGCTCAGGGGTGGTTCGGGCTCGCCAGAGCCGGACCTGTTGATGCGCCCACCTCTTCAGGCCCGTCCTCCCCTGCACTCTTGCCCCCACCCCCTACACGCACATGAGCGCCAAGACGCGCGGACAAGAGCTTGGCGTTAGCGCAGAAGATCTCGTGATGCTCTGTTACACGTATGCAACCATTCGAGACAAGAAAGGTGATCCTCCCATGCGGGAAAAAGTGGGCTGAGCCCACACCACGTGTACTAGTCTGAGGCCGAAAGTTCCGAAACGCCTCATCTCCCAGACAAAGCTGGGGTCGGTTGGTACAGGCATCGCCCGCCATAAATCTAGTTGCATCCAGCTATCAAGCGCAAGCACACCACCACAGAATCCAGATAAATCTTGCCACTCACTAGCCACGATAAGTCGATAACTGCATGCTTGCAAGCAAAGACCGCAACCTAGACATAAGCAAGTCTCAACCTGCGCGCCAGCGCCGCTTTCTGGACGGCGCCGCGCTCTTCACCTCCACTTGGCCGTGCCCGTCCCCACCGCTCCGCACATGCGTGCAACTGCTGCCTGGGCCGCCGCCGCCGCCGCTGCCGCCACCAGGCCCTGGGCCGCCGCCGCCGCCGCCGCCAGGCGCTGGGCCGCCGCCCAGGGCTCGTATCTTGTTCGGCGGGGTACGTCCAGACATCAGACATTACAGGCCTTTTCGGGGCTAAAATATGTCCACCGCATTGCCGATTTGGGGTCTTTCCCATAGGATTTTGGACATTGGCATGCCACGGGCCCCCTTTCCAATGTCCAGTGGGCCCGCCGGAGACCGCCAATCTATATCCCGAAAATCGCCAAAAACGCCTTTCAATATCCCGTGGATATGAAGATAGGAGCCCTGCCGCCGCCGCCAGGCCCTGCATTCGCCAGGCCCTGCATTCACCAACGTACAGGCCATCGTGGCAGGCCAGGGCCTGTGCCTCACCGGGTCATCCAAGACGCTTAAGCTTAAGCTGTACAGGCTGATATTGGCATGTGCGCAGCCTCAAGCGATAAGGTGCATAGACCGCATGCAAAGCAGATGACAGACCCGGGATAGACCGCTCCATTATTCCGCCGCCGACGTGCTTTCCGTCGACCCTGGACATAGGGGGTCTGAATTGGACCTGGACCAGTGTACCAAGTGCATCGCACTTCGCATTCGCATTTTAGCGCATGTCCGTAACACGTGATATCTGTTGCCCCTGATCATGCCTAATTGTTTGTGAGTTTGTGTTACGGTGGGAGGGCAGGTGGGAGGGCGCTGCTCACAGTCTTAAGCCTTACGCTATTGTGTCCAAATAGGCGTCCTGTCTGCTGCCAACATGCCATACACAGCCCAGCAGCCCGAGACCCTGCTGCACGTCCCCATGCAGCTGCCGGCACCCGCCAGCCAGGGCTAATCCGGCACCCAGCTCTCCACATCGCGCCCATGGCTCCACCCCTGCCTGGCTCCCACGCGGCCAATCCCGTTGCACAATAAACGGCTATCTCACGTCTTCATATTACATGTGATCTGTGCAGCTGCCCCGCGAGCATGCACTGTGAGCCATCATGATATTCATCATGCGCCTGCTTTCAAGCAACTTCCCTGCACATTGGCTTCCTGCATACCATCAAGCACACTTGAATGCCCGAGCGGTGCCTGAAGCACCAAGCCTGCTCCACCTCGCCCCGCGTGCCGCCACGCCCGTACAAAATAGTTGAAAGTACACACTTGTAAACTAATCGTACAGCGACCAATGAATGGGCTCATAACGGTCGTCATTTTCACTGTCTCTCACGCAATTGTCAGTGCGTGAGATACACACGCCTACAAGCCCGCACACGACTGCTCTTCTACCAGTGCAGCAAAACAAGATATGTCAGGAAGCATCTGCGTGTCTGCTCAAGAGTGGATACTACGTCAATCATGCTTGTGCATGTTGTGCTGCCCCTGTCAGATGCCTTGCTCACACGCGCTCCCTTGGGACAGGACCCACCCGGGCCCACGAACCGTGTGCACGAGTGCACGACGGGCGCACCCGACCCCGATGGCGCCAAGACAGATGCACCCCCGGCTTAGATCTTCTGCACCTTGCTGGCCTGCACCACCGGGTTGCTGCTGGCCAGCTTCTCCTTGTGCACGGTCTTGTAGTCAAATGGACAGTTGTGGCTCTCGGCATAGCGGTGCGTCCCGCAGAAGACGTCCCCGCACTTGCACTTGAAGCCAGTTAGTCCAACCTTCTTCTTGCAGCAAAGGCAGCGCGACGGGTTGGACGACTTCGGGGGAGACGACGCGTCCGCAGCGCTGGTGCTCGCCTCTGCGACGGGCGCTGCGACCGCTTCGCTAGGGCCAGCCGGCTGGGGAATCGCTTCTTGCACGGGCTTGGAAACCGCCGCCTCGACAGGCTTAGGTTGTGAGGAAGTAGCCGGGGCGTTGGCATGCTGCTGTTGGCGAGCGAGCTCGCGATGGCACTTGCTGCACATTCCGCCGCAGCCCACGTTTCTGTGAGGCAGGAAGTCACAGAACAAGAGGCAAAACGGATTAGGTCGAAGGCCCAAGGCCAACTCAGCGAAAAGCGAGCTAGGGCTACAAGCCGACGCGTCCCACAAAGCTGCAGGGCGACACGCCGCGAAGCCCACTTACGCGAAGAAGCCGCAGCCCTTCTCGCACAGCTGGGGAGAGCTGGTCTGCTCGCGCTCCATTTTGTTGTTGTTTGGGGGATGAGGGGTGCTTCGTTGAGTTGCCTAGGCCTGGGCGGACGTCGCAGCTAGAGAAACAAGAATACTAGTTGTCTTAGGTCTATGTTGTGAAGCTCAGACTACACTGTAGCGGCAGAAAACGCGTCCTTCAAGTCATGACGTGAGGCGAGGGCCCGGAATGAGGTTCATCTGGGCAGGCCTTGCATTCGCGTGGCATGCACGAGCATGCGCGAGCCGCCCAAATTGCTTTTCACCTCGTTTCCTACCCACCCCAAGTAGCTGGGGACGTCGCGACAAGCGAGCGGTGGTTCGCGACCAGCAAGGCCCACACACGGGGAACCTTCGCGACTGGTTTACGCCGCTCAGATCTACGCCACGCGCATCATATTGTTATTATGAAAACTGCAACTTTCATACGCGTACAAGCTACGAGCTGCGCTTGAAGCATTTCGCCGGCCCAAGGCTCCCGTGTGACACACGCTCTCTTTGGACCATCGGGTCAGGAACCCTAGCTCGGATTTTGGAGCTGCGCACGCCTCCACGCGCCGCGCCCGCACACATTTACAACCACCCTAACCAATATTCACATGTTGTCCTGCGGACAGCGGCAGGCCCTGCAGTCGCAGCAGACGCTACAGCCGCAGTGCTACAGCCGCAACGCCGCACCTCGTGGCCACGCCGCGCTTCGCCTCACCGCACGGCAATCGCCCGTCGTCGTCGTCGTCGTCGTCGTCGTTGGCGGCGGCAGCAGCAGCCCAGCTCCTAGCGCCCGGCGCCCGCGGCATTTGACGACGCTAGCGTCCGCATCAGCGGCTCCTTCCGCAGCCAGCGCTCCAGGCCCGACCACTGCCGGTGCCAGCATGGCGACATCGCAGCAGCGCGTTCGTGTGCGGTTCGAGGTGCGTTGTAGCCGGCGCTGGCGGGGGTCATCATCCTCCCCCTCCCCCTCACTCCCACTCCCACTCCCAATCCCACTCCCGCTTCCGCAGTATCAAATATAAAGGGTGCTTTGCTTATGCTTTGTTGGGTCCGCATCAGGCCGGAGTTGGGTCGGGTTGCGGACCACGACGTCACGGGGCACGCGGGCCTCACACGACACACGCGCCCGTCCCCCCCGCACCCCCAATCGACACCTTCTTCTCCTTCCTCTCCCCCTCCTTCTTCTTAATCGCTCCTTCTGCTCCTTCTGCTCCTTCTGCTCCTCACCGCCCCCCGATGCAGCCCACCGCGGTGACGCCTGAGTCGCGGCCCGGGCTGCTGCCGCGCTCTGGGGCCTGCGCAGCGCCGCTGCCGGGCTGGCACGCGGCACAGGTTATCATGTTGGGTGGATACACGGAAGAGCAGCCGCCGGTGGCGGCGGCGGCGGCGGGCCGCAGCGGTAGGCGGGTGGATGCGTGTTTGTGTGTGTGGAGGCGGGGGGGGGGGAGTTGCTTGGGGGTGGTTCCGGCGGGGCACAGGCTTGGCAGCTGCCTGCGCCAGTTACTGTCATGTCGGGGGGGCGCTCGATCTGCGTTGACCTGGGCTGACCTGACCTGGCGGAACGGCCGGGATGGGCGCTGCCCTGTGAAACAGTATGAGATGACGCGGCGAGGTGCGAAGACGTGTCCTTTCGCATGCGTTGCCGCCCCTCTCTTGACCGGCGTTTTGCAACACAACACCTCTGACCCTCCTCCGCAGCGCGGCAGTCCCCTTCCGCAGAGCTGACACCGCCGCCCCGCCGCGCACCTGACTGCCTCCTCCTCGCAGGGCCCTCGGCGGCGCAGCCTAGCGTGCTGCCGGCAGCAGCAGCAGCAGCAGCAGCAGCAGCAGCGGCACCGGCTGCTGGCTCCACCCCCGCGCCCGCGCCCTCGCCCTCGCCCGCCCCGCCGCCGCCGCCGCGGCGTGCGCCCACCATGGAGGCCTGGACCTACGCCAACAGCGGCGAGGGAGGCGGCGGCGGCAGCTGGAGCCGGGTGGAGTATGCGCCCGGGCCCGTGCCGCAGGTGCGTGTGTGTGTGTGTGTGTGTGTGTGTGTGTGTGTGTGTTTTACAATCACAAGGATAGGAATGCGTGTGTGTGTGTTTTAGAGATTATAAGGGTGTGTGTGTGTGTATGTGTGTGCGGCTTGCTGTGGAGCTGCGGGGGAGGGCGTGGCGTATGTGGGTTGAGGGGCGTTTGGCGCGAGGGGCGGTGAGGAGACTGCTGCAGATGCGGCGGCGCGATGACGTGGACGTAAAATCTAAACTGCAGAGGCAACCGAGAGGTAGCAACACTCGGTGGGTAGCTTAATCCTGGTCATATGCAGCGCAGTCGGCGGTTGGGAGTCCGCTCTGCTGCTCCTCTCTACGCATGCCGTCCCTGCACCCCCGCCACGGCCTTGCTCTCCTCCTCGTTCTCTTGCATTGGGTATAGTTTATTTGGGCTACACCCCCCACCCTTCATGTTCTCTTGGTCGTTTCGCTTCTGGTTTCTGGAATGAACTACCCCACCCTTCATGCCTACTCACCATATCTATCTGGCCCACCTTCTGCTCCGCCGCCCTGCACTCCACCCCCTCATCCCCTCACCCCCTCACCCCCTTACTCACTCACTTCCCACCTCGCCCGCTCGGCCCCTTCCGCCCCCAGCCGCGGCTGACGGCGGCGGCGGCGGTGGTGGGCGGCGGGCTGTGGCTGGTGGGCGGCTGGGACCCAAGCGCACCGCCGGACCCAGTTAACCCCGGCGCGGCTTTCCTGAACGACGTGTGGCGGCTGGATCTGAAGACCTGGGCCTGGGCTCAGGTGGGGAGCGGGAGGAGGGGAGCTACTGGTTCGCATTGGACGAACGTGCTCGGGGAAGCGGAAGCCATGGGGTTGGGTTGGGGGGGGGGGGGGTAGCCATCCATAGGATAGTGTTTATCAAGGGGGGGGGTGTAGCCGAGGCGGTGCCGGCCCCTGTGGGATGGGAGTCGGGGCATCGGGCACAGCTTGGAGGGAGGGGGAGCTGTCATGGGAGACCCGGGGGGCAGGGGCGGCGGTGGCGGTGGAGGTTGGTGGGGAGGTAGGAGTAGTAGGAGGAGGCCGGGCGTGACGTGCGAGTGTAAGGGGCTGGGTGCGTCCCTGTGTGCGTGTGTGTGTGTGGGTGGGTGGGTGTGTGGGGTTGTTCAGGCCTCTGTAAATGCTGGTATTGCTGGAGAGATGTCGGGCGGCCGGGGCAGACGGCAGCTTGGGGCCGCAGGTTGGCGCGGCGAGCGGTATTGCTGACGAGCGTGCGGCAGACGTGCTGCCACCATCAGCAGCAGCACCACCACCAAAACAACAACACCGCCGCCGCCGCCGCCACCACCACCACGATTACCGTTACCGCCATTACCGGTACCACACCCACACCCACAACCACAACCACCACCACACCCACCACCACAACCACAACCGAAACCACAACCACAACCACAATCATTGCCGCACACACACGCACGCACACACGCAGGTGGAGGTGTTGCCTGAGCCCGGCGGCGAGCCCCTGCCCCGCATCAGCCGATTCGCCATGACCCCCCTGCCGCCAGCTGCCGCTGCTGCTGCTGCTGCTACTGCCGCTGCCAGCAGTGGCAGTAGCAGCAGCTGCTGCGGCTCGCTGCTCATCCACACGCACCGCTGCGACGACAGCGTTATGGTCCTGGACTGCTTTGAAGGGAGCAGCGGCGGCCAGGACGGCGGGGAGGAGCAGCAGCAGCAGCAGCGCCCACGCGCGACGCTGCGGCGGGTGCCGGTCCGCGGCGCGGCGTCAGGTGAGGCGGGGGCGGGGTAGTTCATTCCAGAAACCAAAAGCGGGGGGGACCCCGGTGGCTGTGAAGGCCTTCAGGGGGACGCCAAGGGGCGTGTTTCGCAATGCCCGAGAGCGGCACCACCTGGGAGGGACCCCATTCGTGCGTGTGTCGCGGCTTGGGTGTGTTTGAGGGCGTCGAGGGCGTATGCGGCCCAGGTTGACTTTGACCACATCTCCTGCTGGATCCAAACCCGGCCTGACCGCCGGCTTGCAGTTGCTCACACTCTGCCACGGGCACGCGTGTCCTTTGCGCCACCCGCAGACCCGCACAGCCCGCCCTCCCGCGGCCTGCACTCCCTGACGCTGGCCGCCGCCGCCGGAGCCCCTGGATCCGGGTCTGGAGCCCCTGGATCCGCGGCGGCGGCGTCGGCGCTGTACGTATACGGCGGCGCGCCGCAGTCTGGATCCATGTACGGCGACCTGTGGCGGCTGGATCTGGGTTCGGCGGCGGGCGGCGGCTGGAGCTGGCAGCAGCTGGATCCGGCTGGCACGGCGCCACACGTGAGCGGTTCCCCCTGGTAGTTAGTAGTTGGGCGGTTAGCTCAACGGTTAGTCCGTTTGTTGTTGTTCAGTTGGGGCCTTGGGGGTGGGCAGGGGTTCTGTAAATGCGAGCCCCAGACTGAACCAAGAAGTGATAGCAGGATAGGCAACCGTTCTTCGTGACGGCGGGTGGCCGCGTGCTGGTATTATGGGTCGGGTTCAGCCCTGTCTAGAACGGAGAAGTCCACACACCAGGCGCCAACCGCCCAGACAAACAACGAGCGCGGCGGGGTACATATTTAACACGGCACAGAGGAAAAAACAAACAACCAAGCAAAGAAACAAACCACAATTGGCGGCTTGCCAGCTGGCCTCGCTTGGCTGGCACAGCGCCACAGCCGGCAGCCTTCGCGCAGTGCCGCAGTCGCCCGGTGCCACCATCCATCACCCCCACGACGCCTCTTGTTACTTATTTGCTAACCCTTCCTTGCAAACCCCTTCCCCCCAAATTCCTGACCCGTGCCGTGCCCCCTTGGGCTGGATCGCAGGCGCGCTGCTCCCACGTCGCCGGCGCCGCGAGCGTGGGTGCGGGTGCGGGTGCTGCTACAGCCGCCGGTGCTACAGCCGCTGCTGCTACAGCCGCCGGGCGCTACCTGCTGGTGGCGGGCGGCAGCTACTACAGCCAGCCGGGGCGGCTGCAGCCGCTGGATGACGTGGCGGTGTACGACACGCAGGTTGGTGTGTGTGGTGTGTGTATGTGTGGGTGTGGGTGGTTACCAGTAAACAGTCCCGGTGAGAAACCAAATGCGAGGAACATGACTGCGCTGCAGCTGGGAAGCGCAGCCGCCTGTGCGAGCTACTGAACATCACCGTACTTGGCCGGGCGGGCTTGGGCAATGAAGCGGCAGGTGGACGACGGAGTCCAGAGCAGTCCTGAGCCATGTCAGCCGTGCGAGCGGGGTTGGATGTGTTATGGGGGTAGTTGAGTAGTTCATTCCAGAAACCAGAAGCGGGTGGGGGGCGTGCACGTGCCTGAGAGGGCGTGGGGATGTAATGGAAGACCCTGCAGTTGCACACCCGCATTGCATTGCATCGGCCGAAGCGGCTTCGTTCACGCATATGGCGCTCTTTTCCGCACGGTTCACAAACGGCGCTATGTGCCTATGGCCACGTCTACCTACCGTGTCCAATACCCGGCAATCAACCCAAGACCCAATAACTCAACGTTTGCCGCTCCCAAACAAACCCCCTTTGCGCCGCCGCCGCCGCCGCCGCCGCCGCAGACGAACACCTGGGTGGAGGTGGAGGTGGAGGGCGAGGTGCGGCCCAGCCCCCGCAACGCCGCCGTGATGGCGCCGCTGCCGCCAGCCGCCGCCACGGTAACCGCCGCCGCCGGCGGCGCTGGTGTAACTGCCGCAACCACCAACCGCTTCCTGCTCCACGCCGGCTGGCGGCCGTTCGTGGAGACGTACAACGATTCGTACATTGTGACGCTGAGCGGGGTGTGAGAGAGGGAGCGTGGGTGGTGTTGTGTGTGCACTGCTGCTGCGGACAGAGGGGTGTTGTGTTCCTGTTGGGTGTGGGTGTGGGTGCACGGGTGCACTGCGGAGGGACTGGCCACGCACGCGAGAGTGGGCTCGACAGGGTCTGTGGAAATGTCGAGGCCTGGGGGGCGTACGATGAGGAGGGCGGGTTCACAAGCTGTACATACACAACTGTTGTAGACAAGGGCGGGTACACAAGCTGTTGCAGCTACATCAAGGTCTTGCATGCATGTTAGTTGATTGATTGATGCATGCATGGATGCTGGATGGCGCCGTGCGCATGTGGGAATGGAATTTTACGAGTGGATAGCGCAGGTTTGCAGGAGCTCATTGAGCAGACACGAAGGTAGGGTGGTGCAGTTGCGGGCAGCGATGTGCCCACCCAGTGTGGCACCGTCGAATTCAACCGTCGCCGCTGCTACGCAGGGCTCCTATCTACATATCCACGGGATTTTGAAAGGCGTTTCCGACGATTTTCGGCATGTAGATTGGCGGTCTGCGGCGAGCCCACTGGACATTGGAAAGGGGGCCCGTGGCGTGGCAATGTCCAAAATCCTATGGGAAAGACCCCAAATCGGCAATGTGGTAAACATAGTTTAGCCCCGGAAAGGCCTGTAATGTCTGATGTCTGGATATACCCCGCCGAACAACGTGCAGGCAGGCAGGCAGGCAGGCAGGCAGGCAGGCAGGCAGGCAGGCAGGCAGGCAGGCAGGCAGGCAGGCAGGCAGGCAGGCGGGCGGGCGGGCGGGCGGGCAGGCAGGCGGGCAGGCAGGCAATGAGGCAAGGAAAACAGGGCCAGGCAACACCGTGCGCCGTGCGCCTGAACAGGCACAAGGCGCAGGGATGAGAGCGTGTGGCTGCCACCTGGCAGGGGCCCTGCAACAGTGCGGAAGCGGGCCTGTTTGAAAACCCGAAAAGGCGGGGTCCAAGGACATCTCGAGTTAGCCTTTTCGGGTTGCTGCAGGCCACCGGCATCGGTTAGGAGGCCCTGGAGCGACCATGCAGCGGCAGTTGGTGACCCGGCTATATATAATAAATCAGTGGTTCCACGAGCTGTGTTGCGCAAAGTTGCGGAGGGCCCCGCGCGGGGCCCTGCCAACCCCTGCTCAAAACTGTTTCAGACCCTACCTGTGGCAGTCGATACTTCTCCAACCAATTCGACCAACTCGCCCGTTCTGCGCCTTTCGCGACGATTCAAGAGACTCGCGGTGGAGCAGCGCTGATAGCGGGCCCGGCGTTACGGACCGTCGAGAGCTCGGGTCCGTTTCCACATTTTGAGGATTATAACATTTTGTTCTAATTTTCACCAAAATTGGCTCTGAGCGAAGCGCCGTGCGTGACTCTCCGACTTCACGAGAAGGTTATGCCAAACATTGACAAGGTGAGGCGTATGCGGAGGTAGGGATTCAATGATTGGTGCCTAGAGTTCTCAGCGCAATGCGCCATTACCCGTGCGGTGCTCAGGTGTTTGAAAACGGGGTGATGCGTGGATGCTTCCTTGGGCAATGCCTCGCCCCAGCTAACATGGCCTGTACCAAGCCCTGACCATTATATCTCCTATGGATGTCCATTTAATGCAGCGCGCAACCATGAGCGACGCATCAAACATTTCCGGGCCGAGCTCGGGCACGCATGGCGCGGCAGCGGCTGCGCGCAACACGCGCTCCTCTACGCGCCACCGCGTAACAGCGGCCACCTCGCGGATTACAACTTCTGCGCTCAGCAATTGAAGGCGCAGCGGGAGCGGGAGCCCAAGTCGCCCCACCAGGTGGGTCCGTCACTCCGTGCCCTCCCCCGGTGCCCTCCCCTGCATCCTGGCCGTACTCGTGACTGCAAACTGAATGTGGGGACGGAAGTCTTGGCGCTGCATTACGCTGTCGTGCGGTGTGAAAGGAACACGCCTCTCACGCTCCTCGGACTGTACGCCTCCCAATCCTTTCTGCCGCAGGCTGCACTCTCTGCTCCCAAGCATTACCCCCAAAACAGGATGCGAGCCCTCCGCCGAGGCAGGGGCCGGGGCAGGTTGAGGCCCTGCCGCCGGCGGGCGGGAGGCAGCAGCGGCGCAGTCGGTTGCACGTCAACTTTGCGGGATAGATGAGCTTGGTGTCATTGGCGTGTCGGTGTGCGTGTCTTGCATGCATGAGGTAGGGACTGAGACGCCCATGCGTTCCGCAGTACGTTACTTCCCATCGTTACCCTAGTCCAGCGGATGCGTGGCCATGCTTGTCAATAAGCAAATGCGGGCTGGAGTGGCACTAGGATGAAACCTACATTCATTTTGCATGGTCTAAACTCCTAAAGCTCCAAAGTACATGCGTCTTTCACATGCTTGCGCCGCGGAGGCTGTCAGCAGTGGGTAACGTGTAGCTAGAGGCGTGGCGTGCCGCCAGTGGTAGATACTAGCTAGATAGGTGGCTGTCCGGCGGAGCGCCGGAGCAAAGCGCAGGATGGACGTCTAAGACGCACAGCAGCACTTGCGTGTGTGTGCTTTATGGCTGTTCCCTTGCTTCCGTTTGCAAACAGCTGCATGTCAGGGTGCTGCTGAGTGCTGACGGCAGTCATGGACTCACGGGCTACCCCGGCTGATTGCTAGCATTTACGGCAGGTTTACCTCATCACACGTGCCGGGGCTGCGACGCCCCGCCCGTTGCATCACATGAGACTGTTGCATTACTTTGCACTTCAAAACGGCTGCTGCCTTTCCTATCATACGCACACAACTGTTTTCTTTCAGCTGCTGCGCATTTTGTGTTTAGTGGCGCGCTGGTCGCCTATAAAATGGGTGCTTGCTGGCTGAACGAATGAGTTGGCGAAGTGCCGCAACCTTTGTGCCGCACGAACCGTGGGCTCTTGTTACTCTTGCGATACTGGTTCACATGCATGTGTTTTATCATAACGGACGGAGTCAAGGTCTCGAGCTAGGTTGTAACGTCACGAGCCGTGAGTTCCTCACACTTCTCAGTTTTCGGTTGGGAAGGCGAATCGGCGAATGGCCCTGAGCGACGCGTTTCAGGGGGGGGGGGGGCGAAGCCCCCCAGGAACACCCCTGTCCGTGCCTGCCTGCCTGCCTGCCTGCCTGCCTGCCTGCCTGCCTGCCTGCCTGCGCTCAGGCCCGGCAACGGAACACATGCCGCTCCTCCCAAAGAAAGAAATCCTACTTTGGTGCGAACACATACAGCCGCTGCTTGTCCGTCATGACCGCCACGAACGCTAGCCCCGGGCCCCCGCCCATCAGCTCCACCGTCTCCCCCGGCGGCGACAGCGCCGCCAGCGCGCGCGTGGTGAGAAAGCCGGGAAAGGGCGGCCTGGGCGGTGCCGCGGCCTCCTCCTCCGCCTCCTTTCCTCCCTCCTGTGCCCCGTTCCCGCCCTGCTGCTTTGCGCCTCCCGCCGCCGCCGCCGCCGCCGTCATGGCCCTGGTCGCCGCCCGCTCCTTGGCCGCCTGCGCCTCCTTGGCCGCCTGGACCACAGGGTCCCACAGCTCCTGTCGGAGTGTGGCCGTACGTATGGTGATACACGCCGTACGATGGCAGTACGTGCAGGTTGTCGATAAACAACAGCAGCAGGGCAGGCACGGGTGAGGACGGTGGCGGCAAGAGAGGAATGCCCCGCAGCAGCGGCTGGGCTGCTGTCCGCGCGCACACTGCGCCCCTCATCCCCCACAACGCCCGCAAGTCCCACCCACCCACCCACCCACCTGCAGGTCCGCGAACTGCAGCGCGCGGTCCTGTGTGCGTGTGTGTGTATGTGTGTGTTTGGAAGGGGGGGAAGAGTGAGAGGTTAAACGAGAGAAGAGGGAGCGAGCGCACACGGGCTACGGGGCTAGTTCAGGGCGGGAGCACAAACGCGCGCTCGGTGCGTCGCAGCGCCACGCCCGGCCCTGGCGGCTTTACCCCACCGCCGCCTGCGTGTGCCCTGGCGGGTTTACCCCACCGCCGCCTGCGTGTGCCCTGGCGGCTTTACCCCACCGCCGCCTGCGTGTGCCCTGGCGGCTTTACCCCACCGCCGCCTGCGTGTGCCCTGGCGGGTTTACCCCGCCGCCGCCTGCGTGTGCCCTGGCGGGTTTACCCCACCGCCGCCTGCGTGTGCCCTGGCGGCTTTACCCCACCGCCGCCTGCGTGTGCCCTGGCGGGTTTACCCCGCCGCCGCCTGCGTGTGCCCTGGCGGCTTTACCCCACCGCCGCCTGCGTGTGCCCTGGCGGGTTTACCCCACCGCCGCCTGCGTGTGCCCTGGCGGGTTTACCCCGCCGCCGCCTGCGTGTGCCCTGGCGGGTTTACCCCGCCGCCGCCTGCGTGTGCCCTGGCGGGTTTACCCCGCCGCCGCCTGCGTGTGCCCTGGCGGGTTTACCCCGCCGCCGCCTGCGTGTGCCCTGGCGGGTTTACCCCGCCGCCGCCTGCGTGTGCCCTGGCGGGTTTACCCCGCCGCCGCCTGCGTGTGACACCCTATCCCACCTTGAGCCACAGAAGCTTGGACCCTACCAGGTCCGCCGCCTGCACACACACACACACACACACACACACACACACACACACACACACACACACACACACACACACACACACACACACACACACACACACGCACACACGCGTCAGGGGTGGACAGGACCAACTGCAAGGGTCAGTGTCGCCCCCAAACGTTTCCTGGGGCCCCTTCCTTCCCGGGGTCCCTTCGTTCGGTTCCTCCCTGCCCTCCCCCCCCGCCCCCCCTCGCACCTCCCCCGCCCTATCTGAACCCCACCCACCTGGCCGTTAAAGTCTGGCATCGGCCCCGCCCCGTCCCTTCCCCAAAACCAACCCACCCACCTGGCCGTAGAAGTCCAGCACCAGCCCCGCGTTGCCCCACACGTTCCACACACACGTCAGCCCGCGCGCGTCGTGCGACAGCAGCAGCGTGTGTGTCTTCGGCGCAGGTGCCGGCTCCTGCGGCTCCTGCAACCCCTGCGGCTCCGCCTGGGCCTCCTCGCCATCCGTCGAAACAGCGGCCATAGCAGCAGCAGCAGCAGGCGGTGGCGGTGGCGGCGGCGGCGGCGGCGGCTCGGTGGCCTCTCCGAAGCGCAGCAGCAGCACGTCGGCCACGTGGTGGCGCAGGGTGTTGTATCGCATGCCGTTGCGCGCGCCCCACAGCTGCACGCCGGGGTTGCCTGCGCGCGAGGTGGTTGAGGTGGTTGGGGTGGATGCGGTGGTTGGGGTGGTTGGGGTGGCAGTTGCAGGCCGCAGTACGCTGGGGGTGCCTGCGTGTTTAGATAGGTGCAGGTTCAGGAGTGGACAGGTAGGGCAGCAGGTGCGGTTGCAGGCGGCGGGCCGAGGAGTGCAGGCAGCAGGGCGCACGTGGAGGGAAGGGTGGGGTGTGGGCGCGGTAGGTGGCGCGGTGGGCGTGCGCGCGTCATGTGATTGCTGTTGTATGGCCTTGCCCCACCTTGCCGCACCAGCAAAGCGTGCGGACCTTATTGCGCGGCAGCTGCATGATAATGTCGCCGAGTCGCCGAGCGTCCTAGGGCCTACTTGAGAAGGATTGTGCGAGCCGTGTCATGCCCATGCCCATGCCCATGCCCATGCCCATGCCCATGCCCATGCCCATGCCCATGCCCATGCCCATGCCCATGCCCATGCCCATGCCCATGCCCATGCCCATGCCCATGCCCATGCCCATGCCCATGCCCATGCCCATGCCCATGCCCATGCCCATGCCCATGCCCATGCCCATGCCCATGCCCATGCACCGCCCGCCCGACCCGGCCCTACACACCCACCCCTCGCCGCCCCGGTGGCCACCACGCCGCCGTCCAGGGACCATGCCACTGCGGTGGCGCCGTTGGGGTGACCCTCCAGCAGCGAAGTCTGGAGACAAGGGGGGGAGGGGTTGGGTTGGGTTGGGGTAACGGCAGGGAGCGACAGGTGCACGACATGGGCGGGGGGGGGGATAGCCATCCATCGGATGGTGCAAAGGGCAGCAAAGGCTGGTAGGGACGGTGTAAAAGAAAGGTGGGACTTCGGTGGTTACCGATGGCCCGGGTGGTGGCTGCTGCTGACCGCATCCCCGGCCGCCCTGACGAAGGCATGCAAATAGGCGCGCGCACACACACACGCACACGCACACCTGCTGGCCTCGCACCGTCCATATGCGGCCGGTGCCGTCCTCTGCGCAAAGCGTGCACCACGCATGGACGTGAGTGGGAGCGGGAGCACGCATCGTTGACAGAGATTGGGGACTCGACCAGCAAACAGCAGTTGCATCCATCCACGTCCGCCCTCCCACACATCCACACATCCACACATCCACACGCGCACACACGCCGCATGCGCACGCTCACGCTCACCCGAGGAGGTGGCTACGTTCCAGCCGTCCGGCGAGAAGGCCACCCCCGTGGCCGCCTTCCTGTGCCCGCGGCAGCTGCCCACCCAGCTGCCGTCGGGGACGGAGAAGATGCGCACCTCGCCGTCGCCTGTTGTGCGGTGTTGGTGTGCGTTGGGGTGGGAGTTCCATGCATTTAAGTTAATGGGGTGGGAGGGAGCATTGGTACGGACATGCGACTGGGGTTTGAGCGCATGCGCTGGGCTGACACGGCGACCTGTACGACCTGTACGGTGGCAGGTACGGTACGGACCGTACAGCTCGCTCGCTGGCATGGGAATCACGCAGGCACACACGCCCCGGTCGTACGTCCTGGCACACGGAGGCACCGAGGCACGCACGCACGCACGCACGCACCTGCCCCGGTGGCGCACTTGGTGCTGTCGCCGCTGAACGCCACCGCGCCCACGGGGCCGTGGTGGCCGCGGAAGGTGAGCAGGTGGCGGCCGCTGGCCGCGTCCCACAGGCAGGCGGTGAAGTCGCCTGGGTGTGTGTGTGTGGGGGGGGGGAGGGGGGGCGGGTAGGCCAAGGGGCGGTTCGGGCGGAAGGGGCGGCAAGGTGCGGAATAGGGTGGGACTTGAGGGGGGGCTCCAGGGGGAAACGCGGAATGTCGCCCAAGTCATCAAGGATACCAAGAGCTATGAAGGGGCCAGCAGGGGCGGCTGGAAGGGCAGCAGGGCAGCGCACCGCCCTGGCATGGGGGTGCCATACATGGGGGCATGGGGGGCGGAACCACCAACCACTTGCGCGTGAGCACTGCATTGGAGCTGGGAGCTGGGGGATGGGTGGGGCACGTACCTGCACCGGTGAGGATGTATTTGCCGTCCGGCGACACGGCCATGGCAAACACCTGGAACCCCTCATGGCCCCCCGGGGCCGCTGCCTTGGTGTCTGTGGGCTCGGCGTCCTCGCCCGCCGCGGCAGCCTCCGCGCCGCCACCAGGCTCCCCAGCACCAGCAGCAGCACCAGCAGCGGTTAGCGCCGGGGCTGGCAGCGGCGGCGGCGGCGGCGGCGGCGGCGGCGCGAGCGCTTCCGCGCGCCAGATGCGAATCGTGTTGTCCACTGCAGGTAGCGAAAGGGTCGTGACCCAATGTGGTGCTGGTTTCCTTGCCACAGCAAGCCACAGCGCTGACTGGCTATACCGTAAGCGCGTACCGTCATGCGCTCACGCACTCACCCGAGGCAGAGGCAATCCGCAGGCCACGAAACACGTCGGGCAAACCGCCGCCGCCGGCGGCCCCACCCGCCACCGCTGCGTCCAGCGCACCGCGCGGCAGCATCAGCGGCGGCGGCGGCAGGAACGTCACGCTGGTGACGTGCGCTGTGTGGCCCGCGAGCACCGCCACGCACTGCCACTGGCATGGCCGCCGGCAGCGCCGCGGCTTTGGCGGCGGCTCCTCCTCCTGCTCCTGCAGCTCCTCCTCCGCTTCCTCATCTGCACCTGCAGCAGCATCAGCAGGCGGCGGCTCTGCGCCGCCCCCTGAAAGCGCCGCCTGCTCGCGTGCGGCCGCGCGCTGCGCCGCGCGCTCCGCGGCTTCGGCCGCCGCCGCCGCTGCGTCCGCCTCCGCCTGCCGCCGGGCGACCTGTGCGCCGCCGCCGCATGCGGTGCAGGACATGCAGGGACATGCGGGCCGGGCAGGGGGGCGTCACACCCACTTCCCAGTAAACATGCCGTGCATCGGTGCGGATTTCAGGGCCCCTTGCACTACAGCGGGTCGCATTCACACACGCACACGTACACGCGCACACGCACACACACACACACACACACACACACACACACACACACACACGCACGCACACACACACACACACACACACACACACACACACACACACACACACACGCGCGCGCACCTGCAGGGCCGCCGCCCAGCCGGCGGGGTCGGCGGTGGGGGTGTGGCGCCATAGGCGGACGGAGCAGTCGCCTGCGACCACCCGGCATCAGGAATCCTTTGGCGGCGAGGAATCAACCCCCCCTGCCCCCCCACCCCCACACGTACTGACACACACAGAGCACATACGCACCACAAACGGCGAACAACTGCTGGTTGGTGGACACCAGGGTCATTCACGCGCTTCCCAAAATGCCCTGCCAAAAAGGAAGTTAGCTAGCTTTTGCTTCCTGGCGCTGCCAGGAGCACCCCCCTGGACACCTCCTCCAGGGGGGTGGGGACAGACAGGTGGGGACCTGAGACAGTGTCCCTCACCTCGTGTGGCGCCGGTGGCGAAGTGCGGCCCGCCACTCACACCAGCCCCAGCTCCAGCTCCAGCCGCCGCCGCAGGTGCCGCCGCCATGGCAGTCACGGAGTCGTGGTGACCCCGCAGCCGCTCGCGCATGAGGCCCGCCGCCACGTCCCACACCGCCACCGGGCCGCCGCCTGCAGCGCAGATGGGGGTATATTACTCGTTACTCGTTACATCCGTCGTGAGACGGTTGGTGCCCTTATTAGCCGGGAGGCGACAGGCACTATAAACTAATCTCATTGCGCAGGGGCATGTGTCATTCGCTCTGCTCTGTGTTCTAGCAGGTTATAGGGGTTGACGAGCGAGCAATGCGGGGCCAGGCAGGCAGGCAGGCGGGCGGGCGCTCGCACATCCGTGGCCGTGGCCGTACTGGGACCACCGCAGCCCACGCCCCAGCCAAACGTGCCTCCTTCCCTCTTCCTGACCTCGGTCAACCCCTCGGTCATCCCCTCCGTCCCCATTCTTAACGTATCACCACGATCCCCCCAATGGCGTTGGTTCTGCCAGGATCCCGGGCCCGCATCTCCTGATCTGGACACACACACACACACACACACAGCTACGCACGCACGCACCTGAGCCGACCAGCAGGCACCCCGGCGGCGCCCCACCACCCGGCGCCAACAGGCTGTACCACTGCGGCAGCTTGTAGCCAGCACGTGACAGCGGCCCCTCCGCCTCCTCCGCCAGGCCGCCCAGCAGCGGCTGCTGCGGCTGCTGCTGCTGCTGCTGGGGTGCTGGCGGCGGCGCCGGCGGCGGCGTGGTGGCGGCTGTAGCAGCAGCAGCAGCAGCAGTAGCTGCGCCGCCGCCGTGAATGAACCAGGGGTCGTGAAAACCCGCTGACGACGCAGGTTGGAGATGATGGGGATGCTGATGATGCTGATGTGGGGCGGAGGAGGAGCTGCTGCTGCTGCTGCCGCTGCTGCTGCTGCTGCTCTGGGTGCTCTGGGTGGGGCGCTCCACGCCGCGTGCCTCATAGGCCTGTTGCGCCTCCGAGTCGCAGCGCATGGTCCGCAGCGGCGCCGCCGCCGCCGCCGCAGCCACTGGCGGCACCACCTCCGCCGCCGCCGCCGCCGCCGCCGCCGCCGCTGCGCCCTCCCCGGCGGTGGCACTGCCCGCGGGGTCCCACACGTGGATGTTCTCGTCCTCTGCGC
Source organism: Chlamydomonas schloesseri (assembly GCA_016834595.1). NCBI lineage: Eukaryota > Viridiplantae > Chlorophyta > Chlorophyceae > Chlamydomonadales > Chlamydomonadaceae > Chlamydomonas > Chlamydomonas schloesseri. Next base: position 1,734,495 of record JAEHOD010000009.1, on the reverse strand, counting down.
GCACACACACGGGCAGGACGTAACTCCGGGCGATAGCGGGGAATTCTCTCCATTTCCGTTCACTAACACGGGCAGGCAGGAACACACACGGGCAGGCACTCCCTCCCTACGCCGGCTCCACCCCCTCATATCCACAGTTCCGCACCTGACGCCGACACCAGAACCAGCGGCGGCAGGCCGCACCGCGCGCCCCAGCCACCACCACCACCACCAGAACCACCACCACTGGTCGTGTCCATGAATACCAGACCGCGTATCTCCTCGCTGTGGGCGTCCGGCATCACCGCCACCTTGCGGGCGACCTCGCCGCCGCCGCCGCCGCCGCCGCCTAGGTTAGGCCCGTCCAGCATCCGCCACACCGTGATGGACTTGTCGCCTGCAGGCAGTGCCGTACGGCAACGGCACTTTGGTGTTGGCACTGGGTTCGGCCTGCCTTGTAAGATAGTGAGCACTCGTGCAGTCGTAGAGTCCTAGTACGCTCGGTTCGTAACTGTGATGGCGAGCCACCCCCCCCCTCCCGCTCCCCCCACTCACCAATCCACTCCACCCCCCACCCACCCCCCACCCCACACACACACCAGGCCCCCAAACCCGCCCTGAAGCACGCCAACGTACGGCTGCGTTGTTTTACCCCCTGCCACAGCTGCTGTCGCAGCTGCTGCTGCCGCCGGCACTGTCACCCACCCGTGGCCACCGCCATGAACGCCCCGTCCGGACTGAAGGCCAGCACGTGCACCGCCCCGCACGTGGGCTGCGGGCGCCGGCGGCCGCCCCCACCCGCCGAGCGGCTGGCGGCGGCGCGGGTCGTGGTCGCGGTGACGCGCTGCTCGGCAAAGTCAAATCCAAACGTCGTCGTGGTCTGCATCGCGAAAAAAATCGCACACACAGATATACACGAATGAGCGCCAGGGAGCACGTAGCGCATGATTAAATCTCCAGGAGGGCGCGTTTTTGTTTGCGAAGAGCGCGTTGGTAAGGCCAGGAGTTGGGAGCGCCGCTTAGCCAAGCGAGCGATGCTACCTGGGTAGGCGGAGCTGACAAGGCCTGCGACCATGCCTTGAAGGTATGGGGTTTTGGGTGTTTGGGCGTTTGGTCGGTTCTGTTGCGACGCTCACCGTTTGGGACTCCTGCTGCTGCAGGTCCTGATCATCGCCGCCTTCGCCGTCGCCAGAGCCCTCCTTTGGTGGCAAGCCTGCACAGACAACACGCCAGGCCGCAAACGAATGACACGGGGACCGCAACAACGCACGTGCACGCTCCAGACCCATTACTGTTGGCCCACGCACCCACCATGGACTACCTCCCACCTAAAGCCTAAAACCCCGCTCCCCAGCACTCTGCGCACCGTTTGACGCCCCACGCAAGGCACCCACGTAAGCCAACCCCCTGCCCACGCCGCTCCATAACACACAAGACAGCGCACCCGTGACGCGAGCACGACACGGCTCCAGTCGACATACGGTATTGCCATAAAACATTACCACCCACCCACCCACCCACCCACCGCTCCGTCCCACGCACCTGGGACCAGCTCCGCCAGCCGCACGCGCGTGTCGCCCTCCCACAGCGCCACGACGCCGTCCGCACTGCCCGTCGCCACCAGCAGCGGCTGCTGCTGCTGCCCCTGCGCCGCCGCCGCCGCCCCAGCCCCACGCCCAGCCGCAGGCGCAGGCGTGGCCGCAGGCAGGCGCGGCTGGGGCTGCGGCTGGGGCCGGGGCAGCAGGGGCCTGAGCTGTAGGCAGTAGACGCAGTCGTCGTGCGACCCGGAGAACAACCCCACCTGCGCGCCACTCAGCGGCGACACCAGCCGCACCCGCCCGTCGTCTGGCGGCGGATGGCGCATGTGCGGGTGATGATGGTGATGGTGGGTGCGAAGCACGAGCGGTGGCAGACGAAGCGGCACGGCAAGTGTGGGTTTGTGAGGGGCTAAAGAAGGCGCGAAAGAGATTGAACAAATAATGTCGTAGAGTTCGTTGCCACAGTCCAAAGCGTTGCGAAAGGGGCACACGTGAGCTATAAAGCACGCATCGACACAGCGACGGCCAATCAGTCAAACCAGTCGGCACATGCACTTGGGAGCGCTGAGCATTCCACCCGGCCCCCCCTCCCTGCTCTTATGCATTGGGTTTGGTTTAGTTTGGGCTGGTAACCACAACCCCCCCTCCCTGCCTGCCGCGCCCCACCCATGTGCGAAGCGCCTGGACCCAACCCTCCTCCGCCCACTTTGCAAACCCCGGCCCCAATGCCCGCTTGGACTGTCGCCTAGCCCCCTCCGCCCCCTCTCCTCTCCCTCCAAACGCAGCACCCCAGCATCCCGTCGCCCCAGCGCCCCACCACCCACCCACCGCAGCCCGCCAGCACCAGCCCGGCCGCCGCCGCCCAGCCCAGCCCGCGCGGCGTGCGGCGGCCGCTGCCCAGCACCTCCGCCGCCAGCAGGCAGTCACTCCAGGCGGCCGGCGGGTTGGCCAGACGGAAGGCCAGCTGCGGCCAGGCCGCGCCGCCCAGCTGCGCTACAGCCCCTGCTACTGCAACTGCCGGCCCGGCTGTGGTTACTGCTACTGCCGGTGGTGGCGCTGCTGCTGCTGCTGCTGCTGCTGCTGGTGCGGCTGTGCTGTCAGCCGCTAGCGCAAGGGGTGAGGAGGGGCCTGCGCTGGGGCCGGCCCGGGCAAGGGCGGATTCTGCCGCGGCGCGGACAAGCGAGCAGGCGGGCAGCGCTAGGGCCGAGCTCAGCAGTGCCTGTGTGTGGGTTGTCGGGGGATGCATGGGTGATGCCAGGGCATGGGTGTAAGAATGCGCGTGGGATTCTGTGTGAATGTGATTGTAGGTGATTGCAGCTGCAGACCGCGAAGCAGTCTTGATTATAAATGGATGTAAACGTATGTATTGCGTCGGGGCGGTTTCACACACGCATGCAGTCAGTCCGGCACACACACACACACACCTCTGGGAAGCGAAGCAGCGCCGAGTGGTACGGCTGCAGCCACCTCGCCACGTCATCGGCCAGCGCCGCCGCCGTCACCCTCCCGCTCCCGCTCCCGGTCCCGCCCCTGCCGCTGCTGCTGCTTCTGCTAGTGCTACTGCCGCCACCACCACCACCACTGCTGCTACTGCTGGCAAACACGGCCTCGTGCCGCAGCAGCGCCGCCAGCGCGGTGGCGGCGGTGGCGGCGCCGTCGGTGTACACGGCCCGCCAGAAGTACCAGTCCAGCAGCAGCGAGCCCAGCAGCGCCACCGCGGCTGCGTGTGTGTGCGCGACACCAGCCAGGAGTCGGGGCGGCGGCGAAAACACATGCGTGCGTGAGGTGACGAGATTTCTTTACTGGTACGCTGTTACGTTGTGGCCACTTCAGCAAGCGCGCACAATCGCTACACACGATTCCCCCCTCCCCGGGTCCCCGCACGCCACCCTGCCGCACGGTACGGCAGGCTTGACTTGAGACTATAGTAATACATCACCGTACATCACCACCTCACCTTCCTCCTCGCCCGCCGCCGCCCGCGCCGCCGCCGCGGCCAGGGCGTGCGCCACGCCGTGCTGCAGGCTGTAGCCGTCCGGAGGCCGCGCGCCGCGCGTGCCGCCGCCGCCGGGCGCCTGCGAGGCGCGCGAGGCGGCCACGTCCCGCAGCGCCAGCGCCGCCAGCGCGGCGTGCGCGCGGGCCGCGCCCGGGAACACGGCGGCGGCGGCGGCTGCTTCAGGAGAGTTGGAAGCAGGCGACGCGGTGGCGGTGGCGGGGTTGGGGGTGGGGGTAACGGTGGCGGCGGTGGTGGCGGCAGTGCTGCTGTCGCCGCGGAGGGCGGGCAGCACGGCGCCGCCGTCCGCTGCCAGCCATTCGTAGAGCGACCTGAAGATACCGGTACGAGGCAAGATACGAGCCAAGGCGAACGGGAGGATGAAAGGGAGAGTGAAAAGCAGGCGGGTGAGATGAGTCCGTGGACCAAGCAACGACAAATGCAGGAGCGAGGAGGGGCGGAGACGAGAGGACGTGAGAGTGGGAGGCATGCCGCGGCAACATGAGGCTGGAGGCGAGCAAGAAAAGGCGGGCAAAAGCGGGGAGGTTTGGTATTTGCGGTATTGCTTTACTGCGCATTCTACCCATCCAAACATTGCACATAGGCACATAACACACGTACGCGCAAGCGCAGATTTCCCCCTTACCGCAGTCTTGCTCTCACCCACCTGCACCCACCCACCCACCCACCCACCCACCCACCCACCCACCCACCCACCCACCCACCCACCCACCCTGACCCACCCACCCTGACCCACCCACCCACCCACCCACCCACCCACCTGTGCAGCCCGTGTAGCTTGTACCCGCGGACCGTCACCAGCGACCCCAGCGGCGGCCGTGTCGCCGCCGCCGCCGCCCCCGCCGCCGCCGCCGCCGCCGCCGGCTCGCTGACCACGACCGCGCGGTCGGCGCCGCCGGCCGCCCCGCCTGCTCCGCCGCCAGCCCCTGCTCCACCTCCCGCTTCCAGCGCCACCAGTGCCGCTGGCGTGAGCCCCAGCCCCTGCACGCGTTCAGTGGTGGAGGAGAGGGTGGTGCCTTGCTGCCAGCGAGAGCTGCCGCCTCCAACCCTTCCCGCCTGCTATCAACCCCTCCTGCGCTGTCGAGAAGCCACATGACAGGCTCCGTCTCCACCCCTTCCCCTCTGCACACAATTAACCCCCGCCCTCTCCCCTTCTGCACACAGCTTCTTCCCCTTTCCCTCTATCCCCCACCCCACATCCCCCACCGCGCTCCCCCACCCCTCCCTCCAGGCCTGCACCCCACTCACCTCAGCCCTCAGGTCAAGCAGCTGGGACAGGTAGAGCGGCTCACGCGCGGCGCCCAGGACCTGGCGCCAGTCAGGGGAGTACCGTAGCGGGTGTCAGGTGGGAGGGAGTTTGGGGGCTATGAAGCGCGCACGGGGCAGGGCGGGTTTGGTGGTTTGACTGGTGATTTCCATGGGTTCAGTTCCATGTCCATGCTCACTAGTGGTGTGCTCGAGCAGGCGTGGTGGGGAGTGAGAGGCGCGCAGGATAGCCCTCCAATCCCCCATGCAATGGAGCTGTGCACCACTGCACATACGGCAATGTGCCGCCCGGCAACAGTCTCCTTAGGGGGCTTTCGTACGTAAATATTCGAAGTTAGCGAAACGGACGTCGGGTCAAAACTGAACCCCGAATAACACGACTCCTGAATCCGGATGTCCCCCTCCATCCCGCCCTCCCCCCTTGTACCTCAAGCAAGAATGCCAGGTCCTCCGGCCTTGCACCCCCTCCTCCTCCTGTCTTGGCCACCGCCGCCGCCGCCACCGCCACCGGTGCCACCACAGTACGCAGGTACAGGCGGTACAGTGGCGCCGCGGCGGGCGCGGCTGCGGCCGCCGCCAGCAGCTGCTGCAGCACGGCAGACACGTCAGCAGCAGGTGGCGATGTGCCGGCAGCTGTAGCAGCTGTGGTGGCTGTGGCAGCCCGTACAGTGCTGGGTGCTGCTGCTGCAGATATGAGAATATCTTCTGCAAGCGTGAGCCACAGCATCCAGCCGCGAGCAGCCTGCGGTGGGGGTGAGGGTGGATAAGTGGATGCGCGAGCAGTACTTATGTGGCTATAGTGACATGGCGCTGGTATATGCGGTTAACTAATATGGCACTGGTACATGGCACTGGTATATGGCAGGTGCGTTCCACGTGAATGAGGCACCATGTGGATGGGGGGGTGCAGCACCTTTGTGTGTGACGACTTGTCACCGTGCCCAAACAGTGCCTGTATCTTGTAGATGCCCTTGGGCCCTCAGTGTCTACTACCGCGTAGATGACCCCTGCTAATCCTTCTACGCTAAAATTTTTCCTTGGGGGGCAAGCCCCCCAAACCCCCCAAAAACGTCTACACTTCCCCTGATTTGCCCGCAAAAACGTCTACCGGCCGTAGACGTGCGCCCCACCAACCCCTGAAAGCTTCTACGTTTTCGGCCGAAAAAGGGCAAATTTCTACGCGGTAGAAGGAAGATACAGGCACTGTGCCCAAATGCAGGGGAGCCCTGAGGTCGCTCCCACCCCATGCCTAGCCCGAGGAGTCTTGGGTGTCGGGAGGACTGGAGCATGGTAGAGGGCTAGCTAGCACCTGCTAGGAAGTGCTTTGGGATTGGTGGCAAAGGACGATGTGTAGAGGACGCATGACACGACACACCGCTCATTGGCTTGTACCTCTGCCCTCGCATAAAAGTTTGGGCCATCTGGGGCGTCTCGCATAATAGAGCGCTAGCTAGGGCCGGACGGTGTGATGGGGGCTTTCATGGAAGACACACGTACAGCATGCATGGCGAACAGTTTCATGGGCTGGGGTGCACGGCAAGAGAGGTAGTGTAAGCCTCCTGCCATGCTGGATCAGCGGAAGCGCAAGCGCCACCATTGCTTCTCCCCCCTAAAATATTGAAGTTAATCGCAGGTTCTCAATGAGAACCATATAAGCGATTAAGCTTATAAGAACAGATACTACACATGATCTGAGCCAAAAGGCCGAGAAAGGTATGCTTGATGGCGGCGCAGCCGAGCACCCCGGCCCACACACCGGGGTCGGGGTCGGGGGCCCGCGAGCGATGGTGGGTCATATTTCCAACCTTCAACTGAAGCTGAAATGTTTAGCCCATGGGAGCGTCATCTCATCGTGTTTAGTATCAAGCTACTGCAATGAATAAAAATTTTGTCTATTGAGCGGCCTGTGAGTACGCCTCGCTGCATCGCGCCCCAGCATTCGGCGCGTCAATGCGAAGCTTCTATTTTTGAGCTATTCACAAGTAGATTAACAGTAGTTCAAAGAAACATTTGGTGGCAGCCTGGCAGGCCGAAGCCGCCCAAGTCCCCCGAAGCTCAGCCCGCTCCCTGAGACTTGCACGAGTCCCGACTCACCTCCCACAGCCGCTTCGCCAAGGACGGCGCCGGCTCCAACGCCCCCGCGCGCATCGCTGCGGCCAGCGCCGGCGGCGCCTGCAGTCGGGCTGCCAGCGCGGCCACGCAGTCAGTCGCGGGCGCTCGCAGCTCGTGGGGCGAGGGAAGCACCAGCAGCGGCTGGAACGCCCCCGCCAGCAGCGACCGGATGTGGGTCAGCGGCCGGGCCGTGATGAGCAGCCGCACGAAGGGCGGCAGGCGCGGGAAATGCTCCTGCAGAAAAAATGCAGCGTTGCAGTGATGGGCCGTTGCCGGGGCTTTTGGGGGGCGGCAATCAAACCTTCCGACGAAGGCCTGGCCTGCCAGGGGTGGGTGAATGGCGATGCGGCGGCGGCGGGGCGGGGCAGGCACTTCCCAAAGGCCCGGGGCCCGGGGCAAGCAACGTTGGTTCCAGCCCTGCAACCCGGCAGCTAGCATCCCTGGACCGCTGTGACCCATGTAGCCCTGCTTTCGACGGACCTGCAGCATGAGCAGCATCGCGTTCTCGTGCCCGCCTCCGCCTCCGCCTCCGCCCCCGCCCCCGCCTCCGCCCCCGCCGCTGTCTCCCTCGTCCACCGCGTCCAGTAGTAGCACCACGCAAGGTGGAGGAGGGGGCGGAGGCGGCGAGGCCTGCGCAGGTCCGGTTGGGGCTGCCGGCGGCGGCTTGGCGGCCGAATCCTCGTCTGCTCCTTCGCCCTCCTCGGCCCCCTCCGGTTTCATTCCTCCGTCGGCGGGGGCGGCCGGCGCAGTTGCCTTCTCGTAAGCCTCCCACACCAACTGCAGCGGCCGCAGCAGCAGCACCTCAAAGGCCGCGGCTATGGGGTCCGCCGCGGCGCCGCCGCCGCTGCCGCCGCCAAAGGGCCCGCCGCCGCCGCTGCCGCCGCCAGCGGCGGTCCCACCCGCCGCCAGGCCGGAAATAACCTGCAGCGCGAAGCTCTCTGTACCCGAGCCGCCGCCGCCGCCGCCACCGCTGCCTCCGTCCCGGCCTGCGTCGGCCTCTTGCTTTGCGGCGGCCTCCGCCAACTCAAAGGCGTAGTAGCGCTGTTGGTGCAAGGTCGATAATTTACCACACAGGGCGGGCGCATGTGACATACAGCATGCGCGGACGCCAGCAGGTGAACCGCCACGCAGGTTAGCTGTTGATGTTAAACATTGGCCATCCCACCATCCCCCGCACACGTCCCGACACACCCGACATCCCGCGAATTCCGCATGCTTGCCAACCGAAGCAGGTAACGTTTCCTCCGCCCCACCGTGGGGGCCCCGCACGACACCCTATCGCCCCAGCTGCACCCATATCCCATGATCCCACTCCACTCCACTCCACCTCCCCACCTAGCCCCCCCCCCACCATCCCGTTTTAGCACACGGCGCCGCTCGCCCATCCCCCACGACGTTCGGCCCCTATCACAAGTATCTATGCCTTGTATTCGTCATTCCCGCCTGTGACTGTCACTCGCTAGTCTGGTTCTCGATTTAGGACGGGCAGGTAACTACAACCCCTCCCCCCTCCAACCCCCGCCTACCTGCAGCTGCTGCGGGAAGGCCAGCGCCAACTGGTAGGCCAGCGTGCGCAGCGCCGCCAGCGGGTCCAGCGCCTGGCGGTGGTGGTGGGGGTGGGGGGGGTGGGGGGGTGGGGGGTAGTTCATTCCAGAAACCAAAAGCGAAACGACCAAGAGAACCCAAACCAGCCAGCCCAGGGGGGTGATGGTGATGGTGGCGGTGGTGGTGGCGGTGGTGACAGCGGTAGTGGGTGGTGGGTGGTGGTGATATCTGGGTGGGGTGGGTGCAAGGTTTCAGGAGCAAAGGGCGAGGGACAAGAGCACGGGGGCGAGGAAGCAAGGTACGGGGTCGAGCCCGAAACAACCAGTTGGGGTTGATTTCAACGGGCAAAGGTGATCTTGGATGGCCATTTAGCACGTGTGTGTGTGTGTGTACGTACGTACGGCCGTAGGGGAGAGTGTGTACACGTCAGTGCCCGCCATAGGGTTGCAATGGTTGCTTTGCTTTCTGGAATGACCCCCCCCCACACACACACACAGTTCCCTCCCTTGTGACCTCAAACACACACACCAACCTGCAAGTCGCTGGCCCGACAGAAGTGCGCCGCCACAGCCACCCGCTGCGGCCCGCTGCCACCACGCCCGTTTCCGCCGCCACCGCCGCCGCCGCCGCCGCCAGCCGCCGCCGCCGCGGCGTGCGCCGCCCAGGCCGCCGCCGCCGTGGACTTGCCGCTGCCGGCGGCGCCCAGCAGCAGCGCGGCGCGGCGGTGCTGCGGGTGGCCGGGCGGCAGCGCCAGCCAGGCGTCTAGGCGGGACCAGTCCTGTTTGGGGGAGGGGGCCAGGGGTTGAGGGGGACAGGGGTTGAGGGGGACAGGGGTTGAGGGGGACAGGGGTTGAGGGGGACAGGGGTTGAGGGGGAAAGGGGTTGAGGGGGAAAGGGGTTGAGGGGGACGGGTTGAGGGGGACAGGGGTTGAGGGGGACAGGGGTTGAGGGGGCCAGGGGTTGAGGGGGCCAGGGATTGACGGTGGGCGTTTGCCGTGCCGAGGGCGGAGGCTGGACCCGGGGGGAGGTTGGAGCTTGGGACGGGGGATGAGTGCGCATGAGCAGATACACAGTGCGATCCGGAATGCCGTTGTGCTGCCCAGCCCTGCGATGGGTGCCCTTGGTAACCGCGCGCTGCCCTCCCGTCTGCCGCCCGCATCTTAGCCCAGCTTCACCCATGCGCCCCCCCCCCCACCTCCCTCCCCACACTCACCCATGCGCCTCCTCCTTCCGCTCCTGCTCCTGCTCCTGCCCCTCCTGCTCCTGCCCCTCCTCCTGCCGCCACCGCCGCCCGGCCGCGCGCCAGCTCGGTCTCGTAGTCCAACGGCCGCAGCAGCAGCGCGCAGCGCATGGCGGCGTTGAAGGCCGGCACGCCGCCTGCATGGATTGTCGTTGGTGACGGTGCGGTACATCACATGTGCCGTACATACGGTACATGGGCAGGTGCCGACATGTGCCATGCCGGTGCCGGTACGTCGTTTGGTGCGCCGGCACGTGCATGCCATGCGATGGCGCACAGCGCGGGGAGGCCGGCCAGGCACATACAGAGCAAAGACCCGGACTCGGCCTCACGCCACAGCCTTTAGGGTTTTAGCACCTTGTTTTAGCACCTTATTCGCACCGACCGCGCTCGCTCGCAATTTCCCCACCCACATGCAGCTCGCCCCACACTGCCCAACCCCTTCCCCCATCCCTCAAGTTTCAGGATGCATGTTCAATGTTGGGCTCAAGATCTAAGTCTCTGGGGGGGACTATGGCTTCAGGGCCCCGCACCCGGCTCGGGCCCCCTCTTCAGCTCGCGCCTGCTCTCTCCGCCCCATCTAACCCCGCCCGCACCCACCCAACAGACCGTGCGCCACCCCCCTGGTTCCGGACTTTGGCCTTTGGGCTTTTGGGTTGCAATGGACGCTTTGGTTTCTGGTATAAACTATCCCCACCTCAACCAACCTACCCACCGCCACGCACCACCCACCCGGCGCTGCGGCAATGTCGGCCAGGATGCGCTCCTTGTCTGCAATCACCGTGGCCTTGGCGGCGGCGGCGTCGATCTGCAAGGGTGGCGGTGGCGGTGTGGCAGCGGCATGGAGTGCAGGAGGAGGAGCGAGGAGGAGGAGAGGCCGCACCGCGTGCACGGCATGTTCAGGGGTTTGGCATGTCGGTCCTGATCAGCCAACGTCCGCCCCATGCATCATGTATGTGGCTTTGCGAGGACGCGCGTGCATGCCTGCCGTACCGGCTGTACCGGCTGTACCGGCTGTACCGGCTGCCGTACCGGCGGCTGGCCCTCACCGTGCCGTACAGCCGCGCCCGCTGCGCCGCCGACAGGCCCGTTGTCAGCACCACCAGCGCCTGGCTGCGGCTGCGGCCTGGGGCAGTAGCAGCGGCAGTAGCCGCCGACTCGTGCTCCCCGAGGCCGCTATCATCATTGGCCCCAACAGCCGGGGCCGGGCCCGCGGCCTCCCCTGCCCCAGCGTTCGCCCCCGCCCCCTCAGCCCCCGCCCCCGCCGCCGCGACAGTGAGGGTGGTCCACATCTCGTACAGGCACCAGATGCGCTCGAAGGGTGAGCCTGTGTGCACAAGGGCAAGGGGTGTCAGAGCTTTGTACAGCTGGAAGATGGGCTGAGCCCCAGTATAGTCACGGGCTGGGTGGCTACTTCAAGCTCGAAGGAGAGCCTGCAGTCACCACAGCGGACACACGCGTGCGTGCGTGTTGGCTAATCGCGATGTCGTGGCGGTGCATAGAGGTGGATGTTGGCGTTCGGAGGTGCGTGCTGGCTCGGCCGCTCAAGAACAGGACCAACAACCTCTTTCCATGTACCGCCCCAGCTGACAGCGTTAGCTAATCGGCACAACAACGAGACGTCACTTGGGCTGTGCCGGCAGTCGATTTGGGCATCACACCAAGCCGCACGCCACCCGCTTCACAACGCGCAAGTTTGTGGGCCCCGCCCCCCCCCACCGGTAATGTACCCGCTGTTCCCCTGGACATCGGCACTTCACAACCATTTGATAAACACCGTGGCAACCCCCCGTCTCTGTGTCTGGCCGCCGAGCTCGGGTGGCATTTCTAGTCGCCGGCGCACTCAACACATCTTCTTCGACTACTTCAACCTAACGAGTATTTCGCTGTATCACCTTAACTGCATTACTTAACTCCGCTTCCTTTAGATTGGTTTAGTTCGGGCTAGTAACCACAACCCCTCTCCCCCCCCTGGGCTGGCTGGTTTGGGTTCTCTTGGTCGTTTCGCTTTTGGTTTCTGGAATGAACTACCCCCCCCCCCCCCCGCGCTCCTCGCTGTTTTGCATCTGGTTCTGGCAAGTTTGAGCTGGTATTGATACTTCCACACCCCTTCGACCCCGCGCCTGGCGCTCGCCAGCAATAGAGCTCGATTAGGGTTTGCTAGGGTTTGCCCTTGTGCGACATGACTACCTCGCCATGCGCACTCGCATTTTAGAGCATGCCCATGACTGTCGATATGTTTTGACCGGGCCGGAAACAGTCGACAGTACGTGGACGCCAAAGGATACCGGCGTTCATCTGACATGCGCGCATCCCGCGCTGTGAGCATTCGCATCATACCGGTAGCCTAGGGGCATGGCTGCTGGCCTGCCGCGACCGGGTACTGGGTGTCGTGTCCTTGCTACGACAGCCCTGTAACTGGGGAAACGGTTGGTCTGTACGTTTGCCGTGCTGCACGGCTGTCGTGCGGCGGTAAGTGCTGCAACTTTAACGCTGACCAATCAATCAAGCACCCAGACCCAAATGCGCCACGTTGCCACCGCTGCTGTACTGCCGGTTACTCCGCCGATAACCGCAGCCAGCAACAACCACCCCGTGTTGATGACGCTGGGTCATGTCAACGTCGCGACGAGCGTCAATTCAATTTATGCAACGTGATACTGATATAAATTCTGCAGGAATGTTATCTGACGTTTTGTCGAAAGCTCGGCGAGCTTGCCGCAGGCAACTTGTAATGGATTCCGCGATGTTAATCTGGATGTTAATGGACTCGGCGACGTTTGGCGAGGCAGCTGACACGGCTGAGTTTATCAGGGCTGCAAGGGAGATAAGATATTCCTGGCCGTAAGTTACGCCCACGCGCGCCCTCCGCTGTTTCTGCGCTGTACTTTCCCGGCCCTTGCTTCGTTTCCAGCAGTCCCGCTTCGCTGCCCATCCGTAACATATGCTGCTGGGCGTTGTCCCGTCTTCAAGACCGCCCACAACAGCCACTCCTGTGCTCCTCGGCGCACCCGTTTCCTGCAGCCATACAATGGCTCACTCACGCCGGCTTGGTGGATAGCTCACTCACCCAGGGCGTCGGTGCACACCAGCGTGGCCGCCGCATCCGCCACCGCCAGCCGCAGCTGCTCCAGGTCGTCCGCCTGCTGCTGGCCGGGGTGCTGCATGCGGGGTGGGGTGGGGTGGGGTTGAGAGCGCGTGGGTGGCGGGTGGGGGAGTTCCAGATATGGATTCGTTATGGCATGAAGACGTAGGAACGGGGGTTCCGGGGAAGCGCAGGGAGGCGGTAGGGGGTGGGCATGAGCAAGGGAACTGGAGCGCGGGCGACAAGGCATGCGGTCGCATGCGGTCCACATACCAAGCAGTCAGCAGGCCCTTGAGGGAGTCCGTCGGTCAACCGGAGCTCAGCAACCAAGCCAGCCAATCACCCCCAGCCTCACAGCCCCCCCCCCCCAGTTTTCTCCTCCTCCTTCTCCCATATTAGGCCACGCTCACCTCCTCGCTCTTATGAATTGGGTTTGGTTTAGTTTGGGCTGGTAACCACAACATCCCCACACACACACACACACCCGGCCGCACACCTGGTTGATGATGAAGATGTCGCACCACACGTACACGGAGGAAGGCACTGGGGGGGGGGGGGGCGAGGAGTTGCGAGGGTGACGATGAAGGTCATGTTATGTTCGCGAAGAAGAATACAGAATCAATTACATGATGTTAGTTGGGCGTAGCGCGGCAGAAAGGAGCGTTCACGTGCCTGTGATACCCACACGCACCCTGCACGTCAACCTCCCGCCGAACCACGTGTGCTGGCACACGCGCATGACCAACCACTTGCACCAACAACGCACCGCATCCGTCACCGCTACGCATGACTCTTTGTCTTTTTATTTCTTCAGCCCCACGTGCTGCTCTCACGATCTCACGTTCACGCGTAGCCACACACGCCCACCCACCTGCGCCGCGAAGGTAGTGTGCCGTGAGCCCCACCATTTCCCAGAACGGCCGGCCTGCGGGTGTGCGGGTAGGAGAGAGACGGCGCCGAGGCACTTGAACCTGACGTGGTGTTATCAACGCATGCCCCCTGCCCGTTCCATGCGTGCGCGACTGTCGCCAGTGAAGAACAAGAGAATACACTGTTCCTCCGCGCTCTCTGGTTATTTGGGCGTGGAATGGTTAAACGGTACAAACTGGGGACTGGATGAGCTACCCCCTCCCCTCCAACCGTCCGACGGCTCCGCGTGCACGCGCTGTTTCGCTGGGCATCGGCACTTCCTCAATTTGACAGCCACGGCCCGCATGGATTGGCTACCGCCCCCCCCCCGCACTGCCTGTGCCTCGCTCGCAAGTTTGGTTTTAGCTCATGATGGGCTGGTATTTACAACACCCCTTCCCCTCCCCTCCCCGCGCATGCAACATGGTAGCGTGTGTTGTGGCCTTTGGACAATGAGCCGAGCCTCTGGCAATCACATCAGATGCCATCTACCCCACCGCAGGCGCGGTGTCTACCCGCTCCACCCCCCCCCCTCCCTCCTGTTTCCCGCCCCCTCACACGTCCCCATTCAACCTGCACGTAATCAGCTTATGAGAGCTAGGACTAGCTTTCCCACGCAGCCGCCACCACCACCCCCGCACACGCACCCACCCCAGGCGTGGGAGATGAAGTAGTAGTGGGTGGCGTCGGGCGGCAGAACGTGGCGGGCCACATGGGGGAGGTCCACGTAGCTGCCGAGTGGGTGGGTGGGTGGGTGGGTGGGTGGGTGAAGCAAGGTAAGGGTGGGTGAAAAATGAGGCAAGGAAGCAAAGGCGATGGGGCGCGGGCGGCGTAAGCCAACACCGCCACGACATGCCAGCCTACCACCCATTCGGCCGGCTGCCGTGCTGGCAGCCCACCCCACCCCACCCCGTGTGCCCTTTCCATTGCCCACACCCTCACCGGATGGTCTCCTGCAGCGTGTGCGGTTTGACCAGTTGCTCCACCACACGCCTGTTTCGGAGGGCGGGTGGTACGCAAGGTGCGGGGGAGGTAGGCATGCTGCTTTCCGGGCGTATGGATACCGGTACCGCGCCTACCGAAACGCTGGAGGCCTTCACGTCATAGCTGCCGTACAGTAGGCACGGGCAGCGGCAGTACCGCGCGCGTCGCGTGGATTCATTTAGGCCCGCGGGCTTCCTCCGCTCATCTGCCCCTCACCTGCCCTGCTGTTTCTAGCTCCTTGCACCCCCCCCCCTTCGTTAATGTGCCGAGCATGACCTCCTCCTCCCTTTTCCGGGTTCTGGATTCGCAACGATCGAATTGGGATTTCACTCCCCCGCACGGCACCTTTTCCCCACCCCCGCGCGGCACCTCCCCATCCTACGCTCCGCATCCCCGCCGCAGCGCTAGCTCCAATTCCAGCTGCAATCCAGTTGCACACCAGCTGCTACTTTCGGTGCTTTGTTGCAATCCAGTTGCACACCAGCTGCTACTTTCGGTGCGTCACCGACGTGCATGCACCAGAGACCCCTCCGCCGCCCTTATAAGATCAGCGACGTACAAGATCACGCACCATGTGGGCATGTCGGGCGGCACGTGGCCCTCCGCGAAGTCCAACAGGAACTGCAGCGACACGGCCAAGCCGCCGATGTGCGGCACGCGCCGCTGCCGCCGCCGCCGCGCCGCTCCGGCAGGCGCTGTCGCCAGAACTGGCGCTACTGCCGCAGCTGGCATTTCCGCTGTTGCGGGTGGTGCTGGGGGCAACACGTGCTGGTTCGCGCCGCTGCTGCTGCTCCTCCTCCTGTCTGGCGAAGTCGCCGCCGCACCAGCTGCTGCTACTGCCGGCGCTACTGCCGCCGCACCAGCTGCCGCCGCTGCGGCTGCTGCTGCTGCTGTTGTTGTTGTTGCTGCAGCAGCTGTGCCCGACTCCGGTGTTGCTGCTGGCTGGGTGCGCTGGAGCGGCAGCGCCACGTCAGTGGCCGGGGCCTGGTGTGAGCCGGCGGTGCGTGCAGGCGCACTGGGCGGGCGCATGGACCTGGCGCCGCCGGCATGAGAGGGGCCGCTGCTGCCGTCAGCTGTTGTTGTGGCGGCGGCGGCGGCGGCAGCGGCAGCGGCTACACCGCTATCTGACACGGCCACCGCCCGGGCTGCGGGGTTTGCCTGTTGAGCGGGCATTGGCCGGGATTGGGAGCAATTGAAGCAAGGGGGGTGCTCTGAAGCACCGCCAGCTCTCCGGCCTGGGCTTGAGTGCTCTCGGGTGCGGCTCGGCCTGTGTCCGCTTGCCCTTGGGACATGACCGCTCTTCCAGCCGCATCTGCCCCTGCCCCGTACAATACCTGAGAAGTATTGCCTGACACTACATCAAAATAAAAATGAAATAGCACGTGCATGGAGGCAGTCAGGAGACCCGCTGGTAGCCCGCTTGCCATGGCAGGCGCCGGAGGGGACCACACCAACCTGCTGGCGCGCGGTCGGGTTGGCAGCCAGCACCGACTCGCCTCGGGTGCATGACACCCCGGAGCCCATGCCGGTTGACTCTCTTCTACAATTAACTATCAAAGGTTATGTGTGATTCGACGAAGGCACTTGCTGACGCAAGGTATCGTCCTCTTTGCGCAAGCCCGCGGCCCCGGTCATCTAATATCTTTATATGATTTGCATGTTGATATTGCAATTATGTTGCATGCAAGAGAAGAACAAATCTTGTGGTTCTGCACCGAAGGCTACAAACGTCTGCGCAGCGACGGAGTTGCTGGTTGGTTTGATGTCTATCAAAAGCAATTGTCAGGGTAGCTGGCAAATGCGAGGAAAGACCAGAATCGTGCACAGCGAGCACTGCGACTTGGCGGTTGATCGGCGCCAGCCCCTACCTCAGCGCCCCTCGCACCGTGCCTCGCGCCCCCTGCTCGCCCTCCTCGCCCTTCCCTGCCCAACCCCTGCCCCCTGCCCCCAAGCCCTAAGAATCAGGGCCCATAAATTTATTGTCAGAGAAGCTTTACATAAACATATCCGTCGTTGGAAGCCACCCGGCCCCGGGGTTGGTCATGACTGTGGTCACTCTCGAGCTGAGAACGCCAGAACGCGCAACGTCAGGCGCTAGCCGCTTCACGCAGCGAATCAATCTACATAACTGACTTGCTCAACTACGCAGCAAAGGCATTTGAGAGTGCATCGGCGGTTTTGCTTGCTCATGATTGTAGCTGCAATTTCTGCACCGACCTCGACGACCTGATACAGCATCAGGGCATATGTCGAGCTTTTGTGTGGAAGCTCTATCGGAAAATGCGGCTAGCTCGCCGGCGCCAGAAGGCGACGTGCTCTGGCGGACAACGATCGACACAAACCCGCCATGCCAAGCCGCCATGAGGTCAGGCAGCCCCCACGCCTCAGCCTTGCGTTGCCGACGTGTTCCGGGCGCTGCCCGCCGCACATTCTCTGCCGCGGCCAATGAAACTTGTGACTCGAAACCCAGCAAAAACTGCCTAAGCACGCAGAAACTGTCCGAATGGCCGCACGAAACCTAGCGTTGCTGACTCATGAGTCCGAAACCGCGCGCGCGGCACCCCTGCAACTGCCCAACCCCTCAAAAACGAAACCTCGGGGCCCATCCCCTTCACTTGCGTGTGTGGGAAATTGCAGGGCACATGGCTTGTCCCACATTGTTTTACACCTCGGCTGTTAGTTGCTTCGGAACAGCTTCGTGAACCCCATTGGGGAACCCCTGCTTTGGAAGCTATTGCTAGTTGCCGCGGCGCATGTATGCTTTCCTTGCTCAAAGCCCACAAGCCCCCGGCATCGCGTCCCGCACCGTACGCTGCACTAAGTCATCGGGATCTATCGGCCCCCTGTCCTGTAACGTTCCTTGCATTCGCAATTTAGCGCATGTCTGTTCCGTGTCGGACGGACGCAGTTCAAACCCAGGGAACGAACCTTTTAGGCAAGCCGCGCCTACAGCAGTGCCCCAAGTTCGATCGTCCTAACCGGCACTAGACGCAAAGACGCATGCTGCGACACACATCCCATATGAAAGATCATGGGTGTCCCCCACTTGAGGCGTGGAGACTGGTAGGCTGCAGCGGCCGTGTTTCGGGCCCGGGTCAGAAGCCTCCCCGCAGCTGTAACATACATATACCGTATTGGTACTTGAGAGCACTACGTGCGTCGAGCGTACGGTAGACGAGAGGAACGGCAGGCGGGGTGGGGGTGGGGGCGGGGCAGGTGGGGGTCAGGTTCAATGCAAGGCCCAACGCAAGCAAGGGGGAATGCGTCCGACCGCGGCTCCACGGCCGCGGCTCCACGGGAGATAGGGCCATTTGCCTGTTATCGGAAGTCTTCTACGTCAATAGAAGGTAGCGGAACTGGGTTTGTGTTCTCGAAACGAGGCAAGGGAAGGTGACAAGCAAACGAAGAGGGGAGACCTGGGGAGACTCAACAACACGACACGCAACAGACTGGAAAGAGGCCCATTGCCTCCATTGTTCTGCGCCGGCCCGAGCACAAGCAATTAAATACATCAGCACATACGCACAATTCAGGTGCCGGTGCCGGCGCGACGAGGCGTCAGGAACGACTTCGGCAAGATATCAGCCCCAGTTACAGGCAAGTATTGGCATTGGCGACCTGTATATGTCAGGGTTGAAGCGATTGGACTTTTCACAGGTTGTGAGCAACCGCCAGCAGGTAACTGCTGCAACGTTAGCCGTAACCCAGTGACGATAAAACAATTACTGTGTATCTTAGGCGCTTGTACATTTTGCTTTTGGATGCGGGCGACGAAGGGAGCAATGCTCTGTGACATCGTGCGACATACTTGCTTGGACACGACTTGTCATAATTGTTGCTCGCAAAATCGCAACACTGCATGCCGTTTATTGTCTCAATTTATGACATGCCAATGTTGTCCCTCAAGCTTCGTCGCATGAGAGCACGGCTTACCCGGCCTTTCCTTGGGTCATCCTGTGCGATGTATTGTTGATGGCGCCAAAGGCTTTTGCAACACTAGCATGTAGAAGGTCTCCCGTTCCTCGGGGAAAGGTTGTCGGTAGCTGGTGAAGCGCCCAGAACCGGCACGTACCGGCCTCGATCGTCCCTCCCGTGACAATCCCGTGACACTTACTTTGTGCCGTCACGTCCCCCCTCCCCCTGCCCGTTTCCACTCCCCACCTAATTTCCACCAATTATTTAGAGGCCCCATTACACACCTTCAAACAAATGTCCCTTATTTGCTTCCCGCTGCCATTAGCACGCTGATCATCCATGCTTCTCAGAGTTGCACCATACGTTTTGTACGTTTTATACGTTTATACGTTTTATACGTTTTTACGGCGGGGACTGGCGTTTGATAAGCTGCCAAACGGGGAATTGAAAACGCAAAACGGATGGATTTTGGCGTATAAACGCCCGGCGGGCGGGACCGTGCCTGGCGGCCAGGAGCCGTGCCGGCGGCCGCCAGCACGCTGCCACGTTGCGTGCTATGTTGCTTTGCTCCATCCATATTCTGTCCATGGCTATTATTCTCCAGCGCCTGAATAGCTGCAGCTTCAGACGGCCCTTGTGTGCTTGCACGCTCGGGTTGTCCCCTCTGTAACACCGCAATCATACATACGCCTCTAGGGCTTCAACCCTAGCCTCCGAGCCTTGGCTCGTGAGGGGGCTCGACTGACATTTCTGTTTCGTCGACTTTGGCGTCTTATGCAAACTTTTTGTAGCTCGATACGAGCTCTCTGACTGCTAGGAATGCCGATTTAGGCGCCGACGGGCGCTCAGACCTCGAAGTTCCATGGCGGCTGGTCCGCGGCTCCCGCGGCCGGCCGGGCGGGTCCTTCCTTGTTGCTGCTGTTAAGGCGTTTGTGTGTGCAGGTTGCTGGCGGCTCTCGTAGCCGTCTGTGGCCGGGCGCAAGCCTCGATGGGCAACTCGCTGGCGGCATGTATGGCGCTCCACTGAGGATGCTCGACAGCCTTCTTTCCAGCCGGTGCCAGACTGCCGTTAAAAGCCTGGCGAGGAGGCGCAGCGCCGGAATGCTGCACGCCGGGTTGCCGTGTTAGTGGATGCAACGTGTCGGTAGCGAGTTGTCTGTCTTGGTGGGTTGTTCGGGGCGCTGCCCTGTGTTGGGCCTGTAGGCCAGGACCAGACTGTGCCGTTGGCACGATTGATGTGAGGGCGCTGCCCCGTGTTGGGCCTTAGGGCCAGGACCAGACTGTGCCGCAGGCCCGCAAAGACGCCCAGTCACGTCCGCGCGGCGGGGGCGACCCTGCTTCGCGGCGTGCGAAATGAGTGGTGTTTCTGTTTGATGCGGATGACGGCGGACCACTGGCCTGTCCGCGCCGTGTTGTTCGGGGGCACCACCACCAAAAGACCTAAAACTGAAGCATTGCTTCTTTGGACTTGGCAATGAGGAAGCTGTGCGGTGTGGCTGTGACGGGTCATGCATCCGGGTGTCTGACTTGGTTTCGACACACTGTGCGTGGAGTTGCCGGACTGAGGACTTGAAAGTGGGCAGCAACACCTGGCGGTGGTTTCCGGTCGCAGGGTGGATCCCTCTGGCTTATGTCAGCCCAGGGCCCGAGTATGCCCCTTGCTCGCTTGCGAGCTCGGCGTGTCCTTTCCTGTAACCACGCAATCTGAATAGCCGCCTTCACCTCCTTCGTGGCCTTCAAGCACTTTGAGACGCCACGATCCTTCAAGCCGAGCAGATGGCCCCGCACACGTGCGCCCGCGCCATAGAATTTATGCCCGCACAACAAACACTCGAGGTATCGGTTTGTCTTAGTCATCTAGCACCTTGATATAGCTGAACTCAGGCCCGTCTTTAGGTTTCGGGGCCATGGCCTTGCCTCGTCGACGTTTGGATAGAAGTTGTGATTCTCAATAAAGTAAGTATGTACAGGGTTCAAATGTACCCTAGAAACGCCTATATACGGGTTCAACGTTGCGGTTGGGCAGCATGAACCCGGAGATCTGGCCTTCCCCGGTCACGTTTGGAAGGGGCGTTTGGGAGGGCGTTTTGACGGCAAGCTCGCCGTTTCGTTTAAAACGTCCGTTTGGACCCCCCGACTGGCGTATAGTGCAACTCTGATGCTTCTCCATTCAGGCACTCAGTAGCCGAGTCCGCACGCCCCATCCATCACTCGCACACAGCCAGGCGTCCTCAACCCTTCGCGCAAGCAAGGCTACCTGCCCGGCCCCAAATCATTTTACTCATTCCTCTGGACTCTCGAGGATGCATTGCACGCATGCTTGCTGGGCACATGGGACTGCACACAAACAAGCACGGAGGGCAGGGTACGGAGTACGCAGGTGCGCACGGCCGCACGCAACGTTGCGCGCAACGTTCTAGGGCTGTTGCATGGCTACAGGCACGTTACCCGGCAAGCAAATTGAATCCATGCTAAACTTCGCGCTCGGCAGGCGCACACCACATTTGGCTGGTGGTTTGGGGCGGGGTTCTGACGAAGGCAGGGGAGGCGGTCGGCGCGTGTCAACTGAAAGGCCGGCGACGCGTTTCCCTTTATTTCCGTGCCTTGCGACCACTTCGTGGCTCATCACGGATGGCCCCACTTTTTCCATCCCGCCCACTTCGCATTCGCATTCTAGCGAATGTCCGTTTCTCGCTCCCTTGGCGCCAGCCATGGATGGGTAGCATCCTGTACAGGGGATCCTGATCCCCTGATCCTGTACCTTTATGTACCTGTATTCCTTCATCGCATGCATCATGCTCGCTCGCGCATATGCTGTCGTGTATGTTCTGCGTGGTAGGGGGGGGCCGGAGCGCTGATGTATGGGGCGTTCCATGCCGGCGGTGATGTGCGTGCGTGACTGCGTGCGTGTGCACGCTTGCGCACGACAAAAGAAACGCGCAGCCCACCCAACCCCACCGGCGTCCCACCTACCGCGTGCCAAAAGCAATGAATCCACTGCCGCAGCATGCGCTCCAGTCATTTCCCCGTGCGTGCCAGCTGGTAATGACTTATCCGGACAGAAACCCTGTATCCAAGCAAACATCAGGCACAGTGAGGAGCACTTGGTAGCGGCAAGTTATGTCCACCACACCGGGGAATTTACCTTGCCCTTGCATTTCCCTTTTTACGGACATTATTGAAGCGACCCCCGGGCATTGACGCATTCCCCTCCCCTGAGCGGCCTTCCCCCAGCCAGACCCCCCAGACCCCGCCCCTCCCTCGGGCCGCCGCCGGACCCACCTCCACCTACTCCCCAAGACCCCCCCGCCCCCGGTCCCAGCTAGCGTCCAACGCTACTATCTACTGGAGCCCGCAATTTACGCAGAGATGATTTGTCATGTTTGTGCCACATGTCATTACAATACGGTAGGAGCTAGCCCTACCTATCCAGCTTTAAAGACATGCGCTAAATCCAGCTATCCAGCAGCGGCATTGCGTACATGCATGCGTGGGTGTGGTGCGTGTCACTTCCTGCGTGCGGACTGATTAGATTGCTGGCACACACCACATCGAGCTGGCTCTCCTGCTGTAGTTGTTGGCACACGTGGCCCCACGGAGCCTGGGCCCACTCCTCATACATGAGACTTTTCAGACGCGTCAGGAGGTCGTAATTACGGAGGTCCTGTGATGTAGGTGCAGAAGGGGGTTAGAGGAGTAGGCAGGAATAAAGGGGTGCGTTGCATCCAGTGTGCTTCCGCCGTCACTGGAGATACCCTCCCAACTCCGCGCCTGGCTTGGTCCTTGGGGCCCGGCGCGGACGGGAGGCCCGGCCGGAATTGCAGCCCATTGCATGCATTCGGATGCGTTGCAGTTGTGGACCTAGCACGCTTGACAAGATGGGGCCGACGCAGGCAACAGCCCGACGCGGTTACTGTACTATGTCGTGCAGCGGTTATATCCAACCCGTTACCCAACCCTAGTTAATGACTAAATTGGACGTTGGAGTTCTGCGGCCGGCGGCGACAGCAGGAAACGTGCTTGCGAGGCGCTTGGAGCTGGTCAAACCGCGGCCATTTATTATGCGCAAACAAGACCGGCGCGCCAGGGGGGGGTCCTTTGGTTACGACTCGTTTTCACCACAACCTTGTGGCGGTTGAAACGACAGGTGGCTCGCCCTCCGTTGGCCGGCCGAGTGTACTTAATGCCGCCGGCGGCCCAATCCCATAACTAAATCACTTGCGCAGTACGTGTTGAGCAGCTCTTCACGCAGCAGCCATGGCTCGCCAGCGTGGGTTTGAGCGCTCCGCGCCCGCAGCACTCCTGCTGTTCAGCGTCCTAGCACTCTGCGCCTTTCCTCCTTCAAACGCCCAGGGCGTGTCATCATCTGCTACCAAGTTTGCATCCTTCCTCTCCACGGGCATCTCGTCGGACGTGGCGTACGAGTTGAGCCTCGTGAATGGGAAGTATGTGACGAACGCACAGCAGGGCCAGGTGGACGTCACAGCGCGACTCACCCAAGCCATCCAGTGCACCGGCAGGCAGTGCATTGACATTTCCAGCGCGGCCGTGACCAAGGCCGTCCCGAAAATTGCTGATGTTAATGCGCGCGTGATGCTGTGGGGTCCCAAAGGGTGCCCCGGCCGCCTGAACTCAGCCGCCGGCGAGCGTTACGACCCCTCCACGAAAGATTGGGCCTCGGTAAGTTTGGCTCGCTATGTCAGTACGTAACTGCTCGCAACCGGCGACCAGGGTTTGCGATTGCGACTTTTTGAACGCGCGCGCACGGCGACAGTGTGCGCTGCCGTGGTCGCTGAGAGCACAGCACCATCAATTTGACATTTGTTTGCGCTAAATTTGCTTTTGCCTGGTTAACCCTGCCGTGTGTGGCAATCGTTTCGCGCTCAACCGCAACAGCTGCTGGACGCCTGCAAGGTGAGCTATCGCGGCTGTACTACTCAGGGACGCTGTCGCATACCTGGATGCAACACGCAACTTAAATTCGTGCGCAACAGCAGCCGCACTGCTTGGACTAACAGCCGCGCCCCACTATCATAACCGTCTACCTGACAGGCCCTATTCCGCTACGAAAAACGCTTCGCATCCTTCTTCATTCGAGCCAGCTATCATGATTCACTGAGCGTGGACGTCAAGAACTGCCCCGGTCCGCAGTGCGGGGGCGCGGACGCGTCGCTCCTTCTCAATCTCGCAGAAATGTATCGACCTGAAAAGTAAGTTGGAGCATGAAGTAGGTCGTGACTTGGGATCCAGACTTGTTGTGCAGGGGCTCCGCGGTCAGTAGAATTGCGCAGTGGTAGCTGGAGGTGCTGTAGCAAACAACAAAATTGTGTCATCCCTGTAACTTTGTATTCTGAGCTTCCTCGTGACCCGCGGCGGAAGCCAGGTCAAACCGTGTCCAGGCCCCTCATCCCTGAGCCCCTCCATTTCCTCACTTATGACCCCCTCCCCCCCCCCCCCCCCCCCCACCCCGACCCTCACATTGCCGTCACCCCACCTCAGCTCCAACGATGACTTCTCCTATCATGCCTCGCGCGCTGCCAAGAAGCTGGCGAGCTGGTTCGACGTCTCGGTTGCTGACACGCTAGCGGTGAGCGGCGTCGCTGCAGCGGCAAACAGGTTTCCCTGCCCGGTTGTCGGTTTCCGTACTGGCCCGCCCGCCATCTCGTCAAGTGACATACCTGCATATGGGTTCAATCAACTGCATGTACCTCGCTTGAACGCCTGATGTGTACAGGTGTGTGCCGCGGTGGCTCCCGAAGTGCTGAGCGGCGGTCGCGTCAAGATCCTCAACGGCCGCGGCCGTGGTCTGCGTGTGGGCCGCCTGGATTGCACCGACGCCTCGCCGCCCAACACGCTGCCCTCCCCACACGCCGACCTCGACACCTTTATGAAGTATTGGTGAGACCCGCACCGGCTGCATGCCGTCTGCTGCGTGGTGCGTACTCGTGTGTGTCCGTCGCTGAAGTGGAATTGGCCAATGGGGGGCCGGGCACACACAGGAGGTATCTTTTTCCACGTCTTCCACCCATGTCTTCCCATGCTTCGCGCGAACCGTTGGGGTCCGCTGCATGGATTGAAATATCATGTGATCGCGCAGGTCGGACCGCGGATTTAATGAGTCCGAGGCGATTGCGCTCATGGGCAGCCATGCCCTGGTGGACAGTCAGGTGAGCGAGTGATGAGAGGCAGCGGGTGGGTGGGAGCTGGGAACCCGGGAAAGGGGGAAAGAGCGACGCGGCCGTTGCCAGCCTCGGCAGGTTGGGTGATTGCTGTGTTGCCTCCGGTGCCTGCGCAGTGGAGGGAAAGCGCTGCAGGCAGGGCAGGATGGGAACCCATTGCATGCGTCGAGGCACGCGCACAACTGCCGCCCGGCCGACCGATTGATCGTGCCCTTCCGTGCACACATGCCCTTGCGTGCATCTCGATTTGCCTGCATTGCACACACAAGCATTTGCACATTGGCTGGCATGCAGGGCTGCTTCAACGGCCCCAAGCCCAGCGACTACTGCGACCCTGCCATCTCGGACTGCAGCAACGTGCGCATGTTCAGGTGGGGTGCGGGGTGCGGGTGGGGGTCGGGGGTGCACGTGCATGCATGCGTGGCGTGGCGTGGCGTGGCGGGCCATGCCACTCATCAGCAACCCGCACTCCCGCGCATGCATTCCCGTGAGGCTGTATGCCATGTTCGTTCATGTTGTGTTCGATCCCGGCCCGGCGCACTCTTCTTCTTATTCCTGATGCCCCGCTGCGCCGTCCTCGTCAGCCACGGCACCCACCCAACCCACACATCCACATGTCACCCCACATCACCCAGCCCTCAGCCATGCATCCGCGCCAAAGCCCCTAGCATGCGACACCATCGATCACCCCTGTTGTGCCCCTGTATTTATACTTCATACTTTTATCTCATTCAACTATGCAGGTGGGAGAACCACTACTACCGCGACCTGTGCTCGCCCACCATCAAGATCCGCGCGGTGGATCTAAAGTCCGACCCGCCCGAGCCCATGGACACGCCCGTGCGCGGCATGACCACCCCCGAGCTGGACGCGGAGGCGCGGCTGGAGACATGCAAGGTGCGTGCGTGCGTGTGTAGAGCGTGTATAGAGCGCGCGTGCGTGCGTGTGTGTAGAGCGTGCGTGCGTTTGTGTGTGCATGCAGAGCGTGTGTGCGTGCGTGCGTGGCTGGATGCACGGTAGCAGGGGCGGCTGCTGGTGCGAGCTAGCGCGCGCGGTTCCCATAGTGCCAACGAGGTTTGTTGGATACAGTCGGTAACACGCCGCCTCAGAAATGCTGGGTTGCCTCAGGTGGGTGATCCCTGAGCATCCCGTAACGCCACGGCCTGCACTGCCACGCCACTCATCCATCCCTCACGCGCACCCACACGCTACAAACCCGCCAACCAACCACCCGCAGTTCACCAGCCCCGAGGGCCGCGCCATGGCCATCAACACACTCAGGAAGGTGCACACCGGCGTGTTGGCCGACCCCAACCTCACCGCGCCGCCCGAGCCCTTCGTCGTCCGCTGGAGCAAAAAGAACTGCACCGCCGGCGCCAAGTGGGGCGTCTCCCCCAGCAACTGCCCCCACTCCAACAATTGGTGGTATACGCCCAACGACGCCTTCATCGGCCAGGCCTGCCAGGTGCGTGCTTGCGTCGGGCGTGGGTTGTTAGTTGGCTCGGTCGCAGGGGTGCCGCTCGCTTGTGCGGTGGGTTTTTTTCATTTTGCGAGGTGCGAGCCGGGTTTGTTGTTTCGCTTTCCTTCTTTGTTGCACCGAACCCGAGCATCATAACCCCCGCATCCCCAACACACACTAACAACTAAACGTTACCAATTTCCTACCTCGCTGCGTTGCGCCGCGCGCTGCTGCTGTGTTTCTTCCTGCCGCATGCAGGACCCCACGCCCATCACCACCCCGCCCACGCCGCCCACCACCAGCCGCGAGCGCGTGCGCGACGCCGCGCGCTCCTTCCTGAGCACGCCCAACTGGGACGACATGTACCGTGCCGCCTTCATCAAGATGGTGGAGATGTTCGCGACCTACGCGTCGTCGCGCATGCCCTTCTACGTCAACGGCGCCGAGTGCTACGGTGAGTTAGTTGGTTAGTTAGTTGGTTATGCGGGGTGGGTAGTTAGGTATGGGGGCGCAGGGCGGGATGTGGGGTAATTTGGGTGAGTGGGGCCGGCGTGGGGTGAATGGGGGTGAGTGTGGGTGGGGAACGGGGAACGAGCCTTCGTACGGCTTGAATCGCCAAACCGTAAACGTGTCCCTTCGTCAATCTCCCCCCCCCCCCAGGTGGAACGCACCTCGAGGCTGCTTGCGCTCAGAAGACCGAGGGCACGCCCATCCAGGACACTAAGGTTAGCGGAGTTGGTCTAGTCCGTGGGTGTGTGCCGTGAGTGCGTGTGTCGCATGTTTTTTCCTAGCTGTTGCCGGCCTACCCGTGGGGCCTTTAACCCAAAAGTGAGAATGGACGGGTTGCCGTGCGGGCATGCACGGTGGTGTGTTAACAACGAGTTAGGGCGGCGCTACATCTATCTCATGCTTCTGTCCCCACCTTGCGCGTTTGTGCAATCATCATCACGCTCATACATCTTTTTCATTCGCACTCAGGACCTGTGGAACGGCAACTACGTCCCCGCCAATGAGACCGCACTGCAGAACGGCGTGTGCGCCGCCTGCGCCCAGGGTAAGTGCAGACGTGTGCGCGTGGGCGTGCATGTGCATGGGCATGTGCATGGGCATGTGTGCAACCTACGTGTGCATGCCCATGCCCATGCCCATGCACGGTCCATGTCGGTAGCTAGTGAGTGCGCATATAGTGCGAAGTGGGAAGGTTTGATGCAGGTGGATGCATCTGCAGCTTGCGCACCTGCTGCAACCTCACGCGACTTACTACTTGATTGCTTGACTGTGGTGTTTGCAAACTGCTGCCTGCCTGCCTACCTGCAGGCGTGTGCCCGCCCGGCACCTGCTCCTCCTGCGTTCGTGTCTTCAACTACCGATTCAAGCGGGTACCCAACGGTGAGTGAGTGCGCCGCACGCAGCGAAGCTGAGCCCCCCGCTCACCCTCATCGGCCTCCTCTCCCACCCCCTGCTTTCCCGACCACTACCCTGGGCGGCAGCAACCCTTCCCACAAGACCCACACAAGTGCCCGCCCATACGTGCGCCCTACAATTTCCCCTGGCGATGACTGATGCCATATATACATGCCCGGGCTCCCGCAACCGCCTTTTGCAAACGTCCCGTTTTGTTTCGCAGCCCTGGTCAGCGACGCCAACTGTTGCGGCTGCGTCAGCATGATGCGCCAGCTTCGCTACAACGTGACCAGCAACCTGGTGGTCACGATGCCCTACCTCACTCGCTTTGCCACCATCTTCCCCACCGTCACCGTCTCCGCCGCCACCGGCGTGGCGCCGGCGGTGGTCCCGGCCGCGCCCGAGCGCGTACTGGAGGATGACCCTGGGAACGACGGTGGGTGGGTGGGTGGGTGGGTGGGTGGGTGGGTGGGTGGGTGGGTGGGTGCGTGCGTGCGTGCGTGCACGGCATGTGTGCGCGTCCGCCTGCCAAGCAACCTCCTTGACGGACAGGGAACGACGGTGGGTGCTGTGCATGTGTGCTGACTTGGCACAGCGAACACCCACCATCCGACAAGCAGTTCAGGTCCGCGCACGGCAATGTAGCCGCACACCTCCTGACACCCTTGCCTACCCGCCCCGCGCTCTGTCTATCCGCTCCATTCGCTCGCGTGTATGTGCACCTGCTGACGTCATCACGTCTTGATTGCTCTGCAGCGTACGCGCCGAGCCTGCTTGTGGGCGGTGCAACTAGCCTAGCTGATCCGCCCGTCACGCCCTACCACAGCAACCCCTCCCAGGTGGGCGGGAGCACGGGAGGGCTAGTTAGCCGGGCCATGTCACTCCTGGGTGATGGGAATTCGGGGACTGGTCAAGCGCATCGCTCGTTCTCTCTCGCCCCTCGGACGCCCGTTTTACCTGTTTCGCCATGCGTGGCATTACCTGAGAGGAGTGATAGGTATGACGACCATTGGTGCACCTTGCCCTGCAGATCTGCACCAGCACCGTGGCGAATGTGAATGGCTTTCCCTCGAGCCCCATCGACTGGAAGCCGTTCAGCAGGCCGTTTGAGCAGCCTCCCCGCGCCAATCCCTCCTACATCTGGCACAAGTGGGTGTCCTTGGGCTTTGTAATAGCCATCATTGAGGCCTCTTGCCATCCATATGCATCCACCCTCAGCTTGCGTCACACCTGCCTGGATTGATAGCACCTCCCTGATCCCAGGCAGCTTGTGTGTGTGTGGTTACAAGGTGGTGCGCACTTCTCGTGCCTTCCTGCCTCGTGAAAACCGAAGGCCCGGGCCGGGGTGATCCCAGGCAGCTAGCTAATCGCCGGCACGCAGTCGCGCGCGCTCCTTCTCAAAGCCACCCAGTGACTCTTTTGCGCCGCCCACCCACCCTTATCACTCCAACAGGCCCGGCACCAACCTGACGACCGAGAGCTACGAGATCAACATCTTCCCCATCAAGAAGCAGCTGGGCTGCACGATCAACGGCGTTCCCGCCGAGACCCAGCTGCTGTCGTACAACGGCTCCGTGCCCGGCCCCACCTTCCACATCCGCAAGGGCCGCCAGACGCTGGTGCGGTACAACAACCAGCTCACCAACGACGTGCTCGCCAATTACCGCTTCGAGCCCTTCCACCCCTGCGACGGTGACCAGGCCGGCCGCCAGGGCCGCGGCATCTCCGTCCACCTGCACGGAGAGGCGTCGCTGGCGCCCTTCGATGGTGGGTGCCGGCTGCCGTGCCTCTGTGTGTGTTGATGCAGTTAACCGAGTTGGAGGGGAGCGGGTCTGGAGGCAGGTTGAGTTGAATTGAGGCGCACAACGCCCAATGCACACCACCTACCGCGCCCCACCGCCCAAACCCCGCCCCCTTCGTGCAGGCTGGGCTGAGGACACCACCTGCGGTGGCGAGAAGAAGGTACATGGGGCCGACGTAGTAGCCAAAGGCAGGGACAGGATGCGATGCGATTACAAAGATTCGCGCTTACTTCCATTTCCCCGCCGGGGCTGCACCTAGCACCATGACTCCACTTTGCGGAGCCTAGCATCTGAGCCATGCCACACCCATCTTTGCTTTCCACGACCGCAGGATTATTACTACAGCAACCGCCGCACCGGTTTCGCTTGGTACCACGATCACCAGCTCGATATCACCTCGGGTGCGTCTTGGTGTCCGAACATCCCCACCCGATCCGACGAGCTGGGATGCGAGGATGTCGGGATGTCGACCCCAAGATGTCGGGATGTGCGAACTTGCGGGGTGTTCACACGACTCCGTGAACTCAAATGAACAATTAGCATTGACCACGAAGTATTGCCGTTCCAGCTTGAAAACACGCCCACCCCATTTTTGTTTGCCCACTTTCCTAATTGCCTGTTCAACCAACACTTGTTCGCCGCAGAGAACGCCTACTTCGGCCTGGCGGGTATGCACGTGGTCACGGACAGCAAGCACGAGGGGGGCTGCGGCGAGCCCTGGAACCTGGACGAAATTCCCGACACGCCCATGGTGCTCAAGGATCTGGTGTTTGACAACACCTGTGAGCTGCTGTACGACAAGGAGGGCCCACACCGCAACAACCTGTACGGCGACGTGAACGCCGTCAACGTGAGTGCGCGGGCTGCTTCTGGCGGAGCTAGCGATCAACGTGCGACGTGTTTGTCGCTGCTGCTGCTGCTGCTGCTGTTGCTGCTGCTACAAATCCTACAGCCCGTCAATTCTGAGGAAACCCGCCCGTTGCAAACAGGGCAACCTCGCCACGCCACGCCACGCCTCGCCTCGCCTCGCCTGACGTGGCTTTTCGCGCCCTCCGCCGCTTCCTTGCTTGCTTGTCTGCATGCAGGGCATCCCCTGGCCCGTCCTGGAGTTGGAGCCGCGCTGGAACCGCCTGCGCCTGCTCAACGCCGCCGTGAGCCGCCCCTACAAGCTGCGGGTTGTGGAGGCGGACACCGGCGACGACGTCAGCGGCGCCCACTGCAAGGTCATCGCCGGGGAGGGCGGCCACCGCCGCTCGCCCGCGCCCTTCCCTGCCGCGGGCATCTTCATCGGCGTCGCCGAGCGCTACGAGGTGGGCGTGGGCGTGGGGAAGGGGTGGGTGGGACTGGCTGGGCCGTGCCACGCACGCACGGGCGCGCGCTGCTGCGTGATGTGCATTGACTAGGATATGCGTCCTCGCCACGATGTTCTCTTTCATCACCCTCCCACCAGGGCGTCAAACAAGCGTGTCCTGAAGTCCGCCCCGCTGTAGATTGAATGAATAAGCAAAACCACCCGCCCCATCCTCATCATTACCGTGTCATGCGCGCGTGTGACACATCGCACGCAGGTGGTGTGCGACTTCTCCGCCTACGCCGGCAAGCGCCTGTACTTGTGGAACGCCCAGGACGACTACCGCATGAAGGACGTGCCCTTCTTCTGCCACTCCCACCTGGTCATGCGGATTTACGTGAAGCCGCACCCTCCCGCCGCCGCCGGTCGGTACCCTGTCTTCAACGACGCCGTGCCCGAGTCCCGCACCACCCTGGACGCGGTGCTGACAGACAAGGACATCCTGGACGCCCAGACCATGGTCGCCAACAAGCAGTGCACGCGCACCTTCCGCTTCGGCCGCCGCCACGGCCGCTGGTGGGTTGCGCGCTCGCTCGCTCGCTCGCCGGCGTTCCTTGGCCGGCGGCTGCTTGCTTGCTTGCTTGCTTGCTTGTGTGTGCCGCCGCGGGTGCCGCATTACTGGCGTGGAATGCAGCCCAATATTGTTTTGAGCCGGAGCGGATTCTATCATGCGTTTGCCGATCCCAACCCAGCCGTTGCGCATACCGTACACTCGTACAGTGAACAACGAACCTGATGTGTAACTTGGAAATTACTACCGGCGGTGCAGGGTAATCAACGGCGAGACGTGGCACTCTGCCAAGATCGCGGCGAACATGATCGGCCAGAACACATGGGAGGTGTGGTGCCTGGAGACCGGCGGCGGTTGGTTCCACCCCATCCACATCCACCTGGTCGATTTCTACGTGCTTGCCCGCAACTGGAACCCGGCCCTGGTGAGTGTAGTGAGTGCGTGCGGCGTGCCACGTGGCAGCGCAACCAAGCGGCCCCCGGCAAGGAGCAGCCCCCTGCAATGGTGCCTCAGCAGCAATCTCCACCACAGCAACCTAGTACTGCCACGGTGCCACCCACCCACCGCGTCCTTGCTCCAATCAACCAACCCACCCCAGTCCCCATCCCAATCGCCCATCAACCCGCCCTCCCATCCATTCCAATCCCACCGCGTGCGCACCACCACTAACAGGTGCACGAGTACGAGCGTTGGATGAGCAAGGACGTGGTGCAGCTGGACCCCAGCAGCCACGTGGCGCTGCTGATCCGCTTCGGCCCCCACCGTGGCGAGTACATGTTCCACTGCCACAACCTGGTGCACGAGGTGAGACAGGGGGCGTGGGAGGGAGGGGGCGTGGGATCTTGGCCTTCGCCTGGTCATCCGGTCTCAACCACCATACATTAACCGATTGATTTGGCGATAACAATAAGGCCAACTCATAATGCGCCTTGATCGCGCCACCCCTTCACCTGCCCACGCCGCGCTGCTGAACCATCGCCCCCAACGGCACCTCAACCACCACCGCCACCACTTCGAACGCGCAGGACTATGAGATGATGCGGGCTTACAGCGTGGGCAACACGACAGGCTCGCGCACGGCCGCCACCGCCTTGGCCATGCAGGCGCAGCCCACCCTGATCAAAAACCTGGACATCGTTTATGACCTGTAAGTGTGTCGTCTCACTGGAAGGAGAACCAATAATAGACTCGAGCATCACCGTATCGATATGCGACTGCGTGGTTGTGCGGGCGCTCTGGCTTGCTAGCGTTCTGTGACTGTCACTGTCCTGGAAGCTGGGCTTGGTGAAACCCCCCGCGGGCGCCGGTCGTGTGTCAGCAATCGGTATTGCATCCACGCACGTGCCGTCACAGTCTTGATTACGGCATGCGTGCAGCCCGCTCCCCTGCCGCTGACTTCCCACTTCCCCCAACGGACCAACCTTTGTGTGCGTGCGTGCCCACGGCTGCGTGCCATCCTCCCTCCTCCCTCCCCCCCCCACTGTTTACCAGTAACCCACATGTGTGTGCCCTCCTCCCTTCCCCCACAGCTACAAGGACCCCGTGTACACCGATGCCGCCGCCGTGTCCAACGCCGGCCTGGCGCCCCTCACCGACTGGAGCAACGCCCAAGTGCAGGCGGCGACCACCCTGGGCATTGAGAAAGGATTCTACAGGTGCGACGGCGGCGGCGGCGCGACTGACTGACTGCTGTGCGTGGCGGACGTGTGACTGCGGGCGGGTCTGCCTACCCGCAGGATGGGCTCAAGGATGGGCTGCTGGACTCCCCAGCCACCCACTCCAACCCCACCCACACACGCCGAAACGAAACACGGCACACGCGCACTAGTGGCACGACAGGCAACAGCATGCGTGTCCCTCACACCTGGCACCTGCTATACCTGCATGCCCTCTCACGCTGCCTTGCTCCGCTCCCGCCCTGCCTGTTGCTAATTGTTTCCATAGCATCCACATCTCCGCATCTTCTTATCACAATCTGCTCGCTCTACAGGATCTTCTACCCCGGCGGCACCGCGAACGAGCCCAAGGAGCTTTCTGATCCCACGATCAACCCCTGGATGGTGGGATTCTGCCGCGATGAGAACCAGCCCTCGCCGCCGCCGCCCTCGCCCTCGCCGCCGCCGCCGCAGCCGCCCTCGCCCTCGCCGCCCTCGCCGCCGCCGCCGTCGCCGCCCTCGCCCGCGCCGCCGGATGCACCTGTGGACGTGTGGTCACAGCAGCAGGTGGTTGGCTCACAGCAGGTGTCCAGCCTTACGGCGTCCACTTCCGCCAACATCGTCACTGATCTCGCCACACTGGCCTCGCCGCCGCCGATGGTGGCGGCTGCTGATGTCGTCACCAACGCCGCCGCCTCGCTGCCGCCGCAGTCGTCGGCGTTGCCTGACAGCACTACTGCCAATGGCGGGTCCAGCGGGCCTGCACAGCAGCCTGCTGCTGAGTAGTTCATGGCACAGTCGCCTCAGCCGCAGTCGCCTCCTTGCTGTCGTTATTTACTTTATTTAACGTGGTGGTCTACATTTGGTATTGATGGGCACTGAGACGACAAACGCCTCGGACGGAGCCCCAAGATACTTGCGTGTCACTGCCTCGGCAGCACTAGCAGCACTGCGCTAGAACGCCCCGCGGGGCTGTTCCGTTCGAAGCATAATAGGTCTTGTCCTGCTTTTTAGGATACGATGCATTTGTGCCTGGTTGGCGCGTGCAGCGTATCATAGTGCGTGAGGTATATACCTCACGAGGAGCTTCATGGAGAGATGTGTGGCCCGAGGAGATGAAGCTTGCTGTGCTTTCTCATCATCCGAGACACCCTTCCGCATGTTCTTTGTCTTTGTTTGTACGTATGTAGTGCAATCCGCGCAGTGCGCACTTTCCTCAATTGCTGCTGTATGGATTGTGTAGTATCAGACCCGGGGCATACGGGGCGCTGAATTTCTGCATGGTTGAATGAAGTGCACGGGCCCCCCCATGGTGCTTTGCTGTTGCATAGGGTGTGGCTGAAAAGCATTGAGTCGGTGGTGGGTTAGCAGCAGCGATGGTTGGGGTGTGCTTGGGCCTTGCCGGGCGACCCGCACCGTGCAGCCAGCTAGCTAGCTACCGCTTGCGTGAAAGAGAGAGAGAGAGCGTGAACTTGTGTGATGTTGTGGTGTGAGATGAGCGGGCATAAATTTGGGAGTGCAAATAGCGCGGATTCTACTAATTCTACTAATTCTACGGTGTACGGTCGCAGGCAGGGAAGTTGAGGTTCGCTTACGCAAGGGGAACCCTGGGGGGGGGGTCCCTAAGGTTAAGGGTTTGAGACTGCTGTAGGGAAGCCTGGTTTAAAATGCGTAGACATTTCCCGCAAATCCGGCGAAATTGTGGTCGTTTCAAGGGTTTGGCACGGGCTATCTACGCTGACAGGGCTCCTGAATCACCCTTGATGGGTTCAGGCCTTGTGAAATCGGGGGGCGGGGGGCAAGAAATGCATAGACGTTTTAGGCCAATCTGGAAGACGCCGCCATAACCACAGACGACCTCAAACACCGGAAACTTGGTCCGCGTAAACTTATTACCTCATGCATTTTAAACTAGGGGCACATTGGCACGGTCTTTACCCTACAGCAGTCTCAAACCCTTAACCTTAGGGACCCCCCCCCATAACCGACCCCCAATCAACCCCCTCCCTGAGGTTCGGAAGGGCTGTTACCCCAACCCTTGGGGACCCCACGTCCCGAACCCCTCTTAGGGACACGCGCAACAAGAGACTTGAGAAAAGCATTCGCAAACACTTACAAAGCATGCCTGCAAGTCGGGGTGACTTGCACCTCACAGCGTCTGTCTGCAATCGTTCAAGGAAGTTGGCCCGTCTACGCCAACGGGACAGCCCGGCGGGACAGCCCCGGCGGACAGCCCCATCTCAGGTTAAGACGCGGACATCCATGATGAAATTTTGTGTCAAGCAAACAGCCGCCCGCCTGCTGTACTCACCCAGGGGGTGAGGCCGAGGGTAAAGCCAGCCAGCAGGCGGTCCTCATGAGCTACCGTGCCGGCCTCTGTAGGCTCCGCCAAACACCAAGTTATACGCCCATATTCGCCATGGCATACGTGTGGGCACCTGCGCGCTATCAGGCGGGGTTACAGGCGCCTAGCGGAGTTACCCTAATCTGGACGTGCCGTTCACGCCGACTGAGCCCCCCGCTGCCTCCGCCTCGGTCTTCCCAGTCACCAAACACCTCCCCTCCAACGCCCGCTATGTCCGGCGTTTGCGCCTGATGCCACGCTGAGACCCGTTAGACCCGTACACATGTCAGGCCGTGTCCATGTCCATGTCCGTGTCTGTGTCACGGAGCCTCCCCCTGTTGTGCTGACGCCACCACCACGCACCCGCCACCTAGGTAACCCCAACCAAACAACCCGAACCTACCCTCCACGTTGCTGCACCGCCTATGTCATAGCCCACCCACCCAGGCCCGCACTCCTGCTCCACACACACCGCCTTATCTCATCCGGGTGCGGGCGCACGGCACACAACAACTGACGCGCGCCACGTGTGCCTCCCTCCTCCCACCCGTGCCGCATTGCGACCACATCCTTGCGAAAGCGGCCCTCTGCTGCTGGTGCTCTAGCTGCTGCTGCTCCAGCCGCTCGGCCTCTGACCTGCCAGCTGGCTCCTCTGTCGCTCCCAGCCAGCGGTCGCCGCCCCCGCGCCACCAGCGCCTAGCACCCAGCTGCTCACAGCTTCTTGGCCTTGAGCTGGCGCCGCAGCACCTCCACCGCCCGCTCCTCCGCGCTCTCCAGCTCCCATTCGTGCTCGACCTGCGGGGCCGTGCGCGGGGGGAAGTTTGCGGGTAAGGGTTTCTCAAACACCATTATGCCGACAGCGGGGACCGGAAAGGGTTGTGGCGGTCTCACGTCGAAGGCGCTATGACGTGACATGTCGTGGCATGTGACTCCTGTCGGTTACGCGCGCTAACCCTGCTTAACTAGGGGCCCTGTCAGCACGGCGCAGTCTTGGTGCCAAACATGCAGCTACGCCGCGCAGGTCGCGCCAGACAGGGCCACGACCCGCAAGCGAGGCGCTGAAGTTGTGCTAGACCATCGTCGGCCCCGGGTTAAAGAGGTCGGGCGCGACGAACGTCAACCACTGTCCTGCAGTGCCGGACAGGTTATCTGTACAACGCGCTTAACGTTGCCGGTAACTGCTTGGGGTCCCAGCTTTGTAAGCGACAGCCTCGAAGCATGACAGCGGCATGAGTTGTTGAGCTAGGGAACAACCGTCCAAATTGCGGTCAACCATCTTGTCCTGGGCCGTCGGCCTGAGAATTCACCACCGTTGGGCGCATCTCTAGGAAAGTCATTCATGCTAAGATATTGAGAGCCGTAGGTTCTAGCCACAGTGGACGTGGCGAGAGACCAACGCGATGCTCGTCAGGATTGCGGTCGACAATCCACGTTCCGACCCCAAAAAATCACGATTTTGTGCCCATCTCTAGCATAGTCGAGCATATCGCGATGATATGATGCGGACGCGTGCACAAAGAATGCATGTGCGGCGAGCAGAGGGCTGCTTGGCTCTTCAACGGCCATCGCTGGCGCCGGTATTGCCAGCGATGGCCGCTGAAGATACCGGCGCAACTCCCCTTGCTGTCGCGCTTAAACATAATGGGCACACAAATGGCAAAGCCGCGTACTGCGACGGGCTGATAAGGCGCGGGAGCGCCGCCTGAGTGGGGGTACCCGCCACCCCAACTTTCCACTCCTCCTCCACCCGGTTCCATTGTTTTGTGAGCAGCTGCACCCTCCCACCCCACCCCCACCCTATGGAATAAACTACTCACCCAACCCCACCCCACCCCGTCCCCCCCGAAAGCACGCTTCTCACCCCCTCGCCGCCGCCTCCCCATCCCCACCTCTCATGCACGCACGCACACGCCCCCCCTCCCTCCCCAGACTACGCCTTCTGGTCATTGGTATGCCAACGTGTGTTGCAACGTCTGTTCTACGTCTACCTCGTCATTAACTTAAATACATGGCACACCCTCTCTCCGCCCACGCCCTCACCTGTGCCAGCGCCGCCTTCTCCTGCTTGAAGGCCGCGTCCATGTCCACGCCCATGGGGTTGGCGGCCATGGGGTTCATCTGCCGCTGCATCATGGCAGTCTCGTCCACCATTTCCTCCCTGGGGCGGGGTGTGTGTGTGGCGTTGCAGCAGCACGTGAGCAGCAGCAGCAGTACAGCAACAGCAGCAAGGGGCAGCAGTACTGCAGCGGCAGCGGCAGCGGCAGGAGACAAGCCGGAGGAGGGACTCCACCACGGGAGATGAGGCACGGGCGCGGCGGGGCGTATGGCCGCCCGGGTGGCGGCACGGCAGAGATGGAGGTGGGCATCCACGAGGAGGGCCCCGAGGCATGAGGCTCCTCAACTCATGCACCTCCCATCAAACACATTCCCTCCACACCCCCTCCCCCTTGGGTTGCACTGGTCGCTTTGGTTTCTCGAATACATCACCCGTCCACCCCGCCCGATACACACCATCTTATGGATGGCTACCCCCCTTCCCCTCCTCCACCTCCCGCCCCCCCCACGCACACCCGTCGTCCGCCGGAGCCGACTACATGCATGGCGCCCCCCCCCACACACCCGTCGTCCGCTGGAGCCGACTCAGCCTTCTGGTCATCGTTATGCCTTCTGTGTCGAAACGTCTGTCTACACCTCCCTCTTCACTCATTAAACATGCATGGCGCCCGTCGCCCCCCTCACACACACGCCCCCCCCCCCCACCTGAACACCAGGCTGAACGCGCCGCGCAGCCCGAACAGCAGCAGGATGTAGTAGGAGAGGCTGGTGAAGTAGGAGACGTCCAGGCTGGCCAGGTCGATGCCGCGCTGGAGGACAGGGTGGGAGGGTGTGGGGAGGGCGGTGGGCGGGGGGTGGGGAGCGGTGGTGGGCGAGGAGCGGTGAGTGAGGGATATAGGGGAGAGGAGCACGGAGGAGCATGCTGGCGAGGTGGGGTGGGTGGGAGAGGCGGCGGGCAGCGCGTTGGAAGAGGGCATCCTGAAAAGGACCGCCGCACCCCACCCACTGCGGCACGGGCGCCACACGCGCACACCCTCACTACTAGCGCACCATCTATGCGCCCACCACCACCACCAACGGCACTCACTGCAACCCCTCCCTCCGCCCCCCCCCTTAACTCCGCTTCCTTTAGATTGGTTTAGTTTGGGCTGGTAACCACACCCCCTCCCACACCCCCTCTCCCCCCCCTCCACACCCACACACCCACACTCCCATGCGCGCGCCCACCTGCAGCATGGGCTTGAAGCGCGGCGACAGCGGGAAGGGCACCTTGCCGATGACAAAGCCCTGGAAGAAGAAGTTGACCACCATGCCCATGCCCAGCTGCGGGGGGGGGGGGGCGGGAGGGGCGGGGGGGGGGGGCAGAAGCGGCGGATGAAAGGCAGGAGGAAGGTGGCTGGAGAGGGGCGGAGCTGTATGATGTACCGAGTCCGTATACCGTATGTTGTTCAGCGCACATGTCTTGGAAGAGGAGATTGGCGTGCGGCTCAACCCTGTACGCGTCCCCTTCCCATGCGTGCCTCCCACCCCCTGCTGGTGGACCGAGGGGCCCAGCTGTCCTCGCACTCGCACCCCATCCTCACCAAGTTTGTTTCTCACCGGGACTGTTTACCAGTAACCCCAACCACACCCCCAAGCATGCAAATTCCTCAACTTGCAACACCAAACGCCCCCACCCCCGCCACATCTCGCCCCTCCTCCCACGTGTACCGCCCCCCCCTGCCCCCTTACCGCCCGCTCTCTCCTCCCCATCTCCCACCCTTACCGCCCCCTCCTCCCCTCCCCTCTCCTCCCCCATTACCCCCTCTCTCCTCCCCCCTCTCTCCTCCCCCCTCTCTCCTCCCCCCTCTCTCCTCCCCCCTCTCTCCTCCCCCCTCTCTCCTCCCCCTCTCCTCCCCTCTCTCCTCCCCCCTCTCTCCTCCCCCCTCTCTCCTCCCCCCTCTCTCCTCCCCCCTTACCTCCGCCTCTTCTCCCCGCCCCCTGACCCCCCCTGCCCTCACCAACCTGCGGCACCATGCCGGTGAGGTTCTTCTTCATCATGTCCACCATGACGCTGGGGTCGGTGGCCATGGCTTCCTGCGGCGAGCGCGTGACCGCCTTCTGAGAGAACAGGCCCTTCTCCTGCGAAGAGCGAGGCAGGGAGGGAGGGAGGGGGTGGCGGGGAGGCAGCATGAAGGTGCGGAGCGTTTGGCGGGTGGATGGCATGGGGGGGGGGAGAGCGCGGAGAGGTGCCTAGAAGAACGGGGGGGGGGGCAGGTGTGGGTGGGAGTCGTGCGCCGGCGTTCCGCATACCGGCACCCGTGGCGCCCCTGGACGGCACCTCCCCCGCCCCCGCAGACGCCACCCCCTCGCAATAGACATATCCCCATCCCTCGTGCTCAGTGCAGGCCCCCAGGCCCCGCATTCTTGGCATCCACGCACCCCGGCGAAGTACTCCTTGCGCATCTTGAAGGAGGTCTCCGGGATGAAGCGCCCAAACCCGCGCAACCGCCCCGCGCGCGTGATTGCTTGCATCTCCCGAATCTCTTTCAGCTCCTTGTTGTTGGGCGGTGGCGCATTGAACAGCTGCGCAGGCCAGACGAACAAGGAAAATGCACGCGCAGACTAACGACTTGAGCTTACAGAAATGCTTCTCAGCGGGCCTCCATACTGCAAAATGTACGCCCAATTCCAATTTTGGCTTATCCTCCAGCAGCGAGCAGTGAGCACTCTTCAAAGATCGGTGGCTGACCAGCGCCAAAGCACGAGCCCGCACCTGGTGCATAAACTGCGTCAGTAGCTTCATTAGCACGATGGCTAACGTAAGCGGGATAAAGACCCAGTCACGCACAGCGCCATCTAGCAGCAGCGCAGAGTGGCCTGCCGCCATTTTGGAAGACGTTTTCAAGCGTAGGTGTGTGCTAGTGGTGCCTGCATGGCGGAGTATGCGTGGAAGTGGAGCCCGGCGCATATTAGGGAGGACCGCGTTGGCTTGGGTTCGTGCCGGCAAGCATGGAACGCCCTGAGCCCCCTACCGCTTGAAGTCTCTCAACTTCGCCCCTGATGCCTGCGTATGGGTTAAAACAATTGAGCGTATACATCGCCGAACGCCTGAATAATACCCCCATGGCGCGGTCCTGACTCACAAGGCCGACGAGCAGAGGTGCATTTGCCAGGTAGCACCGCAAGTGGCTGCTGCCACCGTGTTGCCGATGGCCAGGAGAG
The DNA here is from genome assembly GCA_016834595.1 of Chlamydomonas schloesseri. Taxonomy (NCBI): domain Eukaryota; kingdom Viridiplantae; phylum Chlorophyta; class Chlorophyceae; order Chlamydomonadales; family Chlamydomonadaceae; genus Chlamydomonas; species Chlamydomonas schloesseri. Next base: position 1,693,944 of record JAEHOD010000009.1, on the reverse strand, counting down.
ACACAGAGAGACACATATTAGTCTAAGTGCACTCGGAGACCCAAAGACGCTGAAATGTGACGCCAGGCCGAGAGCGCATCCTGGCGCCCCCGGTGGCCAAATGCGGCGGCGACACGGCCAAGTGAGCTTGTCGCCCGTTGCACTGATGCACACCGCCGAGAAAACCTTGCACCCAGACGGACATGGTACGTTGAGGGCAGGGATGGGGCCTGGGAAGGACCGTGTGAGGTGCGTGGCGGTACACAGCCGCACCGTACGACATAAGCATTTTCACTCTACATCGAGCGAAGTGGCACTACGTCTGCTTTGTCAGCAACTCATATATGTGCTCTTTATTCAAAACCGGCTCACTTGTTGAGATTTTCATGCTTGCTCACAGAACATCAAGCAATGAAGCAACGCGCAACATAACAACCTTAACAGAGCCTGCGCTTGTGGCGATATCTATGTGAAATGTTTGCCTTGAGTGAACCTCTTACGATGAATGCGTGACACAAAACAGTGTGAGCTAAAAGCAAATGGTCAGAACTCGGGCGGGGCCGCTGCAACTTGCAGCGGCCCTGCTCGTTGCAACATTATTGTGCGTCGCTAGTGCCCAGGTTGTGACAACAACGCTACCGGCCTTGCTTGGAGCGGGCGCAGCTACTTTGTCTCTTCAGGCAGCCACTTACAGTTTTTCCTCCATCGAAAGCGCCAACATAACAACTAGTCTTGTCGTGACCGGGCAAGGTAGCGTGGAGGCTGCGGCGAATGGGCGCTATTCGACCATCGACCTCTCCACGTACCCGGCACTCGCCAACTCCACAACGCCGCGGCCTATTATCATTCAGCCGGGTGGGTGAGCCGATCGCGTTTGCATGAATTGTCGCGCGGCGACGGCTGCCGCGTTCTGGGCGTGGTGCAAGCGCGGAGAGCGGCGGTGGGGGGTGTTGCAGGGCGAAGGGCTGGAGGTGTTCCAGTATCCAGTGCTGCGTCACCATGCTCGACCAGTCCAACATGGGCACTCTCCTGAGCAAGCACGTCCACGTTGTATCAGACTACCAGCGGTCCAGCAGCTGCGTGTAGCAGCTTCCATGGGATGCAAGCGGTGAATCAAAGGGGGTGGAGCAGCTCCCATAGAGTGTGTGTATGCCGCGCACGCCACCTCCCCCCTCTCCCCCCTCCGCCTCCTCTCGTCGTGCCCATCCACCCGCCCCCTCCACCCTTCTTACAACCCGCCCGGCTCACCCAACTCGCCTCAGGCGTCACGCTGAGCCTGGTTAACCTGACGCTGCGCCTGCCGCCGCTGCCGGCCTCGCTGGCGTCCGTGCCCATCAGCCTGCTGCAGCACGTGGTGCGTGCCGGGGCGGGGGCGCGGCGGGGCGGGGGCGGGGGTTACACGCATAAAGATCTAGGGAAGGCGGTGACCGTAGGCAAAAGGGGGGGGTTGCTGCCATTGCCAGAGGTGCCGGATCTTGTATCTGTCCGTGCGGAATCACGGGTGGTGGTCGGAAAGGAAACGAAGGAAACGAAGGGAGTCCATGCGCAACAGCCAGCCGCAGTGACGTGCCGTCTCGTAACGCGTCTCCAAAGTTGCGCGCCGCGCTAAATTGTACATTTAACAACTTGACCGCAGGTGGGCGTGGCGGGCGCGGGCGCGCGGCTGAGCCTGGAGCGTGTGACGCTGGTGGCTGCCAACTGCAGGTGCGGGGAGGGGAGGGAGGGAAGGGAGGGGAGGAAGGGGAGGAAGGGCCGCATCAGGGGAGGGGAAGGTGGGGGGTTCTAGGTCGTCACGCGCAAGGCGAGTGCTGTGGCCAGCCCCCAGAGCGGCCAACCCCGAGCGGCCAACCCCAGTGGGGGGGGGGGTAGTTCATTCCAGAAACCAAAAGCGAAAGGGGGGGGTGGAAGTGTGCACAAGGCCTGAGGGAGCGCCGCAGCTAGCTAAGCAGGAGGCTGGGAAGGAGGCCCAGGGGAAGAAGTGCGACAGCGGAGCGATGAGTCGTGTCGTGTCGTACATGAGGCAGGGCGACAAGAGATGGTGTGCATGCGGCGATCAACACGCTTGGTCACCGCCTCAGCTACCCCAGCTGTCCTTAGCCCCACCTCACACGCTCCGGCGCGACACCCACCACCGCCCCGTACTCCTTTCCCCCCGAAGGATTTACCCTCCCAACCCGCCCACCCTCCCAACCCTCCCTCTGCCCCGCAGTGAGCTGCAGGCCTTTGCGCGCGTGCTGTGTCGACCCACCGGCACCAACTGGCGCTACTACCCGTCAACCGTCATGTCCATCGTCAACGGCGTCGTACAATACGGCAACGGCACCATGCAGCTTGCGGCAACCGACGGCTCCTCGGCCGGCGCCTCCGCCGCCGCCGTGGCGGGCGCGTCGCTGATAAGCTCCGCCGCAACCTGCGCCGCCGCGCCCGTGCCGCCCGCCACGCCGCCCGCCGGGCCGGCCGCGCCGTACATATGCTCGGCCACGTCGGTTGGCGACGCGGTTGAGATGCGCGCGACGGCGGCGGCGCTGCTGGCAAACACGGCGGAGGTGGTTGTGATGTCGGTCACAGGCAACGTGTCCATGAACGCGAGCGTGTGGCCGGACGCGCTGTTCATGCCGAGGGGACTGGTGCTGTCGCTGTCGGGGAACCCCACACCCGGGCAGGGCGTGCAGGTGAGGAGAGGCTCGATGGGGTTCCATGCATGTTAAATTAATGAAGAATGGAATGGGGGGAATGAATGGGGGGGGGCGGGAAGGTGGGGCTTTCACTCTGTCCCATCCCGGGCTTGGGGCGTGAAGGTGTGTGGGGGTGGGGTGGGGTGGGGGCGGTACCGTGGCAGTGGGCTGGGCCGGTGCGCGCCGTGGGGGGTGGATGTGCCGCAAGCAAAAGGGGGCGCAGACAGCATTCGGGATGCAACGGGGCGCCTTGTGATGCAGCGCGTGCGTACGTGTGTGTGTGTGTGTGTGTGTGTGTGTGTGTGTGTGTGTGTGTGTGTGTGTGTGTGTGTGTGTGTGTGTGTGTGTGTGTAGCAACGGGTTTACAGGCGGCCTGACGAGTCTCGTGATCGAGTACTCGGGACAGCCAGCGACAGCGAGGCACTTTGGCCACACGCTGCCGCTATCACGCGTCACCCCTGCCCAGAGCGCAACCAAGCTCTGGAGTCCACCGGGGGGACGCTCCAACCAACCTGGACCACGCCAGCAACCTCAGAAGGGTTACTGCTGGTACAACAACGCAGGGCCCAGCGGGCTCACCAACCACTAGGCTGAAGGGCCAACACCGTGTGTGTGTGTGTGTGTGTGTGTGTGTGTGTGTGTGTGTGTGTGTGTGTGTGCGTGCGTGCGTGCGTGCGTGCGTGCGTTGTGTGTGTGTCAGAAAAAAAATGAACCGAATGTGAGGATGCGTGTGGGTGGGGAAGCGAATTCCAGAACCCAAAGCACATTACCCACGGGGGGGCCGCTAGCGTGCGGAGCGCGTGGTGGGGAAGCCTGCGGCGGGGTGTGATGCATCCTGGGCTATCCAGGGCTATCCACGGCCCATTCATTCGTGCACGCCGCGGTCAGGACAGTGGGGTAGCTGTCTTGGGGTAACCCGTGCCCTTGCAATGCTGCCGTGCAGATCGACTTCGGCGGCGTGACGCCCGCGTTCGTTGCCTCTGCCTACGGCAGCAGTGGCGCCGTGCGTGTGCGCGACCTAAACCTTGTGGGGCTGCCCTACTCGCGCACAGGTGAGGAGGGGTTGTTTGAGTTGTGTGTTAGAATCGCACAAGGAGAGGAAGGGTCGACACTGAGTTGGGTGTGTGCGTGGGCGCGTTTGTGCGTTAATGGGTTATTCCATTCCTGTAATGGAGCCACTGTACTGGTGTGGGCGGGTGGTTGGCAAGCACGCGGGGACGGGGGGGTAGTGTCCTCCACGCCGCAGGGCTAGGGGCCAGGGGCCAGGGGGCCCTTGTGCACTTGAGCGGGCCGCTCCGCAAGCCTGCCGCCCGCCTACCTTCATAGGATTCATCAGATTACTTGATGCCCCCCTCCTCGCTCTTATGCATTGGGTTTGGTTTAGTTTGGGCTGGTAGCCACAACCCCCCCTGTCATCACCAAGACCGCTGCACCAACCAACCCCCCCCCCCGGTAACGCCAAGACCTGCTGTGCCAAGACCTGCTGTACCGTGCCTACCTATCTACACCTCCTCTTCTTAACCTACATGCATGCCCCCTCCCCGCCCCCCGTCCCACATCCCTACGGCCCGCACCTTCCCCCGGCGCAGTGAACGTGCCGATGGACTTCTTTTCGCCTTGGCTGCACCCCTTCCGCGTGTTCAGGTGCGGTGGATGATAATATGACCAGGTGACCAGGGGTGGGGGTCGGGGTGCGCATGGGAGGCGCGTGCGGTTGACCGTTGGGCCGTTGGGTCGTGGGCTTGCCGGCCCTCCAGCCCCTGCGCCCCACGCTAGCATGCAGCCTTTTGCATTCCCATCCCTTAAATGCCTCCCCACCCGCCCCAACCGTGGCACTTCGCCCTCTCTCTCCCCACCCCCAACCCGCCCCAACTTTGGAAAACCCCATCCCATGGATGGCTACCCCGCCCCCATCCCCCATCCCCATCCCCACTCACCACCCCCCACCACCCCCCACCACCGCCACGCTTCCACCCTTGCTCTCAGGGGCGGCAGCGGCGTCGCCACCTCCACGCCGCAGCTGATCGCCACCTCCTGCACCCTATGGCTGCCCAGCCAGGAGGCGGCCTGGTGGGCCACGGCGCTGCTGGCGGCCAGCAGCGTGAACGCGCTGGAGGCCAGGTGGGGCCGCGCGCGTACGGGTGCGTGGCGTGTGTTTGTGGCGTGGTGCTTTATTTTTGATGTACCGATACTTCGTGGATTGATTGCCACCCATGACACCCCATACCACCGCTTACCGTAAACCCCACGCACAGCCACTATTATTGTGATCACCCACCCACCGTACCCACCCACCCACCCCTCACCACATACAACCACCGCCTGCCGTTACCGCCACCACCCATCACCACCCACCACCACCGCAGGCCCTGGCTGGCTCGGCTCTTCGCCATGCCCGTCACCGCCTCCACCTCCTCCACCTCCCCCGGCTCCACGCGGGTCACCAGCCTCAACGACGCCGGCGGCGTGGTGCGCTTCACCGACTGCACTTTTTCCAACCTGGACTCCAGCCCCTCCAACGCACCGCGCTCGGCCTTCGCGACGGGCGAGGGCACGGTGTGGCCGCTGCTCAGAGACGTGCCCACCGCCGTATCGTATCAGGTGAGGAATTGTGACATGTCGTGGAAGTGGTGGTGCAAGAAATACGTGCAAGGGGTCCTTTCTTCCTTTCTGTGCTTTCTGTGCTTTGAGGCTCGCTCGCCGTTTCACGCCACATGATACCAAACGCTCTGTTCATCTGTCGCTCCGCGTATGATATTGCTTCGGGTTGAATTCCTTGATTTATTCATGATTTTCTCATCCAATTCTTTCGCCAAATCCTGCTGCTCGCGCTCAGGCTGCGCTGGGCGAGTACGCGGTGGTCAACAGCTCGCTGGCCGCAGCCTCCATTGGCGCACTGGCGGGCTGGGCCAGCGCCATCTTCTTGGCCTCGACCAGCGTCAACGCCTCCTCCTCCTCGTCCTCCTCCTCATCATCGTCCTCATCATCCTCGTCAAGCAGCAGTGAGTACCGGTACTGACCCATCTGCCCCACGCCACCTCACTCCACTGCCCCCCCCCCCGTCGCTCTGGCTAACGGGTGTCTTGCGCTTTTATTTGCGGTCTGCTGAACGGGTGCTGCTGTGCGTTGCCGCGAACCCATGCGCCTTAGGGAGCACTCCTTCACCCACCCCCACACTCGCCCGCCGCTCCCCACTTCCCGCTCCGCAGCCGCCATCTTCGCCACCGCGGAGCCCGCCTCCCGCCGCAACGTGGCCGCCGGCGACTTCGGGCCGCAGTACAACATGGGCGGCCGAGCCATCCGGGGGCCGCCCCGCGGCCAGATCAGCGGCACGGTGGCGTTCTGGGACCTGCAGGTGTGTGCGTGTGTGCGGCGGAGTAGTGCATGTTGCAAGGGGGTGCGCAATGCTTGGGCCTCCATGCATGTTGCTCGCGTGGAAAGCACAGCAGGCCCGACGGACCTGCAGGTTCCTGCGTGCGGCTGCATGGGGGTGGGGGTAGGGGGGTTGGGGACGAGCAGAAAGGGGGCGGGGATATGGGGGCGGGAGTAGTTCATTCCGGAAAGCAGAAGCGAAAGGGGAGGTAGGCATGCGTGTACCGTACACACCGTGTGGAACTGGCTTTGCCAAATTGTCCCTCGGGGAGGTTGGTTGGTGCAGCGGTCTTGGTGATGACAGGAGTGAGTGACAGGAGCAGCACGCCAGGAACTCATACCGATGACCGGGGGGGGATTAGATCTTGATTGGCCACAGTCCTGATTGATCGTAAGCCGCCCCTGCCAAGTCCCCGGTCGCGGCTTGCCAGCTGGGAGCTGCCCCAATGCCTCACCTACCACTCATGCGTCAGCCCCATACTTCAGTCCATACTTCAGCCCTGTACTGTACTGTACTGTACTGCAACACACCGCAGGGCGTCACGGGCGAGCTGTCGGGCGCCACGTCATGCACGCTGCAGGACATGGTGCTGTACAACCTGGCGCCCGGCGGCGCGCTGCCGTACGGCGGCGGTTTTGCCGTACCCGGCTCCGACCTGTACCGCCAGCTCCTGCTGTACGGCAGCTCCAATTGGAGCCCGGCGGTCAACGCGAGCACGGGACAGCCCGCCCCGCTGCCGCCGCTGGGGGCGGTGCCTAATGAGGACGCGTTTGCGAACCTGACGACGCCGCTGTGGTACTTTGCCCGCCGGGCGAATTCCGATATCGGCACCATGAGCCTGTTGCGAGTGGTGCTGGTTGTGCCGCCGGCGGAGCTGCGGCTGTGGCTGTACCTGTTCGCGCAGGTGGGTGCGGTTGTAAGTACCAGCCCAAATAAACCATACCCAATGCAAAAATAGCAAGGGGCTTGAATGATGATTTGTGTGGATGGGCATGTGATGGGTTGGGCGTGGGATGGCGGGTAGTTGGGGGGTGGTTGGCATGATGCATTGATGGCCGAAGGCCGCCTCAGTGGTGCGTTCATTGGAAAACAAAGCAAGAAGCAGAAGCACGACAGCAGGGTGCGTGCGCAGCTGCAGCCAGGGGTGCTGGCGAGGCGTGTGTGGGTCGCGTGCACTGCTGCCTGGTGAGGGAGGGCGGGTCACGTGCGCTGGCTCCAATCCAAGGCCTCTTGCCCCGCCTGCCTGCCTCGCTCCAACTACTCCAACTCGCTGCGCGCAGGCCAAGACGCTTCCCGCCGCCTACGGCCCGCCCCTCAACACCACCACCAGTACGTCGACCATATCCATCTTCCGTCGCCTCCTGCTTGGCAACAGCAGCAGCAGCAGCAGCAGCAGCAGCAGCGGCGGCGGCGGCGGCGGTGGCAGTGGCAGCAGGCGATCGCTGCTGCAGACGACCAGCGGCGGCAGTAGCAACATCATCAGTATCAGCAGCAGCGGCTCGGTGGTGGTCCCGGGCAAGGCAGCTGACTCGCTCCTGGCCGCCGCCAGGGTTGCATCGGTGAGATAGAGCTCTTGGTCCCGCGACATTGTTTCTTTATCATGTGATTTGGGGGTGACAAAAATGGTCTCTGAAGTGGAGGGCAGATAGAGCTGTTTATTCTTGAGCAGCTGCCTCATGCCCGTACGCGTGGTAAAATTCCAACCGCCCCTCGCCCCGCCCACACACCACAACCACCACAACCACCACAACCACCACGACCAGATCAACTGGTACACAAACGACACCATATCGCTCTCCTACCTGTGGCTCCCCCGCTACTGGGTCGGCCGCGACATGGTGTTGACTTCCGCGCTACCCGCCGGCGCGCCCACCAGCCTGCTGACCTATGAGCCCACCTACGGTGCGTCGGCGTGTGGGTTGCGCATTACCTACATCCATGCATGGGCAGCTCGTTTGTCGCAACCCAGCCAAATCGAGAGGTCACGAGATCACGAATTCATGACTTCACGGCATGAAAGCACTGCAAGATAGATTGCAAATGGGTGGCCATGCAAAGCAATTGATCGATGCATGTCTTCTGTGGTTCACAATGCGCTCGGGGCCCGAATGACGACGGCACCCATCCATGTCCTGAATTTCCTTAACCGAAGTTATGGAACGACCCATGCCCACCACCTCCGCATCCCCTTTCTCCCCCCGCAGACCCCACCAGCTATCCGCCCCCCAGCCCACCCAGTCCCTCACCGCCTCCCAGCCCCTCGCCGCCCCTGGCGCCCTCGCCGCCGCCAGTGGCGCCGCCGCCGCCCACGCCGCCGCCGACCAGCCCCTCGCCGTCCGCCGCGCCGCCGCCGCCCTCGCCCTCGCCGCCCCGGCCCGCGCCCTCCCCGCCGCCTGGCCTCCTGGGCCCCAAGGGCCCCCCCAGCGGCAGCGACAGCAGCGTGTTAGGCAGCGCCGCCAACCCCTCGCCCCCGCCCCCCGCAGCAGGCTCAGGCGGCGGCGGCGGGGGAGGAGGGGGAGGGAGCTCGAGTAGTGCCGTGGGAATAGCAGGTGCGCGTGCTATCTAGATGCAGCATGCGGGGCGGACTGGAGGCATGCCCTGAAGGGCGCCGTGTGTATGTGTGTGTGGGGGACTTCGCTGACACGTTTCCAGTGCGTTTGCTTGAAATAGTTTACGGGCAGCCTGATGAGATGTTGCTCTCCTCGCTCCTGGCACCTGTTACCTCCTGCCCTCGCGCAGTGGGCGTGTCTGTCGGCGTGGTGGCCGCCGCGGCCATCATCGTCGCCGTCTTCATTTATCGCCGCCGCCAGCGGCGCACCGCGGCCGCAGCAGCCGCAGCCGCGTCAGCAGCCGCGTCAGCTGCCGCACGCAAGGCGGCTGACGGCAGCAAGCTTGACCTGGCACCCTGGAGCGGCAGCAGCAGCGGAGGGGACAGCGGGCCAGCTAGCGGCCACGCCAACGGTAACGGTAACGGCAACGGTGCCGCCGCCAACGGTAACGGTAACGGCAACGGTGCCGCCGCCAACGGCAACGGTAATGGTAACGGCATTGGCCGGCGAATGGCGGGTGGCGCCGCCGACGCGATGGCGGCTGCCAACGGAAACGGCTCGGCCGCGGGGGCGTCGCCGGCTGGGACTCCGAGGGGCATGGCGGCAGGCGCGGCCGCAGTTGCTGCTGCCGCGGCGGCGGCGGCCAATGCTCAGCAGGAGCAGGTGCAGGTGCGCAATGGTGCGCTAATGTGTGCCCATTTATGTGGTGCTAACGACGCTGTGGGAACCCATACATAGGAATTGTATAGGGCAATCAACCAACTTGCCACATACACGGCTTGCTTGTTTGCTTTGCGTCCGTGCAGGTTTTCGAGCGGATACACCAGCAAGCGGCGGCGGCGCCAACCGCCGCCGATACGATGGCGGTGCTAGCGGCGGCGGCGGCAAACCCCTTCGCTGCCGCCTCATTCCTGGGCGGCGGCGGCGGCCCCGGCGGCGCGCCGCCGCCGCCGCCGCCAGCCGCCGCCGCCGCGTTCGCAGGCATGTCATCGATACAGCTCGTCATTGTGGACGATAGCCCTCAAAACCGGATCCCGGCGGGCGCTCGTCCCGTGGCGGTTGGCGCGCTCGGGGCAACCGCCGGCGCGCCGGCGGCAACGGGTGCGGGCACTGGAGCGGGTGGCAGCGGCGGCGCGGAGTCCTGGGCGCTGGTCAGCCCGGCGGGAGGCAACAGTGGGCCGAGTGGCGCTGGCGCTGCCGCCGCTGCCTTTGACAAATCGCTCAACCTGTATAGCGGCAAAAGCTTACTGCAGACCATGGACATTGAGAGCGCTCTACTGGTGGGTTTCCTATATATCTTATCTTCCTTTTTCATTTCAACAGTTTTCGTTTCGTGGTCCCGAACCCATACATCGACACTCGCCTGCAGAAGTTCAATCAAATGCGCGTGCACAATGCCTGCCTTGCGTTTTCATAATATCTGTATCGTCCCTTTTCGTTTTCTCTCCCTCGCGACCGGGACCCACCATCGGCCTGCAGGCCTACAGCAGTCGCTCAGTGGTGGACGACCGGGAGCCCACGGAGCCGCAGGCAGCGCGGGCCAGCCTGCCCGCCGCGTCCGCCAATAGCGGCGGCACCGCCGGCACGGCCGCCTCAGCCGGTGCTGCTACGGCGCAGCCGTCCGGCAGTGGCGGCGCGGCGGCGGGTGCAGCCGCGCCCTCGCCAGGCGGAAAACGGTCGACGGGTGAGACTGGTATCCGGGAAGAGAATTGGTGGACTGGATGGGCTGTGGGTAGCTAGCCGGAGCTGTCTTTGAAGCAACGCTGTACAGCCGTGTTGGGTTTCTACTGCCTACTTCTTCCTGGACCCTACAAGGACTGTCCTCCTTACACATTTTCCCGCGTCCTCTCCCCATTCGCAAACCCGCACCACCACCACCACCGACACCACCATCACCGACAACACCACTGACACCACCACCACCACCACCACCACCACCACCACCACCACCACCACCACCACCACCACCACCACCACCACCACCACCACCACCTAACACTACCACCGCAGGCGACGTGCCGGCGCACCTGCTGCCGCCCCCCGCGCCGCCACGCGCCGGCGCCGACCTCGCCGCGGCCATCAGCAGCCTGCAGGTGCGTGCGTGCGGCCGTGCGTACGGCCATGCGGCCGTGAGGCCGTGCATGCGGCCATGCGGCCGTGCGTGTGGCCGTGCGGCCGTGCGGCCGTGCGTGCGTGCGTATGTACCTACTAGCTACCTGTGCGGCCGTGTATGTGCTTGCGCGTACCTGGACACGCGTGTTACAGAAGGCAGATGCGCATGCGCACGCTCGTGTAAGCTCGGCGCCGGCTTCGCCCGCTGCCGGTGATAGATAAGAGCAACGTGTTATCTTTTGTATCATTTTCGTGTCATTTGGCGCTTCACACAGGCGGAGCTGTCGGGCCGGCAGGAGCAGCTGCGCATCACCACAGTGCTGGGCAAGGGCAGCTTCGGGGTGGTGTACCTGGGCACGTGGCGCGGCCTGCGGGTGGCGGTCAAGACGCTGGTGGTGCACGACGCGCTGCTGGGCACGGAAGGGCGGCGGCGGCAGAGAGCTATCCTGGAGGTGGGCAGCTAGGGGCGTTGGGAGGGGACGTGTGGTGCGGGGCGTGGAGGGCGGCGGCTCGGGCGCTTGGTTTTGTGGGCTGGCGCGGAACGGATGTGGTCGTGCTTCTCCATGTGGTTTGCATCTCCACCCCCGTCCTCGCTCCGCTTGGCCCCGCCACCCTTGCCATCACGCCCCCGCTTCCCCGCCGCCCGCATTTCTCTGCCGCGGCCCGCCGCCACCTCTGCCTACCCCTACTTCACCGCTCCGCTCGCGTTCCCACGCATTCCCCCGCACATCCAACGCATCCTCACGCATTTCCAGGCCGCTTCCCACGCATTCCCACGTCAACACGCACCCATGTCGCCCGCAGGCCGCCATCTCCACCTCACTGCACCACCCCAACGTGGTCGCCACCTACGCCTTCGAGGTCAAGCCGCTGGGCGTGGTGGCCAGTCCGCAGGTGCGTGGGTGGGAGGGGTGGGAGGGGTGGAGGGGTGGAGGGAGGGGCGGGAGGGGCGGGAGCCGCCCTGTTGGAGGAGCCGCCCTGTTCGCTGTTCCTCGTGCCACCCCTTCCCCGCTTCCATTGATGTGTGGGCCAACGCCATTGACGTGTGGGCCGACGCACGCACTGCAGATAACGCCGGCACAGGGCTCGGCGGCGGGCGGCAACACCAACAGCCAGACAGGCACGGCCGGGGCCGGCGGCGGCGGAGCGGGCAATCGCAGCATGTGGGAGAGCGCGGGCGATGTGTACAAGCTGTACATCATCCAGGTGGGTGGGCGGGGGCGTTGTGGCGTGGAGCGTCGAGGAAGGGCTGGATGCATGTGTGTTGATTGCTTGGTGAATGAAGGGCGAGGTCACAATGTGGGAGGATACGGGGACAGTGTGTGTGTGTGTGTGTGTGTGTGATATGAGGGTGAGCGGTGCCGTCCCGCTGGTAGCAGCAGCGCTGCCGCTCCCCAGCCACTCGGATGGAGTGCGCAGCAGGTGCACCTAGTGCACTCCGTGTGGTGGCTGATTCACATACGGTATGACCCGTGCGCCATTCACCAGCGTTTTTCTCCGTAATATGTTCCGATATCGTTGCTCTGGAGATGCCGATTTTTGAAAACACAAACGCTGCCACTCACGACACCTGCAGGAGTATTGCGATGTCGGCACGCTGCGGGACGCGCTGAGTGAGTACGGTAGTGCTGCAAGTAACGCGATCAAAAATTGTACCAGTTGCAGCTAATTTATTTATTATTTATCAGTTGCAACTTACGCGATCAAAATTTTACCAGTTGCAGATAATCGCAGTCCTTTACACAGTCAGATGCACGTACACACTGGCTGTCCATCCATCCACGGCTATCACGTGCCTCTACTCGACCTCTTGACGAGTGCCGTTTTCCCTCTCGCGCACGTGTCCCCCGCAGCGAGCGGCGTGGTGGGCAGCGTCTCTGCCGGCGGCGCGGCGGCGCTGTGCGCGCTGACCCTGGCGCTGGACGTGGCGTGCGGCATGTTCCACATCCACTCCAAGAACATCGTGCACGGCGACCTGTCGTCCGCCAACATCCTGCTGACCACCATCAAGGTAGGTGCGCGCCGCCAATGGTGAGCGAGCTCCGCGTACAGGACGGCGCGCGGTGCGCTTTCTCTCGCTCTCGATCGAAGCGCGCCCTGAGCAACTTCGTGTTAATTTAGTTGCCCACTTGCGCCGCCGCTCGCCTACCCATCAGCAGTAACACCTCCCCAAGCAAACGTCAAGTACCGTACTTTCGATCCCCAACGACCTGCAACGACCTGCAACGACCTGCAACGAACAATGCACTCCAACTCCCTCATTGCATGGGATCAACGCACTCCCCCCAGGTGGCGCCGCTGCCTGGAGCGCTGGGCGTGCTGGGCGGGGCGGGCGGGGCGGGCGGGCAGGCCAATGTGTTCGGCAGCCTGGCCGACACCATGGCGGCAGGGCGCAGCGCGGGGGCGCGCAGCCTAGCGGCGGCCATAAGCCGGCTGCGGGGGCTGTGGCGGCCGCCGGTGATCGCCAAGGTTGCGGACTTCGGGCTCAGGTAGGTGCAAGGTGTGGGTGGATGTATGCGTGGGTGGATGGCTGTCGGTGCGTGTGTGCGCGAGTGCGCGCGTGCGTGCAGTGCGCGGCGCGGCGCGAGCGGTGGGCGCAACTGGGCGTGTATGTCTGGGCGTGGGCGTGGAAGGAGGGGAAAGAGGGGAAGGAGGGGAAGGAGGGGAAAGAGGGGAAGGAGGGGGAAGGAGGGGAAAGAGGGGAAGGAGGGGAAAGAGGGGAAGGAGGGCGAGCGTATGGAGCATGGTCTCCATTACCGTATTAGTTGGGGCACCGGCAGGGCTGAAAGCACGTGTCATCCTTGCTGACCTGCGTGTGCTTGTGTGTGTGTGTGTGTGTGTTAGTAAACGGAAACGGAGAGAATTCCTCGTGTGTGTCTGCGTGTGTCCACCTGCCGTTGTCGATGCTCAATCGCAGTGTACGCATGGGGGAGGGCCAAACGCACGCCTCCAACAAATTCCAGGGCACGCCGCTCTACAGCGCTCCAGGTATGCGGGCGAGCGACTGTGTGCGTGTGCGTGTGTGTCGGGCGCTGCTGCGCGGGCTGCTGTTGACAGGTCATCATGAAGGGCGAAGCGTGTCCGTGTTTTGCTGCTGTCAATGCATTACCCTGGAGTTGCCCTGCACTCGCAGCGCGGGCAATGCCGCATCGCTTGGCCCCACCGCGTGCACCGCTGCACCACAACGCACGGCGCCGCTCCACCCTTACTCCTTCCTTCCTTTCCTCCTCACAGAGGTGCTCACGCGCGGCCACCTAACCAAAGCCTCGGACGTCTTCTCCTACGGCGTCATGCTGCTGGAGTTCTTCTACGGCTCCCACATCGCCGAAATCAAAACAAAGCGCGCCGTGGCGGCGCCCGGCGGGGCAGACGGCGGCGCCACGGCCGCGGCGGCGGGCGGCAGCGCCGCCGCGGCGGAGGGCGCCGGCGGCTCGGCGGCGGGCGGCAGCGCCATCGCGCCCATCGCGGGCGGGCGCTTCGGTGTGGCGGTGCCGAGCTCCTGCCCGCCGCACCTGCGCAACCTGATGGTGGCGTGCATTGCGCCGGAGCCGGCGGCGCGGCCCACATTTGAGCAGGTGCGTGTGTATGTGTTGAATGTGTTGAACGTGTATGTGTGTGTGGGTTGAATCCCTGGTGTGTGGGGGGGGGATTCCAAGCTGAATCTTGCGGCGGTGCGGAGGGCGGTCAGGGCACGGTGGCTTGGCATGGCAGCCAGCGGACGTTTTAATACTGCTTGGCGGGTTGCTGCCTTAGGCATCGCCGCTATGTCGTCCTGATCACTGCAATGGCCACACCTGCGTTGATTGCATGATCAGGTGGTGGATTCGCTGGTGGACATGCTGCTGACCGAGCACCAGGAGCTGAGTCAGCAGCAGCAGCAGCAGCAGCAGCGGCTTTCGCCGCTACCGGAGCATGGGGATGCGGCTGAGGCGGGCCAGTGGCTTGGTGGCGGCCTGGGCGGCGGTGCTGCAGCAGCAGCAGCAGCAGCAGGCGGCGCGGGAGGTGGAGGAGGCGGCTTTGGCGGGGGCGGCCTGGGTGGCGGCGGCGGCGGCGGCGGCATAATGAGTGGTGAAGACCTGGGCGGTATCGTGATCCAGAGGCTGCCGGCGCCGGGCGGCGAGCAGCAGCAGCAGCAGCAGCAGCAGCAGCAGCAGCTGGGCGGCGGCTTCGGGCGCCTGGACGGCGGAGGAGGCGGCAGCGGCGGCTTGGGGGCGGGCCTGCCGTTCCAACCGCTCATTCTGCCGGGTGACGGGGGCGGAGGTGGTGGAGGAGGAGGCGGTGGGGAGGGGATACCGGGACTGCGAGTGGTGAGGCTGTAGGCGTCGCTGGAGTACCCATCTAACGGCAGCAGTAGCAGTCAAGCTACGTCAAACATCATTGTGGTAAAAACATCACAGGCCTGCCGGGGACGCCGGGGGTGGGGGGAGGGATCACAAGGGGGCGGGGGGAGATGGCACGCGGACCGTGCCCGGGCACGCCGACGCCGGTAAATTCGGCCCGGGAACCGCTGTTGATATGTGATTCCATGATAATTATGAATGCTATTTTGTGTTTGTATAGACATGAAGTATGTCAATTGTGCATATATTGTCAACTGGTGACTCCTTACTCGTTCCTGACTTCCTGAACACACTATACACAGACGACGCTGCAGCTACTTATATATTTATTGATTTGTGTCTAAAGAAACTCTAGCTTGAGCGTTCGGCGCGCAGACTGACTCAACCGAATTGTTATCATACTTGGGGTTATAAAAGCCCATTGCGATACAATGCGCTATCTGCACTATCACTACGTATGGGTGGCTTTGATTTTGTGGCTTTGTGCGACGCTGCGAGCGACGGATGCGCAAGCCCAGGTCGCCGCGCTGCAGGGCCGGGCCTTGCGCTGTGTATATCCGGACTGGCTCGCAATGGAAGGTGAGCTGTCCAGTGAGCGACGCGAAACACGCTGCGAGGAAGGTAGGCCAGCGGTCACAGCTCGGCGGTGCGCGCAACCCTTCGTGGACCCCTTCTTGAAATTATAATGGGTGCACTGGCTGTCTTGTCTTTTTCAGAGCGCCGAAATAAGGAGGAGTCAAAGCCAGAGCCGAGGCGACTGCTCAGCTACCGGGTTTTGGGCACTTTTTGTTGGCTGTGGCACGACTTGCCGGGGGTAACAACAGCACGGTTTTGCGGAGCAGCCAAGCCCTCTAGATCCCCTGTCCTTGCATGCTATTGCTTTGCTTCACTGCCTCGCTGCTGTATTCTGGCGCCTACCTGCAGGTGACGGCTTCGTGCGGCTGTCCACTAGCGCGCCGGAGTCTGTCCGCGAGGCCTGGCGGGTCATGGGCGAAGGCGACTTCCTGGATGTTGGGTCGTGGCTGGTCGGCTACAACGTGGACCTCCTGTGGGTGAGTGGTTCTGCGATTGATTATTGTGGCGGTGGCGCTCGGTTAACGGGGTGGCGAGACTGGCGACAGAAAGCGTCGCATGTGTGGCCGGTGCTCCGTGCCGTGTGCAGCTGGGCTGCAGCTGCTGATGGGCCACCTTCACACCCCGCTCCCCCACGCACTCGCCATCCCACGCCATCGCACCTCGCTCCATCCCCTCGCCCCATCCCCTCGCTCCCCACCCACCCAACAGGACCTGCAGAAGCACGCGGCCGCGCGCGGCGTGACGTTTAACCTGACGCTGGGGGTGGTGCGGCCGCCGGGCAGCGCCAAGGACCCGCGCGCCTGGGCGCTCAACACCGCCTCGTACGACTGCGTCATCAGCAGCACCCAGATCACGCCCGCCCGCAGCCTAATCATGGACTTCATGATCCCCTCCATTCCCTTTGGTGCGTTGCGTGCTTTGCATCAGTGCCCTTATTCTAGGAGGAATATGTATGTAGAAATTCCCCGCAATTCCGGCGAATTCGAAGACGTTTCGTAGGGTGTGGCACGGGCCATCTACGCTGACCTTTCTACGTTTTGGGGGTCTGGGAGTCCAACAAACAAACTGTAGCGTAGCCGTTTTCAGGCCAATCTGGGGGGTCAAATCTACGCTGCCCGCCCCGGCCCGCCCAAGATACGAGCTCTACTTACTTTGCATGCCCCTTCAAATCCAAGGGTAGTTTCGAGTGGTGCATGGTGGCACGCGCGGCTAGCTGCGTGTACTGTCCGTATTCAGCCACCCAGCCATCCTGTCCTGCGCGCGCGTCCTGTGCACCCGCCCTCGAACTTCCTGCGGTCGATGACTAACTCTCCGCGCGTTGGATGGCACGTGCAAACAGGCTACATCGTGACCACCACCACGCCGCAACCCGAGTCTCTCAGCTTCTCAGACCGCATGACCACCTTCCTCATGCCATTCGAGCCAGCGGTGTGGGGATGCATCGCCGGCTGCATCGTGGTCACGGGTACGTACGTTATTACCGTGTGGGGTTATAAGATCTGTCGTGCATTGCATGCATGGGTCTGCGTGGGATGGAGGGTAGGGGCGAGACGACGCATGAGCGTAGACCCGGGGGCGGGGGCGGGTTGACTGGATGGCGAAGCTATCAGCATGACTCAGACAGGTAGGTGATGATTACTAATAAGATGCGCAAACCCGGCATTGCTGCGATGTGGGTGGTTGCAGGCGTGGTGCTGTACATGATGGAGGAGAGCCACAAGGCGGAGCATGAGGACAGCGCCGCCGCCGGCAGTGCAGCGAAGGAGGAGGACGAGTATGCGGATGATGATGGCTGCTGCGAGGCCGGCCTGGCAGCTGCTACTCACAACGGACGCTGCAGTGGTGCATCAAGGTCTTCCCGCTACACTTGGAGGCCCGCTGTCGGGTGGGTGGGTGGGTGGGTGGGTGGGTGGGTGGGTGGGTGGGTGGGTGGGTGGGTGGGTGGGTGGGTGGGTGGGTGTACAAGCCGAGGTTCCAATGCCGCAACTTCCTTGCATGATTTGCTGCCACTGCCCGCCGGAAAACATTACCTCATCTGATGATGACACTGTGCCTCCCATGTCACCCACCCATCCACTCTTTATCCGCACAGGCGCGTTGCAGTTTCCGTTTACCGGTATGTGCAGCAGGACTGCTAGGACTGCTTGCTTGGGAGTGGTGGATGGATGTGGCTGGCTCTGTAGTATCCGTAGTAGGTCGGTGGGCTAGGTGGGCTAGCTGCACTCTACCCGCCTGCTGCTGCTGGCATCTACCGCTCACGCATACAACCCAAACTTACCTCGTCATCACGGCTTGCTGGACCATTCCATCAATCCGCCGCGGTTCCTTCCTCTCCTCACCCACCCCCCTCAGGAGCTTCAACGCATTTGTCCAATACGACGCCGTGCACGCCTCTGTGAGTTGGTTTCTTGTAGCTAGCGGAGTGCTCTGTGCGGCACACACGAAGAACTATTGAGGAAGGCACGCGCGCTCGCTGCGTGGCTAATAACCGAAGTACCGAACCCCAATTCCCCACAGCTGAGATGTATTTCAGACGTGGCTTGACTAGCTTGACTCACTCTGTTTCCATGCACCTAACAGAGTGTGGTTCTGCATGCAGTATCTGCACAATGGCACACATCCATCGCCCGGCCTGATAAAGACCACACGCCGCTTATTACGCTTATTACTACCTGCAGACGCTCGCGGGAAGGCTGTACCTGATGGTCTTCGCATTCGTGTCGCTGCTGCTGGTGCGCGTGTGTGTGGCGCTTATGTGTCTCATTCCATTCAATCATAGCCCAAGCAGCAGGGTATGCTAGCTAGGGTGCACGGTCTTGATGGGTCACTGATTGCCGTCGTCATGCCATTCATTCCTTCAGGTAGATAGGGGCACGTGTGCCAAACTACTCTCGTGCATGCACGGGCCCAAGCATACCCACACACCTGTCCTACGTATGTACGCACCTCCACGCACATGCACTCATCCACCCATCTGCACGTGTGACATGTGCACACGTCCACATCCACGTCCACACTACTCTTGAACACGCGCGCACCTACGTACAGGTGTCGGCCTACACCGCCAACCTGGCCGCCTTCTTCACGCGCCAGGGCCAGCCGGTGCAGGCCATCACCTCCATCAACGACTTCTACAAGTGGGTGGGCGCGCGCACATGCATGCATGCATGCATGCATACACACGGCTGCTCCAGATAGCAAAGCATGTAGAAGCAGCAGTAGGCAGGGCGCCCCTAACCTTTCATTCATGCGGGCTTGCTTGGTTTGCTTGATTGCATAGTTAGGTGACCCCAGCCCAATCAGCCATGTCCCCCTGATCACGCAGGCTATCCACCCATGCACGCCTACCTACAATTGTCACCTAGGCATCACCTCGGCACACATCGATCCCAACCTCAACAGGACCCGTTCTACACGTTCCTTTACTGCTGTGCAGGCTCAACAAGGCCGCCTGCATCCGTAACAGCTCCCAAGCCATCGCCTTCATGGCCAAGCGCTACCCGGGCATCCGCACGGTGGTGGTCGACAGTGGCCAGGCCAACCTGTTCGACGCCGTGCTCAGCGGTGCGTACGTGCTGCTGGTAGCCGGTCGGTGTGCAGTCAGGTTTAGCTAAGGGCCGGTGGGCTGGCGTGTGTTGGCTTGGAGGTGGGGGACATGGCTTGGAGGTGGGGTGTGTCCAGTCGGTAGGTGTCCGGTTAGTCCGGTCGGTAGGTGTCCGGTTAGTCCGGTCGGTAGGTGTCCGGTTAGTCCGGTCGGTAGGTGTCCGGTTAGTCCGGTCGGTAGGTGTCCGGTTAGTCCGGTCGGTAGGTGTCCGGTCGGTAGCTAGGTGTGGGGCAAGCAAGCCCCGCGGGCTGACTGCCTCGCTCGCCTCACATCTCCACCCTTTACTTGACTTCTCACCCCCCCCCCCCCTCTACCTGCTACTCGGCCCCACTCCCTGGTGTGTGTGTGTGTGTGTGTGTGTGCGCGCGCGCGTGTGTGTGTGTGTGTGTGTGTGTGTGTGCGCGCGCGTGTGTGTGTGTGTCCTCCTGCTCTATCTGCTGTACGTACGGCGCGCGCGCAGGCCGCTGCGTGGGCGCGGTCAACACGGACGTGCACACCCGCTTCATCCTGGGCAGCGACGACTCGTTCTGCGACCTGCAGATTGTGGGCCAGACGCTCAGCCTTGGATACTACGGTGGGTTCGATTAGTTCGATCGTGCGCTGCAGCTGCCGGCCCGTACGCAAGCTTGCTTTGCTCGGATCGGGCCCCCGCCGTACGTCCAAAACTCAGTAACACGGCTGCGCCTGCAACTGACCCATTTGCATGTCGCAATCAAACGTAAGCCCTCCTCGCGGCCTGCCTGACCGTTGTGCCGCTCGAACCCTATCTCGCGCCCTGTCTATAGCGATTCCCTTCCGCAAGTCGCTCGCCAACAGCACCAGCGGCGGCGGCGGCTCGTCCTCGGCCAACCCGGTGGTGGCGGCTATGAATGTGCTCATGGCCGACTTCATTGACGCCGGCGAGGTCAGTTGGTTGGCGGGGGCTCGGCGCATGGCTAGCTGCTCCGCCTTGGCTCCCCTCCTAGCTACCCCTGGCAAGCTACCGACCCTCATTCCCGTTTGAACCGGTTCAGACCGGGTTCGGACCAGGTTCGGACCAGGTTTGAACAGAAATGCCCGGTTTCGAACGCCCTGTGTTTCCCCGAGTGCCCGTGCGTCAACCAAGTAACCGCCTTCTCGCCCCTGCTCACACCCGTTCCCACCCACCCTATCTACCCATCTCACCGCACCTACCTCAGGCCACGGACACCGCCTCTATCCATTTCCCCATGGACTCAGACGCCCTGTGCCGCGCCCACGCCGAGGCCGCCGCCGCCGACAGCGGCGGCGGCTCAGACCTCGTCAGCATCAGCCTCATCGACGTGGGCGGCCTGTTCATTCTCCAGGGCGTCGCAGTCGTCTTCTGCCTGGTTGCGTTGGCAGCCACGAAGCTGAGCCGGCGCTGCCGGCAGCAGCAGCAGCAGCGGCGGCTGCAGCGGCGGCGAGGAGCCGGCGGGCGCACGCCGGAAGGAGGGGCAGGAGGGGAAGGAGGTGGAGCGCTAGGCCTATCGCCATCCTTGAGCCGGGCGCGAAGCGACATGCAGCTTCTGGGTAAGCACCTGAAGCCGCTGGCGATTGTGCCCAGTGGCGGTGGCGGCGGCGACGGCGGCGGCCGCGGCGCGGTCTCGTCCAGCAGTTGCGGCCTGGCTGGTGACGGCGGGTCGTCGCCGGCGGGTTTCGGCGCCGGCGGGGCAGGAGCTGGGTTTGATGCCGAGTGCGGCGGTCACAGCTCATCCCTGACGGATGGCGTGCCCTACACCATCATGGCGTCGGAAAGCCCGCTGCACCCGCAGCGCCGCCACCACACCGCTGCCGGGCACGCGGGGCAGGTGGTGGTGGACGTGCGGTAAGCAGGGTGGTGTGTGCGGTGGTGCGGCTTGACAGCCGTGGTTCACGTGACAACGCGTCTGATATTACGTGTTATGTTGGTGTGGGGGGGGAGGGAGGTGTAGCGCCAGGTCCAGTAAGTTGAGAGTATTGCGCGCCAAGACCAACATTTCAGAGCGTGCGGCATATCCTTGGGCGCCTGAAGCGATTGAGTATGATTGATTGTCAGGAACAATTACACATATACGCCTGCAAGTAATTTGCTGAGGAAGTGATCATGCATGCCACGAGGAAGGACAAATACTCGCTGCATTTGACCAAACTACTAGAGTGAAGGGGCGATTGCATATTATTCATTCTCGTGTAAATCAAACTGGTCCTGTCCTGCCAAGCTGAGCCTGCTGGGCGTAGCGGCTTCGCGCAAATGTTTGCTTGCCAGCGGATCGTGCAGTAATCGAGGCATGGGCGTGCATGGGGGGCTGCACGCACCAGCAGGATGTGAGGCCACGACCCCAAGGCCATCGGCACATCGTGCACTTCGCAAACTGCAGGTGCAAACTCCTGTGCGCATACATCTCACCTCGAGCCCCTTCACTGCCCGGCATAGACACTTGCGCATCAATCAGCACGATGCGCGCACGGATGCGGGCACGGATGCGGACACGCACGTACGACAAGGCGCCCCGTGTACGTGGGGTACCCCCCGAGCTCGGTGTCGGGTAAGCTGCGGATCAGTCGGTGTCTTGGAGGCGCTGTAATACAGCTGGCGCCGGTGCTGCGCCCCATAAACCCTTGGATACCAATCCATCAGTGCCCGTATCTTGTAGATGCCCTCGGGCCCCCGGTGTCTACACCCGCGTAGATGACTGGACACTGCCCTTCTACGTTTTTTGCTCAACAACCCTTTTCCTGGGGGGCCAGCCCCCCAACCGCCGCCCCCCAACCCTAGAAAATAGAAATGACCCGCATTTGCGCCCCAAAACATCTACGCGCCGTAGAAGGGTGCCACAGAAGCCCCGCACTGCTTCTACGTTTTCGGCCGTTTGAGGCGCAAATTTCTACGCGTAGAAGGAAGTTACGGGCACTGCAACACCAACACATTGTTGGGGCTCGCGTATCCATGCAGGTGATTTAACAGGCCATAGAGGCGGAACAACAAAAAAGGGTTGGCTCAGCTAACTCAGCGGTGCTGCTCCGCCCGCCGCCTGTCCCGCCGTGTCAGACCACTACGCCAATGCCGCATCTGGTATCATTTTTGTTCAAGTTCACTCCAGATAGCCCCCCTCCACTCCCTCAGCCGCCTCCCGCCTCCCTACTCCTCGCCCTCCTCCTCCTCAACCACCTGCTTCACCACCTCCCGCCGCCGCCCCAGCCGCCGCCGCGCCGCCCCGTACGGCCGTACCGCCACGCGCCCCCCGCGCCCCCGCGCCGGCGCCTCCTCTTCCTCCTCGCCGCGCTGATCCTCCTCCGCCTCTTCCTGCTTATCCTCATCCACCACCGCGGCCGCGGCCGCAGCCGCAGCGCCACCGGCCCGCCGCCTCCGCAGGGCCGTTGCCGACGACGCTGACGACAATGCTGACGACGACGCTGCGGCCACAGCCCCCACAGGTGCGGAGAATGGGTCCCAGGCCCCGTCCGCAGCGGGACCCTCCTCCTCCTCATCCTCGTAACCACCAGCAGGCGGTCCCTGCGCCCACCGCGCCGCCCCCCGGCCCCGAGCCCCCGCCGCCGCCGCCGCCCCGCCGCTCCTGGCCCCACCGCGGCCCGGCACGCCGGCGGGCTTGCGGAGCGAGAAGCTGCTGACGTCATCCTCGTCCTCGCCCGCCTCGCCCTCGTCCTCCTCGCCGAGCTGCTCGTCCTCCTCCTCGTCAATGTAATCCAAGTCCATCTGGCTGAGGACGTCGATCCTGTAGTTTTAGATTGTTTGAAATTGGCAACATATAATGATATGTATATAATGATGGCGAGGGCGGCGAAAAGAGCCCGATCGGACAGTTGTCCGCCAGTCCGCCTAAACCTCCCAAGCCTCTGACTGCTAAGCCCAAGCCCTAGGTGCACCTCACCTCAAGGGTGCACCTCCGCCCGTCTGCCCGCCCGCCCTCGCCCGCTTCTTCCTTCCCCTGGCCCCCGTCCCCCCTCCCCCCTTCACTCTCACCCCTCATCCCTTCACCCCCACCCTGCTGCCCGCCCCCTCGCCCCTCCCCGCTCCACCCCCCACTCTCACCTGGGGCGCTTCAGAATGTCCTCCACCGTCGCCGACACCACCACTCGCTCGTCGCCGCCCCAGTCCCCGTCCTCCTCCCCCTCCTCGCCCTCCAGCAGCTCCTCCGCCTCATCGCCCCAGTCTGGCAGCCCCTCACCGTCGTCCTCATCCTCATCATCATCATCGGCAGCAGCAGCAGCCGCAGCCGCTGCCTTTCCGCCGCGGGCCGCCGCCGCCTTGCGGCGGTTGGCGGCGGCGTAGCCGGGGAGGTCCTCGTCCTGTGTGCCCAACGTTCCCAGGCACGGCAGCAGCAGCAGCAGCAGCAGCAGCAGCGATCACACGCCTTTCTTCACATCCAAGTAAGATATGCGTTAAATGCCCGACCCAATTTTGCATGCGGCCGAAACTCGCACGGCGTTTTCAAACCAGCGTACCGGCCAGCTGTCCTTTCCGAACACCCCCCCCCCCGCAATCCTGCCCCCATGCACCGTACGGCGGCCTTTCGCCCCCCGATCTCGGCGTTATTTAATGCCCTCCGCAGCCGATAACTCCATAATTCCAAGCTCCCGACCTCCTAGACGTATGCCTTACTGCTCTTCCGCCTCTGAACACGAGATGCCTTCGCCATACCTTCAGCCCAAGCGGCTTTCTTCGACTTTAGACTCTTACAACTTTTGCAAAGCACATATCTTTGCCTCAAAGCACCTTCTGTATACTTTAGCCCATCTCCCGCTGGCGCTGCGACCCCTTCGGAGCCAATGCATGTTTCGATGTCCCTCGCGGCAAGCCCGGTAAACCGCACCGAGCTGCGCACCTCGCGATAAATACTTGATTGAGCCAATTCTTTAGGTCATCAAAGCAAAATACGCCTTTCGAGGTCATGTGTGCTCGGCACGTTTTTGAACTTACCCGCCGCTCCTGCCCTCCTCTGCCTTCCCCCCGCGACCGCAGACCAACCTCCAAACTCCCCACGCCCACACCGACCAACGCGAGCCTGTAAGTTTGCGAAGCAATTTCAAGCTAAGAACCTTGGGCGGGTTGGGCGGGTGTGGGTTGGCTGTGTGCATACCCAACGGCGTTTGGGATGGGGGCTCGCACTTTGCATGCGCACTGCAGAACTCACCTGATGAGACCTTTGGCACGGTCGAAACGCGTCGTGAGAGCCATGCCAGCTGCTTATGTGCATGCGGGTGTTGAGGTACTCGGACCTACACCTTAGGGCTTGCACCGCTTTGCTCATAACCTTAACCTTTCCTAGCCCACGCATGTGTCCCCTGGGACGTGTGCACT
Organism: Chlamydomonas schloesseri; assembly: GCA_016834595.1. Classification (NCBI taxonomy): domain Eukaryota; kingdom Viridiplantae; phylum Chlorophyta; class Chlorophyceae; order Chlamydomonadales; family Chlamydomonadaceae; genus Chlamydomonas; species Chlamydomonas schloesseri. The sequence goes on along the minus strand of JAEHOD010000009.1, from coordinate 1,669,437 downwards.
TGGTTCTCGTTTTGTTTCTCATGGGGGATCTTCCGGTTGTGCCATGCGCCTCTTACGCCTTTGCCTATCACGTTCTCACAACGCTGCACTAATGTACGCTCTCATCCTCATCATCACCAGCAGCAGCAGCAGCAGCAGCAGCAGCAGCAGCAGCAGCAGCAGCAGCAGCAGCAGCAGCAGCAGCAGCAGCAGCAGCAGCAGCAGCAGCAGCAGCAGCAGCAGCAGCAGCAGCAGCAGCAGCGCATTGGTTCATTGTACGATTGTGTGTGCATGGGCGGGGGGTCAGGGTCGGTTTGGGGTTTGGGTTCTCTCGGTTGGTTTGCTTCTGGGTTCTGGAAGGAGCTAGCCCCCCTCCCGTCCCTTCCCTTCGCTTCCCTCCCCTACGCCCTCTCTAATCTTTAATGCGTGTACCCCCCCCCCCCCCCCCCCCCCCCCACACACACATCCCCACCTTCAGGGCGGCCATGGCCTCCCACCAGGCGGGGTCGGAGGTGGGGTCCCTCAGGCCGCCTGCGCGCAGGGTGCACCGCACAGGGCCATGCAGGGTCATGCAGGGTCATACAGGGTGTACCGTACAGGGCGTCCCGTACAGGGTGTACCGCACAGGGTACACCGCACAGGGTGCACCGCACAGGGCCATGCAACGTCATGCAGGGTGGTGGATGGCGTGGCAACACGAGCTTAGCACTGGCAGCGGCAGTGGCAGTAGAGGATAGCAGCAGCAGATCGCAGTGGAAATAAATGACACCGTGGAGGGCGCGGATGTTGATAGTGATGGCGAGAGTGAAAGCGATATTGATAGCGACAGGGCCGATGGCAGCAGCCGGTGCGCACACGTACAGTACGGTACTGCAAAATCGACGGTGCCCGGGAGCCGTTCGTTGTCTCCCACCGCCTCTCGCCCCAAGCCCCACGCGGCGCAATGTCCCCCGCACGCCCACAAAACTCCCACACAGCCCCAAACCCAAGCCCAAAACCTCCGTCTCACCCTTGACCAGCGCCTTGCTCCATTCGCCCAGCGCCGCCGCCTCCTCGCCCATCTCGCCCTCGCCGCCGCCGTCGCCGTCCTCCGCCTCCCGCGACTCGCCGCGCCAGACGCGCACCAGCGCCGGCGGCACCGGGCAAGGCAGCGGCGGCCGCAGCATGACCTCCACGCCACGCGGCGCCCACACCCGCAGCCTTCGTGTGTGAGGCGTGTGTGTGTGTGTGTGTGTGTGTGTGTGCGTGGGGGTGGGGTGGCGTGGGGGTGGCGGGCAGAGACAAAGGTGGCAAGGGGCGCGGTTGAGGGGCGGAGAGCGGTCGCCGCACGCGCACACCCTCCTCGCATGCCCCCAGAGGTGGACCCCCCTGTTGACCAGTAACCCCCAGTGGTGGATCCCCCGAGCCGAACGCAGCCAGACACGCAGTCACACGCAACCACCCCCTTCACTACTCCGCTTCCTCCCCCCCTTGATTGGTTTAATTTGCGCTGGTAACCACGACCCCCCACCCTCCCCCAGGTTCGGGTTCTCTTGGTCGTTTCGCTTCTGGTTTCTGGAATGAACTACCCCCCCCCCCAAACGGTTGTTGCAACGCCTGTTCTACGTCTACCTCGTCATTAAATCTAATGCATGGACCCCCCCACACACACAGTCGTGTTCGCATTTGTTTCTCACCGGGACTGTTTACCAGTACCCCCCCGGGTCGTTTCGCTTTTGGTTTCTGGAATGAACTACCCCCCCCCCCACACACACACACACACGCACGCACGCACACGCACCTGACGTCCCGGTTTGCCTTGGGCGCCCACACCGCCACCCAGCCCGGCAGCCCGGACACAGCTATGTCCGCCAGCGCGGTGCCGCCGCTGCTACTGCCGCCGCCGCCGCCCGCCGCGCTGGCGGCCTTGACCAGCAGGTCTGTGGGCTGTAGCCCGCCGCGCGCCGCCACCGAGTCCGTGCACACCAGCACCTTGCCGCTGCTGCTGCTACTGCTGCTACTGCTGCTGCTACTGCCAGAGGTGCTGGTGCTGGTGCTGCTGGTGGCGTCGCTTGCTACAGCCTCGCCTGCGGCGTAGTCCACCTCTATCTTCTGGTCGGGCTGCGGGGAGGTGGGGATGGGGGTGGGGGCACGGGGGGGCTGTAAATACCAGCCCGTTCTAAGCCACTGCGGCGCCGCATGCAGCGGGGCAAATGGGAAGCGAGGCACCGGGTCCTCCAGAGCCTCCTGCCCCCAACCCCACACAATACACACGACACAACACAACGCAACGCGATGCCGCATGCCTACACGCTTAATCCCTTTGACCCATGCGCACCCTGACACCCTGTCACTCTCAGGCACTTCGCGACCCAAAAACACACTCACACTTCACACTTCACACTTACCCACTCTGCCTCTCACACTTTCCAACCTTCCCACTGTCACTCTCACTCACCCGCACGTACGGCAGCCCCACCACCCTCATGGCGGGCGGGCCGTAGAACGCCAGCGCCGTACTGGGCGGGCCGCCCAGCACGTCCACCCTCACCAGGTCGCTCCACACGTAGGTGCCGCGCGTCTGTGTGTGTGTGTGGGGGGGGTCCATGCATTTAAATCAATGACGAGGTAGACGTAAAACAGACGTTGCAACACACGTGTGTGTGTGGGGGGGGGTTCCATGCATGTTAAATTAATGAAGTGGGGGGGGGGGGTAGCCATCCATGGATGGTGTTTAATCAATAATGAAATGCCGATGGCGGCGGGAGGGGGGTTTATGACCTAAAAACCTTAAACAGCCGGTGTCCCGGTCTTGACCCCCGCCGCCGCCTCCTGCTCCTCCACGAGTAACCCCTCCGCCCCTCCGCCCGCCTCACCTGGCCCCGGTCCAGCACCTGCAGCGCCGGGCCCTGAGCAGCAGCAGCAGCAGCAGCAGCAGCAGCAGCAGCGGCGGCAGCGGCGCCGCCAGCCTTGCCGCCGCCGCCGCCACGCTTCTGCCGTACGCCGGCGTCCAGGCCCATGATGGGCATGCCGTACTCGTCTGTGGGCGTGTAGTCCACAATCTTCAGCCCCCCGCGCCCCTTGCGCACGCCGCCGCCTTCTTCGCCGCCGCCCTCCAGACCCGCAGCGCCCCACGCTGCGCCCGCCCCCTTGGCCCGCTCTGCTTCCTCCTCCGCGTCCATTTCCTCGTTGTCTTCACCCTTTTGGCCGCCCCTGCCGCCGCCGCCGCCGCCGCCGCCGCCGCCCCGCGCCGCCATGGCCTCCTGCTCAGCCAGCTCGACGGGCAGCGGCGGCAGGCTGAGCGCCAGGCGGCGGCGCGGGTGCAGCAGCTTGAGCTCGGCGGGGGAGAGCATGTGCGGGATGCGGTGGTGGAGGTGCACGCCCGGCGTGTCTGTGTATGTGTTTTGTGTGTTTGTTTGGGGGGAGGGGGATAGGGCGGTTGGGGACAGGCGGTTGGGGAAGCGCGGTTGGGGGAGCACTTGAGAGTTGAGGATCGCGGACGGGCTGCGGGTGTTCGACAACATATGCACCATTAGCTCTATTAACTCCATCAGCTCCATCAGCTCCATTAGCTCTATTAACTCCATCAGCTCCATCAGCTCCATCAGCTCCATTAGCTCCATTAGCTCCATTAGCTCCATTACAGCCAGGCGGACAGGCCTGTTGGACAGCACTTCAAATCGGGTTCTCGGCCTCCCCTCCGTTGCCCCCTCCTCCCCTCTCCGCCCCTTCCTCCGCCTCCTCCGCCACTCCCTCCCTCCCTCCTCCCCTGTGGCTCTGGGTTGTGCCGAATACCTGCAACCCCCTCCTCTCTCCTCGCTACCTCCCCCCCTCCCGTCCTCTCACCGAACAGGATGCCGCCGCTGCTAAAGGCCTGAAGCGGGATGAGGCCCAGCGTGGTGCCGGGCATGGCGCTCTCAACGGGCAGGTACCTGCAGGGTGTGTGTGTGGGTTGTGTGTGTGTGTGTGTGTGTGTGTGTGCGGGAGTGTGGGCGGGAGTGTAGGCGTGTTCAGGACGTTGGGGTGGGGGTTTAGGGGGTTGCAAGGATATGTAGCGACGTGGACCGCCAGGGGGTGGAGGTTGAGGGCGTGGGAGTGGAGGCGCGGGTGTAGGTGCATGTGTTTGCAGATGTGTGTGTGTGTGTATGTGGGGGGGAAGGGTGCAGGTTACGGTGGTTGCACAGACACAACGGAGCCGGAAAGCGCCAGCCGGGAAGTCCTGGCGGTATCACCTGCACACACCACACCCCTTCCCCCTTTCACCCCTAGCGCACCCCAACCCAACCCAACTGCTCCTGCTCTCCTCCACATCCACTTGCCCCTTGCCCTTACTACCCTCCCATGCCACTCCCACTCCCCCCTCCCGACCTCCCCCCCCTCACCCACCACCACCCCTACCCCCACATGGTCGCTTTGGTTTCTGAAATGAACTACCCCACCCACACCCACACACACACATACACACACACACCAACACACTCGGAAGCCCTCGGGTTCTCTTGGTCGTTTCGCTTTTGGTTTATGGAGTGAACTACCCTCCCCCCCCACACACACACGCCCACACTCACTTGCCCGCCCCGATGGCCACCGGCTCGCCGCTCCTCGCCATCTCCTTGAGCATAGCGCGCACGAAGGCGCTCTTGCCCACGTTGGCTGCGCCCACCACGTACACGTCACGACTGCGCCGTTCGCGGCAGATGCGAGACACGGCCGCCGACATGCCTGCGGAGGGGGGTGGGTTGTGGTTACCATCCCAAACTAAACTAAACCAAACCCAATGCATAAGAGCGAGGAGGTGAGCGTGGCCTAATATGGGAGAAGGAGGAGGAGAGAACTCGCAAACATTCCCACAGCCCGGTAAGTCCCGGTCCCGGAGGGGGGGGTTGTGGGGGTGGTTACTGGTAAACAGTCCCGGAGTGGGGGTTGTGGGGGTGGGGTGATGGACCGATCCGGGTTTAAAACAGAATCATTCCCACCGAGAAAAGCATACGGTTGCTCCGAATGGGAGCGGCAAGGGGTGGGGGTTGGGAGGGGGGGGGTTCAAGTCTTTCCCGAGCCCACAGGAACCAGTCGGGGGATGAGGTAAGGGAAGGGGGGGGCATTCAGCCTGCCACCCCAACCTCCTGCTCCTCCTCCTGCTCCTCTTTCTCCCTTCCAAAAGCACGGCCCCTCGCCCCCGCCCCCCGCAGCACCCATTCACCTACCCACTTAACTACCCACCGCACACTACCCGCTGGCTGGTTCGGGTTCTCGTGATCGTTTCGCTTCTGGTTTCTGGAATGAACTACCCCAACCCACCCAACCACCCCACACCACACCACACCACCCCAACCCACCCTCGCCCGTGTGGCTGGACACCAGGTGGGTGGACACCACGTTGAGGCGCTTGGAGGCGGCGGCGCCCGCCAGCCATTCCGCCACCTCCCGCGGCTTGACGCCCTGCGGCCGCAGGGCGGTGTGCATTGTGGCATGGGTGCCGCGTGGTTGGTTGGAGCAGGGCAGCGAAACAGCGCACCGCATGTTTTGTCGAGTGTGGTGTGGTTTGGGTTGCTGGCACGTGGGTTGCTGGTGTGTTCATGTTTATGTGTGTTTCGCAGTGGTTTTGAAATGATCTGCCCCCCATTCCTCCCCCTCCCCGCTCCCCATTCGGGCAGCAGCCCACCATCACATTTGGATGCTTGGCCCCTCACCCGTAACCCTCCTCTGGGTTCTGGAATGAGCTGCCCCTGCCCCTGCCCCTGTACACGCCCCTGCCTCCTCCCCTCATCCTCCACAGCCCGAAGTGGATGTGGGATGTCGGTTGTGCGCGCCAGGGAACGCAAAGCTTCACCCCTCCCTCCCCCCCCACCCGTGAAACCAACTAACTAGGTCAGCAACTCAGCAACACCAGCACCCGCACCCGCACCCGCACCCGCACCCGCACCCGCACCCGCACCCGCACCCGCACCCGCACCCGCACCCGCACCCGCACCAGCACCAGCACCAGCACCAACGCCACCACTGACAAACCAACCAAAACCAACCAAACCAACCGCCACCCACCCGCCCAACCACCCAACCACCCAACCACCCAACCGCTCCCCACCTCGGGCAGCAGGTCCATCTTGGTGCCCACCATGACGATGGGGTTGCGCCCCACCATGTCGCGCACGCGGCCCATCAGCGTGCCGCCCGCGTCCGTCAGGTCCACCAACAGCACCACCACCGCCGCGCGCAGCGCCAGCTGTGGGGGTAGGTAGCAGAGATAAGGGTGGGGTGAGGGGCGAGGGAGGAAAGGGGGGAGAGGAGAGGAGAGGGGTGCGCGCGGGGGTGAGGAGGAGGTTTTGTGGGGGTGAGGGCTAGGGGTTGTAGGCAGTCGGGGATGCCACAAAGCGCAGGGGCTTATCCATGCATAAAGACGCCCCCCCCGCCCCGGCCTTCAACGAAGACGGAGCAGAGCAGCGGCGGGCCAAGCCCGTCAAGCGCCCCCATGCATTGGGTTTGGTTTAGTTTGGGCTGGTAATCACAACGCCCCCCCCCCTCACCGGCGTGAGCTGGCTGCGCAGCTGCTCCGGTGTGACCAGAACCTGTGTGTGTGCAAAATGTGTGTGTGTGTTAGGAAATCACAAGGAGAGGAAATGTGTGTGTGTGTATGTGTGTGTGTGTGTGTGTGTGTGAAAAGAGCCTCCAGAAGCAGCAGCAGCAGCAGCAGGCGGAAGGCCAGCAGCAGTGAGGGTCCCAGTCATCATGCATGAAGAGAAGGAGGATCATGGTAGCATGATCATCTTAGACGGGCTGGCGAGTGGCACGGTGGCAAGCTCACAATCTCAGTTGCACGGTGGCAAGCCGCTAGCCAGCCCGGTCGCAGCGCCAGGCAGTGTGGACCGCGGCATCCGCTGCTGCTGCTCCTCCTCTCTCTAGCCCCAAGGCCCGCACTCAGGTAGCACCCACCCAGTGCAGCCACCCGCTACCCACCTTTCCAAGCAGGCTCAGAGCCTCGGCCGGCGCCGTCCCGCCCGACGCCGCCACCACCGGCGCCGCCTTCACAACCGCCGCCGCCGCACCCCCCGCGGCGGCCAGCGCCGCCGCTGCGGTGGCGGCTGCGGCCGCATTCACCGGCGCCCCGCCCGCGCCCGCCCGCGCCCCCGGAGCGCCGGCTGCAGCTACAGCCGCTGGCCCACCCTCTGCGGCACCCGCGGCAGTAGCAGCTGCGTCCAGCCCCGCCGCCCGCAGCTGTAGCTTCTGGGTGAAGTCCTGCACGCCCGGTATCATCGCGCCGTTGCAGAGCTCGCCACAGCGCTGGCACAGCACCTGCAGGTTTTGTTGTTGTTGCCATGTTACTTTGGTGTGGGAGGGGTTCCGGGCGGGGGTTGTGGTTACAAGCCAAAACTAAACCAAACCTGGGGCTGTCCTTACCAGCCCATTCTAAATCGGGAGCGGGATGAGTCGCAGCTGTCAGGCCAGGAGCACAGACGTCCACACAGGAGCGTTTGACCAGGGTAGGCGGCCGAAGCCACGGCTCGCACTGCCCCGGCCCTGTGTGGCGCCGTGGCCGCGTGCCCCCAGACCGTGCACCCAGCCCCTGCGCCCGCGCCCGCTGCAGAGCGCGTACGCCTCCCTACCCACCGCCCATGCAGCAGCCCCACAGCTCAACCACACCTCCACCACCACATCTCCACCACCACATGCCCGTCTGCCCATCTGCTCATATTCCCCTCCTAAGAACAACACGCCTTAACACGCCGCGCGTGGCGCCCTACCGCCATCCCAACCGCCATCCCAACCACCATCCCAACCACCATCCCAACCACCATCCCAACCGCCCAGCCGCCCACCTTGTCCAGCTGCTTGCGCTGCCGCTTGGCCTCGTACTTGTCGTACGGCACGTACCCCGCCCCCAGCGGCACTTCGGTCTGCAGCGGCGCGCCGCAGCCGTAGCAGCTGCCGGTAGCTGCCCGGGCCACCTCCGCCGCCTTGTCCGCCGCCCGGGCCGCGCGCCGTGCTTCGCGCTCCTTGTCAGACTTGGGCTTGGAAGCAGGGCCGGGGGCGGGGCCGGAGGTGGGGGCGGGGGCGGGGGCGGCTCCCCCGCTGCGGTAGGGTGGCCGCCCGGCGCCGGTACTGGGCGCGCCGGCGCCGTCGGCCCTGCGCGGCCCTGCAGGCCCCGCCCCGCCCCGGCTGAGCTGGCGCTGCTGCTGCTCAGGCCATGAGGACGACGAGGATGAGGACGGGGAGGAGCTGGGATAAGGCGCATCGGACCTGCCTCGCCGGCCGGCCCCGGCGCCCCGGGAGTCAGAGCCCCGGCCACCCGGCCCCTGGCGAGCAGCAGCAGAACAGTTCACCACCCGGCTCCGTGAGGGTACACTATGTTGCAACCTGCATAGTGCAATTTACTTGGTAAATGTTGTAATTTTACGCAGGGCGAGTCTGCCAAGCCTAAAATCGATTCCGCCACAAGTTGAGACCTCGACCCAGAATGCCTGTGCATTACTACATGCGAAGAATGATGCATGTATAATGGGAGAATATAAATTCGGAGCACTCCTTGCGGCGGCGCCACAGTCTTGCGTTCTCACCCGCTGCACGCGCAATTTTGCACAGCACCAGACATTTTAATCGTTGCTTTGTATATGACTCCGTAAAAATTGTCTCTCAATGGTTCCGGCAGCACTGCACCAGAGACATATACATTGCAGTAACTTGTTGTCTTCCGAGGCACCTCTTGGACCGCGCAACACCTTTTGCTTCTATAGCATCAATAAAAGTATCACTGTGGCCACTGAAGTGAATCCCGGCAGTGGCGGAACTTGACCGGCCGGACCCGTGCCACCATTCACTGCCCTTACCCCGCCCCTTACGAACCCCTCCCCGGCCCCAGTCAGTGGCTTACTTTGCTCACCGGTACGCCTACTCTCCTCTTTTCCCACTTTCTTGCATGTTCACTCCTTGCCCCCCAACATCTTGATGTCCGACGTACGTGGCACATGCCGCAGTGCTGAACACATTTCAACCGGCCTTGATGATGGCCAGCACCTTGCACTTCTGCACCACACGATTTGACTGTCCGGCAAGAGCCTGCAAAACGCTCAGAAGCCTTAGACCTATGCCTGGAAGTTGCCACGAAGTCCAAACCAGGTGCTGGCGATTGCAGTGGCGAATCGTCGACCACGCGTACCCATGCCCCATTCTCCCACTCGGCACCCGCCTGCACACACCCCCCCCACACACACACACACAGCCCCAGAGCACCATGTCACCGCCCCGTGCACAACCCCACCTCAAATGACATCGCGCTGCTGAATCGGCGCTGAGGTTGCTTGAAAGTCCCCATTCAAGCACGGAACGATCTAGATGTAATAATCCCTGTAACCCACGCCGCGGGCAACTCATTCATCGCAGCGTGTTTCTTTGTCACCGCCGGGTCCCACATCATCCCATGCCGCAGCCAAGATCGTAACGGTGATCCTTAACATGGTGTCCAAAAACACCGGGTGTGGCGCGCCGTAAACAAATGGTTGTGCTACAGCCTGTGCCCACCCGGGGCTGCGATTGGTCAGCCAGGCTGCTCTGCACCCAAGCAAGCATGCATTCCCGCTGCAGCAGTCCCGCCTCCTCTTTGCGGTCCAAAGTAGAACCCCACCTGCATTCAAGAATCTTCAAGCACCCGGCGGCGTGCGCCCCCATGCCAAATGGGCTTGGCCACAAGACATGCGTGCTGTCGCTCGCTCCAAGACACCCGCCTGGCAAGAGCGCCTCAGCCCGAAGCCCCAACAGGCCGGCGTACGGCGCACAGCTCACGCGGTTCCCCTGCAAGACCACGGCCCAGCCTGGTACCGATGTAATCATTCCACGGGCGGGATACTACTCCAGGTATCGTACTGTGGGTTCTGGGGACCAACCAGTTCGGTCGGCTGGCTGAGGCATGGATTGCAAGGGCCCAGCGGGTTGAGGATAGCAGCTAGCCTCAGTCTTAGGGAGCCTCCATGTGCCTGCATGCTGCATTTGCGGATGGCTTGGTACGTTGCAAGGCACAGCCGGGACAAGACACGAGACGGTAAGGGACTCAACACGCGATACACAACCTGCCATCCCCTGCACAGCAAACCGCGTCCGCGTCCACCGCCGCCCCCTCCCCCACGCGGTCTGCTTGCCTTCGTGCCAAGCAACTCACCACCCGGCTTAGCATAGCTGCGATGGTGCTCAACACCAATGCACGTGGCCTTGCAATGGCTCTCCACGGTGAACACTCTAGGGGGCCCCAGCCTCTGCTCGTCGACTCGGCGTGCCGCTTTGTACCCCCTCTCGAGGGTAGGCTGTGAGCATGATACAGTGTATGTAATTAGACATAGCGAGAGCCGGCAGGAGCAGATGTAGACGGTAGACGGTGAAGCGCTCTGCTTGGCTACATGATGTGGTCATTTTTCTTGCAGCTGCCGGACCAAGTATTGTTATAACGTATTGATCTTTGCACGGACAATTAAGCGCAATTGCGTACACACATGCCCGGGGCCCTAAAAGGAAGAACTGCTCATTGGGCGCTCTGCATGGGCGTCCGCTCGCTCGGCGCGGGCGACAAGTCGGTGTGCCGCGCTGGTGACTCTCTCTTTCTGCGCGCCATCCAGGTCAGTTTCTATCACAAACAATAGCACGGGCGGGGTTCACTCAGCGCGGGAAGCAAGCGCCGCCGAGAGCAGGCACCGGCGTAGCGGCGAGGTCGCAATAACACGTGTGGGTGGTTCCTTGTACTATGCCGCTATCTAAAATGAAAAAGCGCGGGGGCTGGCTTTTGGTGGAGCAGCCAGCCGACCGCAGCGCATTTCTGCGACTTGCCTCTGACACCGTTCCCTCGCCGCTGCAGGTGAGCAGCTTCAACAAAAATGAAGCTCAACATTGCCTACCCGGCAACCGGCTGCCAAAAGAAGCTGGAGGTGGACGATGAGGCCAAGCTGCGTGCCTTCTACGACCGCCGCGTGGCCGCTGAGGTCGATGGCGAGGCCCTGGGCGAGGAGTTCAAGGTATGCAGGTTGCGGGGCACCGGGTGTCACAAATTGTCGGTGTTCGCAGGGCTGGGCGGCCGCCGGCCGCCCGCACCATATTGGCGCGGCTGCTGACTGCAGGGCTACTCCCGCCATTCCGCTGACAGGGCTACGTCCTGAAGATCGCTGGTGGCCAGGACAAGCAGGGCTTCGCCATGAAGCAGGGTGTCCTGACCAATGGCCGCGTGCGTCTGCTGATGACCCCCGGCGACCAGGGCTTCCGCGGCCACGGCCGCCGGAAGGGTGAGTTATCAAAACAAATTGTTCGGGGTGAAGGGTGGCGGCATTTTGCGACAGGGTCGGCGGTGCGGGCGACAGGCTCTTTGCAGGCGACTTTGCGGCGACGCTGGCCACCAGAAGCAGGGAAATTATGATGGTAGCAGCATAAATCATTTGCAGCCAGCTGACAAACAGCTATTCGGCGAGCGGAGGGTGGGCGCAGCAGCATCGGCGTCGCGGCACGAGCACGCGAGTCGGCGGCAGCGGACAAAGAGCGTTGCGAACTATTGGAAGCAGCAACATCGGTGGCAGGGCTTGGAGGCGACTAAGTTGCCCGTGGCGGATGCCCCAGTTACCGGGCATGCCGCTCCTCGGAGTTCCCCTATGTCAGTGGCTCGCAGCACCGGTTACGTGGAGCGACAGCCGACTTGACGCAGTAGGGGCGGCAGCACATAAGCTCGGACCCCGGCGCAGAGTCTAGAACCAAGCACAGGGAGGGGGAAGGGAGCAGGCGACGGCCAGGCACCTGGCGCATAAGGGCTGGTCGGCGTAAAATCCTCACCTACAGCACAGCAACAGTTCCTGCGTCGGCGGCAGCGAACACGACTGACGCTGATCAGCTCAGCAGCTCTGGCGTCACGCCCCCGTTCGCCAAGTATCGCCGTGGGGGGCATGCGGGGAAGGCGGCAACTCGCACGGCGGGACCTCTGCCGAGCCCACAGCCAGCGGCCAGCGCGCCCAGCACCTGCCCAGCACCTGCCCAGGCCGCTTGCGGCTGCTCTGCCGCCAGACGTGCACGTCTGGGGCGTGGGGTTGCAGCATCAACGGACACTGCCGTTACGCCATACGCGAGGAGCTGCTCGTTATGCTGCTCGCGCGGACAGCAAAACAGCCAGCTGCGGCAGGGGCGGCGGCAGCGGGCGGGCGGGCGGGCGTGCTGGGCATAATAGCATTGCGCAACATGGTATTGGTGCTGACATGCCCCTGTCCCTCTATTCCCTCTCCCTTCCCTCCACTCGCGGCGCGCGCGCTCCGGCCTGCTCCTTTTCCGTGGCGTGCGCGCTCTGGCGCTGGCGCTGCCGTTGCCGCTGCTCGGACGCTCTGGCCCTGGTCCCCCGGCGGACCTTTCTTCATGGTGGCGGTCATGAATGCCATCATCGCGCCTGGCAACGCCAACACCAACACCACAGGCGAGCGCCGCCGGAAGTCGGTGCGCGGCTGCATCGTGTCGCCCGACCTGGCCGTGCTGAACCTGGTCATTGTCAAGAAGGGCGAGCAGGAGCTGCCCGGCCTGACCGACGAGGAGAAGCCCCGCATCCGCGGCCCCAAGCGCGCGAGCAAGATCCGCAAGATGTTCAACCTGAGCAAGGAGGACGACGTGCGCAAGTGAGTCCTGTGCTGCTGCTGCAGGTTGCTTCGGCTCAGCTAGGGATGGGAAGAAGGTGGCGGCACCGAGCGTGGGATAGGGATGGGATGAAGGTGGCGGCACCGAGCGTGGGAGGGAGGGAGAGGAAGGGCGGGCGGCGTCAGGGTGCCGGCTGTGGGTGTGCGGGATGGGGGCTAGGGCAGCTTCCGGGCGGCGGGCTGGGGCCTGGCGGAGGAGGTGGTTGACGTGGCGTGTGCTGGAGGGCGGCCGCCGTCGGAGCAGCGGCCGGAGAAGGATCCTGGATGAGCGCGTGGATGCGGCAGCCTGGAGAATGAGGAGCCAGCCGGCTGCCGTCAGCTGGAGCAGACTGGCGAGCAGCAGCAGCAGCATTGAGGAGCAGCAGCGGCAGCATTGAGGAGCAGCAGCAGCCAGCAGCAGCGGTCGGAGGGGCGGGCGCTCAGGGCACGGACGGAGCTGACGGACTGGCGCGCGGCGCCGACGCGCTTGGGATCCCACTGGGCAACAGGCGCAGCGCAGCGCGGTGGCAGAGGCCGGGGGGAAGACGCCTGGTGGGCAGTCGCCTTGCTTCACAGCACGCGAGCTGGAGTTGCACATTTGCGCGGGGCGGCGCGGGGCGCCTCTACACAGCTGCCTCTACACAGCGGCGCGGGGCGCCTCTGAAACAGCTGCCACGGCGGGGAGGGACGGGCCCGGCGGCAACAGCTTGCTGCATGGCCGGGCCGCAGCCGCACAGCAGCTCTCTGTCGCAGTCGAGGGGCGGCTGCGTGTGGTTGGGCAGCAGCTTCCGGAGAGAGAGCAATAGCGGCAGCAGCAGCAGCGGTGCGGTCGAGCAGCACAAACGGAATCTCCGCGGGCCCTGGGGGATGGCGGTTTCGCGCAATGCCGACCCGTTCGCATGCTGCACCCATGCCTCGCCGACCAAACACCTGCACGCATGCCGACCTGCCCACCCTCCGCTCCCCGCCGACCCGTGTTCCTTTCCTTTCCTTTCCTTGTTCAACGTAGGTACGTCACCATCTACTCGCGCGAGCGGACCGACAAGAACGGCAAGAAGCACCGCAAGTGCCCCAAGATCCAGCGGTGGGTAGTGTTGCCGTACCGTGATACGTAGAGAAGCGCAGCGATGGGTTTCTGGGGGCGGGAAAGAAAGTTGCGACCTCCAGGCGCCAGGGAGCGCTGCTCGGCTTGTACTCGGGATGTAGGATGCGCGCTGCTGCGACACAGCAGCAGCTGCGCCATCGGTTGCGGCGGGGCCGCGTTTGTCTGACCGCTTGGGCGGGGCACTCGGTCCACCCGTTCCCAGCGCGCTGACATCGCCCGCCTCCTCCCCTCCCCTACCCACCCGCCTACTTCTCCTTCTGATAACTTGAATGCATGTAACCCCTACCTAACCACCTCCTCTTGAACCCGCCCGCCCCGCCAGGCTGGTGACCCCCGCCGCCCTGCAGCGCAAGCGCGCCCGCAAGAGCCTGAAGAAGCGCCAGCAGGAGAAGAACAAGGTCGACGCGGCCGAGTACCACAAGCTGCTGATGCAGCGCCTCAAGGAGCAGCGCGAGCGCCGGTGAGCAACAGCAGTAGCAGTAGCAGCAGCAACAGCAGCCGTTACAGCAGGAGGACGAGGAATGGAAGCGGAAAGGGAGCTGGGTGAAAGATCCAGATTGGGCTGAGCTGGCAGCGGGGGCAGGCGGGAGGGGTCGCGCGTGTCGCGCGTGATGGGACGAGCGGTGCCTGGGGCATCCTGGTGGTGCGAAAGGGGTGAGGAAGGAGGCACAAGGGTTGCGGCTGCTCGCGGGTGGGGTCCAATGTGTGGTGGCGGCCTCATGGCAGGGCGCCGATAGGTGGACGGTCCGCAGCCTGTCAACCCCATCAACCACGGCCACTCGCTCGCTCGCTCGCTCGCCCTTGCAAGTACATTATCCTTTCCTCGCTCACGCTCTCCTCACTCTAATCCATCCTGTCTTGTGTTTTCTTTCCAACCCCGCCCCACAGCTCGGAGTCGCTGGCCAAGAAGCGCGCCATGCGCGTGGCCAGCCAGGCCTCCAAGGAGGCCTAAGCGCCCGCTTCCTCCTGGGGCCTGGCCTGCTGGGGCTGCAGAGCCCCGGTGCGGCTGAGGCAGCGGCGGTGGCGGCGGCGCCCGTGGAAGCGGGCGCCGCCGCCGCCAGCAGCAGCAGCAGCGGTAGCGGCACGTCGTGTCCTCGTGGTGACGTGGCGCCCCCCCGGATACCGCTAGGAGGCCGCGGCAGCGGTGGGCGGTGCCACGGTGGGCGGCGGAGCCCGGCGGGGGAAGGCAGCACCGCCGGGCGTTGTGCCCCGCTCTTTGCACGTGTGCATCGGATGTAATGTGGAAAGCTGCGCGTTCTGATGGTCGCCTCCCGCTCTGCGTCCCCCTGTCAGCTGTTTGCACTTGTGGCTGTGGCACGGCAGCCGGCTTTCAGTATCAGCAGGCAGCGCCGCCAGCGCATTCACACACCTGGGTATCCGCGGGGATTATCGCAGCATGACTGGCAGCCGAGCAGTGGCGTCTGAAGCACAAACGGCTTTGCAGTACCATAGCAAGGTTTTGGGGTCTTCGCCAGTGCCAGCAAGCAGACCAGGAAGGAATGTGCATGATGCTGGGTGACGGCGAGCCAGCTGCTCATGTGCAGGCGGTTGTGTGGTGACACAGCGTGGTGTGGCGTCAGCAGCACGCGCATTCGACCGCTTGGATGGAGTGACCACCGGCTGCCGCGCGAGGGACACAGCCGTGTCGAGCAGCTAGCTGGCCCGAAGAAGGCAGGAGCCACATACACAACGATTGGGGTGCCGAGTGCGATGCGACCGTTGCATGTCCTCCATGGCGCAATCGACCAACGCCCCTGTCCTTCAGTCCCTCGAGCATGTGGCCCTCGCCTAGGTGCACCGTGCACTGGTGCGACGGACAGCCTTACCTACAGCCTGCTTCAATCAATACTGCCCAGTGCCGGAATGCGACCAGCCATTAACGAGCCTGCGACAAACCTTGCGAGTACCTGGTATCTGCTTCATGTCAACTGTGCTCATGCAGGCCCCCACATCAAAACTCGCACCACCCCCGCGCCCCATGAAGCTCCTGCCGCTCTGCGCGTCACAAGCCGACTGAGCGAAGAAGCCGCACAGCAGCACGCAGCGGCAGCCGGGCTGCCATCATCAGATGCCCCCACATAACCTTTGTGCGTGCGGTCTTGACTCAACCTCACAAAGGCTGACGTCAGCCGCCTGCTCGGCCTCATGCAGATGCTTTCCCTGGCTCTTGCCCTTTGCTACGTTATTCCGCCGCCTACACAGGGGCCCCACACCCTGCGCGATTTGCAACTTGCCCACAGCCAGCAAACACGGGCAGCCGCCCCTGTGCTGCCATGCTATGCCATGCTATACTCATTCCCCCCGCATCCACCCATGGCCGCCGGCCAGCCCAGCACGACGCCGCTTCATTCGCACACACACACGAGAAGCAGCCGATCGAGGTGAAAAAGCAGCCAGTACGGCGGCGGGCATTTGCGTGCGTCGCATTCAGCAGTCACACATGCCAACGGCAACACCGCCAACAACATGGCATGCAACGCTGCACGCCTAACAGCCGCCCCAAAGCCCTGACGCCACCAGGATGGGCAGCTGGTGCCACCCACCGTGGTCGCCCCTACCAACCCGAGCCACATCTACTACGTCGCCATCAATGCACGCCCCTGCATCTAAAACGCCCCTGCCAATGATCAAGACAGCTCGGTGCCTAAGCCCGGTTTGTATGATCCGACCCCTACAATGAGCTGCGCACCCTTGCGCGCCCTCAAACGTACGGTACTAAGTGTACAACAGGGAGGCCACGCCCGCGGCCCGAGCGCATCGTGAGCAGTTTACGCGCGTCTTGAGGCCGTGGGGTCTTCATGCCTCTCATCCGAACGCAGCACGGTCACAGCAACGGCAACAGCAGCAGCTGAACTGGATTGTCATCACCTCGCCAGGTACAGGAATCATTACTGCAGCAAGAATGGAAACCATGTACGCACTTGACAAGCCCCAAACCCCTGCGTCTCGAAGCCCCCTCCCCCTCAACCCCACCCCCACACAGCCAAATCCGATGCCGACAAACTCAACCTCCACTGCGCAATTGCTTTTGGGGCACACCGGCTTGCAAGCAGCGGCGCACTGGAGAGCCGCGTTCCGCTAATTCCAATCCATCAACGGCTCGGATGCGAAACCCACACTGTCCGGGGCAATGGCGGTGCCGCGTGTCGCATGCCGGGCGCCTTCCTTATTCGCAACGCATTAGAGCGCTACCGCTACCGTTACCGGTGCACATGCATGCCACATTGCCACTGTGCTGCCAAACCCAACCCAGGCACGTATGCAGAAGGACCACAAGCAAACTCTCTCTCTCTCTCACACACACACACACATAATGCGTTGTCCTACGTCTGCTGTTTTCTCCCTTGTGGTCTCTAACACATCATGCTGCGTTTTACCTGCATGGGCCTTAGCAAGCCTGGGGGCGTGCATTCATCCCCAGGCCACTCGCAACTGACTGTCGCAAGCCAAAGCTCCAACGCCAGCGCAGTACCCGTGACTGACTGCATGTGCCGACTGCGGACTCGACAACGGCTACCACCCCATACCTGCGTAACAACCGCGCCGGCCCCTACCTTTGCCTTGAGGTTCCCATCGGTTCCGTTGACATAACTGGACATCACGTGCACATCTGGCATGTTCAGAACACCATCCGTGGCTAGTGCTAAAGAATTTGCTACGCAATGGGAGTCTCAGCCCCCCTGTTTGCGCCCAGTCAAGTCCACGACAGGTTGGCCAGGGCACCTAGCGTTCCAGATCTATCATGCAGACCGCCGCCACGCACACGGCCTAAACTCCCTGCTTCCGCTGCCCTCTCCATTCAGGCTTTGCAACTTGGAGCGCCTTTCAATCAGCCCCGGCAGCCCTCTATTCATAACACCGGGCGTGGCATTCATAAGCATGTCTCACCGGCGCATATGACCACACCGCCACAAAATTTGATGCGCGCTTTGCCGTCCGTCCGGTCCGTCTCCGGGAAAAACTCCGGACAAGGGAGGTGGTCCCCGTGAAGCACCGGAAAAGCGGGCTGATCCCGCACCACATCCACCGTCTGAGGCCGAAGGTTTCGAAACTACCTCATCTCCCGGACATAGCCGGGGTCGGTTTGACCAGGCACCGCCCACCAAATTACGTCCAGCAGTAACGTCCCGCTAGTCCACCTAAACCGCACACGCCATGCTCGCATAGACGTTACTAATTAGACTCTGGCAGGCCTCAACCTGTGCGCCGGCGCCGCTTTCTAGGCGACGTTGCGCCCTCCTCCTCCACGTCTCCGGGAAAAACTCCGGGAAAACCCCCTTGTTTACCAGACCTTCAGCCCGTCCGCCCGTCCGTCCGTCTCCGGGCAAACCCCTTGCTTACCAAACTTTCCGCCCTTACCATCCGGGCACGTGCGCTACTGCCTGACCTGATCCCTCGCCCGGCAACCAAACCGTTCCGCGCGAAACCTTGAATCAGCTGTAAATAACTTAATCTTGTGATTGACAAGTATCCGGCCTCGGTGGCCGCTTTCATTGCAACGCCGCCGCGCCCGCTGTACCGCCGACGCCAACCGCCACAGCGGCGCTTGGAACAGCGGCGGTCGAGCTGCCCGCACTCGCGCCCGCACCCGCACCACCGCCGCCGACCGCCGTTGGCGTAAGCATGATGCCGCCGCCGCCACTGCCGCCCGCCGCCGCTGCTGCTGCTGCTGGCGTGGCGGCGGTGGTGGTGGTGAACGTGGTGGTGGTGCCGGAGGTGGCGGTATTGTGGAGGCTGGGGTTGTGGGCGGAGGGGTTGGCGGAGCTGTTGCGGAGGCTGTAGTCCATGCCGGGGCCGCCGTTCATGCGACGCTCCATGTTGAGTGACATTGCGGCGAGCACGGCATCGGCCTTGGTGGGCACCTGGTGAGTGGGCGTGCCATGCATGTGTATTTAATGACGAGGTAGACGTGGAACAGACGTTGCAACACACGTTGGCATACCAATGTGGGGGCAGGGCGGGGCAGGGCATGGCGGCACAGTGGGTACGGTTGTTTGGTGGAGGGGTGGGGGTCCCACGCATTCGGAGGGGTATGAGCGGACATGGCATGGCGGTACGGTGGATAGTGGTGGAGGTGTGCGTAGGGGAGGCGGTGTGGGTACTGGGTAGGGGCGGAGCGAGGGTGGAGGAGAGGGAGAGAGTGCGGCTTGACAGGCTTGGACACACTCAGCGCCGCGCCGCTCGCTGCCCGTTGCTCGCCGTGCAGCACGCCTGCTGTGCAGCACGCCCGCAGCTCCCCTTCGGTGAACACCCCCTGCCGCTCCCTTACCAGCCGCCCCGACGGCCAGAACCTGCACCAGCACCGCACCGCACCGGCCTTGCAGCCGCCCACTTGGCGCACACGCCCTGCGTGCCCCCGCCCTCGCCCCCGCCCCCGCCACCGCCACCGCCCGGCCCTCGCGCCCTTACACTACCGCACTACCGCACAACCGCACCCTTGCCGCACTGCTGCCGCACGCACTACAGCCGCACTGCTGCCGCACGCACTACAGCCGCACTGCTGCCGCAAGCACTACAGCCGCACTACTGCCGCACCTTGGAGCTGTGCACGTTGACGGCGCCGGCGGCGTTGTACTGGCCGCACGCCGCCATGTCCATGCCCGTGGCCTCCTTGTCAGCGCCCACACGCAGCAGCCCCGCAAACTTCATGCCGAAGAACAGCACGCACATGTTGAGCGCGCTCCAGGAGGCAATCACCGCGATGGCGATCACCTGGCGGGCGGGCGGGCGGGCGTTGTGGCGGGCGGGTGTGCGGGTTTTGGGCAGTGCGCGGGTGGGCGTGGGCGCTGTGGGTGCGCGGTGTGTTGGCGCTGTGGGCGTGTGGCCAGCGCTGGGCTGAGCGGCTGGATGCGCGCAGGTGCACACAGCACATAACACACGATCCGCACGTGGGATCTGAATCCCCAGCCCCAACCCCAGCCCTAGTCCCGACCCCAACCCCAACGCCCGGCCCACCTGGCACAGCAGCAGCTGTGCGTGGCCGCCGTAGAAGAGGCCCATGCGGTGGCCGCCAGGGGGCACGTTGTACACCTGTGGGTGGTGCGGTGGTGGTGGTGGGTGGGTGGGTGGGTGGGTGCCATGCATGTTAATTTAATGACGAGGGAGACGTAGAACAGACGTTGCAACACTGGGTGGGTGGGTGGGTGGGTGGGGATTGGGGGGTTGGTGGTGGTTGGTTGTCGTTGTGGTGGTGCCAGGAGGGTGGGTGGTGTGGTGACAGCGGAGCGGGGCGGGGTGAGGCGGGGGTTGCAAGGAGGCGGGGCGAGGGCGAGGCGGGGGGGCGGGGGTGGACATCCAGGTTGGGTTTGGAGAAGAGATGCATGTGAACAGGTGGACAGACGGCCGATGTGCTCTCCCAACTACATCGCTGATGTATAACCACCCGGTTTGCAAGTTTGTGCACGCATCGCCAGACACATGCGCATGCGTATGTACGTATGGTGGGTATGGTAGGCATATGTGGTAGGCACAGCGGCCGCCCAGCCACGCGCCAACGCGCCCACGCGCCAACACGCCCGTCCGCCCGCTAACGCCCAAGGCGCCCCCTACCCCCCCCCCCATCGGCACTTCACAACCATTTGATAAACACCATCCTATGGATGGCTACCCCCCCCCCCCAAGACCGCTGCACCAACCAACCCCCACCCCGACCCCCCCCACACACCTGTGTGATGTAGCCCTCATTGCCCAGCAGCCCGGTGAAGATCAGGCCCCAGATGCCGCACATGGCGTGTAGCGGGAAGGCGCTGACGGGGTCGTCGATCTGGTGGGGGCGGGTTTATTGGGGTGCGGGGCAGGGGGTTCCATGCATGTTAAATTAATGACGAAGGAGATGTAGACAGACGGGGGGGGGGGGGGTAAGGGAGCAGGCAGGGGGCATGCCGGGGACGGAGGGGGGGATGCCATGCATGTTTGCCACGAATGGGGGCAAAAGGGCGGAGGCGGGAAGGCGACGGCAAGGCTCTAGATGGGCGTAGCACTTTGAGCTGTGAGCTTGCCTGACACAACCCTTAGCAATTGCGCTCTACCTTGAGTTTCTCCAGGAGCTGCTCTCCGGCCTCGTAGAAGAGCGCAGAAATGGCGCCGCAGATGATGGCCGCCCTGTTGTGTACGGCGTGTTGTGTACGGCGTGTTGTGTACGGCGTGTTGTGTACGGTATGGCGCATGCGCGGTGACGGAATCAGCAAGGCTACATCACGTGTGGCCCACGGCGTGCTGCTTGTACTCCGGGATGTGTGAAGTACGCTGAAGTGCACTTTGATACCTCGTGTCGACAAGTCCCACCGAGTCAGGGCCGCCCACCCATGCACGCACCAGGGCTCAATGACGGAGCAGCCCGACGTCACCGCCACCAGGCCTGTGCAGCAAGGACGGCAAGCACGGCAAGCACGGCAGCCGTCAACACCTCCTGCGCGGATGTCAGGTTGAACCTTGCCCTCGGATCTCAACACCTGTCCTTCAGTGCCCACCACTGCCCCACGCCACGCTACTCTCCTCTCGTTATCACCAGGTCCCGTCAGCCCGCCACCCTTTTCCTCCGCGCTCTTTGTTGGGTCTGAGTCAAGGTCTGAGTTATGGATTCGCACTGGTTGATTTGGAAGCTGAGCTGAGCTGAGCTGAGCTGACCTGAGCTTAGACAAGTCTCCTCCTCCACACCCCATCCACGACTGGTTGCTCCCACACGCCCGGCGTGCGCACACTCCTCCTCACCCTTCGCCCGCCCTTCACCCAATGAAGCCTGTTCCCACCTCCACCTCCACACCCCATTCACGCACGCACCCGACAGCGCCCCAATGCAAGTGGACAGTAGGTCCCACACGCGATGGCGGCCGTAGTTGAGGAGCATGTTGGACAGCGCGCCGGAGCAGGCGGCCAGGGTGGTGGTCACGGCGGTGCGCGAAACGATCGTGGCCTGCGTGGGTGCATGGGCGGGCGTTAGGGTAGGGCGGCGGCGGCGGCGGAGGAGGCGGAGGAGGAGGAGGAGGTATTATGTGAATGCGGGTTCGGTGGGGGCGGCTGGGAGGCGCTGGACGTGGGCGCGGCAAAAAAGGGTAGACAGCTAACAGCAACGCTGCGCAACAATGGGCACAGCAGGCACGCGCGATCGAAACGGTGTACGTGTGCAACGCTGTATTGTGTTCCGCCTGCGCGTCTGTATGCAATGCATGTACATGCTACAAACCTGGACGTAGTCGGAAATCCCCAGCTTGGAGCCAGGGTTGAAGCCGTACCAGCCGAACCAACTGCGGCAGCAATCAACAGATGAAGAACGGGTCAGCGCCTAATGTTCAAAGTCTGATTAAGATGCTTGCCGCACATACCCCGTACCAACCCAGCACCACCACCCTCCTTCCTCCACCACCGACCCTCCCCCAGCACACCCGCTTCAAGGCCGCCGTGCCGCCCCGCCCCGCCCCGCCCCGCCCCGCCCCGCCCCGCCCCGCCCCGCCCCGCCCCGCCCCGCCCCGCCCCGCCCCGCCCCGCCCCGCCCCGTAACCACAACCCGCCCCGCCCCGCCCCGCCCCGCCCCGCCCCGCCCCGCCCCGTAACCACAACCCGCCCCGCCCCGCCCCGCCCCGCCCCGCCCCGCCCCGCCCCGTTCCGCCCCGCCCCGTTCCGTCCCGCCCCGTTCCGTCCCGCCATTCGCCGTTCCCTTGTGTTGGAAGTCGGTCAGAATGGCTGGAAAGTCGATAACCACACGACATCTTCTCTTTCCCCCCACTCACAGCAGCAGCGTGCCCATGAGGTACAGCTGCGGCGCGGCGGTGGCGCGGTACAGCTGCGCCGACACCTCGCCGGTGGCGCCGCTGGTGTCGAAGCGGCCGACCCGCGGGCCCACCGCGATGGAGCCGATCAGCGCCGCCATGCCGCCCACCAGGTGCACCACGCCTGTTGTTGGTTGGTTGCATGGGCGTTAGTTGGTTGCATGGGCGTTAGTTGGTTGATTGCATGGGCGTTGGTTGGGTGGTTTAGTGGGTGGCACGGCATGATGCGAGCGAGTTACCTGTATGCTCTGTGCCACCCTCAAGTTCGCTGTATCCAGCACGCCGCGCTGCACCGCCTTTGAGGATTACACGACAACAGCTGCAGGACCTGCCTGGTGGTCACCAGGACCTGCCTGCCTGGTGGTCAAGCAGCTGCGTCCCGCCCGCCCTCGCCCCAACCCCGTGCCCGTGCGCCCGCGCCCACCACACCGCCCTCCACACCGCCCACCCACTCCACCCACTCCAACCGAGGACTTGAGGGCTCGCAGTGCTCACATGGGAAATAGGTATGAGCTACCCGCTCCACCCTCTCCACCCACTTCGCCCATCCCTCCAGGCGGCTGTGCTTCCCAGTTGCAGCGCAGTCATGTCCTTTGCAATTTGTTTCTCACCGGGACTACCGTATTTACCAGTAAGGCCCATCCCTCCCAGTCTCCCACCCACCCGAGCCGGCGTAGTCGATGGCGCCAATGCCCAGGATGCGGTCGTTGGCGTTGCGCGCCGACAGCCAGCCGTCGGGTGCCCACAGCCAGTGCGCCACCACAGGGTATACCCAGGCGGGCATGAAGGCCTGAGCGGGGGGGGGGCAAGTGGGGGAGTGGTGGTGGGAAGGTGGGGAGGTGGGGGGTCAGGAGGGGACGGGAGGCGGAGGTGGGGATGCAGAGGGGGGGTTGGTTGGTGCAGCGGTCTTGGTGATGACAGGAGTGAGTGGGGATGCAGAGGGGGGGGGGTGTTGTGGTTACCAGCCCAAACTAAACCAAACCCAATGCATAAGAGCGAGGAGGAGGGGGGCAATCATAGCTTAAAAGGCGCTTGCTAGTTTGCTCCTCGCTCGCTCGCTCGCTCGCCGGCCGCCAGAATTTGCACAGCTGGGTGTTACCGCGTCACACTCTCACCGCGTAGATGGTATAGGACGAAAACGTGGCGCGCTCGGCGATCGAGCCGGACAGGATGGTGGTGGAGGCGGAGCAGAAGGACCAGTTCCAGATAAACAGGTGCCAGGGGTTGGGCGGCTGGCTGGCGTCCGTCTGCGACAGCGCAAAGTCCCAGTTGCCGATGAAGCCTGTGTGTGTAGAAGGCGGGCAACATGATGCGCGATCGGCGATGGGCAGGGCCGTGAGCGATTGACGGGGATGGCTTGCGGGCGCTGAAAGAATGACAGGAGGAGAAGCAGGGGGGGGGGGGGTTACATTAACGGGCATGCGCTAAATTGCGAAAATGGAAGCGAATGCACGCCACCCGACGTTGATGTCATTATAGCAGGGAGGGGTTGGAGCTAGCGAGTGGGAGCGGCGGTGTGCTGAGGGGGCGCCCACGGGTCGGTCCGAATGGATTCGGGCGTTGCGGTGGCGGCTGCAGTGTCCAGGTGGTTAGGTTGGTAGTTGCTGAATTGCTGCAGCAATCAGACAGCCCCCGGTCCAAACGCCCTGTGCCTCTATCTGCTGCTCTCACCGTTGCTGTAGCCGTCCTTCGCTCCGAAGGCAAAGGCGTAGCCGACTAGGTAAAAGGCAATGCCGGCGATGCAGGTGTCGAAAAAATTCTTGATGAAGATGGCGACCGTATTCTTGGGTCGAACCACGCCGGCCGCAAACAGAGCGAACCTGTTTTTTGTGGTTTAGGTAGGGAGGTGGCGGATTGAGGCGGCGGAGCGGATGAGGGGACAGGGGCAGGTTGCGGTTGTTGGACGGTGGCTCAGCGCGGAAGAAGCAGATGCGGACGGAAGCCCCACACGGTCGGAGCTGCTGTGGGTGGGGCCGGGAGTGCATGGGCCCGTGCCGTGCACGAACGTGTGGGCACCCACACATCACCACCGCCGCCGCGCCTATCTACTCACCCGAGTTGCATGACAAAGACCTGCAGCAATACGGCACCGGGCAAGCGGTGGGCCGGTTCACAAACGCGCCCAAGTCAGTCGGTTGCGTGTGCCAAATCCACGCGCTCACACATGCATGCAGCATGCATGGCTTGGTGCTACTGCTGGACGTATGATGCGCCGCGCGTGCGGCGGCACACCCAAGCTACATGCAAGTTAGCTAGCTAGCAAGATGTAGCAGGCGCGCGCGTCTGCGCCCGGCTCACTATTACTGCTGCTACCGCTGCCGTGCCACGCATGAGCTCGCGCCTGCCGAGGACTCACCTGGTACGCTGATGAAAGCACGAAGCTCACGTTCAGGCCGTACTCAACCTGCATACAACGTTCGCTCGTGTCATTAAGTGCTTTATGGACCTTGGGCAACTGGGCCAGGGGACGGCATGCGTACTGGGTGGGTCGGGGCTGGTCGGGATTTTCCGGGTAAGTGGGCTACCACGTCGCCAAGACCGCCGGCCAATCAAGTCGCCAAGAGTGAAGATTCAAGGTCGCGACTCAAGACCGCGCTATTGGCGACGCACTGCTGCACCCAGGCTCGCACACTTCCATCGTACCGGGGACGTAGCTCGCCTTGCGATTTAGCCGCGTTGAGCTACTCTAGTATGTCCACAGCTATCAACCTGTGCTCCCAGCCCCTTCACCCCACCCTCACCCCTTCCCTCCCAATAAATACGCCCGCACTGCGAAACTTGTTACTAATACACCCTCACGCCGTCACTGACACCTCCTTCCCTCCCTGCCTCATGGGTGTGTCGTGCTTCGCCGCGCTGCGCCCCCTTGGTCGTTTCGCTGAACCTACCTGGTCCAACGCGCTCTGTGCGCCCCGCAGCTCCGCGACCGTCCATTTGGTGACGGCGCCGTTGGGCCCCAGCTGCGCCACGTCGCTTCCGGCGCAGATGGTGGCGGCGGTCGTCGCGTCGCCCCCCAACAGCGCCGTCACCTCTGCTAGTTGCGCGGGGTTGCAGCCCATGGTCGTGGATGCCGCGGCGGTGGTCTGGAGGGGGGAAGGGGGGGAGGGCGGGCGGGCGGTCCAGCAGGTTGCAGGTGCGAGCGAGATCGATGGAACAAGGTGGTGGGGAAGGGATAGATAGCGACGGTCATTGTCACATGGAGATGGGGGGCATGTGAACGAATAATGCGCAGAGATGCGGTCTTCGGCGAACAGGGTTCCGAACATGCAGGTGGGCGCGCTAGGCGGCGGTGGAGGCGCGTCACAGGGACCGCGGGAGGGCGGGGCTGTGCCGTATGGGGGTTAAGTAGCACTCCGCACATGCGCGTAAAGGCTGGGTTCCAACGGCTTCATCCATGCGTTTGCGGGGTCTGCTAGCTGCTGCTGCTGGGGGGGGGGGCGGCGGGTGGCGGGTGGCAGCGCGCTGTTGAGACTCTCCCGCACACCACAACACACCACCGCGCAGCGCAACGCGGCTCCCGGTCACAGTCCGACGCTCACAGACTCGCCTCGCACTCGGCACTCGCTGAACTAGTCCGACAAATCAAACAGCAAGTTCCTGGCCGCGTTCCTTGGCTTAGGGAGATGCTCACCAAAATCTGCTGCACCGTCGACCCCAGCTTCGCGCTCTCCTCAGATTCTTTGTAGAATGCTCCGTCAGCTGTGCTACAAATCGACGTAGGCACACGGAAGCACAAGGCTCACAGCTGCAAGCCCCACACACCAGCAGCGCCCAAGTCGACGGGCTGTTTCACCAGCACGCTCCGAGTTCGATTTTGTGTACTTCGAAGCACTCTGCAGAGAAGAAAGCGGGCCTTGAGCCGGAGCCAAGGCAACGGCCCAGCACGTGAGGGCTCCTTTTCCACGTTTTGGCCGACAGCAACCTTCGCTTCTAAAATTCTGCAACATAAAACGCATAGCGCGCCTCAGTGCTGAACCCACCTTCAACCCTAACGTGTTTCTTCTCCTTGCACAGTGCGCGCTTCTCCCTCTCGCCGGTGTCTCAGAGCACAGCTTCAAGTCTTTTTAGAGGCTATTCTCACGCCGGCTGATCATGTTGCACTATGAACCGGACCAGCGAGTTCATGCGAAGATGTTCACGTTGGTTCGACGCCGGTAGTGCCGGTAAGCTGAATGGTATATGACTCTAAGGGCTGTATAATTTTGGAGCGTCGGCCGGAGACTAGTACTACCGCTGGTCGTCACATCGCATGAACCTCGTGGGGATGGCCCCAACGAGACTCAAAGAAACCCTTCCCTTTCACTTGAGCTGAGCTGGTTTCATGTGGCATGCCAGCAACCTGATGCCATGCGATGTATATGGGGCCAATGTCGGTAGTCGCTGGTTGAACGGGCTGCGGCCCTGTCTGACCACCGCTCCGTACCTGGTGCCTGCGGCAAGGCCTGCGGGCGGCCCGTTGATACCTTCCTGATCTTGCTCCAAACGCCTGGCCCTTTGCGCAACTGGTGAATCAGTTACAAACAACCAAGAGGATACGACTTCCTGCGACTTCAGGCCACCCTGCTCATTCGCCAGCAGCTGCAGCGCATGTCCGTAACTTGCCAGGTCACGCTGTTGCAGCCTCTCTCTGCCTGCGGGGCCGGCCGGCGGCTTCCTGAGGTCGAGGAGTCCGCTATGTCGCCACCAGAGGGCCGGTCGCTGTGGCCAGCTTATTTACAGTAGCACAGCGCAGCCGAGATGAGGGGCCTCTGCGGCTCGTTCGTTAGTCTAGGGAAGCCACTCGCTTCCAACCTGTCAAGCCAGTTCAGTTCAGTCCGGCAAGCACATGGAGGCGGATGTCCGCTGCTCCACTGCTCCAGTGGCCAGCTTATTTACAGTATCTGGCAGCAGCTCCACTACCGTAGCCCCGTACAGCCATCGCGAGCCCCTGCTGCCGCGCCCGGCGGCTACGTTCCCTCCAGCTGCTGATGAGCCTTGCTCCAGCCCCACCCCCCGCCATCCCATGAACAGCTCCATCTCATGAGTCATGACCTCATCCACGCAGGGGGCCCAGGCCGCCCACCTTACAAATACCGCACTCTGCACCAGCAGTGCGGAAGTGCTGGGCAATGGGACGCGCCCGCACGACTAGCTAGGCTAGCCCGCTCCATGCTAACCAGCAGCGCCACCCCATTTCGGCCTTCCCAAGGTGCTTTAATTCCGCCATGTAGTTTACGCATTCCCACGCACCCCACGCACATGGCGCCAGAAGCTCGGAGCCGGCCTGGTAAGATGGCTCTGCCCTTCCTTGTGCTTCGGCCACCGACCTTAAGTACTGCTAACATACGACTGAAGTACTAATACTGCTCGACCACTGAATACATTCCCCGATTCGGAAACACGGCATGCATTGAACGCTTAGGAACAAAGTGAAGCATCCATATCGACTGCATGAGAGTGCCAGCCACATCAGCTTGCGCGCCGGAGCCGCCGGAGACGTCATACCTCCGCACACGCGGCCCGCTCTTAGCATCATCATCATCATCATAAACACACAACAACCGCATTTCTACGCCTTTTCCAACCACCCATTACATACCAATTACTGCCAATACCGGTCCTCGCTATCGGTCTGGCCAGCCCGAGCGGCATGCCTGTGCGGCCCAACCAACGGCCGCAGAGACGAACAGTTAGTTCGCGCGACACGCTGCGTGACATTTCCATCATGATGCCGCTAATACGCCACAATCTGCTAGCTCCGACAACAACATCCCGCCCACTTCGCATTCGCCTTTAAGCGCATGTCCGTAATCTGCACATGGCCTTGGTGGCACCTGCCGATGTAGCCAGTCATGAGGTATTCGCGACACGGCCAGAAACCCGCAAGCCACCGGCCTGTCAATTGCCTGCTCAGCGCTATGCAGCTTGCCACTTCCCTGTGTCCGCATTAAACATAAGCCAGGTGGGACCCGGCCACAGCCAGGGGTCCCAGCCCCAGCCCAGCCAGGGGACCCCTGGCCACAGCGCACACGGTACGCATGCAGCAAAGCTGCAACAATTTGAGCAATGAGCAACACCCATCCATAGAATTCAATGCAATCGGAAACGTGCAAGCCTTGCGGTTTTAGTGTGGTACTTGGGGGCGCATTAGTGCGTACTCGAGCCAGTAATGTGGCATGCATTGACACAGGCTGTAAAAATGGTGCGTTTCGAGGAAGTCGAGGAGTGCTCATGCTCCAGTGCCAGTGTCAGCCCCCGCCCCGGCCCCATTCCAATAGTTTCAAACGGTCCCCAGCGCCGCGATATGATGCTGCTGATGCCTCCCAGCCGTGTGATTCGCACCAAGTAGCCTCATGAGCCCCTTACTTCTTTTTCCACGTTGATCGCTGCACAAATCCACCTTGCCACCACCGCACACACAACCTGATCCAGTATTATCTGATGGCATTTGAACTCAACACGCGCTGTCCCCCACAGACGCGCGGCTGCATCGGTCGCCAGGAACACCACCCACATTGGCTCAGATGCAGACTCGAACTGGTGGCCTTCCAATTTAGGTAGTCGTTATAGTGCCGCCCATCAGTACTCAGTCTTAAATACGGTTTGCACCCATGCATGCATTGTGCATACGCCAACAGGTGGTGCACCGCCCCGCCGCGCTCGCACACAAAATTTGCAAAGTTCGGCACCGGCATCAACTTGGGACATTATGCTCATCCTTAGAACATTATTTTCGTATGCAGTTTTGCGCCCCACCCCAGCGCAGACACCGCGCTTCCATACGGGTTGGCGTTTGCTTCCACCACCCACTCTGCAAGGCTCGCCTATCTGCCACTGCAAAGCGCCTTCATCCGTTTGGCCCTCCTCAGCATCCCACTGCCGCGGCTGTTACCGCTTTCGCATGGTTAAATGCGTCCAGCATTATACGCTGTGCTGATGCGCAGCATAAAAACACACATAGCGTCCGTTGTGTTGTCGCACCAACCGAAACCGACCGCGGCTTGAGTGCGCCCAGCGTTTTTTACATTTGGACCTCGCCTGCCATCGCGGCGGCCGCCAGGCGCTGGTACCGGATGTGGTCGTCGTACAGCACCCGTACGATTACGTCAATCACCTGTCATTACCGTATCATTGACACGCACAGGAGAGGATGATGACGGTGATGATGACACGCACACGCGAGGGCACGGCGCGCGCGCAGGAGGTCATTCACCGGTGACAGCACGTGGGGAGCCACGCGCGATGGGAGGGAACGGTGGGAACGATGACTCTCATCCAAGCATTCGCATGGGGCTTGTTGGGGCTCGGCCAGCTCTAGCGCCGCCGCACCGCCAGCCCAGCTAAACCTCCCCCCTAGCTAGCCTTCTCTTCTTACCTCACGTGGAACACCCCAACCCTCATTGGATTTGATTGAGTTTGGGCTCATTATCCCCCCCCCTTCCAAAAAGCAAAAACCCGCACACCTTTCCGAAGGACGGGCGCGCCGCCGGCTCGGGCGCCAGGCATTCCCGCACCAACGCCACCAGCTCCGGCGTGCAGCCCGGCGGCGGCGCCGCCCACATGGGGTACCCGTGCTCATCCAGCCGCTCGGCAGCTGCCACCGCCGCGTCGGCGTCGGCGCCGTCGGCAGCCGTGGCGGCGGCGTTGCCGACGGCGGCGCCGGCGGCGGGGAGCGGCACGGCGCCAGCGGCGGCGCGGATGGCGCCGATGTCGACGCCGTGGCAGAACTCGAGCAGAAGCACGCCGAAGGCGTACACTGCAACACCACAAGAAGGAGCAACACCGCAGCGGGAGTAAGCGGAAGCGGGAAGGCCATGAAAGGGATCACACGCTTGGAGCTCCAGCAGGGAGGCCCCGGGGGGCCCCCCTCCGACCCTCCCCCTTTGGGTTCTCTTGGTCGTTTCGCTTTTGGTTTCTGGAATGAACTACCCCCCGCCACGTGGCCCCCTGACCCCCTGACCCGCCCCCGTCACACACGTGCATCGCCCACGCGCGTCCTGTGCTCCTTGTGCGCTTCTTTCCTTCCTCTCCACGCTCGGGATCCCCCCCGCCCCCGCGACCCAAGTGGCCCCCCCACCCCCGATCCAAAGTGTCCCCCGAACGGCCCACAGTCAGCGGCCTTGGACATGCGACCCAGCGTGCGGACTTCGGGCGCGGCGTAGGCAGGCGTGCCGGCGAAGCGGTTGGACGCGTGCGTCTGGTCCTCAGCCATGGGCACACTGCCAGAGGGATGGGGCGGGGTGCAGGGATGGAGGAATGGAGGGCGGGGGGCAGCCATCGTGGGTAGCCATCCATAGGATGGTGTGTATCAAAATGGGGGGGGGGGGGCTGCCATGCATGTTGCCCCCTCCCCCCCCCCCCCACGCCAACGCCCATGCACACGTGCACACAACCACGCCCGCGCGCCCCATGCACACACGCACCCCACGCACACATCCGGGCCCTCATATCCCATACATCCCATATAACACTTGTTTCCACCTGCGCACATGCGCGCACTCGCGCGCTCCCTCGCACCTACCTGAGCCCGAAGTCGGCAACCTTGGCGATGACCGGCGGGCGCCACATGGCCTCCAGCGGCACACGCGCCTGTGCCTCCGGCGAGCTAGGGTCGTACAACACCTCGGGCCGGCCGTCGGGTCCGCGCAGGCAGCTCGCCAGCAGCACGTTCTGTTTTGATTTTGTTGTTGTGAGGTTTGGTTTGGATGTTTGTTTGGGGGAGAAAAATAATGGGCAAGGATTCAACGACGTTGACAACATAGAGCGCGGCGTATCGCATCACTGTGTCAGTGCCCTACCGGACGCATTCAGGCAACCCCACCGGCGCCACCACTGTCTCCGCAGCGCTCTCACCGACGAAGACAGGTCGCCGTGCACGATGTTCTTGGAGTGGATGTGGAACATGCCGCACGCCACGTCCAGCGCCAGGGTCAGCGCGCACAGCGCCGCCGCGCCGCCCACAGAGACGCTGCCCACCACGCCCGCGCCTGTTCGAGCGAAATCAGCACAATGCGAATGGTTCCCGTGAGGCTCGACACTAACTCGGCAAACAGGCGACGAGGTTGGGGTCTGCTGTATCGCGTGGCCTGTGACCGAGCTTGCGCCCCCCACCTCCTTGCCACGAGCGCGGGCGTGCTCCATCCAAGGCTGTGACGACCGAGGGCCGCCCAATGCTCTCTCGCTGAATGCGAGGCGCGGTTGTGCACGCACCCCACACACAGCAGCACACGCTAAGCGAGAACGGCGCATCGCTCACCCAGGGCGGCCGTCAGGGTGCCCACGTCAGCAAACTCCTGGATGATGTACAGCTTGTACACGTCGCCCACGCCCTCCCACATGCTGCGATTGCCCGCTCCGCCGCCGCCGGCCTGTACGCATGCACCCGGGCGCAAAAATAAAGATTGAGCACAGCTGTGTCCCTTGGGCAATATGCCGCTGAAGAGAGTAGCGGCGTTGTTGCCTTGTAGGGATGTACCGTATGTGTCCCTGCGCCTTGGCGCTGGGATGCTTTCTCGCTCTCTGCTGCTGGGCAGCGGCTATTTTGCGGATGGGTGCAAGTCACGCGTTTGGGGGCAGGAAGCGTTGTGGTCGTGTGGATGGGAGCTGCAGCCACAGCCACAGCCACAGGAGGCAGAGCACCACTCACCACCGCCCCGCCGCCGGCTCCTGCTGCTGCCGCGGCCTTGGCCGGCCCGTCCACCGCCGCCAGCGGCATCACCTCGGCCGCGTAGGTGGAGATGCAGTGCGGGTGCTGCAGCGACTTGGAGATGGCGGCTTCCAGGATGGCGCGGTGCCGCTGCCGGCCCTGTGCGGCGTGGCGCGGTGTGGCGTGGCGTGACGTCGTCATTTTGGGGGGGGGGGGGCGGGCGGCACGTGGTCGGTGAAGCACGTGAATTGGACTCATTGGCGGGCGCTCAGTTAGCTACCGTAACTATCAATGGGTCACAATGGGTGGGCAGCACCACCGTATCGCGCGGCCGCGCTGGTGTAGCATCGTATTACGGGATGCAGGTTGCATTCAAGAGGGCCGCATCGCAGCGGGTGTGGCAGACTGCAGCCTTGCAGAGGTCGCGCCCGAGCCGCCGCCTCACGCTCTCGTACCCCTACCTGCCGGGTTCCCGCCACCCGCCACTGCCCTCGATACGCCCCGCCCCGCCCCGCCCACCCCACCTCGCGACCCAGCAGCGCGTCGTGCACCACCAGCGTCTTCACCGCCACCCGCAGGCCGCGCCACGTGCCCAGGTACACCACCCCGAAGCTGCCCTTGCCCAGCACTGTGGTGATGCGCAGCTGCTCCTGCCGGCCCGACAGCTCCGCCTGCAGGGTATGAAGGGCAGAGCGTGTTGGGTTTTTCACAGGGGGCAACCAGGCGGGTGCTCTACATGCTGCACCACAGTGGAGGAAACTGGTGCTTTTCTAGCGAACCTACATGGAGCTTGGAAATGGCTGCGGCGATGTCTGTCTTCTGCATCGCCGCCGCCACGGCTGCAGAGCCGCCGCCAGGGTAAGCCCCCTTGGCGCCCCCGCCGGCCGCACCGCCAGCCGCGACCACGGTGCCACCTGCCGCCGCCGCCGCCGCGGGCGCCCCCTCGGCGCCGTCGTTTGTGGCTCCGGCCCTGTGGGCATTTCGGGCGGTACCCATGATGGCCATGCGTGTTCAGAATCCATCATCAGCATCAGCATCATCATCATCATCATCATCATCATCATCCGGCTCGGCGCTAGTGGGGATGACGCCCAGCGATGTGCAAGGTTCCCTTGATGCGACGGGGGCTTATGAGTAATGATAGGGAAGCGTGTGTGGTAGGCAAGCAGCAAGCAGCAAGCGGGGTCGTGTCTTGTTTGTCAGATGAGTGGCGAAGTCATATGCGCGCACACACACACACGCGCCGGGCTCGCACTTACTTGATGTAGGCGCTCAGCTTGTCCTCCACCTGGGTCACAAAGCTGGACAGATCTGGCTCGTCCGGCAGCGGCGCCGCCGGCCTGGCTGTAGCAGTGCCGGCTGCAGCAGCCGCGGCTGCCGCCGTGGCTGTAGCAGCGCCAGCGCCAGCGGCGGCCTTGGCGACGTCCGCCGCCGCCGCCGCAGCCGCCGCCGCTGCTTCGGCGCTGGTCCCGCCCGAGGGGCCGGTGGCGCCGGCAGAGCCCGTGCCGGTGCCGGCGGCGCTGCCGGTGCCGGTGGGGGTGCTGCTGTTGGCACCCGTGCCGGTGCCGGTGCCGGTCGCGCCGGTGGCGGCGGAGGAGGTCTGGCCCGATGATGCGGCGGCGGCGGCGGCGCCCGAGGTTTTGAGCCCACTGTCCGAGCTGGAGCCTGTCAGAACGGGAGGCGGCGCAACAAAGAAGCACGGGTTGTGAGGGAAGCGCTCGCTGGCAGCACGCTCACATGCTAAGGACGGGGACAAATCGGCGCTGTTGCTTAGCTCTTGAGCTAGCTCTGAATCTGACGCCCAATCGTGGAAACAAGCCGTGACAGGCCCAACACTGCGCAGCGCTCACGTGGAGCCTGGCCGTTACCCCCGCTGCGGTCCTGCGACGCTGAAACCGAGGCCCCCACAGCAGCAGCAGCAGCACCCGCGGCAGCAGCTGCCCCCGCAGCCGCACCGTTGCCACTGCTGGCACCAGCACCAGCCGGCGTGCCGGTGGCAGGCCCGTCGGCGATGGTCAGCTGGACATGGCTCACGCCCCCAGGGCCGCCGCCGCCGCCGCCGCCACCGCTGCCATTGCCGTTGCTGCCCTTGCCGTTACCGGCGGCTGCGCCGTCGGCTTCCAAGCCGGCCGTGCCGGCCGCCGTGCCGCCGCCGCCGCCGCCACCGCCGCCGGCCGCGCCACTATGCCGGCGCCACCAGAAGTAGCCACCGACGGCCCCCGCGATGAGCAGGAAGCCGCCCACCCCCACGCCGATGCCCACGCCCAGGGCGACCGCGTTGCTGCTGTCGCCAGGGCTGGAGTTGTCGATCACGGCGTTGGAGGGCGTCAGGCCGCCTTGCTGCAGGCTGCTGCTGTTGTCAACCGGCGCCGGAGCGAACGCCGACGGCGGCGAGGGCGCCGGCGCCGGCGGCGGCGGCGAGGGCACCGGCGGCGGCGGCGCAGGCGGCGGCGGCGGCGGCGCCGGCGGCGTCGGTGGCGACGGCGGTGGCGGCGCGAACTGCGGCCGGCCCCACACCAGCTGCGTCGACTCGATGTAGGAGCCGGCGGAGCCAGTCAGGCCCAACAGGTAGCCGCCGGCGGGGGCGTACTCGACGAAGGAGACGCTGCACAACGAGTTGGGGCTGAAGGCCGCCGTCCACAGCCGGCCGGCGCTGGTGTGGAACACCAGCCGCTCCACGAACCCGCCGCTGCAGCCGCTGACGGCGGTGATCACCTCGTCGGCGCCCAGCTCGAAGCCCTCCCAGCCGCCGCTGCTGGGTGTGCCCGCCAGCGCACCCGCCGCCTCCGCTAGGGCGGCGCCGCCGCCGCCAAAGGGCAGCAAGCGCAGCGCGGACAGCACGCTCACGGCGTCGGTCGCCTCCGCCACGACCTGCGTGGCGGCGCTGACGGCGACGGAGCCCAGGTGGGCAGGGACCAACAGCGCGGCGCCCGCCAGCGTGGTGGTGGTGGTGCCGTTGGGGGCGGTGGTGGCATTGGCGAGGCCGGGCACGCCCACTGTGTAGGGGCAGGAGCCGGAGCTGAAGGCGCCGTTGCCCAGGCGCCGCGACAGCGACAGAACGTGGCGCCCTGTGTGTATGTGTGTGTGTGTGTGTGTCAGTGTGTGTGTGTGTGTGTGTGTGTGTGTTTTGGTGTGTTGTGTTGTGGTGAGTTTATACAGCCGCACCAGTAGGCGGTACAGTTTTTTGCGGTACAAGCACCGGCAGGCGGCGCCCGGCCAGACCCGGCCCGGCCCGGCCCGGCCCAGCCCGGCCCAGCCCAGCCCGACCCGACCCGACCCGACCCGACCCGACCCGACCCGACCCGACCCGACCCAGCCCGACCCGACCCGACCCGACCCGACCCGACCCGACCCGGCCCGGCCCGGCCCGGCCCGACCCGACCCGACCCGACCCGACCCGACCCGACCCGACCCGACCCGACCCGACCCGACCCGACCCGACCCGACCCCCCCCCACACACACGCGCCGCCTCTCCTCACCCGGCGTCCAGCGCGTCACGTTGCCTGCGCCCGCGGCCGCGCTAGCGTTGGCACTAGCCGCAGGCGTGCGTGCCAGTGCCGGCAGCGCCGACACGGCCTGGCTGGGTGAGGCCTTGCACACGGTCATGCCGTTCGTAATGCACGACACGGGTGCGATGAAATTAGTAAAGGCTTCTTTGCCGTACACCAGTCCGTACGACGCGTGCAGGCACACGGCCGCGTCGGGGCTGTCGCTCTGCGCCACGGCCCCAATGTAGTCCTCGTTGCCTTGAACCCAGAAGTAGCCTGCGTGTGTGTTAAAAAAGCACAAGGGAGGGTACTATGGAAGACTTGTGCATGCGGGCGTGCGTGCGTGCTGCGTGTGTGTGTGCGGGTCCCAATTGGGATGAGGGGTGTAAGGGGATGGGGGTGGAGACGATGTGTTACGGTATGTGGCGACGTCGCACGGCGGGAGAGGGGCCAGGTGGGGAACGGGGGAAGGGTGCGTGGCCATGCAAGCGGATGGTGTATATCAGAATGTATGGGCAGTGGGGAATGGGTTGGCGGGGGTGAGGGAGGCTGTGTGGAAAGGTGGGGGATTGTGGGTGCACGGGCGGGCATGGGTGCACGCATGGAAGAGCAGACGGGTCTAGGGTGGGGCCAGGGGTCGGGTCGCGTTAATCGGCTGGGCGGGCAGCTGGGCCTCTGATCCCCCCATGCCCCTCGGGCCCATCACGTGCGCCCATCACGTGCCTGAGGGGTGGGGGACGATTAGCGCCCTGGAACCGTGCGGAACCATGCCCACTCACTGCTCCCCCCCCCCCGCTCCCCGGGACTGTTTACCAGTAACCCCCCCGCTCCCCCCCCACACCCCATGCCCCCCCCGCTCCCGCAACCCCGCAACCCCGCACTCCGCGCACCCCCATGCCCGCCCCCCTCCCCGCACCCACAGGCGGCTGCGTTGTTTCCCAACTGCAGCGCAGTCATGTTCTTCGCACTTTGTTTCTCACCGGGACTGTTTGCCAGTGACCACCCTCCCCGCACCCGCCCCCGCCCCCCCCTCCCGCTCCTCCTCCCGCCTCCCCCCTTCCGTCGCACCTCCGGCCGCCAGCGCCTGGTAGGCCTCCCGCCTCACGTCCTGGGCCACAAGCCAGGCCATCACCTCCGCCACGGTGGGCAGCGTCCACGACAGGCCCAGGTGTGTGCTGGCGCTGCGGGGTGGGAGCGGAGTCCCATGCATGCAGAAGAAGGGAGCAGGCACAGTAGGGGCCGGGGACGGGGCAGCGGGAAGGGGAGGATTGGGCGAGGGAGACGGCCGAGACAAGATATCTCGCATGCCAAACACACGCACACGCACACACACGCGCGCGCGCACACACACACACACACAAGTTCTCTCCCTTGTGATCTCTAACACACACACACACAGGCACACACACACCCCACCTGCACCAGGCCTTGGCCTCGGCGTACGTCTGCTGGCTGTCCTGCCGGATGAGGAACAGCCCCGCGCCCTGCCCCGAGCCCGCGGCCGACACGGTGGCGTTGGCGCGGGCCATGGCCGTCGCCAGGGACTCGGGCTGAGAGCGCAGGAACTGAAACGGCCGCTCCGGCAGCGCGTTGCACAGGCCAAAGGGGCGCAGGCAGCTGAGCTGTGTTGGGACGGGGTTGGGATTTGGGTTTGGGTTTGGGTTTGGGCTTGGGCTTGGGCTGGGCTTGGGGTTGGGTGTAGGCGCGGAGGGGAGGGTAGCGGAGGAGAGCGGACAGGAGGGGGGCGAGCGGAGAGGGGGTTGCTCGTTTTCGCGGGGGGGGGGGGGGTGCCATGCATGTTAAAGGGGGGGGGCTGCGGTTGCTTGTAAGAGGGTTACACGACGTGCTGCCCAAGCCAATTTGCGACATCAAACCAGCAACATTGCTGCAACACGTAGAGCTAGTTCTGAGCCAAGGCCACATGAAAACCAACCCACATAGAAAACCACACACACACACACACACACACACACACACACACACACACACACACACACACACACACACACACACAAACACACACACACACACAAACACAACTCCACGTGCCCACGCGCCCACCCACCCACCTGACAGGTCGCCAGCGTGTTGTCACAGAAGCGGTATTCGCGTGCCGTGCCGTTGGCGGTCACGTTGGTTGTGCCGCCGCAGCAGGAGTTGGAGGGGCACAGCGGGTTGAGCGGGAAGGGCGAGGCGGCGCCGGTGCCGCCGCACTCGGGAAGCAGGAAGGGGGAGGCGGAGCGCGTGGTGGCCAGCGCGGTGGGGCAGCTGGGCGGCGGCAGCGAGGGGAGCGCCGCGGGGGCTCGCAGTGTGGTTGTGGGCGGCCCCGCGCCAGTGGGCGCGGCCCAGATGAGCCGCAGCTGCGTTTGCGATGCGGTTCGTTAGTCCGTTAGTCCATTAGTTCGTTAGTTCAATCCAATCGGGGGCAGAGGGTCGCTCGATCCTACCGCCGCGCCATCTCCCCAGCCCACCGCCGTGGCATCCCCCCAGCCCCACCGCCGCCCCACCCCCACCCCCCACCCCCCAGGCCCCAGCCCCCAGCCCCATCGCCGCCCCAGCCCCCAGCCCTCAGCCCCCCCCCCCCCCCCCTCCATCTACACCTGCGGCAGCCACGCCAGCTCCAGCGGCGGTACGTTGGTGAATGGCGGCGCGGCGGCCCAGGCGGTGGCATTCATGTAGATGCCAGAGAAGCCGGCCAGGTAGCCGCCGGGGGGTGCGTCCTCGCTGTGAGGGGGGCATGCAGGTATGATGGGGGTTGCAAGAGGATGTACGGTGAATGGCGAAGTGGTAGAACAGGCGGATGATGGTTGGGGCTGAAGGAGGTGGGTGCAGGTGCAGGTGCAGGTGCAG
The DNA here is from genome assembly GCA_016834595.1 of Chlamydomonas schloesseri. Classification (NCBI taxonomy): domain Eukaryota; kingdom Viridiplantae; phylum Chlorophyta; class Chlorophyceae; order Chlamydomonadales; family Chlamydomonadaceae; genus Chlamydomonas; species Chlamydomonas schloesseri. The sequence goes on along the minus strand of JAEHOD010000009.1, from coordinate 1,631,031 downwards.
GCGGCGCAAGGCAGGGAGGGGCGCCTAAGGGGGAAGGAGGGCGGGAAGCGGTGGTCCACAGGTAGGGAAAGCAGCGGGGATGGATGCCGCAGGTGGCGATGGAGGGCTGGGGGCTGGGGGGTGGGGGGTGGGGGCTGGGGGCTGCGGGGATGGATGCCCAGCGTCACTGCCCGCCTGGCCGCGTGGTTTGTCTTTTTGGGCTGAGCCCCCTGAGCGAAGCGATTCGCGTGACTGCGTGTCTGCGTCGGCACCAAACTCAATACTGGCGTATACCGCGAGTACCACGTTAAAGCTCGTATGAACGGGTATTGAACGCTAAATTTCGGTGGCCCAGAAACGTCGGTGCGAGAAGCGAGCTCGGGCGTCCATGGACATCTTGACTTTCGTCGGTCTGCGAGCATAGCGTCCGGGCCCTAGAATTATCGCATCTATAGATCAAACCATATTGACGGCAAGCGTCGCGGGGCGAGAATGTTGACGTTTGTGCAACAGCCGAACCACGCATGTCGAACCCGCCTGAATGTGCCGCGGCCCCGAGTCCCTACTTCGGTCCCGGCAAGCCAGTTGCAGAGCTTGCTTCGGTTACGGGTGCCATGAACAGTTATTAGGTGCTCCCGGCTACTCGGGGTGAATTCCGCGGAGGTGCTGACGCGGTGTGGAGCCGCAGTATGCCTCCCGCCCACGACCGCGGTCCTCATAGAAGCCGGTCAGCTCTAGCTCACGTCACAGTCACGACTATACAACTATACCACTATACCAGCGCACACTCAACCAAGCAACCGTGGCGTGGGTGGTACATCGCTGTTTTGGGGTTTGTAACACGCCTACGCTTGCTGCCCGGCCAGGGGCACCCCTTTGCCCGGCAGCTTCGTCTCCTGGGCCTCGCGCCTGCGGTTCCCACACCGTTGCGCGCGTGAAAGCGTCGTGCATCTTTCACTATTTCGGGGGTAACAGCAGGGCAGGGCAAACTACGGCGTGCGTCCCCGTCTCATGTACCCACACCTGACAAGTAGCCAGGTTCCATGAGACGA